>OY856412.1:538909293-539659293 GCA_963693085.1 Alisma plantago-aquatica | reverse complement strand
ACATCAAACAAAGAAGAGAGGAAACAAGTAACTACACTTAAAAATGTAGTAGGAGATTGGGTAATGGACAATGATGAACTGTAGTACATGGTCTGCAACGTCCTAGGAATTGAGACCTCGGATAAAAGGATCTTAAAAGGAATGATTATACTACCCATATCACCAAGGTGCACTCATCCTCTTTTAGGAGCTTATCACTAAAGAACTATGTGGTTAAGTGTGCTCAACCCATAGTAGTACTAGGATGGGTGACCAGTCAGGAAGTTAATCCCAACTTGCACGTAAGTGAGGACAAAGTGTGCAACTAAGGTAAGTGGTGATCTATGGGGCCAGTTGTCACTCTCGAAGCTCTTCCAGACCCTTAGGTTGTGGGCCTGAGCATTACAAATGGTATTCGAGCCATAAACCCTCTAGTAGGTAGGATCCCATATGGGCATGTGGCGTGCCAGTCTTGAGTTGTATAGTCTAGGAATGTTGGAAAGGATTGTCCATGGTGATGTAGCCACCTTTGCACTGGTATTCTGTGATCGGGGGTTGGGTGTCCATAGGCCATTCCGGGTCTCCACTGAAATAGGGAAATATTATGAGGCCATATAGTTAAGCCTTGACGGGAACATCAAGAGACTATTTGGGGGAGATTGTAAAGTCCCAGAATTTGAGGCCTCAGATAAAATGACCCTAAAAGGAATAATTGGACTACCCCTATCACCAATGTACACCTCCTTTTCTGGGAGCCCAGCAATGAGAACTTCGTGGTTAAGCATGTTGAAGCTAGAGTAGTTCTAGGATGGGTGACTGGTAGGGGATTTTATCCTATCTTGTGTGTGAGTGAGGATAAAGCACACAGTTAAGGTTGAAGGTGGTCTATGGGGTCGATCATCATTCATGATATTTTATTGGAGCCTTGGGCACTAGGACTGGTGTTACAAATAGTATCAGATCAAATAAGTAGATGGCCACCAGGAAAAAAATCCAATTCATGTGTTCAAAGTTGTAGGTATAGAAGAATTAAGCTAAATATATTAGAAACCAAAGTAGAAGTCAAGAAATGAGACATAAGTTTAAATATGGATTAGGGTTATGTTCCTAGATGGCTTTGGAATTTTATGTTAACTCTAGAATTGTATATATCATGCTCTCTATCTCTCTTCCCCACACATTTATGGTATGGGAAACATGATTATGGGGTTTTGTAGAGAGGATATTATATGCATCATGCTTGTCTTGCCCTTTTGGGTGCATGTGGTGCGGGACATGTGCACTAGAGATGTGCTAAGTGTTATAAGACACGTCATCTCTAGATATATGACCAGACAACACGTACACAAATGAAACAAAGAAAATAATATTTGACATTAAAAGTTTGAGCCATACAATCACCTAAACCTAATCACATACATAGTAAGACCAAGCATGCATACATAGGGTAGATAATTTGACATAAGATAAGTGACAAAATCAAGCTCATACTAATAAACAACATTTTCTATTATTTGATGATTGTGTGGTCAAATTGAATGACATGTCTCACTATCATGCTAATGAATAATGGAATTATGAAAATCATGTTTAAAATTAAGAAATCATGTTACATTGATATATTCCTCTCAATCATGTTATGTGAGCCTTAATCACCTTATGAGCCCTGCGAGAGCAGTATGCGGGCCTTAACTAGCCTTATGTGAGCCTTAACTGGCCTTATGAGCCATGTGGGGCACTATGTGATCCTTAACCGACCTTATGTGAGCCTTAATCGGCCTTATGTAAGCCTTAATTAGTCTTATGAGCTATGTGGGAGCATTATGTGAGTCTTAACTAACCTTATGTTAGCCTTAATCTATCTTACAAGCTATGGGGGAGCATTATGTGAGCCTTAACTGACCTTATGTGAGACTTAATTGGCCTCATGAGCATTGTGGGTGCATTAAGAGAGTGATTGAATCAACTCAAGTAAAAATTCAATCTAATATGAAATCATGTCAAGTTAATCATGTTATCAGGTAACTTTGTTTAACCATGAGTAGGTCATGTCTTAAAATATGTTAATGAACCTTTAAGATGATTTTAGGAGTTGTCATACATAGAATAAGTCAAACCCCAATGTTGGTAGTATATAAAAATTTCGAGGATAAAATTTATTTAAGGTGGGTAGAATTGTAACATCCCAAAATTTCACTTATATGATTTAGAATACTTAATGGGTTTTCATGATGGAAATTAAACAAAAAAATAATGGAATAGTCATAATTTATAAATTTTTCATGTGATTAATGATAATAATATACTTTGTTCCTGTATGCATTAACCAACTCACCATTGTCTATATATGAAAAGAAATGAGATACGACTTTATTTTCTCTCTCCATGATAATCCTTTCAAATATAAATAAAACATAATGAGTGGGCCCTAGCTTGGACAATCACCCTCAATCTCGATATTTGACTCACATAACTGACTAAGGAAAGGATAACAAACTGAATCTCACCTTTTAACAATATATACATTAGGATAATGACCTATACGTGTTTAATGGACAATAAATCTAAATTTTAAGTTTGAGGTCATTTTGACTTTGTTTGACCCTTAAACCCGATTTGAAAGATTTCTATATACTTACTCATTGAATTTAATCAAGAAAATCCTAATATAACCTAATGTCTAGATGTCACACGACCCATGTACCTAGTCTAGGTTGGAATCTAGGTCAGGGATCCATCTGCTAGGCAAGGCGCTTTCTTTTCACTCGAGTCCCAGTTATGTTGGACTCTACAAATGTGGGATCCTTTTCCTTATTTGATATATCCCTCTGCACAATCACAAGCTAAGAAAACCTCACCAATAGCTTTGCCTTATCTTCCCAATGCATTAATACCTGATTTTGCAGGACTTCTGCCCTATGTCTTCCACACTCCTAGGGTTTTCGGTGCTTACCTCTATTTTAACCTCCGTTAGTGACCCAAAATTCTGCGGGTCTACACCTATATAAGTAAAGCATCTAAATCATTCACAGACATCCAGGAAGCAAACCCTCACACCATTTTTCCCTTTAGCACTCTCGAACCAACCTCCCCTACTTCGACTGTGATTATCTTCAAGAACAACCCCCATGGATCATATATGACCTCCACCACCTCTAGTGAAGGTGCAAGAGAGTCAACCACACTCCCAGGAATCTTCATGATTGGTGATTCATCCTTTTGTGGTGAGTTCATGAGTTCCCCCTTTTTACCCATTTTTTAGCACACGAACAATTCCAATGACTTTGACTTCCTTTCAACGTGTTTCCCTCACCAATGTATTCAAAATAGTCAGAGTTATGTCTGTCCCGGTGGTTTGATCAATGTTTATCAAGTTTTTCTACCTCCAACCATGGACACCCTTGCTCTTGTGGTGCTGGCTCAATTCTCCACCTTGTGGTCATTGGGGGTGACGAGCTCTAGCCCACCGAATCCAGCCAACAATGAAGAAGGCGGCTGGCACCTAGGTATTCCATGAAAACAAAAGGATTTGACTTTTGGGTTTCTAAGGCCATTGATACTATAAGGCTATTTTCTTTGTAAACCTAAGGATGATGATTCCAGTTGGCGTTTTACCAGATTTTCCCCCAGGAGAATCTTTTATCCAATTTCACACTCTGGGTTTGAGTGACTTTTTGTCGCAATGTAGGAAACACCACATGTTTCTGGGGAGGCCAAGTCTACTTTCATTGTGGCCACTAGCCATACGGCTGCCTTATTCAAATGAGGCCCTGCCTGAATTCCAAGTTTATATTTAGAAAAAGATTGAAACTAATTTTCACGAGCTTTCTGATTGGATGACATATACCTAAACTTTAGAAATTAATGCAAAATGCTACACACCTCAGATGAAGATGAGCCTTATATGGATGTTGCTCAATTTTTTGAGATTTACATGATGGATTAAGTTTTAAAGGCTGATTTGACTTTGATTTCTCCTAGTTCATTAGAGAATCATGAAACTCTAGAAACTAGTGTGAACATAATTATTAATGAATAGTTATTGAATGAACATGGGAATTAGGGTTCAACCAATCTAAGAATGTGATTAGGGTTTCATCAAACTAAGAACAAAAAAGATATTCTCCAAGAGAGAGGTAAGCTGGTCCATGCACTTTGAGTATTTTATTATAAGTTTTCAATTATCTTATGTTTATTGTATCATGATGATCAAGTTTAACTATGTGCATAGACATGTAATCCAAGTTGAATATTTGTTGCATCAAAATTATTATATGATTTTATGCTTTCAAGTTCTATTTCAAGATTCATGTCATGATCTGAAAAATTTTAGTTAAAATAAAGAATGGTCAAGTTAATGATTTATCATGTAATGGGTTGCATTATTTTGTCCTCACCATGTTAATGTTGAGCCTCCATGCCTTATGAGTTCAAGTGGAACATAAAACGAGACTATGGGCCTTATGAGCAAAACTGGTGCATAACTATATAGGACACTATAATCAACCACCAAGATTAATTTATGGGAATCCAAATCTATTGTTCAGTTACTTTCATGTTTTTCCTCATTGACGAGTTATTATCTTGTTATAACAATACTCAATGTTTCTTACTCTAATGTAGTTTTTATTGCATGCATGACCAGGGATGCAATGCCCATGTATATAGAACAACTTCAAGGATAAAATCCATATGAAAATCAACTTAAGGAATAGATCAAGGTTTCTAAAAGACATGTCTGGTGGGGTGCCATCTGCAATAAAAGATTAATAATGAGTATAGATAATTTCATGGGTGTCTTAAATAAAGTTCCAATTCAAGAACTCAATTGTACTAGTTTACCTTACAATAATGTATGAATAAATTTCAATATTGATCTGTGGTGATCTTTTACTTTATTTGCAATGTTTATTATTCTTGTGACATCCCTTTATGATAAGTTCCCCATGTTATAGAAAATTTGGGTGATGTCTCTGTTGTCACATGTCTGGTTAAAAGGGGGTGTCACAATCCTAATGGCCCATGTACACCCAACTTAAAAGGGGTGTTACAATCCAAATGGCCCATGAAGATCAGCTTAAGGAATAGATTCAGGTTTCCAAAAGACATGTCTAGTGGGGTGCCATTTGCAATGGAAGATCCTAATGAGTATATATAATTTCATGTATGTCTTGAATAAAGTTTCAATTCAAGAACTCAACCGTACTAGTTTGATGAATCAATTTCAATATTGATGCAAGGTGACTGTTTACTTTATTTGCAATGTTTATTATTCTTGTGACGTCCCTTTGAGCTAAGTTCCCCCATGTTATGTAAAATGTGGGTGATGCCTCCATTGTCACATGTATGCTTAAAATATGTGTTACAATCGAAATGTCACATGTACACCTAGATCCTGACCATGACTACTTGTGGAAGGGTGGCTCCAAGGATAGCCCTTTCCAACATGCCTCGACCGCACGGCTCAAGACTGACATGCCACATGCCCATATACCCCACCTACTGGAGGGGTTATGGCTCTGATACCATTTGTAATGCTTGAATCCACAACCCATGGCTATAGGAGAGCTTCAAGAATGACGACTAGCCCCACAAGTCACCATTGACCTTAACTGTGCACTTTGTCCTCCCCCACACACAATCTGGGGTCAAATTCTTGAATGGTCATCCATCCTAGTACTACTATGGGCTGAACACACTTAACCATAAAAGGTATTTAGTGATGGGATCTCTACAAAGGAGGTGCACCTTTGTGATATAGGTAGTCCAATAATTCCTTTGAAGATCATTTTATCTGAGGCCTCAAATCTTGGGACGTTACATGGTCATTAGACACTTCAAAAAAGTGTTTCCTGAACCTAACCAGAGAGTAAACCCCAACTATAGTTGCTTCTCAGAGAGATTCAAGTAGCGGTCAGTTAGTCAAATGATGATTACATGAGAAAATACTACGAATGAGGTATTTAGTGTGGTGAATAATCTCAATCCACTCAAAGCAAATAGTCGGGATGGTGTCAACACTTTTTATCTAGAAGAATTGGAATGTAGCTAGGATTACGATCCCCACCACTATATAGATGTCGTATTGAGGGGAAATATGTCTAATGATCTATGCAACTCTACCATCATTGCATAGCAAGAGTTATATGAGCAGTTGTGGATTATTTATTTAAAATACATTGCCATATATATCTTGTATAAAGTAGTTGTGGATAGATTGAAGAAATATATGGAGATGGGCATCACATGCACAAAGTAGTTTCATACTCGACCGCAAGATTACTGACAATATAGCTCTTATTCAAGAGCTAATTTGTTCAATAAAAAGGAAGCGAGGAGCAAAGATGATGGCCATGAAAATTGGCCTGGCTAAGACCTACGGCCAGACGGTGTGGATGTTTATCGATGACACCATATAGAGAGTCAGGCTCACTGATAATGTAAGGAACTATATGATGGGATTCATTATTGGAGGGTAAAACTCAATTACATGGAATGGCAGGAAATGAGGAGAGTTCAAATAGATTCAAGGCCTCGGTAAAGAAGAGCCACTTTCCCCTTATCTATTCTTATTATGCCCGAAGAGGTTGATCTAATTAATTCAACAGAAGGTTAGTCAAAGTGGTTGAAACTAGTTTAACTTGGAGTGGAAGGTCCTCTCATCTCCATGCATGTTTTGTATACCATCTGATCTTATTTGTGCATGAAGGTGTACATCAAATGTGCACCATTAGAGAATGTTTACAAGAGTTCAGAGAGATGATAGTACAAAAGGTTTCCATTGCTAAAACAAGAACATTTTTGCCAGAAGCACGTAGAGGGAAACACAAAAGCATCAGGAGGATCAGTGGGTATAGGTGACTAACGGCCTAGGGAAATACATATACATGCCTATTACACATTCTAGAGCTTCTAAGCACACCTATGCTGATATTTTGAAGAAGAATACTAGGAAGATCAATGATTGGCCTACACACATCTATCTCTTACTAGGAGGGTGTACATAGCCACATCCACTCTCAGAGCTATCTCAGCTATGTGATGCAATTAGCTAACACCCCTTTGAAACTTTGTAGAAACATCGATGACATGATACAAAGGTTCATTTATGGGGAGGGGAATCATAAGGTACACCCTATCTCCTTGGTCACATGGAATTAGGTGACAAGCACCAAAGATAATGGAGCTTTAAGTGTGAAGGCAAAGAGGGAATAGATCCAAACCTTATTTCTGAATCATGCATGAGACTTGAGTATGAGGAGGGACACTCCCTGCTATGTATGACTTTGAAGGATGTTTAACTCTAGGCTTATACTTTCAATGATGATGGGCAAGAAATTCATTAGTTACAGTTCCTTCTCACTATCTTTTTGTGGAAAGAACATTAACATATGGGAAGATAGATGGTGAGATAAATGAGCCTATTCTACAAGATCAAGTCCTTAAACCTTTTAAAAAAGATCTCTGAGATTTGAAAGTGGCTAGTTTGATTAACCCAGATGGTGAATAAGATCTTAACATATTAGAAGAATGGGTACCTATCCACTTAGTCATGGACATCCAAAAGGTCAATGTTCCTAGATATGAAGCAACTGAGGAAATAAGAGTTTGGACCCCTACTTCTAATGATATATTCTTAAAAGTCAATATACCCCAAGCTACTGAGGGGAATGACAGTCATTGGTGGGAGTTGGAGCAATATTTGGAAAGATGAGGTCAATGCTATAAATAGAATAATATGATGGCTTCAAAATCACAATGCAATCCTGACTAATAAAAGAAGAGTGGAGTGGCCTATGACACACAACCATACAATCCCTAGATGTGGGATACATGAAGAATCAACATTGCATATAGTAAGGGTTGTGAGTATATAGAGAATGTGTGAGAGGGCTTGCTAACAAGGAATGAGATGACCAAAATAATACACAACATTGGATCAAGAACTATATTGTAGGGAGTACTCACCAATATACTATGTTCATGACCACGTGTTGGCACATTTAGACAAGTCATAATCAACATGTTTTTTAGCAGAAACAGATGCATCATGCCCAATGGGTTTGTTACATTCAAAGAGAGGTTTGTAACTCATTGGAAGCTTATAGAAGAGATGAAGGTTTGCATGGAAGGCAAGGTGACATGTGATGGGTCTTACCATGCAGGGACTGGAACAATATTAATATTGATGTGACTTTTAAACACAAATAAGCGGTGTGTGCGATGGTCATATGGATGAAGAGGGTAGGTGGATGGGGGATTTGTAGAGAAAAGAGACAATCAAGATGTAACACACAACAGAACTGACAAGTACCTACCTAGCTAAGGAGTTGGCATATGAAAATAACTGGAGCAATTTGATTTTTGAATCAAATTTCTCAAATGTTGTAAGTATTCCTGATATGGGTTATAAGAATAATCCTCGATATGAAAGATGCCTCACTAGAATATGCACTATACATAGACCTAGTTGCAAGGTAGGGTTGTGTCAGAGAGAGTAGAATTGAGTTGCTTACATGTTGGTCAAGTACCATCTATAAAGCCCCAAAGGATATAAGACTTATACATAGAAACCAAATGAGATCAAGAATCTCTTATTGCATGAATTTCTAATTGTGACACCCCACCATCACACCGACAACGAGATGACATGTGAAAACGTGCGGAACCATATATTACCGAAAACACGGGTTAATTAAAACTGATTGCGGAAAGCATACATACAGAACATTTGCCACCAGGTTCTGCAAGAAGATCATGTCATATATAGATATATTCAAGATCACCTGCCTGATATGTTCACCACTTAAAGTCACCCGTTGTCGCAACAACACATACTAGTTCATCACATGTTTATACATACAAAATGGCCACGTACGGCCAGCAACAGGGTATACAAAAATTACAGCAGCTAAACATCGTGAAACGTCATCAAAACACTTCCAAGGACCTGAGAGTACATGGATGACTTCTAAGACTCTACTACAAAACCACCAAAACAGCAGCATGTCCATCTCTTGCCTTCTACTACTCTTCTTGCTGCTCGGCCACAACCTCACGACCACCACCGCGTCTAGAGCGATCACCTAAAAAAAGGGTGTAAACTAGCGGGGTGAGACACACAGTCCCAGCGAGAAATATAACCCCCCACCGCAACTATAAAACCTCATAAGGTTAAAGCAGATAACAATAGATAACTGATAAAGCATATAATAAGAGAAGCATACTGAGCAAGGCTATTATTACCATCAAGCTAACCAAGATATCTGAAAGGCATATAACCAAGCATTCTTTATGGAACATGATTGACAAGATAAGCTTTATAAGAAATTATCACAAGATATAAGGATCGTACACATATCTACAAGGTGTAACTAGATCAACTATATAAGCAAGGCCTCAATCAATGTTATGTGCTTTGCTCTAAGCAATATATACTTATTCAGTTGGATTATGTTTTATTATGCCCTGAGGAAGTGAGCCTTCCCTGCTCAAATCCAACCATTGGTTGTGAAGCCCAACCCGGTGTCATACAAGGTCTAAGGAGATCTGGACTCCATGACCTCACCTTCTCATGGTCAGTACATGAATCATCAAGCAAGACTGTAGTCTTATGCTTATAGGGCCTCAGCCTCTGGGTCAGCTCCGCAAGCTACCCATATCTCTAGCTCACCTCATCATAGGTGCTAGTACATACATCCGGGCCATGAACGCATCATGCTCATCATCACATATCATGAGCCATGGGTATGTTCACAATGCTCCATATATACTGAGTCTGCAACCACAGTTGCACTCAACCCTCCTATTTTAGGCTAGGGGAAACCTCGCATATTAAAAAATATGCGCTCCAGGTAACCCCGCAGGATAAACCTGTTTCACCATCAACAAATACTGGAGATAATGGATCTATGGCTAGGGAAAACTACATGATATGTTCATCTATAATTGATTAGTATATTTTAAGCCAATTGTTGAGGCAAAACAAAGTATAGACATAGCCTTATAGAATTACATCATTATTGCCATCAACATACTGTCCTGGGACCTCAATACCTCATGATATCAACCACTACCTCTCAAGGCATTACATTCCTGCATTAGTATCCTGGGAATGCACCCCTTATCTCATCATCATAGGATAACATCTCAACTAGGCACTCAGCCTTATATCAGGTCCTCAAACCTATCAACTTGTTATTTCATTGACAAGGATTATCATCACATTGTGCTAGTCAATGCACATATATCTCATAGCTCTTACCAGGCTATGAATCCACATGAAATACCTGCATGGTTAGTATACACATTCATAGCGATAACTGAAGCCATCGTGGATTAACAGGATTGTCATTATACTATCACGTATAAAGAAGCATTCATGAGTACATCACACATAAGATTTATCATTCATAGTATTATACATTATTCCTTATACTTGTGACCATATGCATGTGTCACACCATCATGTGAAGCAACATCATAAGCTTCCATGCTTCCTGGTTCACAACCTATCATCTTATCTCATCATCAGAGTTACAGGGTTCAAGGTGATTACATCATATCACTTGTGTTATCATTATTTTAAAAGAGAACTATCAACTATGTACAGAACCCTCACCAAAGCTCTTGTGATCCTCACTAAGGGTATGGCGATCAGTGCCAACCCTCACCAAAGGGTGTATCGGGTATGGTCATACCCTCACCAGAGGATGCATCGGCTAGGGTTTCAAACCCCAAACAAGCTCATCACCATATCGGTCAACCCATCCTTTCACCTATCACACAACTATAACCCATAGGCTCACATGGTGTCGGGTAAGATGTACCGTGCATCAGCAGATGTTATCGGACAAAGGCCTATTGTGCACAAGGATCAGGTTTAGGGTTAGCATTCCTCTATCGACCAACCCTCTCCAAAGGAGCATGTCGACCAGGAACATGGCACCCAAGATGCCCTAACGTTCAACCATCACCCATATCATTCAAAAGACCCCTATGTCAGACAAGGCACTCTATCGGCATGGTAACCACTAAGGCACCACAACGGCCAACTTCACAAAGGTTGTGTTGGGCAACACAAATCCATCCTTTCATATTGTCCAAGGAAAGGGCTAGGGTGTCACCCACCTAACAAAGAAGACTTGTCGTCAAACTCCTCATATCGGCCACCACTAAGGCATCGTCTAGGGTTCTTATACAACCATCATATTGGGCACCAAGCCACCAAGCTTATCATAGCATATCAGTCAAGATCATCACAAGATGTATCATGCAGGGCACACATCAAGGTGTAACGCCCAAGCCCCAATTCCACAAAGAATATCGGCCAAGCCAACTAGGCATATCAGTCAAAGGAACAACACCACTAGGGTACTCACTAATATGCACCACTCAACTCATATCGGGCATCACCACAATTAAACCCTATCTCTCAACACAAGAATAGCCTACTAGGCTCCATATCATAATGGGCACCAAGTCAACTATCTCAACCAGGTGTATCGCCCAAGGGTACAACTCCAAACAGGGCTATTGGGCAGCACTATCCCAAGGTCATATTGTGCAAGGCACATCCCAACAAGATCATCTTCAACCTCAAGCACAAGGGCACCAAACCCTATTTGATCAAGAAGGTCGGCTCACCTCTCAATAACCAATAGAGAGGGTTTTTGCACAACCTCTATCACAAATCGGGCAACCACAAGGACCGACCTCAACATAGGTCATAATCTATTCAAAGCTCACCTCTCATATCCATGGTGAGAGGAGGGTGTTGTCCAAGAAACTAGAATGTAGACTCACCTCTCAACTAAAAGGAGAGAGAGGGGTATTGCCTACAACCCTAGAGCTCAAACTCACTTCTCTTGACGAAGGAGAGAAAGGAGTGTTTCTCAACAAGGAAACCCAAAACCATGGTTCATCCAACTAGGTGTAAAGGCATATAAACCATCAACAACAACAACAACATCATCATGCTCATTATATCCATAAGATCAACAACATGTTCTAGAGCAAGAACCATAACATGCAATGGCTGATCATCATCATATATGAAACATGAAACATAGAGAAGGTAGTATAACTAGGGTTAGAAGTTATGTAACCCGCCTTAAGCAAAATCCTCAAGCTCCAAAGATCCAAGCTTCAAGCTCCTAGCTCCAAGCTCACCACTTCGGCCACCTCAAGAAAAGGAACAAGAAGCATAACCACCATGGCCGAAGAGTAGGCAGGATGGAGAAGAAGATGCTAAGGAGAGAGGGAAGATACTTACCAAAGAATAAGACCCACCTAGGGTTCGGCCACCAAGCTAGAGGAAGAAGAAGAAGAACTCCTTTAAGGGGATCGGCCACCAACCTTAGCTCGTGCAAGGGTATCGAACACCAAAGGTTGCAAGGGAGAGGTATATCGTGCACACAAGGAAGAGAGGAGCAACAAAGAGCTAAAGGGTTCCTAAGGAAGAGAAAGGCAAGGCATATATAGATGGGGATCAAGGTTAAACCAAGGCAAGGTGTCACCATACCAAGGGACACTTGTCCACATGTTTTACCACTTTGTAAAACTCATGCACATGCCATGCTACTACTCCCCCAAGGGTTGGCCACATGTCTAAGCTAGGGTAACACAACCAAGTCAAGAAGGTCAACAAAGGTCAAAGGCCAACACACTACTCTTCCATGGCTGACACACCCCCATGGGCGATACCCCATGGCCGATACAAAGCACCCTTGCTTGATACAGGGCTCAACCAAGCAAGGCAAGGCCCAAACAAGGGAAAACAAGGCCCAAAAGAGCTCAACCAAGCCCAAGACAACTCAAGGCACGAGCCCAAACCTTCCTCTCAACCTTAGAGGAGGCAAAGAGAGAGAAAGACATCTCTCAAGGTGACAAACTTGCTCTCCAACCCTATCTTAGGTTATTTTGCAAGTAGCACCTCCAGCCCTCAACTAAGCACAAGCAAACCCTAATCATCACTAAAGATGATTAGCAAGCAACCAAGCACAAGGTTTAGGCAAAACAAACAGGGTAAGCCCAAAACAAAGGTCAGGGTCCTTACAAGCCATAAACCTCTACAAAAGGATTTCGTCCCCGAAATCCAAAGAGAAAAGTGAGGGATACTTCCTCCTCATCTCTTCCTCAAGATCCCATGTGGCTTCCTCAACACCACGATGATGCCACAGAGCCTTCACAAGAACCATGTCCTTCCTCTTCAACTTCTTTACTCTTCTATCAAGGATCGCCACCAGGCCCTCCTCGTAGGTCACATCTTCATCAAGCTTAACCTCAACTGGCTGTATCACTGTCCCTGTGTCTGGATGACTTTTCTTCAGCATACTGACATGGAACACTGGATGCAACCTGTGCAACTCTGGCGGCAACTCTAACTTGTAAGCTACCTTGCCAACACATGGTATTACCGGGTATGGTCCCATATACCTAGGTGCCAGTTTACCTTTCTGACCAAACCTTAGCATGTCTTTCCAAGGTGAGACCTTGAGATACACTTTGTCTCCCACCTGGAACTCTAAAGGTCGTCGGCGATTGTCTTCATAAGACTTCTGTCTGTCCTGTGCCATTTTCAACTTTTGTTGTATCACTCTGATCTTTTATGTTGTCTGTTGTACTAACTCAGGACCCAAAAGCTGATTTTCACCAGACTCATACCAGCATAAAGGGGATCTACACTTCCTTCCATATAGAGCCTCATAAGGAGCCATGTCAATGCTCCGCTGATAACTATTGTTATAAGCGAACTCTATCAAACTGAGATGCATGTCCCAACTACCTAGGAATTGCAAAACATAAGCTCGTAGAAGATCCTCCAAAGTCTGAATAGTCCTTTCAGAATGTCCATCTGTCTGCGGGTGGAAAGCGGTACTGAACCTCAACTTCATTCCCAACGCTTTGTGCAACTGTTCCCAGAAATGACTTGTGAACTGAGGACCTCTGTCGGAAACTATCGTTGATGGTACACTGTGCAAGTGCACTATCTCATCTACATACACCCGAGCAAGCTTCTCTGATGTATATGTCGTCTTTATTAGTATGAAATGAGCAGATTTTGTCAACCTGTCCACTATTACCCAAATGGAATCATGATTCCTAACTGTCTTTGGTAGACCAACTACGAAATCCATGGTTATAGGATCCCATTTCCATTGTAGTATCGACATGGGTTGCAACATATCTACCGGCTTTTGATGCTCAACTTTAACTTGCTGACATACTGCGCACTTAGCCACAAACTCAGCTACATCCTTCTTCAAGCCAGACCACCAATACATGTCCTTCAGGTTATGATACATCTTGGTGACTCCTGGATGCATAGCATACATCGACGTGTGTGCTTCCTTGAGCACTAGCTTTCTTATATTATCACCATCGGGGACCACCATCCTACCATGATAGCAAACTAGTCCATCCTCGGACTCATGGAACCCATCATGCTTTTTGCTTCCAAGCTCTGACCTGATTAACTGCACTGCACCATCTGCCTACTGTGCATCTTTAATCTGCTGTCTCAACGTAGGCTTGACTTACATCTGTGCCAATAGTCCTGCCAACAAGGAAACTTCCAACTACACATTCATCTGCCGTAAGGAGACAAACATATCCCGCCTATGGCATACCAAGGAACTCAACTATACCTTCTTTGTGGGGAGAGAAGAAGACTTTTTGCTAAGCGCATCATCTACCACATTTGCCTTACCAGGATGATACTCAATGGTGTAATCATAATCGTTAATTAGCTCCATCCAATGACGTTGTCGCATGTTCAGCTTACTCTGCGAAAAGATATACTTCAAGTTCTTATGATCTGTAAAGATCTGACACACTTCCCCATAAAGATAGTGTCTCCAAATCTTTAACACATGGACCATCGCTGCCAACTCCAAATCATGTGTCGGATAGTTCTCCTCATTTTCTTAAGTTGTCATGAAGCAAAAGAAACCACATGATCTTCCTGAATCAGCACACAACCTAAGCCTTTCTTAGAAGCATCACAGAAAACAACATAGCCCTTCCCAGGCTCTGGCAGCACTAGCACTGGAGCACTAGTCAACTTCTCCTTCAAACTTTGGAAAGCTTGCTAACAACAAACATCCCATACAAAAGGTACATCCTTCCTGGTTAGCTTTGTCATTGGCAACATGATAGCACTGAAGTCCTTGATAAACCTCCAGTAGTATCCGACCAAACCCAGAAAACTACAAACTTATGTCGGCGTCTTTGGCTGCTCCCAATCTACAACTGACTCCACCTTCTTAGGGTCCACTCGGACTCCTTCTGTAGATATCACATGACCTAAGAAAGTCACTTCCTTCAACGAAAACTCACATTTGCTGAACTTGGCATACAACTAATGTTGGCGAAGAAGAGTCAATGCTTGTCGAAGATGTCGCTCATGCTCTTGCCTGTCCCGACTTTAGATCAAAATGTCATCTATAAAGACTACAACAAACTAATCTAGGAACTGACGGAACACTCAGTTCATCAAGTCCATGAAAGCAACAGGTGCATTGGTTAGCCCAAACGGCATAACCACAAACTCAAAGTGACCATACCTCGTCCTAAACACTGACTTTGGTATGTCGTCTGCCTTAATCCTCAACTGATGATATCCAGACTGTAGATCGATCTTTGAGAACATTGTAGCACCACAGAACTGGTCAAACAGATCATCTATCCTTGGCAACGGGTACTTATTCTTGATCGTAACTTTGTTCAACTGTCGGTAATCTATACATAGCCGCATCGATCTGTCTTTCTTCTTGACGAACAAAACTAGAGCACCCCAAGGTGACGTGCTCAGTCGGATGAAACCTTTCTCCAACAACTCCTATAACTGCTTCTTCAACTATGCCATCTCTGTTGGAGCCATCCTATACGGTGTTTGTGTAACTGGTTGTGTTCCTGTTACCAGATTGATCTCAAAATCAATTTCTCGAGGTGGGGGAACACCGGGAAACTCATCAGGAAACACATCTGCAAACTCTCAAACAATTGTTACCTCCTCAAGGCTAGGACCTTTCGCCTTGGTATCCACAACATGAGCTAAGAAAGCCTTACAACCTTGCTGCAACACTTTTCTACAACCATCGCTGACACTAGACATGTCGGAAGAATCTTCCTATCTCCTTGGAAGATCCACTTCTCTTCGTTGTCATCAAACACCGCCTATTTGGAACCACAGTCCAACACAACCTTATACTTCTCTAAGGTATACATCCCAAGGATCACATCGAATCCATGCATATCAAGTGGTATAAGATCCACTTGTATATTGTGTCCCGAAAAAGATAAGACACAAGATAGACACTCTTCTCAAAGCATCGAGGAACCATCAAGAGGGGTTTCTAACAACAAGCTATCTTCCTTACAACTAACAGGTAAAGGACAGTTATCAAGCAGACTATGTACGATAAAAGAGTGTGTAGCACCCAGGTCAACCAAAATAGATATAAAGTAAGAAGATGACAAATCAGAATGAAATAACTCCATCTGACCTATCACCACTCGCGGGTTGACTATCGCCTCCGGCTGACTCATAGCATAGAATCGAGTCGTTGCTTGTTGTCTACGTCCTCTTCTTCCTTGAGCAGACGATCTCGCTTGTGATGCTTGACCGCGTCCTCGCCCTCTGCTAGCACTGGGTTGCTGTCTGTCTGCTCCTTGTTGGTTCTGTCTCGGATGTTGTATTACTTCAACGTCTCTACTTGGGCAATTTGACTTTAAATGCCCCGTCTGTCCATAGTGATAACATGACCTGCCTTCAGTCTGTGGTCCATATGGATTTCTTACTTCCATCGAAGCTATACTATGTGCCTTAGACGGAGAAGAAGCATGACCTCTTACCTTACTCAGAGAACACTGTGATGGTGCACTAGAACCTCTCATCATGGAAGGTGCTGAAAACCTTGACTTCTTGAAGCCACCAGATCTCTGTTCCTAGAACTGAGCATGCCTTTTCCTGGTCATGGACTCCCTTTTCTCCCTAACAGATCATTCAATCCTGCAGACGGACTCCACAAACATGGCAAACCACTCCCGATTCTCTAAAGCAGTAGCAGGTGTCGACAGTTCAGCACTCAAACCTTTCTCAAACTGCCTGATCCGCTCATCATCTATCGCTGCCATGTGAGGATAAAACCTCAGTAAGTCCATGAACTTGGCTTCATACTCGATGATGCTCATCGTTCCTTGGCGTAGATGCTCAAACTGGTTGATCTTCTCATCTAGATACGTCTTCAGAAAGTATCTGCTGATGAACTCTCGCCGAAAGATCTCCCAACCGATCTCCTCACCGGGTCACTTCTCCTTCTCGATGGCCCACCAATGGCTAGAACTTCCCTTCACAAGGTAGATAGCGTGCTTGACTTTGTCTGCTTCGGGGATGTCGAGGATCTGGAAGGCCTTCTCAAGACCTGTCAGCCACAGATCGGAATCCGCTGGATCAGCCGTTCCAGCATAATCTGAAGCTCTGACTCGGCGAAGTCGCTCAAAGGTCTTCCCAATACCCAATGTTTCACCATGGGGAGCATGTGCTCTTGGCTGAGGCACTGGAAACCTTTCCACCATGTGATTCATCGTAGCTATCATCTGCCCCATAACCTATTGGTAGGCAGGATTGTCAAGAATGGCTGGGTCAAGTTGGGGGACCTCAGGCACCCAATCTCCATGTGCCTGCCCTCCTACTCCATCAACTGATGCAGCATCACTGCTATCAGTAGCATGTTCTTCATGGTTTCCAGACATCTTTAAGCTTTATCTTCTACTGGGGGGAGAAGGTTATTGTAAGAAAATATGGGAAACTCATAAGATCAGACGCAAACCTAGTCCTAGATCCCTGTAGACTCAGCGAACCTAGAGCCCTGATACCAAAACCAACTGTGACACCCCGCCATCACACCGACAATGAGATGACACGTGAAAACATGTGGAACCATATATTACCAAAAACACGGGTTAATTAAAACTGATTGCGGAAAGCATACATACAGAACATTTGCAACCAGGCACTGCAAGAAGATCATGTCATATATAGATATATTCAAGATCACCTGCCTGATATGTTCACCACTTAAAGTCACCCGCTGTCACAACATCGCATACTAGTTCATCACCTGTTTATACATACAGAACAGCCACGTACGGCCAGCAGCAGGGTATATAAAAATTACAGCAGTTAAACATCATGAAACGTTGTCAAAACACTTCCAAGGACCTGAGAGTACATGGATGACTTTTAAGACTCTACTACAAAACCACCAAAATAGCAGCATGTCCATCTCTTGCCTTCTACTGCTCTTCTTGCTGCTCGGCTGCAACCTCACGACCACCACCGTGTCTAGAGTGATCATCTAAGAAAAGGGTGTAAACCAGCGGGGTGAGACACACAGTCCCAGCGAGAAACATAATTCCTCGCCGCAACTATAAAACCTCAAAAGGTTAAAGCATATAACAGTAGATAACTGATAAAGCATATAATAAGAGCAGCATACTAAGCAAGCCTATTATTACCATCAAGCTTACCAAGATATCCGGAAGGCATATAACCAAGTATTCTTTATGGAACATGATTGACAAGATAAGCTTTATAAGAACTTATCACAAGATATAAGGATCGTACACATATCTGCAAGGTGTAACTAGATCAGCTATATAAGAAAAGCCTCAATCAATGTTCTGTGTTTTGCTCTAAGCAAGATATACTTATTCGGCTGGATTATGTTTTATTATGCCCTGAGGAAGTGAGCCTTCCCTGCTCAGATCCAACCATTGGTTGCGAAGCCCAATCCGGTGCCATACAAGGTCTAAGGAGATCCGGACTCCATGACCTCACCTTCTCATGGTCAGTACACGAATCATCAAGCAAGACCACAATCTTATGCTTATAGGGCCTCAGCCTCTGGGTCAGCTCTGCAAGCTACCCATATCTCTAGCTCACCTCATCATAGGTGCTAGTACATACATCTGAGCCATGAATGCATCATGCTCATCATCACATATCTTGAGCCATGGGTATGTTCACCATGCTCCATATATCCTGAGTCTGCGACCACAATTGCACTCAACACTCCTATTTTAGGCTAGGGGAAACCTCACATATTCAAAAATATGCGCTCCATGTAATCCTGCTGGATAAACCTGTTTCACCATCACCAAATACTGGCGGTAATGGATCTATGGCCAGGGAAAACTACATGATATGTTCATCTATAATTGATTAGTATATTTTAATCCAATTGTTGAGGCAAAACAAAGTATAAACATAGCCTTATAGAATTACATCATTATTGCCATCAACATATTGTCCTGGGATCTCAATCCCTCATGATATCAACCACTTCCTCTCAAGGCATCACATTCTTGCATCAGTATCCTGGGAATGCATCCCTTATCTCATCATCAGAGGATAACACCTCAACTAGGCACTCGGCCTTATATCAGGTCCTCAGACCTATAAACTTGTTATTTCATTGACAAGGATTATCATCACATTGTTCTAGTCAACACACATATATCTCATATCTCTTACCAGACTATGAATCCACATGAAATACCTACATGGTTAGTATACACATTCATAGCGATAACTAAAGCCATCGTGGATTAATGGGATTGTTATGATACTATCAAGTATAAAGAAGCATTCATGAGTACATCACACATAAGCTTTATCATTCATAGTATTATACATTATGCCTTATACTTGTGACCATATGCATGTGTCACACCATCATGTGAAGCAACATCATAAGCTTACACGCTTCCTGGTTCACAACCTATCATCTTATCTCATCATCAGAGTTATAGGACTCAAGGTGATTACATCATCATTATTTTAAAAGAGAACTATCAACTATGTACAGAACCCTCACCAAAGCTCTTGTAATCATCACTAAGGGTATGGCGATCAGTGCCAACCCTCACCAAAGGGTGTATCGGGTATGGTCATACCCTTACCAGAGGATGCATCGGCTAGGGTTTCAAACCCCAAACAAGCTCATCAACATATCGGTCAACTCATCCTTTCACCTATCATGCAACTAGAACCCATCGGCTCACATGGTGTCGGGTATGGTGTACCGTGCATCAGCAGATGCTATCGGACAAAGGCCTATCATGCATAAGGATCAGGGTTAGGGTTAGGGTTCCTCTATCGACCAACCCTCTCCAAAGGAGCATGTCGACCAGGAACATGGCGCCCAAGACGCCCTAACGTTCAACCATCACCCATATCGTTCAAAAGAACCCTATGTCGGCCAAGGCGCTCTATCGGCATGGTAACCACTAAGGCACCACAACAGCCAACTGCACAAAGGGTGTGTCGAGCAACACAAACCCATCCTTTCATATCGTCCAAGGAAAGGGTTAGGGTATCACCCACCTAACAAAGAAGACATGTCGTCAAACTCCTCATATCGGCCACCACTAAGGCGTTGTCTAGGGTTCTTATACAACCATCATATTGGGCACCAAGCCACCAATCTTATCATAGCATATCGGCTAAGATCATCACAATATGTGTCGTGCAGGGCACACATCAAGGTGTAACGCCCAAGCCCCAATTCCACAAACAGTATCGGCCAAGCCAACTAGGCATATCGGTCAAAGGAACAACACCACTAGGGTACTCACTAAGATGCACCACTCAACACATATCAGGCATCACCACAACTAAACCCTATCGCCCAACACAAGGATAGCCTACTAGGCTCCATAGCATAATGGGTACCAAATCAACTATCTCAACCAGGTGTATCGCCCAAGGGTACAACTCCAAATAGGGCTATTGGGCAGCACTATCCCAAGGTCATATCATGCAAGGCACATCCCAACAAGATCATCTTCAACCTCAAGCACAAGGGCACCAAACCCTAATTGATCAAGAAGGTCGGCTCACCTCTCAACAACCAAGAGAGGGGTTTTGCACAACCTCTATCACAAATCGGGCAACCACAAGGACCAACCTCAACATAGGTCATCATCTATTCAAGGCTCACCTCTCAAATCCATGGTGAGAGGAGGGTGTTGTCCAAGCAACTAGAATGTAGACTCACCTCTCAAGTAAAATGAGAGAGAGGGGTATTGCCTACATCCCTAGAGCTCAAACTCACTTCTCTTGACCAAGGAGAGAAAGGAGTGTTGCTCAACAAGAAAACCCAAAACCATGGTTCGGCCAACTAGGTGTAAAGGCATATAAACCATCAACAACAACAACAACAACAACAACATCATGCTAATTAATCTATAAGATCAACAACATGTTCTAGAGCAAGAACCATAACATGCAATGGTCGATCATCATCATATATGAAACATGCAACATAGAGAAGGTAGTACATCTAGGGTTAGAAGTTATGTAACCCGCCTTAAGCAAACTCCTCAAGATCCAAAGCTCCTAGATCCAAGCTCACCACTTCGGCCACCTCAAGAAAAGGAACAAGAAGCATAACCACCATGGCTGAAGAGTAGGCAGGATGGAGAAGAAGATGCTAAGGAGAGAGGGAAGATACTTACCAAAGAACAAGACCCACCTAGGGTTCGGCCACCAAGCTAGAGGAAGAATAAGAAGAACTCCTTCAAGGGGATCGGCCACCAACCTTAGCTCCTCCAAGGGTATCGGCCACCAAAGGTTGCAAGGGAGAGGTGTATCGTGCACACAAGGAAGAGAGGAGCAACAAAGAGCTAAAGGGTTCCTAAGGAAGAGAAAGGCAAGGCATATATAGATGGGGGTCAAGGTTAAACCAAGGCAAGGTGTCATCTTACCAAGGGACACTTGTCCACACATTTTACCACCTTGCAAAACTCATGCACATGCCATTCCACTACTCCCCCAAGGGTCGGCCACATGTCCAAACTAGGGTGACACAACCAAGGCAAGAAGGTCAACAAAGGTCAAAGGCCGACACATTACTCTTCCATGGCCGACACACCCCCATGGGTGATACCCCATGGCCGATAAAAAGCACCCTTGCCAGATACAGGGCTCAACCAAGCAAGGCAAGGCCCAAACAAGGGAAAACAAGGCCCAAAAGAGCTCAACCAAGCCCAAGACAACTCAAGGCACGAGCCCAAACCTTCCTCTCAACAAACAGGGTAAGCCCAAAACAAAGGTCAGGGTCCTTACACTAATGGTACTACCATGGGTTAATGTTTCAATTTTGACTAGTGTTTTTAACCCCTACTTGGATTTACTTACAAGGGGAGGGTGAGATGAATAAAAAGAGCCTCACAAATTTTCTAACAATTGAATGTGTATGTGATGGAAATTTGAAACAATTTTTTTTAATAAAACAAATATTGATTACTGATATCAATGTTTGTCAAACTATTTTACAGTTCATTCACATTTTAGTGAATCACTTCCAAGGGGGTGACAAGACAAATGCATCACTAGGCACAATATTAGGACGACAATACTATTTACATAGAATGTGTGGTTGTTTGACATGTCAAGCTAGGTTGGATGCCCTCTGTGATTTCCACACATCAACAAAAAGGATTGATGTGTCCATGAACATGTTAAAAATGAGGTTATTTTTTTTTAAACATGTAGGTGCAAATCCTCACACCTTCTGCACCAATCCTCCCACTCATTCGTCATGCTTACAACATCAACCACTTCAAGTGGGAAGCTCTCAACCAAGTGTGACTACTGCCAAAGATAAAGTTAGTGCTCTGAATGATGTTGAGCATAACACTAAGTTTGCTAGAGGTGTTGAGGGTAATGATAATGAATGAGGATTACATATATCACTACTTAAATGTTTTACAAAATACATGTTTGCACAATAACATGACATCATACTTTATTATTGTTCTTCATTGCAATCAATTTTGCGGTTGGTCAAATTTTTATGAATTTATAGATGTAATGTTATGTACTATTATTAAGAGTTGAAAAATATTAATTTGAAATCACTCTTATAGACTCTGTAGAATGATATTATTTCATGTGTGTTGGGAATTTTATCTTGGATTTTTTTGTTGTTATTATTAAGTTAGAGGATCATGTTACCATACTTTAGAACTGCCCATACAACATCACACATTTTATGTATTCTGTAGACACATTTTCTAACTAAAGTGTGCTTGAAATGCAAATAATAATATAATTTTGTGCGTATAAGACTAATTATGTTTAGACTGAATGTTATGAATATTGTAATCCCAACATGTAGAAATGAAAATATGCCTTTATTTGAAAAGTGGCATTGTAAAAATGACTTATGAACATGACTATTAGAATAGAAACATCTTAGACAACACAAACCAATAGGATATTATGGTTTCAATAGAATTAATTAATTAATATATACATTCATGTATAAATTAATATTGATTTTAAAATGTACACGCTAAGAGAAAAAATTGTAAATAGAATTCAAAAAGTATCTATCTATTTTTTATTTTAACAAATACCACCATAATGTTTCAACCGATTTTTCTACTACATTGATATACTATATCAAATTATGATTTATACTATACAATCAGATTCAGGATCAGACCATAATCAACTAAATTTTCAGACAAAATCAAGTTACATCCAAATCAAATGACCAAAAGTTTATGAAACAAAATCCAATCCTAGTACAAACTCCCAATGAATTGAATCAAATAGGGCCAAATTTCCAGATTGATTAGGGCTATATTTGTTTTCCGGCCAAGCAAAGCACAATAAGCAAATTTGTAAGGACAAATTAATTTTTGTTTGTTGCACCTTTTAGAATAAAAATAAGATGCCACACTAATTAGTTAATCAAAAACTACCAATAATGTCGTGCTTAAAATCCTTACAGCATAGCTCATTTTATTTGTCGTGAATGTCTATTTACCACATAATCTTTTAACAAACTCCTTAATACATGCAATATTACTTGCATGCATGGTATAGTAGATTTTGTCCCAATAAATTGAGGCTACTTACATACATACTAAATGACGAATATCTTTTTTTGAGAAAAAAATTTCTTACTCCTTTATTGATTGTACTCTAACAGTTTACAAATTTTGACCTCCGACAGCATCCATGGAGGCTTAAAAGTAAAATTGACAGCCATAGCATTGTGCAGAATGTGCTTGGCAACAACCCAACAACTAAGGTAAGAGTTCAGGACAAGAAACAGAAAGAAATGCTAGATATTGGTCCTCAGACCATTGTCTAAGGTGGGGTTTCATGCTGGGTCGGGCTGCATTAGTTTGCTTGTAGAACGAGATGTCAGTCTTGGAATCAGAAAGAATAACTGGGTTTGTAAGTCCATCAGAAATGCAGATTCTTATTGCTCTTAAAATGGCTATGGCTTTAGCTTCCACTTTGCTAGAAGCATAGCTGAGAAAACCAAGTCCACGAATTAAATCGCCAGTTGGAGAGGTAATGTAGATACCAGAGGAACAAGTGTTATATTGTATGTTGAATGCGGTGTAAACAAAGACAAGGAAGTTCTTATCTGCGAGTGGGATTTTCTTCTTCCAGTCATGGTGTTGTTTAAAGATCAACGGTGGAAGCTCTGAGGTAGTTCGTGTGTGTTCAATGATGAAGCTTAGGACATTTGCATGGGACTTTCAGCGAATGGACATGATCATTTCTCACCTTCCATAGGTGTCAGCACACGATGGCTTGCATTGAACATGTATTAGAACTAGTGATGATGGTGGAGCACCATGAATCAACCTTCTTGTCAAAGAATTGTTGTGGAAGCCCCACCCCAAGACAAACAGCTTTGCTTCTAGTACAGTTTCTAAGGTAGTGAATGAGAGACTCATCACCATTACTACACTTTGGACAAACTGTCGAGATTTACATGTGTCTCCTTACCTTCTCCACATTGGTGACTAGGGATTTGTGCATCAAGAGACATAGGAACATTTTAATTTAGGTAGGCAGACCGAGTTTCTAGATAGAATTCCAATCACCATCGCATATAGTTTCTTTCTATCACCTTAGCCAGGTATAAGCTGAACGTGATGAGAATGAGTCAAGTGAATCCTCCTTACAGGCCCACGGGTTAGGGCATGCTGAGGGCGAGGGAGGGGGAATGTTTTGGATCTGATTCCATGTATCATTGGAGAGATAGTTACAAATAAATCTCCAGTCCCATGCACCCTCATTTGTGACCATGGAGGATAGCTTCAAGTCATGCAATCCGTCGGGGATGACAAAGTTGGGATGTAGAGCGGTGAGGCTAACATTGGAGAACCATGGTTCAGACCAGACGTTAATGCATGACCCATCATTAACAATTCGTTTAAAAGTTGCCTTGAATGAGAGGAATGGTTGAGAGGATGAAGGACCGAGCATGAGAGAATGAGGCTTTTTTCAATGAATCCCCTAAAAAGTATTTATGTTTCCTAACCTGGACCCATGGTTTCCATGGACAAGATAAAAAGGTCAAAGTGTTCTTTATCATCAAAGAGATGTTCTGGTCTTTGGCATCCTTGATCTTGTACCTTCAATTTCTTTAAAGGATGCCACCTTTTTTGAAGAGACGAGGGAGCTCTTCTGCTGCTCACTAGTTCCACCCAGATAAAATGTTCGATATGTTGATTTATGTCATCTCAGATTGCTTACGAGAGGCACACTAACAACATCATGTATGAAGGAATTGCTTGGAGAGTAGCTTTTTCTAGAGTTATCCTCCCTACAAGATAAATATGGCAATGCTTCCACCCATTAATATTTGATTTATTAGAGTCCAAGAGTGAAGAGTGAGTATTGTGATTAACTCTCCGGCGTATGATGGGAAAATTGAGGTACCTTCCCAGGTCCTCAGTTGAGGGAATTCCCAGTCATCTACTAATCTTGCGCTTATCTAGAGAAGCAGTGTTAGCAAAGAAGAAACATTTCAATTTTGCAGCAAAAATTTCCTGGCCTGATACCTCTGAGAACTCATGCAATATACGCTTGATGCACAAGTCCTGCTAAGGAGAAGCTTCCATGAGAAGAATAATATCATTGGCGAATATGACATGCGATATGGGAGGTCCATTCCTAGATAGGACCATTGGTTTCCATTCCTTAGTGGCCACCGCCAGAGATATTGCTTGATGCAGACACTCTGTGCATAGTACAAAAATATAGGGTCACAAAGTGTTCCCCTGATGAACTCCTTGGTTAGCTTTGATGGGAGGAAGGGGAATACCATTCCAAAGGATAGAGGAGTGCCCAAAAGATAGAATGTTCATAATAAGATTAGATTAGGAGCTTGGAAGACCAATCTTAGCAAGAGTATCCTTGGTGAATGACCAACTCATTCTATTCAAGTCTTATGACAAATCAAGTTTAACCGCCACCCATTTCTTCTTACCTTTCTGAAAATACATTGAGTGAATAGCCTCTTAAAAAATGAGGATATTGTTAATGATTCTTCTGCTAGGTATGAAGCTGGATTGTGTGGGTGAAATCCAACCATTAATGAAAGATTTTATCCTCTCAACAAGCACCTTGGAAATCAGCTTTAGACATGAGTTCATGAGTGAGATGGGGTGCAAGTCACTACAAGATTCAATATTATTGGATTTTAGAATCAATATTACATGGGAATTGGCCATATTGGTGTCAATGCTGGCAGTAATGAGGGTCGAGCATGCCGTTTTAATGACAGAGGGACCAACAATCGTCCAGTTATCTTGAAGGAAGTCAATATAAACCCCATATGAAAAGGATTTGCAAAGCTCATGTATAGATCAAATGAAAAGAAAGATGAATACAGGACTAGATCAACCATGATCAACTTGTTTATACTTTTAGTTGTTAAAGCAACTTAAACATCCATGAAAGAGATTTTAAATTCAGTAGGGGTGGTCACAAATAAATGAATAAATCGACTAGAAGATGTGTAACATGAAATCTCAGCTATTAAAGATACAAATGATGAAATCTTAGTTAACATTAACAATCTTAGTTCAACTCTACTTCTTTTTTTTCATTATTTGGGCAATGGATTGTGGGGTCCGGCACTTGGCTTCTAATGTAGGCTTATGCACATGTGGAGTGTCAGTTGGGATGTTTTTCCCTCTTTTTTGAGACATACCACATAACCATCGTTGCTAGATCGGGCTTACACTAGGCTAGCATGGTATGTGGGCAATTTGCCATATTTTAAGGGGTAGGAGGGTGAAATAGGCAATAAACACAACTAGAGAGTCAAAAAGATTGTAAAGTTAGCTAGATTTCATTCATCTATTTGAAGAAATTTTCACTGAAAAAGTGGTTGTATATGCACTAAGAGCTTGGCAAGGGCATCTTGTATCCTCTTTAAAGTTGTAAAGTTGATTCACTCATAAAAATTTGAGACCATTACATGTTTTAGGCAATCAGATATGTGAAAGGTGAATATCCAAGCTACAAGTAAAAATCAAACTTAAGCATATGTTGATGGTCAAAGGGTTTCATTTGATTCATGCATGCTCTTTAACAATTCCTTCAAATGAAAGATTGTGTGCAAGAGGACAAGATGGTTCAAACTTGTGGAGAAATAGTTCATTACATAAAGTGAGCCTTGCATCATATTGAACTTGCCAAGGGAAAAAGAAAAAAAAGAATTTAAAAACAAGATTAACTAAAGAACTGAATAAAAACAACAAAATCAACTACATTGTCAGCCGTATGCACCCCCCAAGCTTGAAATTTTTCGTGTCCTCACTACAGTAATCAAAATCAAAGAAAGTGCAACTGGGTACCTATCATGGGAATTCATCAGTAGGAGGGGCCAGTGCCCTCGTGACCAGTAGGAAAGAACTATTTGATGAGATCATCATCGTTCGAAATGTTGACGCACATGGCATGTGGAGCAGACTCAAGTTGTGGTGGTTGAGATGTAGGGTTGTGCTGCTAAGGTGCAGGTTGGTGCTGCTAAGGCATTGGATAGTGGCTCTGAGAGATGTGTCACATATCCATGCGTTGGGCCATGTCATGCATAATAGAATACTACTGACCCATGAGGTCCAGGCGACCATCTATGTTGTCAAATCACTACTTCACATACCCGTAAAGATGCCTAACATCAGGCATTGCCCAAGAGTACTCTATCTGGGTGCTTGTGGAGGGAGGTGGTGGAGTTGTAGGGGGTGCCTCAATAGCTTGTGGTCCTTCAGGGGCTTCTGCCTCATCTGGTCTAGTAAGAATGACCTTCCAGTTGTCTTTGTTTGTCAATGTGATATTTTTAAAGTATGGAATGTTGATGTACTAGTCATCATTAAAGAATTGCATGAACTTGGTATCATCATTGGGAACTCTAGAGATCAATCGTGTGGATAGAAGGTACTAAATATCTACCAGGTTTCTACCTGGTGTAGCCTCTAGACCTGTCAGGTCTACCTCAAGCTTCATGAAAATAAGGGTAATCAAACCCCCACACATGATGTCCCCAGATTCTCTCTTCTTCATTTTCTTGATGTCTAAGAACCTGGTAAGAATGTAGTACCTTGCATTGATTTCATTATCATACACCATGCCCCACAGAAAGAATAAATCTTGCTTTCCACACACTCCCTGAGTTTCTTTCTTTGAAAAAACCCATGTGTTGAGAAGGTGGTGGACATATCTGAATATGGGGTTGTGAATAGAGGATGCCCTAGCCTTCTTGGCATCATGACGGTCTTCATCAGTGATCTCAGACCAGAATTCATCACTATCAAAAGCTTGCAGGAAGCTTAGTTCCCCTTCATAGTGGCACTCTAAAGCCTCACAAAAATGTTTGAAGGTGAGCTTGAAGCCTCGTCCCTGAAGACAAAAATGGATGATTGCATACGGTTCGAACTTCTTCTGAGGGTCGTTCTTAATGTTAAGAGCAGTCAGAAACTTGTATACAAGGCGAAGGTAAGTGTTCATTACCAAGCAGTAGAAGTAGTATAGGCCGAGTTCCTTCAGGTGCATGATGACTTCATCTTTGAATCCCAGGGTGTTGAGGGTTTGTTCAGATGCAAAATGTCTAGGTAGGACCCTCCTTGAGATAAGGATCTAGTAGGTAGGGTCATCCTCAGCTGTGACCCTAAACTGGGTCATGGATACGTAATCCAGGGTTGAGGAAGAACTTGCTCCATGTTTGTGGTTTGAAGTTTGCTTGATGGGTGTCATGGATGCTGAGAGTCTGTTGAAACGTGATTCAACATGACATGTTGTTGCTAGAACACGACATGTGCTTTTACAGTGGCACAAGTCAAACTGGACAGAGATATGTCGTGTCTTTCGGGGACATGTTGTGTACCTGGAGCAGTGTAGTGGTTGGAGGAGCAAAACATGGTGGATATGCACAGATCTCATGCCTTGTATCTAAAGATGGTTGGAGAAGGAGGTTGGCAAAGACAATTGTAAGCTTTGTCGGGGTGATGTGAGCAACTCTAATGGGAGCCTCGTGTGGGGATGAGGCAAGGTGGCGGTGTCAAATTTGATCTCAAATAGTGAGAGAGGGAGAGAGAGAGTGGGGTGGTAGAGAAGACAGCTTCATGATGCTCGCGAGGTCAGAGGCGATGACAGTGGTGGCTCGAACATGGCTGGTAACACAGTGGATTGCCTGGAAAAGATGTTCAAACACACAGCTGACTGGACACGATAGCTCGCACGGTGGATATTGCTCAAACACACGAATGTTCACATGGCTCAAATGAGGGTGAGAGAGAGAGGTGACTTGAAAATAGGGTTAACCATCCCTTTCCCATTAGAAAACATAGTGTCTTTTTTAGGACACATCGTGTCTTCTTACAGAGGCTACCCGCTATCTCTTGAGCAATCTTGTGCTATAAAAGACATGTCGTGTGCTTTTTGGCATATGTTGTGTATGAATACAAAAGTCGATGTGTAAACCTTTTACTGATAACGACATGTCGTGTGCAAATAAAGACATGATGTGTTTGATTCCAAATAATACTTGCTCATTCTTATGTGTAAAGTACACGGCGTGTCTGAATTTTCACACGACGTGTTCAATTCTAGATGATAACTTCATATTGTCTACCTCATAACAACACGACGTGTCATTTTGTGACATGTCGTGTCTTTTTGAGTTTCTACTCAGGGTGTTCTTTCTATGAATGACGACACGACGTGTCAAATAAAGACCATCATGTCTTTTTGAGTTTCTGTAGAATTCACCTTCTTATAATCATATGCAAAAGTGATGAGATGTAAATATAAGTGTCTACATTATTACATTCATCCATGACAAGTTTATTTCAGGAAATTAAAGATTGTTCTTGACTCAAACTGCAAAAAGAAAATCTATCCTAATGTGGGGTCAACTCCCACAAGTTCCTCCATTTGAAGTCTGGAGTAAGACTCTTTAATCGGTTGGTCAAGCATCTTGGAGGGATCAAGAGGCTCCCTTGACAACTTCTTCCCCTATGGTGTACAACTTGCAATGTTGTCCATTGACTTTGAAAGTTGATTGCTTCCATTGCAGCTCCACTATCCCGCATGGATATACTTGTAGAACTAGGAATGGCCCGAACCACTTGGATCTTAATTTCCCTGGAAAAAAACTTGAGTTTGGAGTTAAACAACAAAACTTGGTCTCCTTTGAAATCTTTGACTTTGATTCTTTTGTCATGCCATCTTTTAGTCTTTTCCTTATAAATCTTGGTGTTCTCATAAGCATCCATTCTTAGTTCCTCTAACTCTTAGAGTTGCAACAATCTTTTCTCTCCTGCCTTCTTGAGGTCATAGTTAAGGAATTTGATTGCCCATAGTGCCTTGTGCTCCAATTCTACAGGTAAATGACATGATTTGTCATAAAAAAGTTTGAAAGGAGTTGTACCAATAGGAGTTTTAAAATTTTTCATGTAAGCCCACAATGCATTGTCTAACTTCAATGCCCAATCCTTTCTTGAACTGGAGATAGTCTTTTATAGAATAGCCTTCAATTGTCTATTTGAGATCTCCACCTGGCCTGATGTTTGAGGATGATAAGGTGTGGACACCTTATTCTTTACTCCATGTTTTCTAAGCAAGTTGTTGAAGTTTCTTTCATTAAAATGGCTGCCACCATCTGAAATAATTGTTCTTGGAACTCCAAATCTAGGGAAGATGATCTTCTAAAATAGTTTAATGACTGATTTTGCACCTGGAGCTTGAGTGGGGATTGCCTCCACCCATTTGGAAACATAATCATAGGCCACTAAGATAAACTTGTAGGTGCAAGAGGGTGGAAAAGGGTCCATATAATCTATGCCCCACATATCAAAGACTTCTATTTCCATAATTGAGTTCAATGGAATTTCATCTCTCTTTGAGATTCCTCCATCTCTTTAGCAATTGTCACAATCTTTGACAAATGTATGTACATCATGGAACCAACTCGGCCAATAAAATTGGATTGAAGGATCTTTGTTGTAGTTTTGTTTGCTCCAAAGTGTCTATCTTAGGGAGAGGAATGGCATTCTGGAATCACATTAGTAATTTCTTCATTTGGGTACATCTCCTGATGAGTCCATCTGTGCATTACTTGAATAAAAGAGGGTCATCTCAATAATAGAATTTAACATCATGAAGGAACTACTTCTTTTGTTGGTAAGTGAGATTAGGTGGAAGACATCCTATAGCAAGGTAGTTTGCGATCTCGGTGAACCATGGTAAGGCAACAGAGTTTACTGCATACAGCTTCTCAATGGGCAACTTGTCATCAATAGGAACTTTGTCTTCGATACTAGTAGAAAGACATGAGAGATGGTTAGCTACACTATTCTTGGTTCCCTTCTTGTCTTTGATTTATAATTCAAACTCCTGAAGTAACAATATCCAGCAGATGAGGTGGGGTTTGGCATCTTTCTTGCTCATAAGGTATTTTATAGCAGCATGGCCCATATACACAATAACCTTAGAGCCCACTAGATACTATCTGAATTTATCAAATGCATAAACAATGGCAAGCATCTCCTTCTGTATAGTAGCATAGTTGATTTGTGCTTCATCCAGGGTCTTATATGTGGTGTATATCATGGAGTTTGTTGTCTTTTTTTGTCCTAATACGGCTCCTATGGCATAGTCACTGGCATCACTCAACACTTCAAAGGGAACACTCCAATTTGGTGGTTGGATAATTGGAGCTGAAACTAGAGCATCTTTTAACTTCTGGAAGGTAGTTTGGAAATCATCATTGAAGACAAACTCGGTATCTTTTGCTAACAAATAACATAGAGGCTTTGCAATCTTTGAGAAATCCTTAATAAATCTCCTGTAGAATCCTACTTGGCCCAAAAAGTTGTGAATTTCCTTCACATTGGTTGGAGTTGGCATCTTTTCAATAGCCTCCACTTTAGCTTTATCTACTTCAATTCCTTTGTTTGAAATGACATGTCCTAGAACGACACCAGTCTACACCATAAAGTGGCATTTTTTCTAATTGAGCACAAGGTTGACTTTTTGGCATCTCTACAAAAACCTTAGTTAGATTTGATAAACAATCATCAAATGAATTGCCATAGATGATAAAGTCATCCATAAATATTTTCGTGATCTTTCTAATGTAATAAAAAAATGGCCATCATGCATCTTTGAAAAGTGGTGGGGACATTACAGAGCCCAAAGGGCATCCACCTATATCATAAGTTCCATAGGTGCAAGTAAATGTGGTCTTTTCTTAATCGGGTGGATAGATGGGAATCTAAAAGAATCTGTTATACCCATCAAGGTAGCAAAAATAGGAGTGGTGAGCAAGTCTTTCAAGCATCGAATCAATAAAAGGTAAAGGGAAGTGATCTTTCCTGGTGGCTTTGTTCAATTTCCTATAATCAATGCACATTCACCACCCGGTGATGATTCTTCTTTGTATTAGTTCATCATTTTCTCCTTTAATTACAGTTGTTCCTCCTTTCTTAGGCACAACATGTATAGGACTTACCCAAGGACTATCACTTATTGGATAGATGATTCCAACATCTTTAAGTTTCAAGATTTCCTTTTTTACCACTTCCATCATGTTTTGGTTAAGTCTCCTTGGGGGGTCTATGCATGGTTTGGTATTTTCTTCCAAATCTATCATATGCATACTAATGTATGGGTTAATTCCTTTGAGATAATCAATGTAATAACCTATCACATATTTGTAGCTTCTAAGCTCATTTAAAAATTTTCTTCTTGATCATTGTTCAATTCAACATTTATAATATAGGAAAGGAAGAGTTTGGGCCTAAGAAAGCATACCTTAACCCCGGTGGGAGGGGTTTTAGTTCTACATGTTTGCATGAAGTTGTGGTTTTGCTTCCATCATTATTCTTTGAGTGTTCTTTGGTTGGTGGGATCTCTAAAGTTTCAAGACTTTCCTCATTGAGAATATTACATGCATCATCTTTCTCCAAATTATCTAAGGCAGTTTCAATAGAACTCTTTACCTCTTCAAGCAATGTATCAATTGTATCAATGAGACAAAGGTACTCTTTGAAGTTGGGCACCTTCATGGCATCATAGACTGGAAATACTAGTTCCTCATCTCCCATCTTGATGGTGAGCTTTCCTTCCCTGACGTCGACTAAATATCCTACATTGCACAAGAAAGGTCTACCGAAAAGGACTGGATTGGTTGGGTCTTCATGCATGTCTAAGACCACAAAATTACATGGAATAAAGAATTTTCCTATCTGAACAGGGACATCCTCAATCACTCCCCTTGGGTGTTTGATTGAGAGGTTAGCTAGCTGAATTGTCATAGATGTAGGCTTCAAATCTCCTAGATCTAGCTTCTCCCATAAAGAGACGGGGATCAAGTTGATGCTAGCTCGAAGGTCAACAAGGCCTTTATCAAAGGTGGAGTCTCCTATCTTGCAAGGGAGAGTAAAGGCTCCTTGATCATCTGATTTCTCTAGCATACAGTTTTGGATAATGGAGCTTAGCCTTTTAGAAAGAAAAATAGTTTCTACCTATCCAGATCTCCTCTTCTTTGTTAGGATATCCTTTAAGAACTTGGCTTAGGAGGGCATTTTGGCTATGACTTCAACTAGGGGTAGGTTTAAATACAACTTGTTCAGGATATCCATAAATCTATTGAACTTCATGTCATCCTTGGTGTTAGAAAACCTGTGGGGAAAAGGGGTTGTTGGCTTGCTAGAAGAATCACCTTGCTACACATTTCCAGTAGATTTCTTCCTTTGATTTTCAGCAACGTCTTCATTAGTATTGTCAGCAATCTCTATAGATTTCCTCTTAGATGGTGGTGTGGATCCCCCTATGACTGCTCCACTTCTCAAGGTCACAGATTTACAGGTCTCCTTGGGGTTCATAATAGGCTGACTGGGTAAAGATCCTGAAGATGTTCCATGGTTGGCTAGTGCTTGCTGAGCTATCTAATTCTCCAACATTTTGGTGTGAGTAACAATTCCATCTACCTTGGAGAATAGATGTGTGATAGCATCTTTCAATATGTTTCCATTTTCCCAGAACTCATCATTTTGTTGGATTTGTGTGGTGACAAAGGTCTCAAGGAGGCTTTCCAAGCTTGATTTCTGTGGTGGATGAGTCACTGGTTGAAATGGATTGGGGTTCCTACTACTGTTGGAATTGTACCCTAGTGGTTGTTGGAGGTTAGCATTCGTCGGTTGATAGTTGCTCATAGGTTGCTGGCCTTGAGCTTGGCCTTGATGCTAGTTATGTCAATTGTTGTTCATGTAAGAGAAATTAGGATGGTCTCTCCATCCCAGATTATAGGTTTTAGAAAATGGATTGTAGGCATGTCTATTATTGAAATTTCCTACTGCATTGACTTGTTCTGGTGCTTCTGTGGCATTCAACTGTGGTGCAAAGCAAGAAGAAGAGTTATGCTCAGATGTTCTACAAGCCTCACATACTTGTTCAACTGCTTGGACTGAGTGAATAGAAAGCCTTTCAATCTTCTACGATAAGGCATCAAGCTTAGCTGCAATCAAGTCTACGACATCGACAGTATGTTTCTCGGTGGACTTCTCACTTGAACTAGAGGAAGAGAATGGCTGATTTGTCCTTTCTGAACTCCATTGGTTGTAATTGAGCGCCATGTCTTCAATGATGGTGTAGGCTTCACTATATGACTTTTTCATCAAGGCTCCGTTTGTAGCAGCATCAATGGTCATACAGGTATTATAGAACAACTCATTGTATAAAGTTTGTAGAAGCAATCAGTTTATCAAACCATGGTGAGGGCATAGGCGTTGGAGATCTTTGAACCTCTCCTATGTCTCATAAAGTGTCTCCCTCTCTTGTTGCTTGAAGTTTGTAATTTGATTCCTCAGTTGGGTTGTCTTGCTAGGTGGAAAATATTTAGCCAGAAAAGCATTCAACAAATCATCTCAAGTATTGATAGAATGTTTAGGCATTGAGGAGAGCAATGCCTTGAATCGATCTCACAAAGTGAATGGCAATAGGAGTAGGTGCACTCCCTCGGGTGGAACACCATTAATCTTAAAAGTGTTCATGTATTGTAGAAACTATGTTATGTGAAGATTTGGATCTTCCATAGGAGTTCCTCCAAAATGGTTTTGTTGGATCATCTGCATGATTGTAGGGCTGATGGAGAAGTTATTGGCCTCTATTATAGGATGATCAATGGTCGCACAAATTTTGATGGCGGCCAGCACAAAAAAATCTTTGAGTGGACGTTTGTCCTCCATGTCTAATTCTTAAAGAGGATCAGGTGAAGACGTTGGTGAAGGTGAAGATTGTGCTAATGAATGATGTGATTCTCCCAGATTTGAAGAATTCTTACTTCTCCTTGCTCTTCTATGGCTACTAAAAGTCTGCTCTATTTCAGGGTCCAGAAATATGGATGTTTGTAGACCCCTATTAGAGTGATGCATGCACTCTGAAAAGGCAAAAATTGAGTAAGATTCACAAAGGATAAGAGATACCACGATATGAAATGCAAAAATATTGACTTAGTCTCAATTACTAGTTAAGTCGTCTACTCTAAAAAAATATTGACTTAGTCTCAATTACTAGTTAAGTCGTCTACTCTAACTAAAATTATTGTAGTTCCCCGACAATAGTGCCAAAAACTTGTTGGGAGTTTTAGAAAGAGAGATCTCAACTCACTAATCACCCGCAAGTGTATGGGTTCAATGTAGTCGAGTGTTGAACACAAGGATATAAGCTAGTTAGGTGCACATTTGTTAACTTTCATTAATCTAAATTAGGTTACAAAAGATTAGATTGATTAAACACTTAAGAAACAAATAAAAACAAAAGGCTTAAATTAAAAGGGTTTGATCAAGAGATTAAGAGCTTGGGCATTATATTTGACACCATACCATCATAACATATGAACAGATGAAATAAAGATCTCTATTAACAAGCAAGGAGGTTGTCATCATCATGCATTTCCCAATGTCATGAGATGGTTCTCAACATCACATAACGCTCCCGCGTCTATGCTTAGTCTCAAACACAACCTTAACCCTCAATATTCTCTAGCCACTCCCATGGTCAAGAGAACATTTCCATAGATCCGACTCCCTACTCCCTCATACATTCTCCCGGAGTACAAGGTAAGCATAAAACATGTACAAGAGGTGGCCAGCCAAACATACAAGCAAGAAACACCATAGGCATCCATGGAAAAGTCAAGTTAACTAGCAATAAGCATAAATTTTGAGTTCACATGAACAATGGCATGGGAGATACTCTCCCATGCCCAAGAAAAGAGTTTTACTTGTCCATAATGGAAATATGCATACACAATGCAAAGATTTCAGAGTTTTGCATGTTTAGGAGAAGAAGAAAAAATCTAGAGGAACCAAAGATGTAGCCAAAGAAAAGTAGAACTCTAGATAGAGGATGAAATTCCACCCTTGGAGCTGCTCCAACTCGGAAAATCTTCCCTCCCAGAAATCTTGAGTGAGAGAAGTAGCTCTATTGCACCTTTGGAGAAGAAATGGAGATGGAAAAAGGTAGAATGGAGGTTCTTTTGCAAGAAAACCACCTTCTTCCACCCCAAAATTTCCCTCCTTTTCTCTAGAATTTCTCTTGGACGAAAGACACTTTCAAAATGACCAGTGATAACCGCACATTGAGTTGCATTCGTATTTAAAAATGAGGGGCAGTTGTTTTCATTTTTGCAGAAATTGATAACGACACGACGTGTCTTTTGGAGGAAACGTTGTGTCCCATTGTGCAGTTCCGCTGGGTCTTACTACTGTTGTGAGGTACACGACATGTCTTAAATAAGACACGATGTGTAACTTTCTTCTATAGTTATTTCAGGTGAAAGGAATACGGCGTGTCTGAATTAACACATGTCGTGTGCGTTGGTAGCAAGTTGTAGAAGGCCTTTTGGTCTCCTAGACACATCGTGTCCTAATTCAGACACGATGTGTTTGCATTCTTCAATGTTCTGACATTGGCACCGCTGGAGACTCACACGTCATGTGTTAAGTACCACACGATGTGTTGTTCTTCTTGTGAGGGTTTCTGGGAAAGGACACATCGTGTCTTAAATAAGACACGCTGTGTCCAATGTTTTTTTTGTAGAAATAAGCTCTGAATTAGCTGCAAGTCAGGGAGAAGTCCATCTGGGGTCGAATTTGAGTCAAACTATCTCCAATTTGGCACTTTAAGCATGTATCTGCAATCAACATCATGCGATAAGCAAAAATATCTAAAAAGTGGCAAGATAAATATGAATGGAGGCTAAATGAATACAAAATGAACTAAATTTTTATGTGAGATTGTAGAAAAAGCCGATATGAAATGCACACATCAGGCATCATGTATCGATTTCAATGACAAGCCTTGCAAATTTACTAGGGTTGCCATGAGCATTAGTGGTATCAATTTTGATCACCTTACCAACTAGGTTGCCAATACCAGTAAGGATCTAAGTCTGGTATAGAAAAATCAGGAGATTTGGGACTCTAATCCACACTATGAGTGATGAATGCATAATCATCCCATTTTTAGTTACATTTTCAGTCTAGTTTAGCATTTATATATATTAGTTTTCATTAGAATAGCTTTGTTTTGACCTACTTAGGTTTTTATGTTTATTTGTAGGAATTTGATACTTTTCTCAACTCCCTTTTGTAGATTCTAGATTTTATCACTCTACAACAAGTTTGCCTAGGTGGTCCCAAAAAAAATGGATTTTGAGCACTTTTAAAAGGCAGATCGATACACAAATTTTGTGTCTGAGGAAAATTTCAACCTGTCGATCGACATGCCAATTTTCATTAAAATCGATGAATAAATAAATACATACAAGAGGGAGACAACCTTGTCGACCTCCCAGCTCAACACATTCAATGCTTGATGGCCTTATCGACCTCCTTGGCCGACATCCATGAAGAATGACACTCAAACTCATCGATAAGAATGGTTGAAACCTTTTTCGACCACCCTGCTTGACATCATCATCGACCAAGCAACTGACAAGAAACCAAGTCGTTGACGCAATGTTGTCAATACTCTCATCAACAACCACAACTTCAACCTACAGTCTTATCAATCCTCAAGATTGACAGCCTCGTCGACCTCCAAGACCGACAAAAGGAAGTCCAAGCATCAGTACATGTCGGTCGACAGTCTCGTCGATTGATGGACCCATCGATCGAAATTGATGAAAAGTGGTCGACACCAATAGGGAACGTAAGAGGTCGACAACCTCAACCCTATCAATAGGCCCCCAACGTAGTCGTACAAATCATCTCATATTTTCTAGAGATAAAAATGTCAATACACTACCACTGAGATCAGAGCAAGGGCAATACCTATCAACCCAGCTAATTCTATCGACCTCAAGCATAGATCGATAGATCTCCTTTATCTACAACTCCATGATGTCGATCTCCCTTCTTGGGTGATCGGTCTCTTCTCCAAGCAATTGCTCCCCCACCTTCTTCTGCTACAAGTTAGGGTTAATACATGAACGAGAGAGAAGGAAGGAAGTCCACCGTTGCATTCCACATCGAGCCACTTCCGCCACCATCATGACCGTGATGGCCTCCTCTTCTTCTTCTTATGATATTAATCTTACCATGTCAAGGGAGTAGTCTTTTCACTGGGGTGTGGGGACTGGCCCCACTACCGATTTCTTACAATTTCATTAATGTTCTAATTCTTGTATTAACTCATACAATTCATAGCCAATCATTTATTACATGTTTTGTGGATTGATCACCCGCTTTACGTGATTTATTATAATATTTTAGTGCAAAAACTTCAACGTTTAAGATTTGACTATTTATTAGCATCGGTTGACACCCTGACGAGAACTTCTGACGAAAAGTATCCAGAGTAGTGGATAGAGGATCTAAGTAACAAGACATCAAGCTTACAGGGATATCTACTCATGCAAGTTCCTGATGTCAAAAGGGGAAACTTACATAACTCTAATTATATATTCATATAGGTTTGGATTTGAATGATTACACAAATTTGAGTAGTGATGGTGAAACCCAATTCCACCCTAGTGTTTCCATCCATTGATAACTCAAACTTTAATCTAGCCCTTTTCATTCTCACAATCTTATATTAATCAACTCAACTCAACTTTTGTGATAAATACTAGTTCTTGCTAGGTTACTTTGATCAATTAACTCTGAAAAATGTTGTCCCTTGGGATTCAATCCTCATATATACTGTAATAAGATATGTCTGCTTGTGGGTGGCATTATTGCATTTTGGTTTTGGTAAACTCTAGGAATTATATTCCTAGTGAATTTGTAGTGTGATAATATTCCACATCAAATTTTGGCACCGTTGTCGGGGACAACAAAATGTTTTTATCTTTGCAACCTATTAGTTAGGAATTTTCTTTTTCAATTGATACTATTGCATATCTTCTTGAATTGAAAATTTCTTCAAATCAACTGAAATCGATATCTCTAAATTTTTAGGTGAAAATTCTTGTGCATGCGACGTTCATATAGCATCGAATCATTCACCCCCATCGACCTCGAGATCAAAAGAACTTACCACAGGCTCCTTTATGAACAAAGAGCTAAGATGAACGATGATGAGGTCAACCGCAGGGTGCAAGCAGCCCTGACTGCACAACGAGAGAGGCTCATGGCTGAAGCTAGAGCCACCGTATAAGCAGAGCAACAAGCAGCCACAGAATCAGAATGACAAAGAGAGATACAAGAGTTCTCTATCCCTAAGGTTGTAGATGCACGTAACCCTATTGTATAGCCTACCATCCAAGCTCAGAAGTTTGAGATCAAGACAAATTGGGTGACGATGATGTAGAACAACAACTTTGCAGGACGCGTCGGTGAAGACCCCCATGAGCATATGCAAAAATTCATAAATGTTTGTGGACTAAGTAAGCAAGCTGGTGTGCCAGAAGAGGTGATGAAACTGTGATTATTTTATTACCCCCTCACTGATAAGTCTAGGGTATGGTACAGTTCCCTAAATGACCGCAACATCACAACTTGAGAGGAACTTCAAAGCCAATTCCTTGATAAGTTCTTTCCACCCTCTCTCACTTATCAGCTCAGAGGGGATATCATTGGCTTCAAGAAATATCCATCCAAGACTCTCTTAGAGGCATGGGAGTGATTCAAGGAGTTGCTACAAGAATTCCCTCATCATGTTATACCTCTTTCACAACTTTTGGAACATTTCTACAGGGGAGTTGACGATGAAATCAAGTGATTCCTTGATGTCACCTCTAGTGGAGACTTCATGCATCAAAGCTTTAATGACGCCTGAAAGGTCGTCAATAGGGCAGCTGAGAACCAAGCCAATTGGGGTTCATCCCGCAAGGGAGGCATCCTCAAGGTGGCAATGGCAGAAGACAAATCTGAGTTGAAGGTGATTGTTGAATATCTTAATATGATCACCTTGAAGACAGACAACCTTGAGTACACTCTTCTGAATAGTGGGCAAAGAGGCCAATCCTCCCTTCAACCTAAGGCATCCCCATAAGTCTGTCAAGTCTGTAGTGAAGAAGGCCACCCAAGTCTATAGTGAAACCATCTCTACCAGGCTAGTACTATGAACATGATCCAACCTCAATTTGATAGTGCTCCTGTCATTGAATAAGTTAATGCAATCAACTCCATTCCAGGACAAGGGTACTACAACCCCAATAGGCCAAGGAACCATCCAGTGTTCCAATATGGAAATCTAGATGGAGTAGCCAATGTACAATAGTTCCAATAGGGACCCACTCAGAATCAAGTTCGAGGTCCTCCTGGCTTCCAACAATAGAAAAACTACCGCCTGAAGAGTTACAATCATGGTAAGTATCACAACAACTAAAATCAAGGGAAACTATAATATAACCAGCAAGGGTAGCTTGTCCTGGGGAAAGGTAGTTAGTAGAATACACCTATCCCCAATGAAAAAAGCCGCCTAGACACTATCGAGAAGATTCTAGCAAACCAATAGGCTTACAATAAATCCATGGAGGCTCAACTTGCTCAAATCGCTACCGCAATCCATCCTCCAGCTGGCTCATTTGTTGTCAATCTGAAGGCAACCCCAAGCACCAAGAAGAACAACTAAAGGTCGTCACTACATGCTCTGGATGTGTGTTACCAGAACTTCTAGCCCTAGTCATCAACAATAATAGGATGATTCTTGAAGATGAAAAAGATGAAGAAGTCACTCCAACAACTATACCAATAGCTACACTGTAATGACCCCACCCCTTGGTAACCCCCAATTAAACAAGACCAAGAAGCTAGAGCCACTATCCCAAAATAGGATCAATGGTTTTGCAAATAATCAAAAATAATTAATAAATTCTACCACAGACTAAGCTTAAAATAGGATAAAAATTTATTTTTCACATACCTTTCAATTATAGGAGTTAGGAACTTTACCCGATGTAGAGATCTATCTAACTAAATCCTCCAATATTTATTTAAATTTATTCTTCAAATGTCACTTTAATGGTTCTTCCACTTTCATGTAATCCTATAATGCCGACAAATAAAATGCCAGTCAGTATAAAGATTATACGGGTATGTGGTGGAAACCAATATCTCGCACATATCTCATAACAATCTATTCACATCAAATATTGGTTAACAATCAAAGATTATATTTTCGTTATAACTTCCCAACCATTTTTAATCATCCTCTAGAATACCCACTCTTAGGGTTTAGTCCTTGCAAGGGACTTTAGTCTACCTTCTCCATCCTGAGCTTGGTACCTTATGGGTCACCTCTCTGGGTGCCCTGTGGTCTTCAGTCCAGGGCTTGACCACGTATGACCTTCCCTCCAGGGCTTGGTCCTTGTAAATCTTACATCTTGAGATGGTATGTGGGTCCAGGAAAGTCATAAATAATTACATTGTGATAATCATAGTCACTTTATAGATTGCAAGAAATAAAGTCATCCAAATAGTTATTTTCAAGAAATCGATGAAACCTCAGAAATTGTCATGAAACTAAAGCAAGTAATTATAAAATAACCACATACCTGATTTGGAAATCTCATAGGATCAAGCAAGTATCCAATCCAATCAGGTAGTCCAATCACCCAATCAACCAAATCACACAAGCAAAACTAAATCCTAAAAAGCATGCATTACCTAATCATTACATACTCATTATAAACTCTTTTATTGACTTTGGAATCCCTTCTAGGGTTTCTAAGTTGAATTATGGTTTCCTGAAGGTGTCCTAGATCTATTTCTAAATTTTTACCTTTTAGGTCAACAAACCCTAAAACAACTTTTATATGCATGAGAACCCTAATTACTCAAATTATTCACATTAAAGTCCATTTATTATCAAATTGACTTAGGACCATCATAATTCTGTCCTATACATGGATTTTCGAAATAAAATCCATTAAAAGTCATATTCACCTAAATTAGGGTTTCTAAGCCCACTAATGCACATCGTATACATGAAACCCTAAATTAAGCCAATTAAGCACAAAGATCATTTTTTAGATCTAAATCTTCGTTTTTATTAACAACATGTTAATATCAACTTAAATCGTCCAAAGAACTTTACTAAATCTCATTAATATCACAATTAGGGTTTTCTATTCATAAATGCATTAAATGTGGCAACTTTATATACTTTTTGAATTGCAAACATATTCAGGCTTCAATTATATTTTTTAATGGATTCCTTGCATCTTTATCATCAATTTTCATATATAACATTGTTCCATCCCAGTTACCAATTTGTTTCTAGAATTTTCCCAAATAAAATAGTTATGGTCCAGACAGAAAAGGTCACGTTTACCTTTTCTTCTTTTACACGCGGACCAGGGCTCCACGAATCACCGTCAACCACGTAGGCAGCCTACTCCACGCGAGCAAGGCACTTGGTCGAGGGATATGTCCCTTTTTCCCATATGCCCCATGGGCTTTGGGCCTCACGTGACCTAGGCAGGAGGGTAATTCCCCCCTTTCTCGCCTTCCACCTTTGCTCGCTCTATGCCTACGAACCCAGTCCTTGGGGTGGTCAACTCGTCTGTTGACCCCAGCCTTATGGATGTTGGAGGGTTGGTCCTCCCTAAACTCCTTGGTGGAGTCATCTTTGTCATGTGAGTAGGGAGAGGAGAAAGATGGAGTCTTCTTATCGGCAGTAGAATAGGGGTCGATGCAGGGTGAAGCGGGCTTTGAGCATCTATGCGAGCCTTCTATGGGTTCATAGAATTATCCCTCTGCTCCCTTGATCGTGGGGTTTTTGGCCCTTTATATAGGCAGGGAGAGTTCCCGTCGATCTCCCATGGAGTCCAGGTTCCAACAAACATTGGACAAAGTCCCAATCTGTGGGGATGTCTGGGAAAGTTAGGGTTGAGAGAGTTCGCACTGCTCTCCCGAATCCAATGGAAGGGTGTCCAGTCACCAACAAAAAGCATAGAGAGAGGAAACTGATTACGAAACTCACAATCATTGTTCCTAACTCTCCCTCTTTTATCTCAAGATAGGTGATGAACCGGACACTATTGGATCTCAGATCCACGGTGCACATCACACGTGCCCAAAATCTAGTCCAATTAAAAATGTGACATTTAACGATAACCCTCTTACTTTAGCATTCTTACAAAAATCATAACTCTCAAACCACACATCCAATTAATCCCAAATTTTAAAGTAAAGTCTAGTATGACTTGAACTTCATGTGTGCAAAGTTTGCGACTCAAATTCAAGTATGAGAGAATTTTCTTCATACACAAGTTATCACTTAAAAAGGCATATTTTATTCATATTTTCTCTCTCTTTCCCTTCTATTTCCTTTATTTGGATTCCTTTTACCATTATTAACCAAGTGGATTCGAAACCTAACCCATGAAGGTCATTCATACCACTTTCTTAGAGAATTCCATATGATTCTCATCATTATCTTAATTTCTTTTCTTTTTATGCATTATTAGATTTCATCCATCTTTTCTTTCCTTTTTATCACATTGGACTCACTAAATCATTAGGATCCACAAAATCATATATTTAGAGGAAATATTATCAAAGAAATCCATTCATTACACATAAATCATACAATTTTCATAATCAAACATTTTATTGGAGAAATTGCATTTCAAACCATATGAGCCCAAAATTGAGGTTGTAACATCCTTCCCCTCTTATAAGATTTTTCCCTCAAAATTTCACCAATCATACAAACAATTTAGGATAAGACATTTCCATGTCCATCATCAGCTCTCATGTGGCTTCATCCTCTCCATGATGCTTCCAAAGAACCGTTATCATCTCTGTTCTTTACTCCAGAGCTCTCTCTCACCTTGGTATCTCATACCCTCATAGGTTACTCAGTGTAAGTTAGCCTCCCTTGGAGTTTAATAGCTTCAATGCTCAGCACATGGATCGGGTACCTCACATAGTTCTCTAGATTGGACACATGAAACACATCATACATCATATTATCTTAAGGGGTAAGGCTAAACAAAAGTAGCTCCACTAATCCATTCCAAAATATCAAACGGGACCATGTATCGGGGACTCAACTTTCCTCTATTCTTAGAGATAGATCAGGGCGGTCGGATTTCCAAAACACATGTTCACCCATAGTGATGTGTGAGTCAGACCGCTTTGCATCAGCACGCGACTCATGCCAATCTTGGACTTTCTCATCCATTGCTCAATCAAAGCAACTTTCTTATCATACAATTGTGGTTTCTCTAACCTCTACAAGGTCTTCTCATTGACATCATCCTAGTGAAGCGGTGACCGACACATCCTTCCATAAAGAGCTTCATACATCCTGATATCGGTAGTGGTAGTTGTCCTAACATACAAACTCATCTAGGGACAAATATTGCTCCCATGATCCACCCCAAACAAGCACATAAGCTCCCATCCAACGTTCTAAAGTCTGGATCATACTCTCTTGACTGTCCATCAGTCAAGGGGTGATATGATGTACTAAACTTCAATCTAGTTATTGAGTTCTTCATGCACCTACTTCCACAACATGGAAGTTAACTTAAGTCCATGCTCAAGAATATTTGAACTTGGATCACTGTGTAGTCGAACCATCTCTCAAATATATAGCTCAACTAGATCTATCACATTGGTAGTGGCCCCTAAGGCAAGGACATGTACTGACGTAAGATGATCTACCAGAACCCATATTGTATCATGACCTCTCTCGGTCTAGGGGAGACCCACCACAATGTCCATGGTGATCCGCTCCCATTTCCTCTCGGGAATTCCTCATCGTCTGTAGTAGTCCACTGGGTTACTAGTGTTCATCCTTCACCCTCTATCTTGTATGGCAACTGGCCACATGCACCTCTATATCCTTCTTCATTCTAGGCCTTCAAGGTACCGCTGCAAACCATAACCATCTTGGTAGTACTAGGGTGTAAGGTGTACTTAGAATCTTGAGCTTCTTTCACGGCATGATTCTTCAAGGGTGAATCCTTAGAAACCCTAAATCACTCTAGTAGTGGGTTTCACCACCTACTCTCCATGAGAGATGCATCAGAGGTTCCCCTAACAAACCTTTCATCTCGTTAAGCTCTAGGCTAACCGAGAAACCACTAACTCGACCAATAGGTCAGCTTGCATCTAGATGTTATCCACATAGGTCGAGTCTTCTAATGGTCGCAGTGTCCACCTAGCAACTTCTTCTCCATCCCTTTCCACTGGCTAAAAAATATAGTTGTACACCTGATCTGTGTCTCAGCTAAGAGTATATGTTACCACATTATCTTCTTTATGTGCTAGGTTATGGTGAAAACATAACCTTCATATACTCCACTCATCATCCTTGTCTTGGGTTTAGGTCTGTCTGAGTCACAAAAACTTCAAGCTCTTGCATCCATCATCTCGATTATCACACCCAAATTTTAACTTATAAAATCCAAACTACTCTTGACAAGTATGTCCTCATATGATGATTACCTTAGTTCATCTATTCGTTCATACCATCTACCCAAAATACTTCCAAAAAGGGTGTGGTGTTTCCTCTATCTTCAAAAATCATAGAAAGGTTTCAACTCATATCACCTTTATTCTTAGCACATGGCATGCATTTTATCTTGTCTCTCACACCCACAATAAGATGAAATAAGAATTTGCATACAGTCCAAATATAGAGTTCATCCTGTTCCAGGATTGGAGATGGTGTGTTACACATCACCATTACACTTTCCAATCTAATTTGAAACATACTTCTCATGACTCCACACCATGAACGTCTCAATTCTGTGTCTATACCCATGGGAAGACTTTTCCCATCACCTTCGGGGTCTTAACATCACTCTTGTGTACAATCCTTAGCCATTCCCTTAAGGTCTCTAGGGTGTCGGTACTTTTGGGGTGATCTTACCCTCATGCATCTAGGGAGTGCCTCTCACATTTACCCCTCAGACCCCATGAACTCATGAAGGTGGCCAACCTCCTAACCCATGGGCCTCGGGCAAAGGTAGTTGTTACCTCCCGACCCTATGGTCTTGTGCATTCAAGGAACAGACAACTCCTACTCCCATAGGTCGTATCCCTACTTGACCTAAGTATTGACTTAGGATTCTACTATAGATCATGGTTCCTTTGTTGATACTCAAGCACATCTCATCCTTGAATCCCCACATGAATTTCTATTATCTCTCTGGGCACTCATGGTTAACCTTACATCCCTTCATAGGAATCATGGCGACCTATTTCACTAGGTTTGGCCCCATACATGTTACCTCTATGGCAACATATCATCATGCCCCTTGGAGATGGTCACACATGGGTCTACATATTCATGCCCATACTATGTGCTCTTACACTTATCTCATCGAGCTCTTATAAGTGACCTCTTAAGGCTAACTCTATCCTAAACAAGAGTTGTTTCTCACCCCAAAATGAAGGGTCCCATCCCAAGACAGGAGAAAACCATCACTTGATAGTAACAGAGGTCACAAAACATCCTTGCATCCAAAGCATGTATCATCATGTATACGCATAGCTCCTATCTGGATACTTATGCACATGGCTAGAAAGAAGACAACTTATTAAACCATTCTAAGTTCCTTGGTATGTCATACTTGTTCATCATTCCTCAAGGTTGGACCAATATCATACATGCATATGTCACCAACCAGTGTGAGTGGTTCATCAAACATTATCTCAATTCAATCGGGGTTTCCTTTTGCTCTAGTACATAGTGGGTTCCATGCTTAATTCCTATGAACTCAATCAGCCTTGTGAGCATCATTTGCACCAGGTACTGCTACTTCCTTTCTTTGGTCCAGGAACCCCAGGTTCACCTCTTACTAATCAGCTATCTAAATTGCATGCTTATCTGCTCAAACATGAACCAAAACTATGCATGTTATGGAATATACTTCCTCTTCCATGTGAACAACCCTTATATTCCTTCACCAGGACAACCAACTGGGTGTGAAGCCTCATCACTTATTACCATACCATACCTCTTCAGGATCTTTGGAACTCTCCTTCCTACACCTAAAAGGTAGGCACTTATATCATCTGTATATCTGTACCAAAAGTCTCTTTCTCTTTTCTATGGTTTGGTTCCTCTAAAGGCATCTGAGGTATGAAAATCCTCTAAGGATCATGCATGATGCAGCCACATACACCTATTCAGGGTCATCTATTCTAGGCCACATCATGCCAAGCCTTCTCGTAATTCCTCATGTCTCAGAGTCTAGGTCTCCAACCTTCTTCATTGGGGTCTCACCCTCTCTCCAAAGCTAACCCTAAAATTGGTCCTACCACTAGAGGTTCTCTAGTAGAATATGGGTCAAGCTCTTAAGGATACACGTCTATCCCTACTTGGGTGAAATGTACTATCAAACTTATGTTTGGTTAAGATCATCCAAAGTTTTGCATGCCTACCTCATAAATTATCAGGCATAACCCTTCTGGCTTAGGACTAAAACCTACTGCCAGCCTTTTTGTCACTCACTTCTATGTAGGTGCATGCCTCATCTGCTCATATATGTCTATTAGGGTTCCTATATGATCACCACTAACCTTCTCCATAAGGGAGCCATCCCTCACCCTTAACAGGCACGACCCTCCCAAGGTTGGGTTGCCACAAGGCATTAGGGGTCAAACAACCACTCATAGTCTATGTTTCTCATGCATACTCAAAGCCTCTACGTAAATCATGTATGTCTAACCCACGTACTTTCATGAATGGAAAACTAAGGTATCCAACTCATCGTGTTCTCTCTTTCTCTAACTACTGCTTAAGGTTTTGGGTTGTGCATCATCCTCAGAGGATACATCAGGTCTCTTCCTCTTCCTAGAGGATTCTTCCTCTAAGGCTATCCCTCTCCTCCTCATCCTATTAGATGGTCTAACCTCAGCATTCTCCTGAGGGCACAGCAACACAGTCCATGCAACCTAAGCATGTACCTAAACTCAGTCTAAGTTTCATCATTTAGACCAATGTCCATAACATCTTTCTTACATGCTTTTTATTATTTGGTGGAGGATTCCTTAATCCTTATTATTCTTAACCCTTAAACATAGGAGGAGGTGAAAAGAGAGAAAACCCTAAGCTCTTATAGTTTCTTTGTGAAAAGAGTAGAGAAGTGATGAAAATAGACGAGAGAAAACCTAGAGGTATCTTATTTCGAATCAAATCCTCAGATTTCGGCCAGGTAGTCACATAGATTCTGAGAGTCCTTGTGGACCGACTAGTGGGGCATAGGAAAATCTTGCCAGTCCCTAGATTGTGATCCTTTTCTAGACACCTCCATCTTTAGAAAATCCTCTAATAACTATCTTGGACTCTAAAGAGATTGTAAAATTTAATAATTAGTAGTGATTATATGAAAAACCATGCTCTGATACCAATTGTAATGACCTAATCCCTCGGTAACCCCCAATTAAGGAAGACCAAGAAGCTAGAGCCACTATCCCAAAATAGGATCAATGGTTTAGCAAATAATCAAAAATATTTAATAAATCCTTCCACATACTAAGCTTAAAATAGGATAAAAATTTACTTTTCACATACCTTTCAATTATAGGAGTTTGTAACTTTACTCGATGTAGAGTTCTATATAACTAAATCCTCCAATATTTTTTTAACTTTATTCTTTAAATGTCACTTTAATGGAACATCCACTTTCATGTAATCCTAAAATGTCGACAAACAAAATGTCAGTCGGTATAAAGATTATATTAATATGTGCTGGCAACCAATATCTCACACATATCTCATATATAACATTTTTAGGCTTCAATTATATTTTTAATGGATTCCTTACATCTTTCTGATCAACTTTCTTATATAGCATTGTTCCAACCAAGTTACCAATTTGTCTCTAAAATTTTCCCAAATAAAATAGTTATGGGCCAATCAGAAAAGGCCACGTTTACCTTTTATTCTTTTATACGCAGACTAGGGCTCCATGAATCACCATCAGCCATGTAGGCACCCTGCTCTACGCAAGCAAGGCACTTGGTTGAGGGATATGTCCCTTTTGCCCATATGCCCCTGGGCTTTGGGCCTCACGCGACCTGGGAGGAGGGTAATTCCCCCCTTTCTCATCTTTCTCCTCCACTCGCTCTACACCTACAAACCCAGTCCCTCGGGTGGTCAACTCAGTCATTGACCCCAGCCTTCTAGGTGTTCGAGGGTCGGTTGATGGTGGGGAATCCTTCGAAGGTCCTTCCTGAACTCCTCGGTGGTGGCATCTTCATCGGGCAAGTAGGGAGAGGAGAAAGAATGATTTTTCTTGTTGATAGCAGAACAAGGGCCATCACAGGGTGAAGCAGGCTTTGAGTGTGGGTTCCTCACACCTTATATGTGCGAGCCTTCTATGGGTTCACCAAATTATCCCTCTGCTCCCGTGATCGTGGGGTTTCTAGACCTTTATATAGGTTGGGAGGGTGCCCATTAGTCTCCCATGGAATCCAGGTCCCAATGAACATTGGGCAAAGTCCCAATCCATGGGGATGTCAGGGAAAGTTAGGGTTGAGAGAGTTTGCACTACTCTCTCGAATCTAATAGAAAGGTGTCCAGTCACCAACAGAAAGCATAGAGAGAGGAAACTGATTACGAAACTCACAATCACTATTCCCAACTTTCCCTCTTTTGGCTCAGGGTAGGTGATGATCCAGACACCGTTGGATCTCAGATCCACAGTGCACATCACACGTGCCCAAAATCTAGTCTGGTTAAAAATGTGACATTTAACGATATCCCTCTTATTTTAGGGCTTCTTACAAAAATCATAACTCTTAAACCACAAGTCCAATTAATCTCAAATTTTAAAGGAAAGTCTATCATGACTTAAAATTCATGTGTGCAAAGTTTTTGAAACAAATTCACAAGTATGAGAGACTTTTTTAAATGCAAGTTATCACTTAAAAAGGCATATTTTATTCATATTTTATCTCTCTTTCCCTTCTATTTCATTTATTTTGATTCCTTTTACCATTATTAACCAAGTGCATTCGAAACCTAACCAATAAAGGTCATTCACACCACTTTCTTAGAGAATTCCTCATGATTCTCATCATTATCTTAATTTTTTTTCTTTTTATGCATTATTAGATTTCCTTCATCTTTTCCTTCCTTTTTATCACATTGGACTCACTACCTAGAGAGGTCAACCTCTAGGACTTTGCAATCTATGTATACTTATATTCATTCATAAGAGATACAAGGAGACCACCATACATCCAAGGACTTACCTATTCAAGACAAGAGTCCTCCACCTACTCAAGGACTTACCCACTTGATCAAGATGTCTTCAGCCTTCAACAAGGACTGACCCACACTTGCATCAAGTCTTTGGCCTTGAAGGAATTTGCCCACTCTTCTTGAATCTTGTCCTTGCCCTTCTCCTTCACCTATATAAGATCTTCACCTCTACTTCAACCTTGATGAAGAACAAGAATAGCTTTGCCTTCACTGGGAGTAGCTTGCTTCAACCTTTTCTTCTTTGAGAAAGGGGGTAGAGAAGATGGAATGGAATGCGTGCTTTACAAGCACATGAAGGTATCTCTCTTACAACTAGCCTATCTCTCTCATAATCACAAAATTATATGTAAATGGGAGAGATAAAGGGGCTCAAGGAGTTGCAACACACTCAATTATAGCAAGGACTTAGAATAGCATGAATGAGCAAACTTGGAATGAACTCTAAGGGGTCCTATTTATAACTAGGGGTGTTCCTTTGAGTATGGGATCACTTAAGGATAAATATAGACATTTTCCAAGTTACAACGAATCTATTCTCTCTCAAAACAACTCACCAATGGTTATAATCACTTTTTCTATGTTTTTCATATAGAGTATTCGGTAGAGTTTCAATAAAGATAAGTCGACCGATCCACTAAGTGATGAAGCCAATTTTTAAACTATCGGTCGAGTTTGTTCTGGGAAACTCGACTGATGAGTCGAAATTAGTTTTACTTAGTTGATCCATTGGTCGAGTTCTATGAGTGTATAACTCGATCGATTGGTCTCTCTAGAAAATCCATCACTGGATCGGTCAAGTTTCCAACTCGACCGATAAACAACCTATGATAAATTTTCTAAATTGACATTTGAGTGATTAAATTTTGGAATTAAGTGTCCCTAGTTTTTTTTCATCTTAGTTACAAGTCATATCATCAATACAAGTAATTACATAAATCATCTAAGTTCATTTGGAGTGATTTCCTAAAACACACACTTGCATTGCTTTTGACTTGAACTTGGGCAAGCTAGGGCTTGTGTAATTTGATCATTTTCATGTACCTAAAGCCTAAAGTCAATCTTGAACAAACATAGTAGATACATAGGAATGGAATGGTTAAGTCATTATCAAAATATTGGCAATATATAACTCTCAAGTCAACATTCTTCCCCTTTTGACAATGACAAACCATTCCTCAATCATATTGAAAAGGATATGTAAAGTTATACCTTTGCCTTGTGAATTGTAGGGGGATTCATGATTTGAACAATGTGAATTGCTCCCCCTCAATCTATTCTTAATCTTACCTACATAGTTAGTTTATCTACACAAAGCAACACGACATATATACTATATGTTCCTTTAGCAAGTCACATAATAAAGCATATAATGAATAAGAAAAGGATCACATAGACAATAAAAGCAATATAGTTGAGCTTTAAAACATTGAACTTCTCTCCCCCTTTTGACATTATTGAAAAGGAAGGGGGGGTACAAGAGCATAGAAATAGGTCTTCTCCAAGCACAACCAAACATACATCCACAACATGCAATCTCAAAGCATACACCAAATAGAGATGAGAGAAACAAACAAACTAAGTCATAATCAAAATATGGTAAACATGGCACCAACTCATGAGATATATTAAATCAAAGAGTAAGTGTACATATGATTAAGATTACAACATAGAGAGTAGGTACTTAGAAGCAACCAAAAGCCAAAATGATGGAAACATGATGATAAAAGAGTACAACTTAGAAAATGTGCCCAGATGTTTTCATACAAAATAGCCTATAAAGATATAAATGATCATCTTCTACACTAAAAAGTAGAAATTCTAAACATCTAGGTCATCTATGTCCACATCATCAACATCGTCATCAGCACCAGAAGCTTCTGGCTCATAGTCATCATCTTCATCTGAAGGTGCAGTAGAGACAACAACATCATCTTCACCACCACCACCACCAGCAAAGCCATCAGACCCATCATCATCCTCATCATCTTCAGATGCCTCCTCATCGGCAACAACATGTTCCTCATCAGCCTAATCTGGCATCTCCTCATCAGCAAGAGAACCAAAACCACGGCCAAGTCAATGGGCATTTTTCTCAGCCCAAGACATGCCAAAAGCATGAATCTCATTGGTTTGTGGGAAGGAGGGAGCATAAGTACCAAGACCAGCAAGCAAGGTGGCCAAGGGACCAATAGGTAGAGGCAGGACTACAGGGGTAGGTCCACCAAAAGCAGAGGGTGTAGCAGCAGAAGCAGTAGGTGGAGGGGCTGGGTAAAAGTGATCAAATGCATAGGATGCATAGTCACCTCCTGGGTATGGCTGGTAGGTAGGATAAGGGTGTGCACTTGATAGGTTCATGTTGGACATGATGGCATAGAGATCATGATGCATGCGTTGCTGAACCTGATGGTTGTAAGCATATTGATGCATCATGTAGCCCATAAGGGTTTCATTTGATACATGGAATAAGGCACGGGCATGTCGGGAAGGCTGAGGTGGAGGAGATGTAAGGGTGGAGATAGAGGTAGGGGCTCCAGGTGTGGTAGAGGAAGGGATAGGCACAGACTTCTAAAGTGTGATCTCACTTATGCAAACACCTTTCTGGGTTGGTTTGTAGTGAAGGTCATGGAAAAGAGATTTTCCAGTAGCAAGTTGAAAAAGACCACAGATCAGGGTTGGGTATGGAGGGTGGGTGACACAGGTGCTCTTACCAAAGTCAAAACAGGTCATGTGGTGAAGGGACATAATGAGACCATTTGACTTCTTCAAGATACAGTAATAATTACCACAATGTTTTCTACAATTTCAGCCTGATTTTTGTTGGGATGAATATTGCAGTTAACAACTAGGGCAAGTATGTAGTTCTTGAGGTCTAAGTTGGAGGATGATCTAGGTCAAACTAGGGATAGGGAGAGGAAGGTCGGGGCTAGGGTTGAGAGCTTGAGGTAGCTAGAGGTTGGATCAGTCAATTTTTCTCTAGTTGAGAGGGAGAAAAGTCAGCCAAAACTAACTTATGTTTGCTCCAACCCGACCATCAGTCAAGTTCTATGACTCGAAAACTTGACTGATAGGCTCTTGAAAAAATCTCTCGGCCACCGACTGATCAGTCGAGTTGGCAACTCGACCGATGGTCCAATTGAATCAACATTAGAAATTCTAATTTTTAGCCATTAGAGTGCTAATTAAATTTATTTTTCAAGTCCATTTTTCATTTTAAACATACTTAGGCACATATCACTCATCATTGGGTACTATTTTTCCATAAAACAAGCATTAGAGAAAAGTACTCAAAAATAAGAGAAAAATAAGGCAAAAAGAACATGAAAAACTGATTTTAGCATATTAGCAAGCAACGATGATCAAAACATATGCAAAGCATATAGGATAGATGACAACTAGCAAGAAGGCATATCAGATTCATTCAAAGTAGTTATGAGTAGTTTAGATCTAATAAAGTTAAATTGCTCTCTAGCTAGAGGTTTAGTGAAAATGTCCGCCAACTAATTTTCTGTGTCCACATGAGTGATATAGATATCCTTTTTGGAAATGTGATCACGAAGAAAATGATGGTGAACTTCTATATGCCTAGCTCTACTATGCAAGATAGGATTATATGACAAGTTAATTGCACTAGTATTATCACAATTGATAGGAGAAGCATCAAAATGAATGTTAAAGTCTTAGAGCATTTGCTTCATCCATAGGACATGGGCAAAACAACTCGCGACTACAATGTATTCAGCCTCAGTGGTTGATAATGCCATTGTGATCTGTTTCTTAGATAACCAAGACACCAAGCATGGTTCTAGGAGAAATCAAGTGCCACTTATGCACTTTCTATCAATCAAGCATCTTGCATAATCCACATCACTATAAGCGGTAAGAGTAAAGTCCTTTGAACTGGGATACAATAGTCCAAAATTTTGGGTTTTAGATAAGTACCTCAAAATCCACTTTACAACTATAAGATGTGATTTCTTAGGATTTGATTGAAAGTGAGCACAGAAGCCAACACTAAACATTATATTAGGTCTAGAGGTAGTTAAGTAAATTAACTTCTAATCATACCTCTATAGAGCTTCTCATCTACCTTTTCACCTTCTTCATCTTTATCAAGTTTGACGGTGTTTGAGGTGTGTCCATGGGCTTGATGTTCTCCATCCCAAAACACTTAAGTAGCTCAATTGTGTACTTGCCTTGGTTGATGAAGTTCCCATCTTTAGTTTGCTTGATTTGAAAGCTGAGGAAGAATGTGAGCTCACCCATCATACTCATCTCAAATTCACTCTATATAAGATCACTAAATTCTTTGAAAAGATCAAGGTTAGTTCTGCCAAAAATGATATCATCAACATATATTTGAATGATAAGAAAATTGTTAGAAGTGTGTTTTAGAAACAAGGTAGAATCTACTTTGCCCATGATATACCCATGATCTAACAAAAAATTCTTTAATTTCTCATGCCAAGATCGATGTGCTTGTTTGAGTCCATAGAGAGCTTTTTGCTACAAACAAATATGGTTAGGTAAACCATCATGTTCAAAGCCCAGAGATTGTGCAACATACACTTCCTGCTCAATTGTATCATTCAAAAATGCACATTTAACATCCATTTAATAAAGAAGAAAGTTTTTATAACTGGCAAAATCATGTAACATACAAATGGACTCAAGTCTAGATATAGGTGCATATGTTTCATCAAAATCTATACCTTCTTACTGATTGTAGCCTTGAGCCACTAACTTTGCTTTGTTCCTTACCACTTTGCCGCTTTCATCAAGCTTGTTGGGGTACACCCACTTTGTGCTAATGATCTTTTTGACACTTGGTTTTGTCACTAGGTTCCATACTTTGTTCTTTTCAAATTGCTCGAACTCTTCTTGCATAGCTAGGATCAACTCATCTTCCCCAAGTGCTTCTTTGACATTCTTTGGCTCGGGTTGTGAGATGAAGGTGTTGTTGGCTTGTTCTTTGTTGAAAGTAGCACATGTCTTCACTCTTTCAAATGGATCACCTAAGATCAGTTCTTTTGGATGATTCTTTGCAAATCGGGGAGTTGGAACCTTCTTCTCCTCATCTTTCTCTTCTTATTGAGTGACCACCTATTTTCCCTTTTAGGTGATGTTGAGTTATTTTAGAATAGGAATTACCCCACCTACAAATTATCATTTGGAACAATATCTTTGGGAATAGAGGGGTTAGTCTCAATAAACTTAACATTATATATTCTTCTACTTTAGCAAGAACAACATTTAACACTCTATAAGCCTTGCTAGTAGTGTTATAGCCAAGAAAGAAAGCTTTGTAAGATTTTGGATCAAACTTGTCGATCTTTCATATTCAAAACAAAACAAGGACATCTGAAAACATAAAAATACTCGATGGAAGGCTTTCTACCACGCTATAGCTCATAGTGGGTTTTCTTTAAAGAAGGATGTGTAAAGACCCAATTTTGCACAAAACATGAGGTACTAACGGCTTCAGCCCAAAACTTCTTTGGAGTGTCATGCTCTAAAAGCATGGTCCAAGCCATCTCATGTAGTGATATATTCTTCCTCTCTACAACCCCATTTTGTTGAGGTGTTCGAGGTTCAGAGAAGTTATGTGCATAGCCAAATACTTGAAAAAAAAGGTTCAAAAAGATCATTTCAAATTTTCCCCCATGATCACTATGGATGGAAATGATCCATCAAGAAGCTTCATTCTCAACTCATTTACAAAAGATCGAGAAAAAATCAAGCATATCACTCTTAGAAATGAGAAAGAAGGTCCAAGTATATCTAGAGAAATCATTGGCAATGGCAAGGCAATACTTGGAACCACGAAGCAATTGAGTTCTCATTGGTCCAAATAGATCGATGTGAAGAAGTTCAAGAGCCTTCTTGGTACTAATGACTCCTTTAGATTTAAAGGAGGATGTGGTTTGCTTTCCTTGGGTGCAAGGTCAGCATTCCTCATCCTTTTCAAAATCCAATTTGGGAAGTCCCTTGACCAAGTCCTTTTTTCTCAACTTCTTCAACTGATGCATATTTACATGACCAAGCTGACGATGCCAAAGAAAAATATCATTCAAGTTCTAGGCATCTACTAACAAAAGGCTTAATAGAGTCAATCACAATTACATAAAGATTACCACTTCTAGTTCCCTTGTATATGACGTGATAGGTGAGGGAATCTAGAATCAAGCATTCAAAAGAAGTAAATAACACAAGGTAAATATTATCACATAATTGACTTACACTTATTAAATTGTGATGTAGGCCATTAATAAAAAGAACATTCTTGATACACAAGGATTCACCTACATCACCCTCACCTTTAGCCTTACCTTTCTTATTGTCCCTAAAGGTAATCGAACCTCCTTTCTTTTTAGTCAAGTTGTTGAAATGGCTTATATCACTTGTCATATGATTAGTGCATCCACTATCAACAATCCATCTACCTTTTTTGTATAAGAAAGAAGAGTGTTGGTTCCCAACTCAAACTTTGGGATCTGGAGTTAGCTTGGGGACCCATTTATCTTTGGGTTGGTCCCCTTAATCTTGTAAGGACAATAAGTAGGGTAATGATCATCACACTTGTAATTAGAACAGATCATAGGGTGCTTAGTGTCAAAACACTCTCTAATGAAAAAGTAGGTTTTCTTATTCTTTTTCTTACCTTTGGCTTTGTTCTTTCACTTAGGGGCTCCCCCTAAAAATCTCAACCCACTAGTACCACTTCATTTGGTAGAATGGTCAAGGATTTCATTTAGGGAGTTTTTCCCTTTGAGGAATTTCTATAGAGAGGCTCTAAGTCTATGATTGTCATCATTAAGAGATATGATAGTAGAAGACAAACTAGTAATATCATCTCTAGCATGAATAAGGTCAGCCTCTAAACAGAGGGCTTTAGTCAAATAAGAATCTTTCTTAAGAGAAATAGAAGCAATTTCATTACTAGGCAAGATAGGTCTAGAAGATAAATCATTAACTTGACCAAGAAACCTAGCATTTTCATATTTAAGCACTTAAATTTCCTTAAGATAAGCATCCCTCTCATCCCTATGAGCATCAACAATAAGATTAAATTCAACATTTTTAGTTTTAAGAGTTTCAAGCTCATTTAGGCACTTTTGGTTATCTTCCTTAAGAGTTTCAATGTTCTTAAGGTAAACACCATTCTCTACTTCAACTCCATTGTATTGGAGCTCAAGATCAATATATTGGCCTTGAAATTTATCAATGCTTTCAAGATGAGTTTTCTCATTAAGCTCAAGAATTTCAAGTTTAGCATACAAATCATCAATAATTTTTCCTAACCTTTTTCTTTTAGATTTACATTTAGCAAAAGAAGAACGGGTAGAAACAAGCATATCAATAAGAGTTTTCTTAGATAACTCATGCAATCTTACCTCACTTACCTCACCAATTTCTTCACTAGTAGAGGCCATGAGTGCAAGGTGGCACTCTCCATCTTCTTCAGAGCTAGAGCCACTTGAGGATGATTCCTCCCAAGATGCATGAGCTACATTCTTGTGTCTTTTCTCCTTCTTTTCCTTCCTCTTGTACTTGCTCTCCTCCTTGTACTCTTCCTCCTTCTTTGAGCTTCCCTTGTGGTGTGACTTTCTTGACCAAGCTGCATGAGATGCATTCTTGTGTCTTTTCTCCTTCTTTTCCTTCCTCTTATACTTGCTCTCCTTCTTGTACTCTTCCTCCTTCTTGGAGCTTCCCTTGTGGTGTGACTTTCTTGACTTGGGACATTCACTCCTGTAGTGTTCCTTTTGTCCACACTTGTAGCATCTAGGAGTAGAGTAGGAGGATTGCTTTCCCTTCAAGTGCTTTCCCTTGGTGTAGATGGCTTCATGCTCACTAGGGCCATCATCTTTACTAGAGGAGGAGGGAGATGTTCGGAAAGCAAGTTGTTTTTTAAGGATGACTGCCTCTACTTGTGCTTTGAAAGCACTATCTTTGATATTCTTGGATTTCTTCTCTTCTTGTTTGGCTTCTTCTTCTTGTTTGTCAAGCATCGGCTCATGAGCTTGGAGGTTGTCAATGAGCTCTTTGGTTGGGATGTCACCAAGGCTTCTCACTTCTTTAATGGAGGTCACCTTTCACTCCCATCTCTTTGGTAGAGTCCTCAAGATCTTAGAGTTGATTACACCTCTATCCAAAGTGTTTCCCAAAGTAGCCAGGCCATTAATGATCACATTGAGCCTAGAGTACATCTCCACAATTCCTTCTTTCTTTCCCATCTTGAAGTTCTCTAGAAGGCTGTTCAACATGTATATCTTATCCTCCTTGACATGCTTTGCGCCCTCATAGGTAATGCATAATTTATCCCAAATCTCACAGGTAGTGTCCTAAGATGACATGTGGTTGAACTTCATTGGGGTAAGGGCTGCATAGAGGATGCTTATGGCTTTGCCATTGAGATGGGCTTCTTTTAGTGCACCTTAATTCCATGTTTAAACAGCTCTGGTTGGCTCCTTGTATGGTGTGACCATCACCTTCCACATATAAAAGTTCATCCCTTGAATGCATAATTGCATACGCCTCATCCAATAGAGGAAGTTGGTGTTGTCGAAGACCGAAAGACGCATGGAGAAGCCTCACTCTAGGTTGAGTAAACCAAGTAGGTTGTGATAAGATCCTTGGATATATACCACTTTTTGGATCTAGGGCTCTAAGGGGGGTCAATAGAGCTTCAAAAATTCTCACAAGATAAGTTAGACCTTCAAATTATATCAATCAAAACCAATATCTTAAGATCAATTTGAAGTCCTAACTAAACAAACATAGCAAGGATGAGAGAAATTGAAACATGCACTTGGACAAGGTGGTTTAGAGTGGTTCCACTCTCCAAACTAGGAGATAGTCAATCCACTACCTAGAGATGTCAACCTCTAGGACTTTGCAATTTGTGTATAGTTATATTCATTCATAAGAGATACAAGGAGACCACCATACATCCAAGGACTTACCTATTCAAGAAAAGAGTCTTCCACCTACATAAGGACTTACCCACTTGATAAAAATGTCTTTATACTTCAATAAGGACTTACCCACACTTGCATCAAGTCTTTCTCCTTAAAGGAATTTGCCAACTCTTCTTAAATCTTGGCCTTGCCCTTCTCCTTCACCTCTTCCTCAACCTTAAATAAGAACAACAACAATTTCACCTTCACTCAGAGTAGCTTGCTTCAACCTTTTCTTCTTTGAGAAAGGGGGTAGGGAAGATGGAATGGAATGAGAGCTTTACAAGCACATGAAGGTAGCTCTCTTACAACTGGTTATCTCATTCATATCACGAAATGTTGTGTAAATGAGAGAGAGAAAGGGGATCAAGGAGTTGCAACACACTCAGCTATAGCAAGGACTTAGAATAGCATGAATGAGCAAACTTGGAATGAACTCCAATGGATCCTATTTATAGCTGGGGGTGTTCCCTTGAGTGTGTAGGAGCCTAGTGGGTAGTGTTGATGTTATTGCTGGCGAGTTGGGGTAGGCAGCATATGATCTCTTCGTGAAGGTCCAAACATCATCAGATTTGTCCATCTGCTGTTTTGGAGTTGAGGAGGGCCAAGATGTTGATGAATATGTGTCTTGGCATGGTGGCGTAGAGTTGTAGTAGCCATGACTTGCTAGTCATAGCTCTACATCAGAGATCAGCAGGTTGAGGTGATGCCATCATAGGTGGCGAGGGCCAGGGCAGTGGGATCAAAATACTATCTACATCTTGGATACTCCTCAGCGCCGCCATAGGTGATTGTGGGTGCAGTGCCTAGGGTGAGGTTGTAGGACATCGAGGAGTCTTTGTGGTGGTTGTCTCCCTATTGCAGATGTTGTCGGGGCTCTATAAAGTTCAAGAAGGTAGGTATTAGTGGAAAAGCTAAACTATAGAGGTGATATAATGTGAAGGTGGGGAAAGAGGATTGGTGGTCGGGCTCACCATGGTGTTGCTTTGCGACTGCGACTGATGGTCAGAGGATTAGAAGGGATGATGCAGAGGAGGAGACAAGGCAAGGTTGGAGAAAGTGTTAATGTTGTAGGTCTTTGTTCCTATACAGTTGGTGATGAGTTTATAAAGTCAAAGGGGTTGCTAAGGTTCTCGTCCAGGGGTCCGGGCGATTCCCATAGAGCTCCCCGTCTCACCCGAGGTAGCACACTACCTTATCAAGGTCTGTAGGATGTTTTGTTTGGTGTAGGGGTTATAGGAAATCAATGATGCACTGCCATTTTCAATTTCATACATAATATCAGATGAACATGGTCATCTAAGGTTTAGGTAGGAGGTTCGCAAATGAACTTATCTGGTTTGGGGAAATGAAAGAGAGGAGGCGGTCAGGAGTCCCACAGCCATTCTCCAGTAGAGTCTTGGTGTCAGGATTTTGTGGTTAGCAACATTAAGGGTTTGTGAGAGAGGGAGTACAAGAGGACGTTACTCCTTTTGATAGGGTGTCGAGTTAATGAGTATAGTTATTATTACATTCCTATTAGTTCTATGACTTCTAAATGAAATTTGACCATCGTTATATTTCTATTCAACTAAGGTCCTAGTAGCCTCACTTTATAAATCTAACTTAATTGCCACCACGATTAACTCTAGTATTTCTTTCTTTATCCCCTTGATTCCAAGCTAATATTGGTCAAATTGAGAGCAATAGGTGGCTTCGAGATGAAATCAAGGAATTTAGGCACAAACACATCAAATTGGAGTAAGTTGTTTTGAATATGACAAGTGATTCTTAGGTGAGGATAATGATTCACTTAGACACAAGGGAATTCAATTGAAGACTATTTTGCATCAAAGGCCATGATAATTTAATCAAATAAGAAGTGGAAATTGGAATGAAGGGAAATGTTGTAAATAAATTCAACCTAGAGGGAAATATCTCAACATAGATATAGTAGTCAAAATTGGGTATCTTACAACACTACCACCCTTCAAAATATTTCATCCACAAAATCGAATATTTCTTAACAATGATATTCTTACTATAGTTCGATCCACAAAATATACCACCACAATACTTTTTCTTTTAAAGTGTCACCTTAAACCATATGCAATCCCAATTCTCCTTCCACTATCTTAGGTCCTATTTAGGGTGACTAACCAATTCATTCACCACTACCTTGGATTTTAGTGAACATATTTAGGTACACATGCTATCTTGGAAAGTATATCTATCATTGAATTTAGTGCTTAATGATGACTAGTCCATAAAAATCCTAGCATCGTACTCTGATGTGAGAGTTTAAATATTTAATTCGTTAGTCTTGTCAATCTCTATCCAAAATTTGAGTTACACCACAAGCTTATTGGTGAATCTATAGTTATCAATACTTTATCAACTTTAATTCCATATAGTTTTCACTAACTTATTAGTGATGTTAATATTGTGTCATAATTTGTACCTTTTTTGTAGGGTCTTCCCCCAAAATTATATATATGCATATAATCAAGGGTATAATAATATATCCATCCTAATTTTTTTTCTTTCCAACAATAACTAATTACAACTTAACCCCCAATTGGATTCAAATTTTTAACTCTCTTTTTTATGTTGTTGCCATGTATATTTGTGCAATGATTTATTGGGCCAAAAGTTTTTTTAAATATATACTTCTATTTTCAGTTTCAAGTAAGGTAGGATTTTATTTCTCCATGATGTCTAGGTTTTATTATTTATCCATTATATGTTTATGGAAATTATAAGTTCACAAAATATAGAGTTCATCATTTTATCCTAATTTAACATAATATAAACTATATCTCATACCATTGCAATTTCTCTTTTTTTTTCAATTTCCTACTTATGTGGATCTAGTGTTGAATTTAAATAGTTTCTTTAGATACTTTTTTCTCAAAAGGTGTAACTACACATTTATAGTGAAATTTGACAAAAAAAATTGAAGTAAATTATTTATGCTACATCACATTTGCATATGTTTTAAGGTTCTAAATGAAAGTTATTGAATATGATTGTGATACTTACCATTATAGCATTTAGGATAATTATTTATTTTGTATTCATATATGCAATTATTAATGTGTGTCAAAAACTAAAGACAAAATCATGGTGTGTTACCCATTTGTATATCTAGGATGGTGATTTTTAATGTTCTAAGGGACTTATTCACAATTCAATAATAGCTCAAACAAACGTATCCCTAGGGAAGCCTAAAAGGTAGTAAGATGAGCTAGATGAATTTCTAGACTAAGGTACATCATGACCTAGGCTCTTAGTGTATCCTACTTGTAGACTAAGTATATCCTAAAAATTGGGAAAATTATATTAGAGTTTATTGTCAACTATTTTTCTAAGTTCTAACTACTTCGTTGGTGCTCCTACTTAACCAAATTTTCCATAAGACATGCATGAGTGCCGACCGTTTATGGCTCTGATACCATGTTGTAAAGACTTGATCTTTATGGTCGAATATTTAAAAAATAATATCAAAAACATAAACAATATTTATTATGATCATGCTTGTACAATAGAGTCGTGGAAGCTTACAAATATGATTACAAGTTTAAGAAATAAAATACATTCCTATCTAGTCTTCAATGTAGGACTACCCATTGCACGTCTCTTCAAGCTCTTCCATCTACCACCTGCCCATGAGTTCCCAGAAGGAATGAAACCACACATGGACCTCATTGAAGGGAAATAATAAAGGTCAGCAAAAGTTGGTATTAGATTCTTATATCGAGCTATTTGCAAAATATAGGTACTAAATATGATTCAAGGTAATATCAAATATAGGCAAGGAATATTTGGTGGACTAAATTTCAAAGTAAGGATAACAACATTCCAATATTTCTATTTCAAGATCAAATTTCCACGAGGCTATTCAAAATAGTTCCAAGATATCAAATTATCAAAATACTTGTAATTACCAACTTTTGAATATTAAGGTTGAGCACTATCATATCATTTCCTTCAAGGGCATGATAAATGTGTATTTATCCCTTTTATTTACATATTTTTGTATTTGTTTAGGATTTTTTTATTATTTATCCTCTTAGTTTCATAATTAATTGTGTTATTTTGTATTTTTATCTTTAATTGGAGTTTTAATTATATTTTCTTGGGTTTTGTAGGAAAATTACACAATTTGCAGCAGTCCTGAAATTCATGTATACCCGTCACCAAAAGTGACATAACTTTTGCATTCAAACTTCAAATTGAGTGTACAAGTATTCAATGGAAAGGGAATTTAATTTCCTAACAAAAAATCCTCATTATTTGGACCGATTTTGTGATTTTTATGGGAGAGAAATACGTTCGAAGTCGCTGTTGCAGGAATGTATATTAAAGAGAGTTACATGGTCAAGATAATTAAAGACAATTAACTTTCTATTTGACCAGATCTAGAAAATTCAAAAATCAGTCTCCCACTCTTTTTCCCCCTCTTTTGAGGGCAGCCTACCCCCTCCCCCTCCTATAAAATGAGGGACTCTCCACTTGTAAAAGCATTCCATTCTTCATTCCATTTCATCCCATTTTTAGTTGTAGACCACATCTTGCATAATGTTGGATCTCATTTTAGTTTGCATTTCTTCTAGTCTCGTTATGTCTGAGTAAATCTCTCTGGGGCATGGGAGTATCCCCTTAGCCCAGTTCTATTCAATATAATCAGTTTTATTCCTCCATCAAACAAATATCTTCACTTTGTTTATGTGTGGTTATTTGGATGATCTGATATATTCTTATGGAGTGATATGACTGTGGATCTCTGTAAGAATGAAACAATAGTCTCTTAATTGTGATTTTCATCTTTTTAATCTTATTCTCATTATAATCCTTGGTGATGCGGCCACCTGAGCCTTGGCTTTGAACGCCAGTTTGAATTCACATGCTTTTTGATATGACTGTGGATAGTGGCATGTTGGATGGTTGGTCAATGATCCGTGAACGCCGGGACCAACGGGTTCACGGGAAGTCCGACCCTTGTGAGTTTGTCCGTAAGGACATATAATCACAAGGTCTTGATTTGATCCTTGGAGTTTAGAAACTAATTATTTGAATAGGAACATAGTTTTGGTGGTGATTTTCTAGACCCCAGATCTTTATTTTTTGATTAGTTAAACTTTAGTTCAGCAATTTTATTTTTGTTCTTAGTTTTAAACAACCTTCTCATCGGAATTTATTTTCCCATTTTAGCAAACAGATTTGGATTTCGACTTTTCTTTCCCATCATCCCTTGGATCGATACCTATCTATACTAAGTTGACTTGTTGTTCGCAATAAGTTGACAACCGGGTTAGAAGGTTAAACTCTAGGACTTTTCCGAGTGATTGTTGTGTGTATAACGACGTGCATCAGGGAAATAATACCTTATGTTCAATCATCTATGAAAGAATAGCATTGAGCCTAATTATTATGTTAACCAGTCGGCTGGAGGTTGACTAAACCATTACAACATGTGCACAGGGCGGCGGGACGTACCCTACCTCAAGTGAACCAAAGCTTTAAGGGGCCAAAGCTCAAAGGGACCAAAGTCCAGGGATTCAAAACTTCAATTAGATCAATTCAAGTGCTATTATAATATTCAATACAATCAAACAATAATCAATTTGATGTGGTGAACTTTCAAAGAGGCATGAGAGGCTTACAAAAGTATAAGATTCACCACTAAATAATGTACATGGAATTCAAGAGGAAAATTAATAACTCAATATAAAAATATAGAATCTAGTACCTCAAATTATTCATAGATCCATGAATTGATCGATCATAACAAGGCTCCAAGAAGAAGAATATACAAAGGTATATGATGGTGTTATCATTTAGCTTGGAATCGATTATTTGTTCAGTCTTCACTATTTAGTGTTTTCTTTCCCATCTAGGATTATTATCATTCTGTGATTCTTTCATTCTCCTTATTCATATATAGGTCATATATATAATCAATATTTCATACTCAATTGGTTTATCACTTTCCCTCTAAATTAGATAACTCTATTCATTCATTATGATCAACTATGTATATTTACTGATATACCCTTACTAGGGTTTTCGACATATCTTAACATACTTTGATCATATACCTATGTTTTGATCGTATCTCCAATTACAAGAGGTACCTAGATGAACAGTAATAGAGTAGTTCCATATATTGATCCACCTACATATAATTTAAACTAAGTTTGTATTTATGTTAGTTTACCCCTACATATAAGAGTTGTCTTCTTACATCATGTATGTATATATTATAACAATGTCTTATAATTATAATTTTCAAATCCATATTCCATTCATCCGTTGATACATATGCATACATCACGGGAATTAGTTTCATGACAATAATTTAGTTAACATTTTGGATATGTCCAATTACTAAATAGTGAAACCTTAGAATTATTTATTTATTGGGACAACAATATATATTCCGATGGGAATATCCTTACATACATATCATATTATCTATGGGTTACATTGACTACACTTTAACATACTATCAATACATATATGTATTAGCAAGGCTTAATACTCAAATTTCATATGTACGAGCGAGGGAGTGAAAGAGGGTGCTACTCCTTTTAATAGGGCATCGAGTTAATGAGTATAGTTATTATTACATTACTATTAGTTCTATAACTTCTGAATTAAATTTGACCACCGTTGTATTTCTATTTAACTAAGGTCCTAGAAACCTCACTTTACAAATCTAACTTAATTGCCACCATAATTAACTCTAGTATTTCTTTCTTTATCCCCTGGATTCCAAGCCAATATTGGTCAAATTGAGAGCAATAGGTGGGTTTGAGATGAAATAAAGGAATTTAGGCACAAACACATCAAATTGGAGTAAGTTGTTTTGAATATGACAAGTGATTCGTAGGTGAGGATAATGATTCACTTAGACACAAGGGAATTCAATTGAAGACTATTTTGCATCAAAGGACATGATAATTTAATCAAATAAGAAGTGGAAATCGGAATGAAGGGCAATGTTGTAAATAAATTCAACCTAGGGTGAAATATCTCAACATAGATATAGTAGCCAAAATTGGGTATGTTACAACACTACCACCCTTCAAAAGATTTCATCCACAAAATCAAATATTTCTTAACAGTGATATTCCTACTATAGTTCAATCCACAAAATATACCACCACAATACTTTTACTTGTTGAAGTGTCACCTTAAACCATATGCAATCCCAATTCTCCTTCTACTATCTTAGGTCCTATTTAGGGTGAATAACCAATTCATTTACCAATACCTTGGATTTTAGTGAACATATTTAGGTGCACATGCTATCTTGGAAAGTATATCTATCATTGAATTTAGTGCTTAATGATGACTAGTCCATAAAAATCCTAATATCATATTATGATGTGAGAGTTTAAATATTTAATTCATTAGTTTTGTCAAACTCTATCCAAAGTTTGATTTACACCACAAGTGTTACGACCCCACCACCCGATAACCCCCAATTAAGGGAGACCGAGAGGTCGAAGCCGCACCCATGACTTTCGGATCAAAGGTTCGGCAATTAACCAAGAATAATTATCAAATTTTAACATACTATACTGAAAGCTGTAAGAAAATAAATTTTTACATACCTTTTGAAAACTTGGATCTCTAAAATCCTATCCACACCGATACTAATCTATCTAATCCTCCTTTGCACTTTAATTCTCATTTAGTATCACATGTGCCACTTTACTGTTTTTTCTTTTCATTGTACCTAAAATGCCGACAAACAAAACGTCGGTCAGCCATAGCTGGTATGTGGGGGAAACAAATAAATATGCAACTATGGTAACAATGTAATCACTCAATTAATCATTTAACAATCAAGATTACATTTTAAGCCAAACTACTCAATCCATACCTATCCACAACTCTGTGTTGTCCCTGTAAGGACTTATATGGTACCTCTATAAAGGTGACTTGATGGACCTACCCTCTAGGCAGCCAAAGTTTTTCATGACCTGATGGACCTACCCTCTAGGTAGCCATGTACTAGGTCAGCCATTACGACACAGAGGGGACCGGGATCTCAGCTAGTAGGCACATATCTTATGTGATAATCATAGTCATGTTATAGTTGCAAGAAATATATAAACATTCAACAGTTTAGTTGCATTCAATGCGATTAAACATCCGAGAATCCATCGGGAAACTAAAGCGGTTATTCATAATCGTAACCACAAACCTGTCTTGGAGATCTCAAGCAACAATTTATCCAAATCCAACTAGATGTCCAATCAAGCAAGCCAATCAATCAATCAAGCAAACATTGATCCTGAAAACATGTATAATGTCTAATTGTCACAAGCATATCCCAAACAACTCCTTATTGACTTGGGACACCTTTCTAAGGTTTTTAAGTCTCATTAGGATGCATTAGGGTTTCTTAGATCAATTTCTCAAACTTTATCCTTTTTAGGTCAACAAACCCTAAAACAACTTTTCCACTCATAAAAACCCTAATTACTCAAATTATCCACATTAAGGATCTTTTATGCTCAAATTGGATTAGGATCATCACATCTCCATTTTATTCGTGGATTTACACAATTAAACCAATTAAAAGACATATTCATCAAAATTAGGGTTTTCAAGCTCATAAATGCATAATCATGCACGAAACCCTAAATTAAACCAAATATATAAAAGATCATCTTTTTAGATCCGATTTTCTCTTTTATTAACAACAGGTTAATATTAGCTTGAATTATCCATTGAATAACATTAAAACCATCTATCATCAAATCTAAGGGTTTTTCATTAATTAAATCATTAAAGATGATAGCTTTATGTACCTTTCACATTTCAAGCATATTTATGCACATAAACTCCAAATTAGACTAATCACATGCAAAGTTCTTCATTTTTTAACATAATGTATCTTTTTGTATTTAACAGGTTAATATCAACTCTAATGATCCATTAAACCCTATTAATCACTTTAATCTTATCAAAGTAGGGTTTCTTTAATCATCATTATGTTAAAGTTGATAAATTACACTACTTTTCAAATTGCAAGAGTAATTGGCTGATAAACATATTTTTATTGAATTCCCCTCATTTTGAGGATCAAGTTTCATATATAATTTGTTTTGATCTGAGCTACGAATAAATAGATATGATTTTAGTAAAATTACCTATTTTGGGCCAATCCAGAAGTGCCACGTCACCCTTGCCATGCGACGCTAGCTGATTGCAAACATAACACAATGATGCTTTTACCCTCGGTTAAGTTGGCGATTCTTTAGCCCGCGGAGGGGCAAAATGGTCCGACGTCTCTTTTTCCTTTCTTCTTCCTCGGGCTAGCGACTTGTTGTCGCCCTAGCCGCCGAGTTGCTGCTTTACGCGGCCAGCCACAACCTCCATAGGCCCAGGAAGCCATTGCCGACCCTCTCCCTTGGTTCGCCACCCCTCTGCGCACCTGGGCGCCACCCGATCGTGGCCGGCGCGGCCAAATTATCGCTCAACAGGGCAGTTCCTCGTGGCCGTTGATGCATCCTAAAAGTTGATGATGCATGCGTTCTAGGTCCCAACTTCGATGGAGAAGCTACTCTTTGGTACCGCAGCACTCCAGGCTCCCATCTAGATGGCTCCTCAGCTTTCCATTACTCCAGGGAAGCACCCGCTTCATGTCTAGGGTTTGTTTGAAGGAGATGAAGAAGAGAAAGAGTATTTCGTGAGATTTCCTTAGGACTCGATCCATAGCCTCTCCCCCCTTAAATAGGGGTGGCTATCCACGTCCAAGGATGGCCATCTATGCGTCCAAAGTTCTATTCCCATTAGGATTCTCATTCCTTCATGGAGAAGTAGTTCCTCTCTCTCCTATTAACCTCCTTGATATTCCTTATCTCATGGATACTTAGAAATACAAGAATTATTTCTTTCACTCTCTTTATACTTTCCTTTTATTCATTAGAACGAATTTCTATTTTCTCATAATAGAAATTACTTCCTTTTTCATAATCCACCAAAATCATTAATAAAATATCATATTATCCTTTATTCTGCAAATTTTGGCATTTTCTCTTTCCTCTTCCTTCATTGGGGCTCCTTGTTTCCAAGAAACTATATTATTTCGAAATTCATTTTATTGGAATACTCATTATCCTTCTTAATGCACCTATATGCATTATTTTGCATTATCATGTTTATTTCTTAATAAAATATTTCTTTTTTTAGGATTTCTCTTTATTTCTCTTTTATTTTCCTCATTGGCATTCCTTTTATCATTAGAAATATCATGGATACGAAATTTCTCCAAGAAATCTCATTTATGCCTCTTTCCACTCATTTTCCACATTTTACAACTATTTTCAATTTCTTTCTTAATAAAGAAATACTTAATTAGTCTTCTCTTTTCTTATTACTTTCTTTTTGCAACCTTGGACTCCTTGGTACCCAAGGAACCCAAGAGGCAGAAATCCTCTTTGGATTTGCCTTCTAGATATTTCTACATGTTTCTTTTCTTAAAAATTCAATTATCCATTTACTAATTGAATTTCTTTTTTATTGGGCCCAATAGCCAATAAAGCCCACAAAGCAACCAATCAAGGCTATTGTGAAGGGAATCCATTTATTCAAAACAAATCACATCATTATTTGTTCAATTATCCTTAATATGAGAAATTGTATTTCTCACCAATTGAACCCAAAAATTGGGGTTATAACATCCTTCCCCTCTTATAGGAATTTTGTCCTCAAAATTCAAACAAGCAAACAAACAATTCAGGATAATACTTTTCCCATGTCCATCATTGGCCCCTATGTGGCTTTGCCGTACTCATGGCGTTTCCAAAGAACCTTTATCATCACATATTCTTTTCTCTGAGTTCTTTCATCCTGGCGTCTATAAACTACACAGGTGACTCAGGCCATTTCAGCCTCCCTTGGGGCTCACTAGGTTCATTGTTCAGCACATGGTCGGGGTACTTCACATAGTGCTCTAAATTGGACACATGGAAAACATCTCCCATTACTCTATCCTGAGGGGTAGAGTCAAACCTAACCTTCTCCACCCATCCATCTCTAATGGACCCATGAATCGGGGACTCAGCTCTCTTAGTTATAACTTAGAGGGGTCGGATTTTCATGTCACATTTTCTCCCACAGTAACTTGTATGTCAGTCTACTTTGCATCTGCTCACGACTCTCATCGTCTCTAGGCTCCTTTCATCCCTTGCACAATCAAAGTGACTTCATCTACACGCACTGGGGTCCCTTTTTCTAACCATCATGTGGTCCTTTCACCAACATCACCTTACTGAAGTGGTGACCGACACAACCTCCCTTACAGAGCTTCATATAAAACCCGATATTGGCTATGGTGATCATTGTCACATCTTTCATAGGACAAGAACTGTCTCTAGATATCACCCTGAACGAGCACACATGCCCTCATCAGACCCTTTAGTCTGGATCATACTAACCATAGTTAGGGGTGATAAACTATACTAGCATTGAGTTCTTCATGTACCTACTTCCACTTTATGGAAGTGAACCTTTAGGTCAAACTCAAGAACCTTTGAACTCGCTTCATGGTGTAGTTGAACCATCTCTCTCATGGATAGTTCAACTAGATCTGTCCCTTGACAGAACTCTTTCTTTCTTATGTCATCTAGGTAAGGCGATCTACCGTAACCCATATTGTATCCCTATCTTCTTTGACCCAGGGAAGACCTATCACAACATCCATAGTGTTGAGCTCTCATTCCCTCTCAGGGATTCTTTTGTCCTCCATATCGATACATTGGGTTACTGGGGTTTGTCCTTTACCTCATGGATTGCATGGTCATAAACCACATGCAACTTCATCTTAAGCATCCAAAGTGCTATTGCCATTTTCCATGGTGTATGGTGATCTTCAATCATGATTTCCTGTATGTCATGATTCTTCCTAGATCGATTCCTTCGAAACCCTAAACCACTCTTGTCAGGGTTTCATCACCTTCTTTTCCAAAGAAGTGCACTTGAGGTTCTACCACCATCCTTTCATTGTATCAAGAATTAGGTTGGCTAACCAAACAACCCTTAACTTTTCAACGCATCTTGTTACATCTGAGTGTTATCCAAACACCTCTCCTTTTCAAACTTAGGGTTAGCCAAACAACCTCTTCTAGCTTCTAATCAAACAAGTCAGATGTATCTCAACCAGAGCATCCATTACCACCTCACATCCTTAGGTATTAGGTAACATTGAAGACATACACTTCCATGTATTTCACTTATCATATTACCTCAAACTCCATGTCTATCTCCATTAAGAACACTCTCTGATTTCCTCATCATGGTGGCCAAACTCAACATGGTATAACTTGTAAGCTCCACTTAGCTCATGCTAGAAACATCCTCATAAGGTGACTACCTCATTCCTCTTAGTGTTAGTAAACCTTCCATGTATCATTCACTTTACTAGGGTAGGTTATCTTCTCTATCCCCATTTCTTGTGGCAACGTTTCAACCTACATCATCTCTTATCCTTGGTGTATGGCATGCGTAATATCCTATCTCTTTCCCCCATAACAAGAGGAAATAAGAATTTGGCTACAGTCCAAATATAGAGTTCGTCCTGTTCCAAGAGTAGAGATGGTACATCCCACCCTGCCAATACACCTTCACATCTAAGTTGCAATGAGCCACATATGTCTCTACATAACAGACATCATGATATCAAAGTTACCTCCCTGGAAAACTAGTCTTGAACCTACTGAGGTTTATATCCTTGGTCATCTCCTCTAGGTCTATAGGGTACCGACTCTTTTGGGGTCATCCCTCTTCCCTCATGCATCAAGAGAGTGCCCTACTCATCTTCCCTTTGGGTCCCATGAGTTCATGAAGGTGATCAATCTCCTAACCCATGGCCCTCAGACAATGTTAGCTATTACCTCCCGACCCTATGGTCATGTGCAACTAGGGATTTAAGCAACTCCTACTTTCATCGGTCTTATCCCTACCTGACCCTAGGATAGACTTAGGATTCTCCATTACAGTACATGTTCACTTAGAACCTTACCCAAGTCTTTGTCATCTCTCTTTCTGCATTCATGGGCTGGCTCTCATCCTTTCATAGGCATCATGGCAACCTGCCTACCTTGGTCAGCCCCATACTGGTTACCTCCATGGTAACACATTCACATGCAATAGAGATGGATATCTATGGGTCTGTAGATTCATGCTCATACCATGTACCTTTCACTAAGCTTCTCAAGATCCTATGAGACCTCTTTAGGTAACCTTGAACCCAAAAAACTGATATACACCCTTCCAAAGGGGTCCCTCTCCCAGGATGGTAGGAAAACTATCTCTAAGGTCACAAAAGCTCTTAGGTCTAGGGTTTACATCCACACGAGCCTAGAAAACCATTAAGGCATAAGAAGATCACTTGCTGTACCATGCTAGGTCATACTTATCCTTCTTTCCTCGATGTTGGATCAAGATCAAACTTTCCCTTTAATATCAACCTAGTTGTGAGGGGTTCTAAGGAACCCAACTTCTATAGGAACACATCAACCATAAACTTAAGGGGCTTCCCTTTCTCCTCTATACATGAGGAGTACCCTGCTCGCTTCTATAGGAACTCAACTTCTCATCATGAGCCTTAGGTACACCACTTCCCCTCTTAGGCCTAGGAACCCTAGGTTCACTTGTAGGTGTCCAACTGCATGCTCTATCTCTTAACTACGAACCAAGCATGCAAAAGGCATGACATGCACTTCTTGTCATCCTTCCACACGAGCAACACTTAGGGTTGGGTCCTCCTTAAGGACAACCATCAAGGTACAAGGCCTCATAAACTGCTACAAAACCTTTCTAAGTCTAAGGAACTCTTCTTCCTACCTCAGAAGGTAAACACCTATACCGTAGGCACATAGGCACCAGATGCTTCATCTTCATTCAAGGGTTTAGTCCCTCCAAAGTATCATCGACTTTCAAGGATCGATCATGAGGCAACCACTATCATCCATTGTTCCTCATATCTCAGTGTTTTAGGATTCCTATCCTTGCTGAGTTTCCTGCTCTCTCTAGAGCTAACCCCACATCCAACCTCACCATTAGAGGTCCTTTCTTCATGAAGGATCAACCTCAATGGCATGCTCTACATGGGTGATGCCTAGGTAACCCTTCTTGCTCCATCATAACTCCTTATCTGGGGTTTCATCCTACTGTCAGCACTATGACGTTTCCTAGGTGCCAGCTATACCCTACTTGCACAAGCCCATAGGGTCCTTCACTAACATCATCATCTCATGAGCTATCCTTTACCTTAACATGCACGACCCTTCCCAAGGTTGGGTTGCCAAAGGTGTTAGGTCACCCATGGATCATATGGCATCCCGAAGGCATGCCCCTTTCAAACCCCTGGTCCAACTCATCTCTCTCTAACCTTCACTTAGGGTTAGGGTTAGCATCATCCTCAGAGGATGTGCCAGGTCTCTACTTGCAATGGAGATCTCTATCTCCAAGACTAGCTTATCCTCCTGACAAGAAGGTCTAGCCTCAGGTCTCTTCTGAGGACATGACAACTTATGTTATACGACCTAAGCATGTATCTATTCTTTAGTTTGCATGTAATCTATTAAGATTATGTCCATGACATATTATTTACATGCCTTTCATTAATTTGGTGGAGGATTCCTTAAACCTTATTAACCTTACCCATACCTCAAGAGGGTGAGGAGAAGAGAGAAAGCCCTAATCCTTTAGGTCCTTATCAGAATTTTGTGATGAGAAAGGGATGAATAAGATGAGAAGTCCTAAAGGTATCTTATTTCGATTCATACCCTAAGACTTTGGCCAGGCGGTCACACGGGTCTGGGAGTCCTCGTATTCTGAATAGCGGTGCGGAGGAAAATATTACCATCCCCCGGTCGTGATCCTTTTATAGACACCTCCGTCTTTTGGATAATCCTCTAATAACTCCCTTGGGTTCTATGGAGTTTGTAAAATTTAATAATTATTAATGGTTAACTGAGGAACCCAAGCTCTGATACCAAATGTTACGACCCCATCACCCGATAACCCCCAATTAAGGGAGACCGAGAGGTCGAAGCTGCACCCATGACTTCCAGATCAAAGGTTCGGCAATTAACCAAGAATAATTATCAAATTTTAACATACTATACTGAAAGCTGTAAGAAAATAAATTTTTGCATACCTTTTGAAAACTTGGATCTCTAAACTTGTATCCACAGCGATACTAATCTATCTAATCCTCCTTTGCACTTTAATTCTCATTTAGTATCACATGTGCCACTTTATTGTTTGTTCTTTTCATTGTACCTAAAATGCCGACAAACAAAACGTCGGTCAGCCGTAGCTGGTATGTGGGGGAAACAAATAAATATGCAACTATGGTAACAATGTAATCACTCAATTAATCATTTAACAATCAAGATTACATTAATCCAAACTACTCAATCCATACATATCCACAACTATGTGTTGTCCCTGTAAGGACTTATATGGTACCTCTATAAAGGTGACTTGATGGACCTACCCTCTAGGAAGCCAAAGTCTTTCATGACCTGATGGACCTACCCTCTAGGTAGCCATGTACTAGGTCAGCCATTACGACACAGAGGGGACCGGGATCTAAGCTAGTAGGCACATATCTTATGTGATAATCGTAGTCACATTATAGTTGCAAGAAATGAATAAACATTCAACAGTTTAGTTGCATTCAATGCGATTAAATATCCGAGAATCCATCGGGAAACTAAAGCGGTTATTCATAATCGTAACCACATACCTGTCTTGGAGATCTCAAGCAACAATTTATCCAAATCTAACTGGATGTCCAATCAAGCAAGCCAATCAATCAATCAAGCAAACATTGATCCTGAAAACATGTATAATGTCTAATTGTCACAAGCATATCCCAAACAACTCCTTATTGACTTGGGACACCTTTCTAAGGTTTTTAAGTCTCATTAGGATGCATTAGGGTTTCTTAGATCAATTTCTCAAACTTTATCCTTTTTAGGTCAACAAACCCTAAAACAACTTTTCCACTCATAAAAACCCTAATTACTCAAATTATCCACATTAAGGATCTTTTATGCTCAAATTGGCTTAGGATCATCACATCTCCATTTTATTCGTGGATTTACACAATTAAACCAATTAAAAGACATATTCATCAAAATTAGGGTTTTCAAGCTCATTAATGCATAATCATGCACGAAACCCTAAATTAAACCAAATATATAAAAAGATCATCTTTTTAGATCTGATTTTCTCTTTTATTAACAACAGGTTAATATCAGCTTGAATTATCCATTGAATAACATTAAAACCATCTATCATCAAATCTAAGGGTTTTTCATTAATTAAATCATTAAAGATGATAGCTTTATGTACCTTTCACATTTCAAGCATATTTATGCACATAAACTCCAAATTAGACTAATCACATGCAAAGTTCTTCATTTTTTAACATAATGTATCTTTTTGCATTTAACAGGTTAATATCAACTCTAATGATCCATTAAACCCTATTAATCACTTTAATCTTATCAAAGTAGGGTTTCTTTAATCATCATTATGTTAAAGTTGATAAATTACACTACTTTTCAAATTTCAAGAGGAATTGGCTTATAAACATATTTTTATTGAATTCCCCTCGTTCTGAGGATCAAGTTTCATATATAATTTGTTTTGATCCGAGCTACGAATAAATAGATATGATTTTAGTCAAATTACCTATTTTGGGCCAATCCTGAAGTGCCACGTCACCCTTGCCATGCGACGCTAGTTGATTGCAAAAATAACGCAATGACGCTTTTACCCTTGGTTAAGTTGGTGATTCTTTAGCCCGCGGAGGGGCAAAATGGTCTGACGTCTCTTTTTCCTTTCTTCTTCCTCGGGCCAGCGACTTGTTGTCGCCCTAGCTGCCGAGCTGCTGCTTTACGCGGCCAGCCACAGCCTCCATAGGCCCAGGAAGCCATTGCCGACCCTCTCCCTTGGTCCGCCACCCCTCTGCGCACCTAGGCGCCACCCGATCACGGTCGGCGTGGCCAAACTATCGCTCAACAGGGCAGTTCCTCGTGGCCGTTGATGCATCCTAAAAGTTGTTGCTGCATGCGTTCTAGGTCCTAGCTTCGATGGAGAAGCTACTCTTTGGTACCGCAGCACTCCAGGCTCCCATCTAGATGGCTCCTCAGCTTTCCATTACTCCAGGGAAGCACCCGCTTCATGGCTAGGGTTTGTTCGAAGGAGATGAAGAAGAGAAAGAGTATTTCGTGATATTTCCTTAGGACTCGATCCATAGCCTCTCCCCCCTTAAATAGGGGTGGCTATCCACGTCCAAGGATGGCCATCTATGCGTCCAAAGTTCTATTCCCATTAGGATTCTCATTCCTTCATGGAGAAGTAGTTCTTCTCTCTCCTATTAACCTCCTTGATATTCCTTATCTCATGGATACTTAGAAATACAAGAATTATTTCTTTCACTCTCTTTATACTTGCCTTTTATTCATTAGAACGAATTTCTATTTTCTCATAATAGAAATTACTTCCTTTTTCATAATCCACCAAAATCATTAATAAAATATCATATTATCCTTTATTCTGCAAATTTTGGCATTTTCTCTTTCCTCTTCCTTCATTGGGGCTCCTTGTACCCCAAGAAACTATATTATTTCGAAATTCATTTTATTGGAATACTCATTATCCTTCTTAATGCACCTATATGCATTATTTTGCATTATCATGTTTATTTCTTAATAAAATATTTCTTTTTTTAGGATTTCTCTTTATTTCTCTTTTATTCTCCTCATTGGCATTCCTTTTATCATTAGAAATCTCATGGATATGAAATTTCTCCAAGAAATCTCATTGATGCCTCTTTCCACTCATTTTCCACATTTTACCACTATTTTCAATTTCTTTCTTAATAAAGAAATACTTAATTAGTCTTTTCTTTTCTTATTGCTTTCTTTTTGCAACCTTGGACTCCTTGGTACCCAAGGAACCCAAGAGGCATGAAATCCTCTTTGGATTTGCCTTCTAGAGATTTCTACATGTTTCTTTTCTTAAAAATTCAATTATCCATTTACTAATTGAATTTCCTTTTTATTGGGCCCAATAGCCAATAAAGCCCACAAAGCAACCAATCAAGGCTATTGTGAAGGGAATCCATTTATTCAAAACAAATCACATCATTATTTGTTCAATTATCCTTAATATGAGAAATTGCATTTCTCACCAATTGAACCCAAAACTTGGGGTTATAACAACAAGCTTATTGGTGAAGCTATAGTTATCAATACTTTATCAACTTTAATTCCATATATTTTTCACTAATGTTTGAGTGATGTTTATATTGTGTCATAATTTGTACCTTTTCTGGATGGTCTTCCACTAAAATTATATATATATGCATATAGTTGAGGGTCTAATAATATATCAGTCCTATTTTTTTCCAACAATAACTAATTACAACTTAAACCCCAATTGGATTCAAATTTTTAACTCTATTTTTTTATATTGTTGCCATGTATATTTGTGTAATGATTTATTGGGCCAAAAGTTTTTTTCAATATATACTTCTATTTTCAGTTTCAAGTAAGGTATGATTTTATTTCTCCATGATGTCTAGGTTTGATTATTTATCTATTATACGTACATGGAAATTACAAGTTCACAAAAATATGGAGTTCATCATTTTATCCTAATTTAATATAATATAAACTATATCTCATCCCAATCATGATCTGACAGACTCGCCCCGCACCTAGGGTTTCGTCTTCCCGGAGCGCCGACCGTGCTGGTGGTTGTCTTCCTCCTCTCTTAGGTTAGGGTTTTCTCTTGCAGGTCCAAGATGTGTTCTGTGTGTTAGATCCCACCCGTGGGCTAGTACCGGATCTGATGGCAGACGACCTTGCAGATCAGTGTGAGAGGCTACAGATTACAGAGGCAGAAGAGGAGGTGGAGGAGTTAAAGGTGGACGATGAACATGTTCTGACAGAACACATGGAACTGGCGCTGGTCTCCAGGTTATGGACGGAGAGATCTTTCAATTTTGCGGCGATGAAGCAGACACTGGCGTAGGCATGGGGACTGATCGATGTAGTTCTCTTCAAATCCGTGGATCCAACAACTTTTGTGATCCAATTCACGAATTGGAAGGATAAACAAAAGGTCTTGGATGAGGGCTCGTGGAACTTTGACAATAAGTTACTTCTTCTCAAGGAGGTGAATGCGGGGGAGCAACCAGGGAGGATCGAGTTCAGGGACTGCACTCTATGGGTCCGGCTATATAATCTACCCTTGGGCATGCGATCGCTGGCGGCGATCAGGAGCATTGCAGAGAACATTGGACTGGTGGTGAAGATGGATTGTGACGGCTTGGGTTGGGAGACCTCTGCTAGGGTGAGGGTTACGATCGATGTATCAAAGCCTTTGAAGCGGATCCAGAAAGTGCGATGCAAAGACGACAAGGTGGTGGTCGTCGACCTGAAGTATGAACGCGTGTCGGTGTTCTGTTTCCATTGTGGTCTGCTAGGGCATGCGGACAGGGACTACCCGACTTTGGAGGAAGACGATGACAACATACGGTTTTGGGGAAATTGGCTGCGGGCGTCTCCTCGCAAGCCTAGAGTCCCTCTTGAAGACGAACTCCTTGGGGGGCGGCGATCCAGGGCAACGGGACAGTTCTGTTTCCAAACTAAAACCAAACCAACCCCTAGCCAGTCGTGGGGGTCCAAGGGTTGGTCCCAGGACAAGAACGAGCAGATACCGGAGCACGGCGTGAAGGAAATAAGGGAGGCGCAGAGCAAGAGAAGAGAGGGGAACGACGAATAGCCAGGGTTAGAAGAATGTGGGGAGAGTCTATCCTCGCAGAACGCTGCAAGGTGGCACCAATGCACAATGACGGACCTCCTCGCCATGTTCAAACCCACAACTACGGCGGTGGTAGAAGGGTTGAATGCTAGAGAAGACGGAGAGGTATATATTCATGTGGGCATGACGCAGGTTGTAAGAAAGGAAGGAAGGACAGGTCTTGAGAAAGAGTCGCGGGAGGGGGAAGCCGTGCGTGTAGGGGGAAATGGTAGAGCAGAGGTAGACGGCCAGGTCCATGAAGGGGTGGGCGACGGGAGGGAGAAATCCATGGCGTGCGGCGACGGTGGGGGGATGGAACGAGCAGAGGGGAAGGAGGGGGAAAAAAAGAAAACGGTGCATATACGGAAAGTGTTATTGCCGGCAAACTTAGCCCAATTCCCTGGGAAGGAGACGGAGGAGGTGGAGAAGGAAAGACGACGGGAGCTAGTTGAACGCAGATAGAAACTGAAGCTATGAAAGGAGATGCTACCAAAGGCGACTACTATTGAGGGGCGGGGGGAGCAAGGGAGCAGCAGCAGCATGTGGGTTACTAGGCAAAATAAACACAAGAGGAGCAGAATAAATGTCAATGAGCAGGGTAATGAAGCTATGGATATGGATACAGGAACAATAGGGGCAGCAATTGTGGATGGTATCAAGAGACAGAAGACAGTGTATAGTGTAGGTTCGGGTGCTAAAAACAAAGGTGACACTCACCAAGTAGCGGGTGTTGGGGGAGCCCAACCCCATGAACAGCCATGAAAATGCTGAGTTGGAACTGCCAGGGGTTGGGTCGCCCCAAGGCAGTGGACGCGCTCCGGGCTTTGTGCTGGAGCGAGAGACCTAATATAGTTTTCGTAATGGAAACTATGTTGGAGGACAGGTTACTTGAAAATGTGAAAAGAAGGTGTGGCTTTGTGGAAGGAATTTGCATCTCGTGCTCTGGTAGAGCAGGGGGTATTGGCTTATGGTGGAAGTATGTGCATGTGGATATTATCAGCTATTCTGACAGGCATATTCAATACAAAGTAGAAGACCAGAGATCTGACTTTAGCTGGGTAGCGTGTGGTATTTATGGATGGGCGGCGCAGGATCAGAAATATAAAACATGGGATATGATGAGACAATTGTTTGGGAGTACAGAAGGCCCTGTTGTGTTCTATGGTAACCTCAATGAAATCACGCAAAATTCAGAAAAGCGAGGAGGACCGGCGAATCCAAAAAGATTTATGAGGCCGTTCCGAGAGGTTATTGATGACTGTGCACTTCTAGACATTGGCTTTGATGGTAATATTTTCATGTGGCGCAGGGGGAGGAAGGCAGAGACTCTGGTGGAGGAGAGACTTGATAGATTCCTGGTGAGTGATGAGTGGCGAAATAAATACACTGGCTGGTCTATAAAACACCTCCCTTTCTATATGTCAGACCATGCATCGATTATTCTATCAGCAGTGGTGGGCGATCCGGTGAGAAGGAAAAGACAGGCTAGATTTTATTTTGAGCCTATGTGGCTATCTGAGGAAAGTTGTGGTGCGACTGTACAAGAGGCATGGAGGGAATGGGATGGGCTAGAGTTGAAATGTAAAATCAAGAAGGTGGGTGGGAGTCTAGAGAGATGGGCAGCTATAAAGTTTGGGGGTCAAAAAAAGAATCAAAGAGACCACAAAACGCTTGGGGGAGGAACAAAAGAAATGGCCGGATGGGGAGGTGCTGAAAAAGTGTGAGGAACTCGCAAATGAACTACAAAAACTCCAAAGAGAAGATGAAATGTTTTGGTGTGTGAGGGAAAGAATAAAAGAGCTAAAAGAAGGGGACAGCAACACAACGTACTTCCACCATAAAGCATCCCAACGCCAAAAGAAAAATACTATTAATGGTATAAAAGATGAGAATGGGATTTGGAGGACAACAGATGAGGAGATCCTAAAAATCATTGAAAACTTCTATAGAGACCTTTTCCAGGAAGGGGGCTCCATTGACATTGAAGGGGCAGTGGCTGGTATTCAGAGGAGGGTGGAGAGTAGGACGGCAGAGTTGCTAGAATAGGAGCTATCAAATGAAGAAATTAAAAGAGCTATTTTCCAAATGTCACCTAATAAAGCATCGGGTTCTGATGGTATGAAGCCTGTTTTTTACCAAAGATTTTGGCACATAATTGGAGAGGACATTGCAAATCATATTAAAGGTTGGTGGAAAGGGGAGTGCTCAATCAAGGATTTTAATGATACGCTGGTTGTTCTTATCCCTAAGGTGAAAAGGCCAAGGGTGGTGGGGGAGTTCCAACCTATCAGCTTATGCAATGTTGTATACAAAATTGTGACTAAAGTTCTTACAAATAGGTTGAAACCTCTCATGGATAGCATAATTTCAGAAAATCAGAGTGTGTTTATACCGGGCCGAATGATCACAGATAATGCTCTGATCGCATATGAGTGTTTTCATGCTATGAAAAGTAGGAAGGGTGGCAAGCAAGGGCAGATTGCTTTGAAGCTGGATATGATGAAAGCTTATGACAGGATTGAATGGGATTTCTTGAAGAAGGTCATGGAAAAGTTTGGGTTTGGAGGCAGGTGGATTGACAGAGTTATGGACTGTGTATCCTCGGTCTCTCACACTTTTACAGCCAATGGGGAAAGATCTAACACTTTTTAGCCGTCTCGTGGCCTTCGACAAGGTGACCCTATCTCTCCTTACTTATTTATCCTATGTGTGGATGCATTCTCTACCTTACTAAATCTCGCGGTTAGTGAAAATGCCATCCATGGTATGCGCATTAGCTGGGGGGGCCGGATCTCACATCTCTTCTTTGCAGATGATAGTATTCTTTTTGCTAGAGGGGCGAGGAATGAATGCTTGAAAATAGCTGAAATTATCAGCCAATACGAGCAAGCATCGGGTCAAAAGGTCAATCTATCCAAGTCTGAAATTGTCTTTAGCAAGAAGGTGATGCGAAGCAAGAGGGATGAGATAAAGGGTCTTCTGGGAGTTAGGGAGGTGGACAGACAGGCAGCCTACTTGGGCCTACCTACAGCTATTGGGAGATCAAAGAAGACTGCATTTTCTTACATCAGAGAGAGGGTGAGAAACAAACTTCTGGGACGGAAGGAAAAGATGCTCTCAAAACCAGGGAAGGAAGTCCTAATCAAGGCGGTTGTACAGGCTATACCGACCTATGTCATGAGTGTTTTCCAACTTCCGACGGGCTTGATTGAGGATCTAATCTCCATGGTGGCAAGGTTTTGGTGGGGGTGAAGGTGAGGGAGAGGAAGATTTCATGGATGAGCTGGGAAAACTTGTGTAAGTCAAAGAAGGAGGGTGGTATGGGTTTCCGTGATCTATCAACGTTCAACCAGGCATTATTGGCAAGACAACTTTGGAGGTTTCTCACAAAGCCAGAAGCGTTGGTCTCATAGGTCTTAAAAGCTAAATATTTCCCGATGCACGGCTTGGCCTCACACCCAGCTACACATGGCGTAGTCTTTGGGGGGCAAAATCTCTCTTTATGCAGGGCCTTAGTTGGAGGGTTGAAGATGGCAAAAATATCAATATCTGGGAGGACAAGTGGATCCCGGGTAAGGAGGACATTCTTTCTAACTCGGGAGACGTGACAGATGGGCGGCCAACTAAAGTTCATGAACTGATACGGACGACTGGAAAGGAGTGGGATGTGGACAGACTCCTTAATCTGTTTTCTAGGGAGACAGCAGCCATGGTGAAATCTATTCCTCTTTCTACATGGGATACGATAGACACGGTTTTTTGGTGGCCGCAACATGACAGAAACTTCTCGGTCCGGTCGGCATATTGGTTGGGGAGGTTGGGGTACGATGGACTTAGAGACAGACAGATGCGAGTACTGCATGCCCTATGGCGCCTTGTTTGGGGGAAACGTTGGCCTCCCAAGCTAGCTCATTTTCTTTGGCGTATTGCTATGGGCAGCTTGGCTACTAGAGGACGCTTACATGATAGACATGTTTCAGATGATGACATTTGTCCCATTTGCGCAACACAAGTGGAATCCATTCGACATATGCTTTGTCAATGTTCTAGGGCAGCTATAGTCAGGAGGGAAAGTTGGCTGGGAGATGCTAAACGACTTGGGGATTCTGGGAATCTTCAAAATGATATAGTAGAGCTATTCGAGTCATGCACGGAGGCGGAGATGGATGAGGTTGTTGGTGTGTGGTGGACGGCGTGGACGTGTAGGAACAACAAAATTTTTAAAGATGAGTCACCTACCCCACGACCAGTTTTACAGACGTACAGGGCGCTAATAGCTGACTACAGGAGGATGGTGGTGTGCGAGGGAGGACATGTCTTGGGAAGGGGGATGGGCGGAGGAAGGGATGAGGATGGGTGGGGATGGGGGCGGCAAGGTGTAGATCGGTCGTGGGTGTTTATACAGTCAGACGCAGCTGTGTTGGAGGGATCGAAGAGGGGGCTCGGGGCTGTCCTTCGGGATGGGGAAGGTAATTTTGTGGGAGCTATTCAGCAGCACGTCGCAGCTTGTTGGGACCCGTCAGTAGCGGAAGTCGCGGCAGCCGGGTTGGGACTTACGCTCGCAAAGGAAATATGCCATTCGGACAGGAAGATAGTACTATGCTCAGACTCTCTCTCTGGTGAAGGCGTTGAAGGACCCAGGTGGAAGAAGGGATTACGTGGGTCTCCTTGCTGAAGACCTGCATAGTGTGGCTGCCTATTTTAGTCTTTTCCATTTTTTTCATGTAAAACGAGCCCAGAATGCACTGGCTCATTTTATCTGTCATGATGCTATTGACTCGGGAGGCCATACTATTAGATACAGCACTATGTCGAGTCGGTGGTATGGCATTGCTGAGAGCGATGGCTTCTTTGTACCTTGATTGCTTTTATTATTGAAGATGGGGTTTTCAAAAAAACTATATCTCATCACATTGTAATTTCTCTTTTTTTTTCAATTTCCTACTTATGTGGATCTATTGTTGAATTTATATAGATTTTTTAGATATTTTTTTCTCAAAAGGTTTAACTACACATTTATAGTGGAATTTTACAACAAAAAAAATTGAAGTAAATTATTTATGCTACGTCACATTCTCATATGTTTTAAGGTTCTGAATGAAAACTATCAAATGTGATTGTGATACATACTATTTTAGGGTTTAGGATAATTATTTATTCTATATTCATATATGCAATTATTAATGTATGTCAAAACCTAAAGATAAAATCATGGTGCTTTACCCATTTTTATACCTAGGATGGTGATTTTTAATGTTCTAAGGGACTTATTCACAGTTCAATAATAGCTCAAATAAATGTATCCCTCGGGAAGTCTAAAAGGTAGTGAGATGAGCTAGATGAATTTCTAGACTAAGGTACATCACAACCTAGGCTCTTAGTGTTCCCTACTTGTAGACTAAGTATATCCTAAAAATTGGGGAAATTATACTAGGGTTTGTTGTCAACTATTTTTCTAAGTTCTAACTACTTTGTTGGTGTTCCTACTTAACCAAATTTTCCATAAGACATGCATGAGTGCCGACCGTTTATGGCTCTCATACCATGTTGTATATACTCGATCTTAATGGTCAAATATTTACAAAATAATATCAAAAATATAAACAATCTTTATTATGATCATGCTTGTACAATAGAGTCGCGGAAGCTTAAAAATATGATTACAAGTTTAAGAAATAAAATCCATTCCTATCTAGTCTTCAACGGAGGACTACCCATTGCACGTCTCTTCAAACTCTTCCATTTACCACATGCCCATGAGTTCCCAGAGGGAACAAAACCACACATGGACCCCATTGAAGGGAAATAATAAAGGTCAACAAAAGCTGGTACTAGATTCTTATATCGTGCTATTTGCAAAATATAGGTACTAAATATGATTCAAGGTACTAAATTTCAAAGTAAGGATAACAACATTCCAATGTTTTTATTTCAAGATCAAATTTCCACAAGGTTGTTCAAAATAGTTCCAAGATATCAAATTATCAAAATACTTGCAATTACCAACTTTTGAATATTAAGGTTGAGCACTATCATATCATTTCCTTCAAGGGCAATAATGCCTTATGTTCAATCATCTATGAAAGACAAGCATTGAGCCTAATTACTATGTTAACCAATCGACTGGGAGTTGACTAAACCATTACAACTTGTGCACAAGGCGGAGGGACTTACCCTATCGCAAGTGAGCCAAAGCTCTAAGGGGCCAAAGCCCAAAGGGACCAAAGTCCAGGGAGTCAAAACTCCAATTAGATCAAGTCAAGTGATATTATAATATTCAATGCAATCAAACAATAATCAATCTGAGGTGGTGAACTTTCAAAGAGGCATGAAAGGCTTACAAAAGTATAGGATTCACCACTAAACAATGTACATGGAATTCAAGAGGGAAATTAATAACTCCATATAAAAATAGAGAATATAGTACCTCAAATTATTCATAGATCCATGAATTGCTCGATCATAACAAGGCTCCAAGAAGAAGAATCTATAAATGTATATGATGGTGTGATCATTTGGCTTGGAACCAATTATTTGTTTAGTCTTTTCTATTTAGTGTTTTCTTTTCCTTCTAGGATTATTATCATTATGTGATTCTTTCATTCTCCTTATTCATATCTAGGTCATATATAGTCAATATTTCATACTCAATTGGTTTATCATTTTCCCTCTAAATTAAATAACTCTATTCATTCACTATGATAAACTATGTCTATTTACCGATATACCATTACTACATATCTTAACATACTTTGGTCATATACATATATTTCGATCGTATCCCCAATTACAAGAGGTACTTAGATGAACAGTAATAGAGTAGTTTCATATATTGATCCACCTACATATAATTTAAACTAAGTTTGTATTTATGTTAGTTTACCTCTGCATATAAGAGTGTTCTTCTTACATCATGTATGTATATATTATAATAATGTCTTATAATTATAATTTTCAAATCCATATTCCATTCATTTGTGGATACATATGCATATATCACGGGCATTAGTTTCATGACAATAATTTAGTTAACATTTTGGATGTGTCCATTTACTAAATAGTGAAACCTTAGAATTCTTTATTTATTGGGACAACAATATATATTCCTATGATGGGAATATCCTTACATGCGTATCATATTATCTATGGATTATGTTGACTACACTTTACCATACTATCAATACATACATGTATTAGCAAGGCTTAATACTCAAATTTCATATTAGTGATCTATTACTTTTCAATGCACTAAGGTATATGAATATGTACATGGCATGGTTTGTATTTAAGGATTGATCAACAATGTCATGGATGTGATCTAATATTATCTAAATTATTATATCCATATATACATTTATATATTCATTGATTTGTGTATACATATAAACACCCACATAATATATGGTTAGATGGTTAACCTAATAGTAGTTTGTTCATTATCTCGTTAATCTGGATTACAGATCTGAATAGAAGAGAGAAAAGGTGAGATTACTGTGACTAAGGTGATTTTGGTCTCCATTGAGGGTTTTCCAATCTGGTTCATGCCATCCAAGTCTGTAGAACTTGACCTTGGGTCAAGGTCAGAGATGGAATGATGTAGGCTTCAGGTATACGGCTGCGAGGGCAATGGCAGATCAAGAAAGTGTTACCCAAGGACTCGACGTTCATGCTTCCATGAAATTGAGAGGGTTGCTTTGCAGATGCTCTGAACATAGATCACCAGCCACAATAGATACTAGTGGTGGTCTCATGGTCGGTGGTGGGGATTTGCAGTAGGTGAGGTTGGCAAATGACACCTGTAGATCTGGGTTGTCGGTGGCTGCGATGACGATTCTTTTACAGGTGGTCATGTTGTCAGGGTGTTTGGAAGATCAAAGGGGTCTATGGCAGCAGTGGGGCGGAGGAGCCCAACGGGTAGTTTTGATGTTATTGCTGGTGAGTTGGGGTAGGCAGCGTCAGATCTCATTGAGAAGGTCCAAACATCATCAGATTTGTTGGTCTACTATTTTGGAGTCAAGGAAGGCCAAAATGTTGATGGATATGTGTCTTGGCATGGTGGAACTAGAGTTGTAGTAGCCATGACTTGCTGGTCATAGCTCTACATCAAAGATTAGCAGGTCGAGATGATGCCATCAGAGGTGGTGAGGGCCAGGGCATTGGGATCAAACGATCGTCTACATCTTGGAGACTCCTCAGCGTCGCCGTAGGCGAATGTGGGCGCAGTGCCTAGGGCAAGGTTGTATGCTTTTGGGGATTCTTTGTGGTGGTGTCTCCCTATTGTAGATGTTGGCATGCTCTACAGCATTCAAGAAGGCAGTTATTGGTGGCAAAGCTAAACTGCAGAGGTGATATCATGTGGAGGCAGGGGAAGAGGATTGGTGGTCGGGCTCACTATGGTGTTTCTCTACGACTGCGACTGCTGATCAGAGGATTAGAAGGAATGATGTATAGAAGGAGATGAGGCAAGGTTGGCATAAGTGTTACTGTTGAAGGTCTATGTTCCTATGCAGTTGGTGATGAGGTCCTTATAAAGTCGAAGGGGTTGCTAGGGTTCTTGTCCAGGGTTCGGGGTGATTCTCATAGAGCTCCCCATCTCACTCGAGGCAGCGTACTAACTTAGCAAGGTCTGTAGGCCATTTCATTTGGTGTCGAGGCTATAAGAAATAAATTATGCACTGCCATTTTCAGTTTTGTGCATAAGATCAGATGACCATGGTCATCTAGGGTTCAGGTTGGAGGTCTGTAAATGAACTTATCTATTTTGGGGAAGTGAAAGAGAGGAGGCTTCCAGGAGTCCTGCAGCCCTTCTCCAGTAGAGTTGGGGTGTCAGGATTTTGTGGTTATCAAGGTTAAGGGTTTGCAAGAGAGGGAGTGAAATAGGGTGTTAATCCTTTTAATAGGGCATCGAGTTAATGAGTGTAGTTATTATTACATTCCTATTAGTTATATAACTTCTAAATGAAATTTGACCATCATTGTATTTCTATTCAGCTAAGGTCCTAGTATCCTCACTTTACAAATCTAACTTAATTGCCACCATAATTAAGTATATTATTTCTTTCTTCATCCCCTTGATTCCAAGCCAATATTGGTCAAATTGAGAGCAATAGGTGGGTTCGAGATGAAATCAAGGAATTTAGGCACAAACACATCAAATTGGAGTAAGTTGTTTCAAATATGACAAGTGATTCTCAAGTGAGGATAATGATTCACTTAGACACAAGGTAATTCAATTGAAGACTATTTTGCATCAAAGGCCATGATAATTTAATCAAATAAGAAGTGGAAATTGGAATGAAGTGCAATGTTGTAACTAAATTCAACCTAGGGGGAAATATCTCAACATAGATATAGTAGCCAAAATTGGGTATGTTACATGAAGATACCTCCTCCAACCACTGTCAAGGATGTTCAAGCATTCTTAGGACATGTTGGGTTCTATAGGAGGTTTATTCATGATTTCAGCAAGATCACCAAGCCATTGACAAATCTTCTTCAGAAGGATGTGGACTTCAGCTTTGACTCTAACTATATGAAGAGCTTCAACACCTTCAAGGAATCCCTTACCTCAACTCCTATCCTTCGTGCCCCAGATTGATCTCTTCCCTTTGAGATCATGTGTGATGCTAGTGACTATTTCATAGGTGTAGTACTGGGACAACGTGTTGACAAAAAAGCATCACGTCATCTACTATGCAAGCAAGATATTGGACGATGCACAATAGAATTATGATACAACAGAGTAGGAACTTCTTGTTATTATCTTCACCTTCGACAAATTTTTCTCCTACCTAATAGGCTTGAAGGTGATAGTCTACATTGATCATGCCGCTATAAGGTACTTAATGTCAAAGAAATATATGAATCCCAGGTTGATCGGATGGATCCTATTGCTATAAGAGTTTGATCTGGAGATCAAAGACAAGAAGGGGATAGAAAATGTACTTGTTGATCACCTTAGTAGATTGCATATTCAAGATTCTGATGAAGTCCCTATCAATGACTCTTTACCCGATGACCACTTGTTACAAATATCTACATTCACACCATGGTGTGCAGATTTTGTCAGTTACTTAGCTGTAGGAATCCTTCATTCAGAATATATCGGAAATGAAAGAAGGAAGTTTATGTCAGATGTTCGTCACTACTATTGGGACGAGCCCTATCTCTTTCATTTATGTTCTGATGGTCTCTACTACTGTTGTATATCTGAAGAAGAAGCTCCTTTCATTCTAGAGCAATGTCACTCTGGCCCAACAGGGGGTCACATGAGCTCTAAGAAGACTGCATTCAAAGTCCTTCAGTGTGGGTTATTATGGAATTCTATCTTCAAGGATGCTCACAATTTTGTCAAATCATGCGATCAATGCCAAAGGTCTAGTAATATCTCTAAGAGGGATGAAATGCCCCTTAATCACTAGTAAGATGTGGAAATTTTCGACGTGTGGGGTGTGGACTATATGGGTCCATTTACTTCTTCTTATGGGTTCTCCTACATACTCGTTGCAGTTGACTATGTTTCTAAGTGGGTTGAAGTCATCCCCACCGTTTCTTGTGACTCCAAACCAATCATAAAGATGTTTAAAGACATCATCTTCCCTCGCTTTACAATCTCACGCACTACTATTTCAGACAGAGGATCTCACTTCCTCGAGTGTAGTTTTGAAACTCTCCTTTGTAGATATGGTGTTTCCCACCGAGTTTCCACTCCTTATCATCTTCAGACGAGTGGACAGGTGGAGGTTTCCAACCATCAAATAAAATCCATTCTCGAGAAGATAGTTGGCAAGACAAGGCGAGATTGGGAGCACAAGTTGAATGATGCTCTATGGGCATATAGAACTGCCTACAAGACTTCCCTCAAAACTACACCTTTCCGCCTCATCTATGGAAAGTCATGTACTAGTAGAGCTTGAACACAAAGCCCAATGGGCTATAAGGTAGCTCAACTTTGACTTTCGTGCAGCAAAGGAGAATCAACTACTTCAACTTCAAGAGCTTGAAGAGTTACGACTGACTGGATATGAAAATGTACGCATCTATAAATAACACACAAAGATGTGGCATGATGGCCACTTGAAGAGGAAGGACCTACAAGTTGGAGACCAAGTACTACTACACAACTAACATCTCTGCCTCTTCTCGGGAAAGCTTAAGATCCGATGCTCGGGTCCTTTCATCATCAAGCACATCTTTCCTCATGGAGTTGTGTCAATATGGAGTGAGAAAATTGGATAATTCAAAGTTAATGGCCACCGTCTCAAATGCTATTTCACAATGGATGACATGCATTCCAACCAACATTTCCCCCTCCTCCCTCCAACATATCATTACTGAGTAACATGTGTCAATCCATCAACATAAAACAAAGACGCTTCTCGGGAGGCAACCTGAGCATTTCTTTTATTTCTGATTGTTTTTACATCTTAGTTCATATTGCATTTAGTTAAGATAGTGTATCTCATAACAAGATCACTAGTTCTAACAATTTTTATCTTAGATGAATGACTCTTGTTGAAGGGAGAGCAACCACGACATGTGGACCAACCAACAAAGTATTTCTCCTCCATCTTGGATTTAGTGTTTACTCGAGGACAAGCAAATATTCAAGTTCGGGGTGGAGGGTGGGTGGTATGTATTCTACTTTCTACCCACACCTATCTGCTTATTACTTATGATCTTGTCATCACATTCATCATGCATCACTTTTAGCTCAAATTTTTCAAAATTTCTTTCTTAAAGTAAACTAAGGGATTACCTAGTCAGCTTAGAATTACGCATGTGTCATAGATATCACCCCTTATTCATAGCAATGCCTTAAAAGAACCAATTTTTGAAACTAACCAATGGCTAGAAATTGTCCTTTGTGGCCTATGAATCCAAAATTCATGTTTCCTTAGAAAAGATGGTAAGCTCTGAAGGAACTGAGAGGGATCAAACACATCATGCTTCCTACTGACTAATGAAACAATTGCATGGAATTTCCATTTGTACCCTCTTTGAGTCATTATTTGAGCAGAATGGGACAACGAGAAGAACCCGATGCACTGAATTGTAAATCAAGTTGCATGACGATCTGAACTCTCTTCTACACTTCTTCCTCCATCTTCTTACCTTCCATTCCACCAAAAAGAAAATACAAAGCCACAAAAATGTGCCAAAATCTAAGTTTGGGGTGGCGCATCCCCCTTCTTCCCTCTTTCACTTCTTCCATACCCCTAGCAAATTTAAAAAGGGGCGTACCACCAAGAAAAAATGCCAAAAGTGCACACAAGAAAAAAATGCAGTAAATGAAACTACAAACAAAGAAATAAAAATATCTCAAGTCGAATAGAGGAGAGATCGCTTCCCTCCATACCTCCATTCACTTCCTTTTTCTACCTATGGGAAAAATGAATGCCTCAAAATTTCACCCTTCTCTTGATTACACTAGTGTTGGATCAAATGCATACTTGTTGTTTTGCGGGTCTCTCTAAACTCTCATGAAACTTCTTGACACGCTTGATTTTGGGACAGTGGTGAGAAAGTGTCATTGGGAAATGAAATCAGGACCGGAGATATTGAAAGATGTGTTATGTGATCTCAAGAAGTTGGGGCAGCTTGACCATATCAGGTGGTAAGGAAAACAACATGATGGGAGGGTGAGGCAATCACATGGGTTAAAAGTATTAATTTGGTGAATGTTCACATTTTGTGTTACTCGAGGATGAGAAACGTTTAAGTTCGGGGTATTTTGATGAATGCATATTCATCCCATTTTAGTTGCATTTTCAGTCTAGTTTAGCATTCATTTAGATTAGTTTTCATTTGATAGATTTGTTGATCTACTTAGGTTTTCATGTTTATTTGTAGGAATTTGATACTTTTCTCGACTCCCTTTTGCAGGTTCTAGATTTTATCACTCTACAGCAAGTTTGCCTAGTTTTGAGCACTTTCAGAAGGCAGATCGATAAACAAATTTTGTGTCCGAGGACAATTTCGACATGTCGACCGACATGCCAATCGACATTAAAATTGATGAAGAAATCAAGACATACAAGAGGGCGACAGTCTTGTCGACCTCCCAGCTCGACACATTCAATGCTTGAAAGCCTTATCGACCTCCCTGGTCGACATCCACAAAGAATGACACTCAAACTCATCAATAAGCAAGGTCAACACCTTTGTCGATCACCTACTCAACATCACCATCGACCAAGCAACTGACAAGAAATCAAGTCTTTGACACAATGTTTTTGACACTCTCGTTGACAACCACAACTTCAACCGACAGTCTTGTCGACCCTCAAGATCGATAGCCCTGTCGACCTCCAAGATCGACGATAGGAAGTACAAGCATCAACACTTGTCGGTCGACAGTCTCGTTGACTGATGGACCCATCAATCAACACTGATGAAAAGTGGTTGACGTTGATAGGGAACATAAGAGGTCGACAATCTTAACCCTATAAATAGACCCCAAGTGCATCCGTACAAATCATCTCAGATTTTCTGGAGATAGAAACGTCGAAATGTTGCTGTTGAGATCAGAGCAAGGGCGATACCTATCGACCCAGCTAGTTCTATCATCCTAGCTGGTCCACACCTATCGACCTCAAGCATAGATCGACATATCTCCTTCATTTGCAACTCCAAGCTGCCAATATCCCTTCTTGGGCGATCGATCTCTTCCCTGAGCTGTTGTTCTCCCACCTGCTTATGCTGCAAGTCAGGGTTAATACTTGACTGAGAGAGAAGGAAGGAAGTTTGTCATAACATACCACGTTGAGCCGCTTCCGCCACCATCATGACCACGATGGCCTCCTCTTCCTCTTCTTGTGATATTAATCTCACCATGTCGAGGGAGTAGTCCCACTACCTGTTTTTTGCAATTTCATTCATGTTCCAATTCTTGTATGAACTCATATCATTCATAGCCAATCATTTAGTGCATGTTTTGTGGATTGCTCACCCACTTTACGTGATTTATTATAATCTTTAAGTGTGAGAACTTCAACGTTTAAGATTTGAATACCGGTTAGCTTTGGTCGACACCTTGACAAGAACTTCTGATAGAAAGTCTCCAGAGTAGTGGATAGAGGATCTGTAAGTAACGAGACATCGAGCTTATAGGGATATCTTCTCATGCAATTTTCTAACATCGAAAGGGGAAACTTACATAACTCCAATTATATATTCATACAGGTTTGGATTTGAATGATTGTGCAAATTTGAGTAGTGATGGTGAAACCCAATTCCACCCTAGTGTTTCCATCCATTAATAACTCAAACCTAAATCTAGCCCTTTTCATTCTCGCAATCTTAGATTAATCAACTCAACTCAACTTTTGTGATAAATACTAGTTCTTGATAGGTTACTTTGATCAGTTAACTCTTAAAAATTTTGTCCCTTGGGATTCAATCCTCAGCTATATTGCAACAAGACTCGTTCGCTTGTGGGTGGCACTATTGCACTTTGGTTTTGGTAAACTCTAGGAATTATATTCCTAGTGAATTTGCAGTGCGATAATATTCCACATCAAATTTTGTTGTCATTATCGGGGACAATGAAATTTTTTATCATTGCAACTTACTTGGATTAGTTAGGAATTTTCTTTTTCAAATGATACTATTGCATATCTTCTTGAATCAAAAATTTCTTCAAATCATCTGAACTCGATATCTCTAAATTTTTAGGTGATAATTCTTGTGCATGTGATGTTCATCTAGCATCGATTTGTTGACCCCCATTGACCCCGAGATCAAAAGAACTTACCACAGGATCCTTCCTGAATAAAGAGAGAAGATGAATGATGAGGAGGTCAACCGCTGGGTGTAAGAAGCCCTGAATGCACAAAGAGAGAGGCTCATGGATGAAGCTAGAGCTGTCGTACAAGCAGAGCAACAAGTAGCCACAAAAGCATAATGACAAAGAGAGATACAAGAGTTCTCTATCCCTAAGGCTATAGATGTAAGCAACCCTATTATCCAGCCTACCATCCAAGCTCAGAAGTTCAAGATCAAGACAAATTCATAGATGTTTGTGGACTAAGTAAGCAAGCTGGTGTTCCAGAAGAGGTGATGAAGCTATGATTATTTTATTACTCCCTCACAGATAAGTCTAGGGTATGGTACAATTCCCTAGATGACTGCAACATCACAACTTGGGAGGAACTTCAAAGCCAATTCCTTGAGAAGTTCTTTCCACCCTCTCTCATTTATCATCTCAGAGGGGATATCACTAGCTTCAAGCAAGATACATCTGAGACTCTCTTTGAGGCCTGGGAGCGATTCAAGGAGTTGCTGCAAAAATGCCCTCATCATATCATACATCTTTCATAACTTTTGGAACATTTCTATAGGGGAGTTGATGATGAAATCAAGTGATTCCTCGATGTCGCCACTAGTGGAGACTTCATGCGGCAAAGCTTTGACGATGCCTAGAAGGTCGTCAATAGGGTAGACAAGAACCAAGCCAATTGGGGTTTGTCCCGCAAGAGAGGCATCCTCAAGGTGGCAATGGCAGAACACAAATCTGAGTTGAAGATGATTGATGAATCTCTTAAGATACTCACCTTGAAGATAGACAACCTTGAGTACACTCTTATGAATAATGAGCAAAGAGGCCAATCCTCCCTTCAACCTAAGGCATCCCCAGAATTCTGCCAAGTCTGTAGTGAAAAAGGCCACACAAGTCTATAGTGCAACCATCTCTACTAGGCTACTATGAACATGATCCAATATCAGTTTGATAGTGCTCCTATCATTGAAGAAGTTAATGCTATCAACTCCATTCCAGGATAGGGGTACTACAACCTTAACAGGCCAAGGAACCATTCAGGGTTCCAATATGGAAATCTAGATGGAGCAGCCAATGCCCAACAGTTCCAATAGGGACCCACTCAGAATCAAGTTCGTGGTCCTCCTGGCTTCCAACAACAGCAAAACTATCGCCAGAAGAATTACAATCCTGGTCAGTATTGCAACAACTACAATCAAGGGCAACTACAATATAACCAGCAAGGGAAGCTTCTCTTGGGGCAAGGTATTCAGCAGAATACACATATCCCTCGAACAAAGCCGCCTAGACACTATCGAGAAGATGTTGGCAAACCAATAGGCCTACAACAAATCTATGGAGGCTCAACTTGCTCAAATGGCTGCCGCAATCTATCCTCGAGATGGCTCATTTGCAGGTCAACCTGAAGGAAACCCCAAGCACCAAGAAGAACAACTAAAGGTCATCACTACATGCTCTGAACACGCGTTACCAGAACCTCTAGCCCTAGTCTTACAAATAATAGGCTAATTCTTGAAGACGAAGAAGGTGAAGAAGTCACTCCAACAACTATACCAATAGCCACACTATAATGACCCCACCCCTTAGTAACCCCCAATTAAGGAAGACCAAGAAGCTAGAGCCACTATCCCAAAACATGATCAATGGTTTTTTAAATAATCGAAAATAATTAATAAATTCTACCACAGACTAAGCTTAAAATAAGATAAAAAAATTACTTTTCACATACCTTTCAATTATAGGAGTTTGGAACTTTACCCGATGTAGAGTTATATCTAACTAAATCCTCCAACCTTTATTTAACTTTATTCTTCAAATGTCACTTTAATAGTTCATCCACTTTCATGTAATACTAAAATGCCAACAAATAAAATGTCAGTCAGTATAAAGATTATACTTGTATGTGGTGACAACCAATATCTCACACATTTCTCATAACAATCTATTCACATCAAATATTGGTTAACAATCAAAGATTACATTTTCATTAAAACTTCCCAACCATTTTTACTCATCCTCTAGGATACCCTCTCTTAGGGTTTAGTCCTTGCAATGAACTTTAGGCTACCTTCTCCATCTTGAGCTTGGTACCTTATGTGTAACGTCCGGGCCCACTGCCCTAGGCTCTAGTAGAGTTTCAGGAATGACGACTGGCCTCACAGACCACCACTAGCCTTAACTGCACACTTTTTGTCCACTCACGTGCAAGCCAGGAGCAACTTCCCGACTGGTCACCCATCCTAGTACTACTCCAAGCTGAGCACACTTAACTATGGAGTTCTTTAGAGATGGGCTCCCGGAAAAGGAGGTGCACCTTGGTGATATGGGTAGTCCAATCATTCCTTTTAAGATCATGTTATCTGAGGCCTCAAATCCTGGGATGTTACAATCTCCTCCACTTAGACTCTTGACGTCCTCGTCAAGGCTCAACTATATGGCCTCATAATCTGACCCCATTTCAGTGCAGACCCACAATGGTCCATGGACACCCACCTCCCGTCCACGGCTACCAGCGCAAGGGTGGCTCCATCTCGTCTCTACGGATAGCCCTTTCCAACTTGCCTAGACCGCACGGCTCAAGACTGGCATTCCACATGCCCATGTGGGCCCCACCTACTGGAGGGGTTATGGCTCTGATACCAAATGTTACGACCCCACCTTTCAGTAACCCCCAATTAAGGGAGACCAAGAGGTTGAAGCCGCACCCATTAATCCCGGATCAAAGGTTCGACATATAACCATAAACAATTATTAAATTCTAACATACTAAACTGAAAATGGTAATAAAATTTTTCTTTGCATACCTTTGAAGAGTTTGGAACATCTAACCTCACCTGAACTATTCTATCTAACTCCTCCTTGTTCTTTAATTCTTGAATTTACAAGGTTTCGCTTTACTATTTGTACTTTTCATTGTACCTAAAACGCCGACAAACAAAACGTCGGTCAGCCGAAGCTGGTATGTGGAGGAAACAGATAATGTTCAACTATGGTAACAATATAATCATTCAATTAATCATTTAATAATCAAGATTACATTTTAAGCCATACAATTCAATCCATACATATTCTCAAACTCTGGGTTGTCCTTGCAGTGGACATAGATTTCACCTCTCTTTTAGGTAATAGAGTCGCATGGCACTACTCGAAAGTAGCCCAATATCTAACTCAATGCGACTTGATGGTCCCACCTCCATGGTAGCCATGTACTAAGTCATCCATAGACCTGATGGACCTACCCAATAGGTAGCCATGTACTAGGTCATCCATAGACCTGATGGACCTACCCAATAGGTAGCCATGTACTAGGCCTTTCTCTAACCTGATGGACCTACCCATAGGCAGCCATGTACTAGGTTAGCTATTATGCCATGGAGAGAACCAAGATCTGAGTTTATAGGCAAATACATTAAGTGATAGTCATAGTCACTTTATAATTGCAATATGAACATCTAAGCAGTTTAGTTGCATTCAATGCGATTAAACGTCCGAGAAACCATCGGAAAACTAAGCGATTATTCATAAGTAACCACATACCTTTAATTGCAGTTTTCAAGACAGATTCAAGTTATGAAGAGTAACCCAATAAACAAGCAATGATGAATAGAAATCCTGAAATAAACATACCAATTTCCGTTTATTAATATTTATCCAATATCCTCAAATTCCTTGGGATTTCTATTCCAATTTTAGGGTTTCCATTGCAATTAGGGTTTCCCTTCATCTTTTATTATTTTAAACCTTAATTTAACACAAGTGACCACAAACCCTAAATATTTCCGCATCTAAATATTAATTCCATATTAAAAGCATAATTAACCATTCCATTAAGCCTCTTTTACCTCAAAAGCTACTATTTTTATCATGACAATATTATTATATGCATCTATCATTAATTCAAAGCTCATTAGGGTCTAATTAACATATGAACTCATTTTGCCATCATTTCTACCTTTTATTCATGAAAAGACCCTAATTACTACTTTTAGGATATTTATCTAGAATTAAGGACTTTCATATAAATAACTCAGAACTATCATTTAACAATCATATTTTCACATTTTTCAATCTAAATATGATCTTATCTTCTTTTACCCTAAATTAGGGTTTCTACATTATTTAATCATTCTCATGCGAGGTATAACCCTAAAGCATGCAATTCTACATTTAGATTAGGTTTGAATCTACCATTATCATTCAAAAGGTTATTAACATTTCAATGAACCCATTAATCATCTTAGATTCAACCTCTACTTACAAATAGGGTTTTTAACTCAACTTTAATCCACTTTTCATAAACTTATAGTATTTTTGCAATCAGAAACGTAATCAATATTTAATATTATTTTTATTGAATTCCTCTCGTTCTCCTGATCAAAATTCATATATTACTTGTATTAATCCGAGTTACGGTTCATGAGATATGAATTTTGTAAATTTCAACTTACTTGAGCCAATCCGGGTGCGCCACGTCATCTACTCCATGCAACGTTGTTGCTTTAGAACATTTCGAAAAGACCCATTTACCCTCGACTTAAAACCAGTTCTTTTGACCCACGGAGGGGCAGAAGGGTCCAACGACTTCGGATTCTTCTTCTTCCTCGGGTTGAAGCAGCAGGCCGCCCTAGCGGCCATGGCAGAGCACAGCAGGTCGCTCCCCATCACCCCAGCGCTCAAGCTCCATCCAGAACTCATCCCTTAGCTCCGTCCACACCCCTCACACCCAAGGTCAGCACTAACCTGCAGCCAAGGCCGCCGGTTCGTGGTGGCCGGGCATGCTCCTCTCGGCGGCCCTGCAGCCATCCTGCTGCGGCCAGATGCGCTCCCGGGCGTGCAACTGAAGGAAAACCTCCCCCCCCCCCCGATGTCGTGGAAGTGAACCGCATTGAACAAGGTTGTCCTCCGGTCCCTCACCACCCCATAGGAGTGTTTCTTTACATGGTTAGGGTTTTTACGTGAAAGAAACTAGAAGAAGGGTGGGAGAGGTGCGTGGAACCTGCCTCTTGGCTTAGCCATGGGCTCTTACCTTTATATAGGAGGGTAGCCACACTCCCTGTATCCTTGCCCATGAAGAAAAACAATCCTTTTCCAATTGGAATATGATTCCTTCAATGAGAAGAAACTTTCTCTTATTCTCTCTCTCTCTCTCTTCATCATCTCTTAGATATTCCTTTTTCTTTAAATCTTAGAATTTCGAAAATTACTTCTTTCATTTTCTGAAAACTTGCCCTTTATTCTAATGGCACGAAAATCTATTTTCCCTTAATAGAAATTACTTTCTTTTTAACAATACCTCATAATTCATTAATAATGCAATACATTATCCTCTTATTTTGCCTTTTTAGTATTTTCTCTTTCTTTCCTCTTTATTGGGACTCCTTGGATCCCAAGATACTCCATTATTTCGAAATTACTTTTTTAAGGATACTTATTATCCTTCTAGATGCATCTATATGCATTATTTCACATTATCTTATTTATTTCTCATTTAAATATTCCTTTTTGAGGATTTCTCTTTATTTCTCTTTTATTTTCCTTATTGGTATTCCTTTTATCATTAGGAATTCTTAGAATACGAAATTCCACAAAGGATAACTCAATTGTTCTTCTTTTCTTTTGTTTTCAATATTTTCTCATTGTTTTCAATTTCTCTCTTAATAAAGAAATACATAATTAATCTTTTATTTTTCTTATTGCTTTTCTTTGCAACTTTAGACTCCTTGGAACCCAAGGAATCCAAGAGGCACGAAATCCCTCTTTGGATTTGCCCTCTAGAGGTTTCCATCTTTTTCTTTTCTCAAATATTCAATTACTCATTTACTAATTGAATTTTCTTGTTATTTCCTTGTTATTGGGCCCAATAGCCAATACAGCCTACAAAGCAACCAATCAAGGCTATTGTGAAAGGAATCCATTTACACAAAACAAATTATATCATTATTTTTTTCAATTATCTTTAATATGGGAAATTGTATTTCTCACTAATTGATCCCAAAAATTGGGGTTGTAACATCCTTCCCCTCTTATAGGAATTTTGTCCTCAAAATTCAAACAAGCAAACAAACAATTCAGGATAAGACTTTTCCATGTCCATCATTGGCCCCTATGTGGCTTTGCCGCACACATGGCATTTTCAAAGAACCTTTATTATCACATATTCTTTTCTCTGAGTCCTTTCATCCTGGCGTCTATAAACTACACAGGTGACTCAGGCCATTCTCTGAGTCCTTTCAATGTTACGACCCCACCTTTCAGTAACCCCCAATTAAGGGAGACCAAGAGGTTGAAGCCGCACCCATTAATCCCGGATCAAAGGTTCGACATATAACCATAAACAATTATTAAATTCTAACAGACTAAACTGAAAATGGTAATAAAATTTTTCTTTGCATACCTTTGAAGAGTTTGGAACATCTAACCTCACCTGAACTATTCTATCTAACTCCTCCTTGTTCTTTAATTCTTGAATTTACAAGGTGTCGCTTTACTATTTGTACTTTTCATTGTACCTAAAACGCCGACAAACAAAACGTCGGTCAGCCGAAGCTGGTATGTGGAGGAAACAGATAATGTTCAACTATGGTAACAATATAATCATTCAATTAATCATTTAACAATCAAGATTACATTTTAAGCCATACAACTCAATCCATACATATTCTCAAACTCTGGGTTGTCCCTGCAGTGGACATAGATTTCACCTCTCTTTTAGGTAATAGAGTCGCATGGCACTACTCGAAAGTAGCCCAATATCTAACTCAATGCGACTTGATGGTCCCACCTCCATGGTAGCCATGTACTAAGTCATCCATAGACCTGATGGACCTACCCAATAGGTAGCCATGTACTAGGTCATCCATAGACCTGATGGACCTACCCAATAGGTAGCCATGGACTAGGCCTTTCTCTAACTTGATGGACCTACCCATAGGCAGCCATGTACTAGGTTAGCTATTATGCCATGGAGAGAACCAAGATCTGAGTTTATAGGCAAATACATTAAGTGATAGTCATAGTCACTTTATAATTGCAATATGAACATCCAAGCAGTTTAGTTGCATTCAATGCGATTAAACGTCCGAGAAACCATCAGAAAACTAAGCGATTATTCATAAGTAACCACATACCTTCAATTGCAGTTTTCAAGACAGATTCAAGTTATGAAGAGTAAGCCAATCAACAAGCAATGATGAATAGAAATCCTGAAATAAACATACCAATTTCCGTTTATTAATATTTAACCAATATCCTCAAATTCTCTAGGATTTCTATTCCAATTTTAGGGTTTCCGTTGCAATTAGGGTTTCGCTTCATCTTTTATTATTTTAAACCTTAATTTAACACAAGTGACCACAAACCCTAAATATTTCCGCATCTAAATATTAATTCCAGATTAAAATCATAATTAACCATTCCATTAAGCCTCTTTTACCTCAAAAGCTACTATTTTTATCATGACAATATTATTATATGCATCTATCATTAATTCAAAGCTCATTAGGGTCTAATTAACATATGAACTCATTTTGCCATCATTTCTACCTTTTATTCATGAAAAGACCCTAATTACTACTTTTAGGGTATTTATCTAGAATTAAGGACTTTCATATAAATAACTTAGAACTATCATTTAACAATCATATTTTCACATTTTTCAATCTAAATATGATCTTATCTTCTTTTACCCTAAATTAGGGTTTCTACATTATTTAATCATTCTCATGCGAGGTATAACCCTAAAGCATGCAATTCTACATTTAGATCAAGTTTGAATCTACCATTATCATTCAAAAGGTTACTAACATTTCAATGAACCCATTAATCATCTTAGATTCAACCTCTACTTACAAATAGGGTTTTTAACTCAACTTTAATCCACTTTTCATCAACTTATATTATTTTTGCAATTAGAAACGTAATCAATATTTAATATTATTTTTATTGAATTCCTCTCGTTTTCCTGATCAAAATTCATATATTACTTGTATTAATCCGAGTTACGGTTCATGAGATATGAATTTTGTAAATTTCAACTTACTTGAGCCAATCCGGGTGCGCCACGTCATCTACTCCATGCAACGTTGTTGCTTTAGAACATTTCGAAAAGACCCATTTACCCTCAACTTAAAACCAGTTCTTTTGACACACGGAGGGGCAGAAGGGTCCAACGACTTCGGATTCTTCTTCTTTCTTCGGGTTGAAGCAGCAGGCCGCCCTAGCGGCCATGGCTAAGCCAAGAGGCAGGTTCCACGCACCTCTCCCACCCTTCTTCTAGTTTCTTTCACGTAAAAACCCTAACCATGTAAATAAACACTCCTATGGGGTGGTGAGGGACCGGAGGACAACCTTGTTCAATGCGGTTCACTTCCACGACATCGGGGGGGAGGTTTTCCTTCAGTTGCACGCCCGGGAGCGCATCTGGCCGCAACAAGATGGCTGCAGGGCCACCGAGAGGAGCAGGCCCGGCCACCACGAACCGGCGGCCTTGGCTGCAGGTTAGTGCTGACCTTGGGTGCGAGGGGTGTGGACGGATCTAAGGGATGAGTTCCGGATGGAGCTTGAGCAATGTTACGACCCCACTTCCTGATAACCCCCAATTAAGGGAGACCAAGAGGTTGAAGCCGCACCCATTAATCCAGGATCAAAGGTTCGACATATAACCATAAACAATTATTAAATTCTAACAGACCATACTGAAAATGGTAATAAATTTTTTTCTTAAAAGGAATTCTTGGACTACCCATATCACCAAGGTGCACCTCCTTTTCCGGGAGCCCATCTCTAAAGAACTCCATAGTTAAGCGTGCTCGGCTTGGAGTAGTACTAGGATGGGTGACCAGTCGGGAAGTTGATCCTGGCTTGCGCGTTAGTGTGGACAAAGTGCGCAGTTAATGCTAGTGGTGGTCTGTGGGGCCAGTCGTCATTCCTGAAACTCTACTAGAGCCAACCTCTGTGGCTGACCTGTGGTCTTCCCTCAAGGGCTTGACCACCAATGACCTTCCCTCCAGGGCTTGGTCCTCATAAATCTTACATCCAAAGATGGTATATGGGTTCGGGCAAGTCATAAATAATTACATTGTGATAATCATAGTCACTTTATAGATTGCAAGAAATAAAGTCATTCAAATAGTTATTTTCAAGCAATCGATGAAACCTCATAAATCACTGTGAAACTAAAGTGAGTAATCATAAAATAACCACATACCTGATTTGGAGATCTCATATGATCAAGCAAGTATCCAATCCAATCAGGTAGTCCAATCACCCAATCAACCATATCACACAAGCAAAACTGAATCCTAAAAAGCATGTATTACCTAATCATTACATACTCGTCATAAACTATTTTATTGACTTGGGAATCCCTTCTAGGGTTTCTAAGTTGAATAAGGGTTTCCTTAAGGTTTCTTCGATCTATTTCTCAATTTTTACCTTTTAGGTCAACAAACCCTAAAATAGCTTTTCTATGCATCACTAATTACTCAAATTATTCACATTAAAGTTCCTTTATTCTCAAATTAACTTAGGATCATCATAACTCTATCCTATACATGGATTTTTAAAATAAAAGCCATTAAAAGTCGTATTCACCTAAATTAGGGTTTCTAAGCCCATTAATGCACATCGTATACACGAAACCCTAAATTAAACCAATTAAGCACAAGGATTATCTTTTAGATCTAAATCTTCCTTTTTATTAATAATAGGTCAATATCAACCTAAAGCATTCAAAGAACTTTACTAAATATCATTAATATTGCAATTAGGGTTTTCTATTCATAAATGCATTAAAGGTGGCAACTTTATATACTTTTTGAATTGCAAATATATTTAGGCTTCAATTATATTTTCAATGGATTCGTTGCATCTTTTTAATCAACTTTCATATATAACTTTGTTCCATCTGAGTTACCAATTTGTTTCTAGAATTTTCCCAAATAAAATAGTTATGGGCCAATCAGAAAAGGCCACGTTTATCTTTTATTCTTTTACACGCGGGTCAGGGCTTCACGAATCATCATCAGCTACATAGGCGGCCTGCTCCACATGAGTAAGGTGCTCGATCTAGGGATATGTCCCTTTTTCCCATATGCCCCCTGCGCTTTGGGCCTCGTGCGACCTGGGTATGAGGGTAATTCCCCCTTTTCTCGTCTTCCACCTCTGCTCGCTCTACGCCTACAAGCTCACTCCCTGGGGTGGTCAACTCAACCATTGACCCCATCCTTTTGGGTGTTTGAGGGTCGGTCGATGGTGAGGAATCCTTCCCAGGACCTCCCTAAACTCCTCGGTGGTGTCATCTTCGTCAGGCAAGTAGGGAGAGGAGAAAGAAGGAGTCTTCTTATCAGCAGCAAAAAAGGGCCAGCACAGGGTGAAGCAAGCTCCGAGCATGGGTTCCTTGTGCCTTGGATGTGTGAGCTTCTATGGGTTCACTAAATTATCCCTCTTCTCCCTTGATTGTGGGATTTCTAGCCCTTTATATAGGCAGGGAGGGTGCCCTCCGGTCTCCCATGGACTCTAGGTTCCAATGAACATTGGGCAAAGTCCCAATCCATGGGGATGTCAGGGAAAGTTAGGGTCAAGAGAGTTTACATTGCTCTCCCAAATCTAATGGAAGGGTGTCCAGTCACCAACAGAAAGCATAGAGAGAGGAAACTGATTAGGAAACTCACAATCATTGTTCCCAACTTTCCCTCTTTTGGCTCAGGGTAGGTGATGATCCAGACATCATTGGATCTCAGATCCACGGTGCACATCACACGCGCCCAAAATCTAGTCTGATTAAAAATGTGACATTTAATGATATCCCTCTTACTTTAGGGATTCTTACAAAAATCATAATTCTCAAACCACACGTCCAATTAATCCCAAATTTTAAAGGTAAGTCTATTATGACTTAAACTTCATGTATGCAAACTTTACGACTCAAATTCAAAAGTATGAGAGACTTTTCTTCATATGTAAGTTATCACTTAAAAAGGCATATTTTATTCATATTTTCTCTATTTTTCCCTTTTATTTCCTTTATTTGGATTCCTTTTACCATTATTAATCAAGTGGATTCAAAACCTAACCCATGAAGGTCATTCACACCACTTTCTTAGATAATTCCACATGATTCTCATCATTATCTTAATTTCTTTTCTTTTTATGCATTATTAGATTTCCTTCATATTTTCTTTCCTTTTTATCACATTGGACTCACTAACTCATTAGGATCCACGAAATCATATATTTAGAGGAAATATTATCAAATAAATCCATTCATTGTGAATAAATCATACATTTTTCATAATCAAACATTTTATTGGAGAAATTGCATTTCAAACCATATGAGCCCAAAATTGAGGTTGTAACATCCTTCCCCTCTTATAGGAATTTTGCCCTCAAAATTCCACCAATCACATAAACAATTCAGGATAAGACCTTTTCATGTCCATCATCAGCTCCCATGTGGCTTCATCCTCCCCATGATGCCTCCAAAGAACCTTTATCATCTCTATTCTTTACTCCTAAGATCTCTCTTAGCTTGGTATCTCGTGCCCTCATAGGTGACTCAGGGTAAGTTAGCCTCCCTTGTAGTTCAATAGGTTTAGTGCTCAACACATGGCTTGGGTACCTCACGTAGTTCTCTAGATTGGACACATGAAACACATCATACATCATAATATTCTAAGGGGTAAGGCTAAACAAAAGCAGCTCCACTAATCTATTCTAAAATCTCAAACGGGACCATGTATCGGAGACTCAACTTTCCTCTATTCTTAGAGATAGCTCGGAGCGGTCAGATTTCCAAAACACATGTTCACCCATAGTGAAGTGCAAGTCAGTCTACTTCGCATCAACACACGACTCCTGCCGATCCTGGGCTTTCTTAGCCATTGCTCGATCGAAGTAACTTTCTCAACATATAATTGTGGTTTCTCTGACCTCTACAAGGTCTTCTCACTGACATCACTCTAGTGAAGCAGTGACCGACACATCCTCCCATAAAGAGCTTCATACATCCCAATATTGGTAGTGGTATCTGTCCTAACAAGAAAACTCATCTAGGGGCAAGTATTTCTCCCACGATCTACCCCAAACGAGCACATATGCTCCCATCTGACCTTAACATGGAAGTGAACTTAAGGCCATGCTCAAGAATATTCGAACTCAGATCAATGTGCAGTTGAAGCATCTCTCAAATATATAGCTTGATTAGATCTATCACATTAATAGTGGGGCCTAAGGCAAGGATATGTACTGACATGGTAAGGCAATCTACCAGAACCCATATTGCATCATGAATTCATGACCTCTCTTGGTCCAGGGGAGACCCACCACAATGGAAATGGTGATATGCTCCCATTTCCTCCCGGGAACTCATCATTGTCTGTAGTAGTCCACTAGGTTATTAGTGTTCACCCTTCACCCTCTGTCCTGTATGGAAACTAGCCACATGCACCTCTATATCCTTCTTCATTCTAGGCCTTCAAGGTACTACTGTAAAACTTAACCATCTTGTTAGTACCAGGGTGTATGGTGTACTTAAAATCTTGAGCTTCATCCACAACATGATTCTTCAAGGGTGAATTCTCAGAAACCCTAAATCACTCTAGTAGTGGGTTTCACCATCTACTCTCCTTGATAGGTGCATCTGAGGTTCCCCTAACAAACCTTTCATCTCGTCAAGCTCTAGGCTAACCGGGAAACCACTAACTCAACCAACATGTCTGCTTGCATCTGGATGTTAGCCACATAGGTCTAATCTTCTAATGGTCACAGTGTCCACCTAGCAACTTCTTCTCCAACCCTTTCCACTGGCTAAACAAGATAGTTGTACACCTGAGATCTGTCTCAACTAAGAGTATATGTTACCACATTAACTTCCTTATGTGTTAGGTGATGGTGAAGACATAACCTTCATATACTCCACTCATCATCCTTGTCTTGGGTTTAGGTCTGTCCTAGTCAAGAAAACGTCAAGCACGTGCATCCATCATCTCGATTATCACACCCAAACTTTAACTCATAAAATCCAAACTGCTCTTGAAAAGTATAACATCATATGATGATTACCTTAGTTCATCTATGCCTTCATACCATCTACCCAAAATACTTCTAAAAAGGGTGTCATATTTCCTATATCATCAAACATCATAGAAAGGTTTCAACTCATATCACCTTTATTCTTAGTATGTGGCATGCATTTTTTTCCCATCTCTCACACCCATAAAAAGATGAAATAAGCATTTAGAAACAGTCCAAATATAGAGTTCATCCCGTTCTAGGAGTAGAGATGGTGCATTACACATCACCATTACACTTTCCAGTCTAAGTTGAAACATACTTTTCATGACTCCACACCATGAACATCTCAATTATGTGTCTACACCCATGGGAAGACTTTTCCCATCACCTTTGGGGTCTTAACATCACTCGTATGTACAATCCTTAGTCATTCCCTCAAGGTCTCTAGGGTATTGGTACTTTTGGGGTGATATTACCCTCATGCATCTACGGAGTGCCTCTCACATTTACCCCTTAGGCCCCATTAACTCATGAAGGTGGCCAAACTCCTAACCCATGGGCCTCAGGAAAATGTAGTTGTTACCTCCCGACCCTATGGTCTTGTGCATTCAGGGAACAGACAACTCCTACTCCCATCGGTCTTATCCCTACTTGACCTTAGTATTGACTCAGGATTCTACTGCAGCTCATGGTTCCTTTGTTGATACTCAAGCACATCTCATCTTTGAATCCTCACCCAAATTTCTATCATCTCTTTGGGTACTCATGGTTAACCTTGCATCCCTTCATAGGAATCATGGTGACCTATTTAACTTGGTCTGGCCCCATACATGTTACCTCTATGGCAACATACCGTCTTCCCCTTGGAGATGGTCACACATGGGTCTATAAATTCATGCCCATACTATGTTCTCTTACACTTAAGGTTACCTCTAACCTAAACAACAGTTGGTGCTCACCCCAACATGAAGGGTCTCTTCCCAAGATAGCAGAAAGCCATCACTTAATAGTAACAGAGATCACAAAACGTCCTTGCATCCAAAGCTTGTATCATCATGTATATACATAGCTCCTATATGGATACTTATGCACATGGATAGCAAGAAGACAATCTATTAAACCATTCTAAGTTCCTTGGTATGTCATAATTGCTCATCATTTACTTAAGGTTGGACCAATATCATACATGCATGTGTCACCAACCTGTGTGAGTGGTTCATCAAACATATATCTCAGTTCAAGCGTGGTTTCCTTTTGCTAATACATGGGAGTGCCATGCTTAATTCCTATGAACTCAATCAGTCTTGTGAGCATCATGTGCACCAGGTACGGCTACTTCCTCTCTTTGGTCCAGGAACCCCAGGTTCACCTCTTACACATCAGCTATCTAAACTGCATGCTTAGCTGCTCAAACATGAACCAAACATATGCATGCTATGGCATATACTTCCTCTTCCACATGAATAACCCTTAGATTCCTTCATCAGGATAACCAACTGGGTGTGAAGCCTCATCACTTGTTACCATACCACACCTCTTCAGGGTTTTTAGAACTCTCCTTCCTACACCTAAAAGGTAGGCACTTATATCATCTATATATCTATACCAGAAGCCTCTTTATCTTTTCTAGGTTTTGGTTCCTCTAAATGCATTCGAGGTATGACAAGCCTCTAAGTATTGTGCATGAGGAAACCACATACACCTATTCAGGGTCATCTATTTTAGGCCACATCATGCCAAACCTTCTCGTGATTCCTCATGTCTCAGAGTCTAGGTCTCCAACTTTCTTCATCGGGGTCTCACTCTCTCTCTAGAGCTAACCCTATAAGTATTCCTACCACTGGAGGTTCTCTCACAAAAGATGGGTCAAGCTCTTAAGGATACATGTCTATCCCTACCTGGGTGAAACGTACTATCAAAACTTATGTCCAGCCAAGATCATCTAAAGTTTTACATGCCTACCTCATAAACTATCAGGCATAAACCTTTTGGCTTAGGACTAAAACATGCTACCAACCTTGTTGTCACTCACTTCTATGTAGGTTCAAGCCTCATCTAATCATATATTCCTGTTAGGGTTCCTATATGGTCACCACTAACCTTCTCCATGAGGGAGCCATCCCTCACCCTTAACAGGCACGACCCACCCAAGGCCGGGTCGCCACAAGGCACTTGGGGTCAAACAACCACTCATAGTCTATGTTTCACATGCATAGTCAAAGCCTTTACGTAAAGCATGTACGTTTAACCCAAGTACTTTCATGCATGGAAAGCTAAGGCATCCAACTTATCGTGTTCTCTCTTTCTCTAACTATTGCTTAAGGTTTTGGGTTGTGCATTGTCCTCAGAGGATACGGTAGGTCTCTTCCTCTTCCTGGAGGCTTCTTCCTCCAAGGCTATCCCTCTCCTCCTCATCCTACGAGATGGTCTAACCTCAGTGTTCTCCTGAGGGCACATCAACACAGGCCATGCAACCTAAGCATGTAACTAAACTCAGTCTAAGTTTTATCATTTAGACCTATGTCCATGACATATTTCTTACATGATTTTTATTATTTGGTGGAGGATTCATTAATCCTTATTATTCTTAACCCTCAAACACAAGAGGAGGTGAATAAAGAGAAAACCCTAAGCTCTTACTGTTTCTCTGTGAAAAGAGTATAGAAGGAATGAAAATAGATGAGAGAAAACCTAGAGGTATCTTATTTCGAGTCAAATCCTCGAATTTCAGCCAGGGAGTCACATAGATTCCAGGATTCCTCATATACCGACTAATAGGGTGGAGGAAAATCTTTCCATCCCCCAGATTGTGATCCTTTTCTAGATACCTCCATCTTTGTAAAATCCTCTAATAACTCCTTTGGGCTCTAAAGACTTTGTAAAATTTAATAATTATTAGTTATTAGAAGGAAAACCATGCTCTGATACCAATTGTAATGACCCCACCCCTCGGTAATACCTGATTAAAGAAGACCAATAAGCTAGAGTCTCTATCCCAAAATAGGATTAGTGGTTTAGCAAATAATAAAATAATTAATAAATTCTACCACAGACTAAGCTTAAAATAGGATAAAAATTTACTTTTCACATACCTTTCAATTATAGGAGTTTGGAACTGTACCCAATGTAGAGTTCTATCTAACTAAATCCTTCAATATTTATTTAACTTTATTCTTCAAATTTCACTTTAATGGTTCATCCACTTTCATGTAATCCTAAAATGCTGATAAACAAAACGTCAGTCAGTATAAAGATTATACTGGTATGTGGTGGCAACCAATATCTCGCACATATTTCATAACAATCTATTCACATCAAATATTGGTTAACGATCAAAGATTACATTTTCATTATAACTTCCCAACCATTCTTAATCATCCTCTAGGATACCTCTCTTAGGGTTTAGTCCTTGTAACGAACTTTAGGCTACATTCTCCATCCTGAGCTTGGTACCTTATGGATCACCTCTTTGGGTGCCATGTGGTCATCCCTCCAGGGCTTGACCACCTATTACCTTCCCTCTAGGGATTGGTCCTCATAAATCTTACATCCAGAGATGGTATGTGGGTTCGGGCAAGTCATAAATAATTACATTGTGATAATCATAGACACTTTATAGATTGCAAGAAATAAAGTCATCCAAATAGTTATTTTCAAGCAATCGATGAAACATCAAAAATCGATGTGAGACTAAAGAAAGTAATCATAATATAACCACATACCTACTTTGGAGATCTCAGAGAATTAAGCAAGTATCTAATCTAATCAGGTAGTCCAATCACCCAATCAACCAAATCACACAAGCAAAATTGAATCCTAAAAAGCATGTATTACCTAATCATTACAAACTCATCATAAACTCTTTTATTGACTTGGGAATCCCTGCTAGGGTTTCTAGGTTGAATTAGGGTTTCCTTAAGGTTTCTTAGATCTATTTCTCAATTTTTACCTTTTAGGTCAACAAACCTTAAAATAGCTTTTCTATGCATCAGAACCCTAATTACTCAAATTACTCACATTAAAGTTCCTTTATTCTCAAATTGACTTGGGATCATCATAACTATGTTCTATACATGGATTTTTGAAATAAAAACCATTAAAAGTCATATTCACCTAAATTAGGGTTTTTAAGCCCATTAATGCACATCATATACATGAAACCCTAAATTAAGCCAATTAAGTACAAAGATCATATTTTAGATCTAAATCTTCCTTTTTATTAACAACGTGTTAATATCAACTTGAATCATCGAAAGAACTTTACTAAATCTCATTAATATTGCAATTAGGGTTTTTTATTCATAAATGCATTAAAGGTGGCAACTTTATATACTTTTTGAATTGTGAACAGATTTAGGCTTCAATTATATTTTTAATGGATTTCTTGCATATTTCTAATAAACTTTCATATATACCATTGTCCCATCTGAGTTACTAATTTGTTTCTAGAATTTTCCCAAATAAAATAGTTATGGGCCAATCAGAAAAGGCCACATTTACCATTTATTCTTTTACACGTGGACCAGGGCTCCGTGAATTATCATCAACCACGTAGGTGGCATACTCCATGCGAGCAAGATGCTTGGTCAAGGGATATGTCCCTTTTGCCCATATGCCACATGGGCTTTGAGCCTTGTGCAACCTAGGTAGGAGGGTAATTCCCCCCTTTCTCATCTTTCTCCTCTGCTCTCTCTACACCTACGAACCCAGTCCCAGGGGTGGTCAAGTCGACTATTGACCCCGGCCTTCTGGGTGTTTAAGGGTCGGTCGATGGTGGGGAATCCTTCATAGGTCCTCCTTGAACTCCTCTGTGGCGTCATCTTCGTCGAGCGAGTAGGGAGAGGAGAAAGAAGGAGTCTTCTTATCGGCAGAAGAACAAGGTCCAGTGTAGGGTGAAGCAAGCTCTGAGAGTGGGTTCCTCGCACCTTGTATGTGCGAGCCTTCTACTGGTTCATTGAATTATCACTCTGCTCCCTTGATCGTGGGGTTTCCAACCCTTTATATAGGCAGGGAGGGTGCCCACGGGTCTCCCATCGACTCTAGGTTCCAACGAACATTGGGCAAAGTCCCAATCCATGGTGATGTCAGGGAAAGTTAGGGTCAAGAGAGTTTGCACTGCTTTCCCAAATCTAATGGAAGGGTGTCTAGTTGCCAATAGAAACCATAGAGAGAGGAAACCAGTTAGGAAACTCACAATCATTGTTCCCGACTTTCCCTCTTTTGGTTCAGGGTAGGTGATGATCTGGACACCGTTGGATCTCATATCCACGGTGCACATCACACACGCCTAAAATCTAGTCCGATTAAAAATGTGACATTTAACGATATCCCTCTTACTTTAGGGATTCTTAAAAAAATCGTAACTCTCAAACCACACGTCCAATTAATCCCAAATTATAAAGGAAAGTCTATTATGACTTAAACTTTATGTGTGAAAAGTTTGAGACACAAATTCGTAAGTATGATAGACTTTTCTTCATATGCAAGTTATCACTTAAAAAGGCACATTTTATTCATATTTTCTCTCTCTTTCTCTTCTGTTTCCTTTATTTGGATTCTTTTTACCATTATTAACCAAGTGGATTCGAAACCTAACCCATGAAGGCTATTCACACCACTTTCTTACAGAATTCCACATGATTCTCATCATTATCTTAATTTCTTTTCTTTTTATGGATTATTAGATTTTCTTCATCTTTTCTTTCCTTTTTATCACATTGGACTCATTAACTCATTAGGATCCACGCAATCATATATTTAGAGGAAATATTATCAAAGAAATCCATTCATTACACATAAATCATATAATTTTCATATTCAAACATTTTATTGGAGAAATTGCATTTCAAACCATATGAGTCCAAAATTGAGGTTGTAACACACACCAATTGAACTATTTGTTGAATCTTCAACAACTGCAACAACATCCATCCTAGCAGAAGCAGTGGTGGAAACTCCAGTGGCATACAACACACCCAATCCTGAGAAGGCACCAGAAGATGCACCAACCTCTTCCTCCATGCTTGTGGTACCCATCCACAAGCCTCGAGTCCTATACTAGAGACGCCTAGCTCAGACACAGTTAGACTTAAGATTCATGAAGTTCAAGGAAGAAATGAAGAAGCTACATGTCGACATACCTCTCCTTGATGCTCTTCAAAAATGCCATCTTGGACGCAGTTATTAAAGACCCTCCTCACGTGCAAGTACCTAACAGAGGAGATTGAGACTGTGAGAACCTGTTACACTAAATGAGATTACTCAAAACATAAAACACAATCAATCACCAATTAACCACATGCCCAAAAATATGGGTAAATTAAAACCAATTTCAACGTCAGCACCCGCTCAGAAACATTTGCATAAGAGCCCAACATCTTTCTTGTATTCATACTATGCCAAGAATTTGATACAAATTGTTCTATCATCTTAGTCACAACATATATATACGGGAGAACAATATTTGTATATGCCACACAAAACAAGCATTAATATGTTAACAAAAGTATGATTTGTTTGAAACACCATATACAAACATTTCCTGCCCGGACCTGAGAGTACAAGGATGACTCTAGGACACACTAGATATCTAATCAACTTTATCAAAGATTCATTATTATACCTCTTCTTTGTTGTCACATGTTTGTTTTCGTCATTTCCGAATACCTAAAAAAATGTGGCAAACCATAAGGGTGAGACCCATGTCCCATCAAGAGATATAACCGCCAACAACGTTTATTGATTACAACATTTTTAAGCAATTAAATAGTTAAGCAGTTTAATCAGATATAACAAATAAGATCATCAGTACTGATGATTAACAAAATACACAAAGGAGCAGATAATAACTATATTTATTAGCCAGACTATTCTCATATCCCTATTAACAATATAAGGAGTCTAGCAGCATGAGCATCTCTAACATCATGAATAAATATAGTATCATATGCATAGCTAAAAACATCTGTATGTCTAATAGGTTGAACATATCAACATCATAAGAAGAGCTACAGCATAAGCACAACTATCTAGATAAGCATGATTACCAGTATATGCATCTCTAGTTACAAATGCATGGCTAGCATGCTAAACATAACTAACAAGATGAGATAGCTAGCATCATGATTATAATCAGCAGTAGTAGTATAGTTATCAACACAAGCATAGCTATTGTATGCACACATCTACAATCTTAAGAATATCCACAACCTAAGTGTATCTACTATCTCATAATTGCACTAAGCATCATCTTTTTGTAAAGATAACAAACAAGGCTAATCATCCAAGGTGAAATGTTGTGTACAACCCTAAACAAATATGCTACACGGTTGTATTACATCTTTTATTATGCCCTAAGAAAATTGAGGATACCACTCAAAATCCAATTGAACACTGCTAAGTTGAAATCACTGCCATACAATATCTAGGAAGAATCGGACTACGAAGATCTTCTCCACCCTCGGTCAGTATGGGTCCACCACAGCGACACATAAGGTCAAGCTACTAACAGCCTAGTCCGTCCTTATTATAGGTCACGACACTAGTGAAAGGAGGTGGGTATGCATACCCTACCATCCGAGGTACAACCGTAGTTGTCCTCCAATCTTGTCACATATATAATCATCGAGACACAGCCACAGCCGTTCTCAGTCACATTATATGTATGAGGCATGACCATAGCCATCCTCCACAACCTGCATTGTGGATGACAAGGATATATCCTCAACTTGCCACCCCCACATACTCAACAGTATGCGCTCCAAGTTTTCCTTAGGAATACTTGTTTCACCATCTGGCAAGTTCTGATACTCAGATAGATCTATGGCACAGGGCACTACATGATTACAATTTCACTTGATTAGTTATGCCAATTGGGTGAATTAAGGCTGCATCAAACAAGTGGACATACAAACCCTAATTCACTTCTAGCAAGCATATAAATATCACAACTTTGAAAAGATATAAAATGTGTGAAGCATAATTTATCATATTATCATCGCATGGTACTATTCACTTATCATTCATGAGACCACAGTAGTCATCATACTATCACAAGATATAAATCTTTTTCACAATATCACAGGGTATCAACATAAGAGGATTACACATCATTTAGGGCTCAACCATGCCCAAAAGTCATTACGACCATCATACTATCACAGGATATAAATCCTTTTCACAATATCATAGGGTATCAACCCTTATCAACACAAGTGGATTAAACCTCATTCAGGGCTCAACCAGGCCCAAAGGTCATTAAGACCATTATACTATTCCCTACAAGATCATCATTATCTTTGCATGCCTTATAACAAGGCTCAATAATATCTTTTTTTTATTGTCGGGGGAAACCCACCCCTCTAGGAAAAGACCCAGATAGCAGGGATGGTAAACACGGGAGACCCATGTGCCCGCACATTGATATCATAATAATTTGCATCATAGGTCAGTTGACGTTGTGGGAAATTCATTTCCGAATAGCGCTTCCAGCGATAGTCGAACTCGGGACCCTTCGTGAGGGGCCCCGAGCTACGACCAGCTGGGCTACTGCCCGAGCTTAACAACATCACTTACATATAATACACTAGATCAACACAATATTACATTAATGAGCTAGGAGATATTCATAAAAAATCATAGTAGGGTTATATTAACGTTAGGAACATTCCTTTATTACATCAACATGCAAAGAATCTAGATATGATTAACCCTCATCATATTCATAATGCACATGTTTAGCATAAGAAAGTATCAACCATGCGGCTATGATAACCACCAATTTACATATTAAGGTTATGATCATATAAAGGAGGTTATTCCACCATCATTCCATCATATAATAATTTTAATCATGAATACTCATCTTTATCTATTTGAATTAGAGTTAGGTTCAACATGATAAATTATATCAATGTTACTAATCAGCACTTATACCCAAACCCTAACTCACAGCATCCCCATTGGATCATGGATACATAAGGTGAAGCATCACCATCACATTCCATACTATTATCAAGTATGAACCCACACACAAATCAAGATGTAACCATCAGGTTATGGCATACTAGGGTTTCAACAATCATAAGAGAGTACCCCATGATTGGATTAGTCATTCAAGGACTATTCATACCCAATTACAATCATTTAGTTATATTATATCTAGGTATAATAAGCTATACCTCATTAGGGTTACATATCCACACAATATGGTTATCATCCCTTCTATTCATATGAGTGAATAGGTAAGACTACCTTGTTAAGGGTAACACTCCATTTATTCTGTCATCATTCAACCCATATCACCATACCACAATGTCACCCAAAACCATTGTATGTTTAAAAGGTAAGACCATTGGTTGTTTACATAAGTAAATACCTTGGATAAACAACCTATCAAGTCCTTGATTTGTGCTCTAGAAAGAGCCACCATTTAACCTTAGACATCCCTTGATTAACAACACAAAAAGTTCCATTGAGAGTAGGATAAAACCCACAATTGATTGTTCATTTAAAACAAGCCATCCATTGTGTAAAGAGGTGAAATCAATCCACCTCTCTACTAATAACAATGGTAAACAAAATCCAATTGGGATAGCAGCGGAAGATAAAATTTTGACTATATTCAATTTGAATTTTATCACTTATTTGTCCTTTTAATTTATTAGAGGCATCTAGAAACCTTCTAAAAATATGAAATTTGGTATAAAAGTAATAATAAATGTTAGGAACACGTTTTTGAGATTAATTAATTTTTATCAACATATATTAATATTTTTGGTCTTTAAATCATTTTCTCTCTCCTGAATAAAATAAAATACTAAACATTGACCAAATTAAATGCAAATTTTCCCAAAGGCTTATTTTTATGTTTAGATTATGAATCTGGAGTTAGTTTTCTAATTTGAGGGCATTAAATATTTTATCTCTCTTTCTTGGCTTATTTCCCATTATCTTGTATTAAAGGCATTATATATTTATTTATTATCCAAATTAGATGATACTTGGCCATTAAGTAACTTTTAAGTCAATAAAACGAAATTTATATCCAAATTACCTTCTTGGGTTTCTATTTAGGATTTTTGGAACAATATATTCCTCATTATCTTCTTTTATCCAAAATATTCCATATTATTTCCAATTATTGCATTTATCATCTCCTTTATATATATTTCAGGATTTTCTTTATTTTTCATATCCAAAAAGCACTAGAAAGTTCTAGGACAAAATATCTTATTCTTTTTATTGTTTAGTATACCATTTGCACTTTAGGCCCATTATCTAAAATCTAACTGAGGTATTTGTGCATACAACCCTACATTAAGAATATATGGGAAACATTTATCCAATAACCATCATAATCTCCACAAATTACACAAAAAGTACAAAGAAGATAGGAATGAAAGGAAAAGATGAAAAAGAGGACCAAAAAGGCAAAATGCCCAGAATTCAGTATGTTACAGCACTCCACCCCTTAAAGAGGATTTCATCCCCGAAATCACAAGTAAGAAGGGAAGGGTGTGTGTGCAACATCTCATCACCAAACTTCAGGTTATACCACCAACCAAAAACTTCCACCAACTACTCATCAACATATATACCTAAGCATTTAGAAACTTCACATACAACTCAACATAGGTCAGGTTCTCAACGATAACCTAGGGTTCCACTATTAAGATTATTTTTATGATATTTAACATTATTTTTGGCTCATTAACATTATATTCATTATGATATCACATTATCATCATTATATTAATTACATCATGCCATATATACTTTATTGACAAAAGGGGTTATATTTCATCATCATGCATTAAACTATTATATGTATTTCTCATTTATCTTATTAAGGATTTTATCACAATTAGGTGTTACTCAATTATTTCAACATTCATTATTATATTTGATCATTGTCCTTAATAATTCGGATTTATACTTCCTTATCCTCATATTATCACTTTATTAATTATAAAAAATTATTTTACATGAATATAAGACATTCTATCCAATTTGTCGTTAAGCATACAATTATTTCAATTAATGTCACATTAGTTATGTATATTCATATTAACATTGTCACAATGTCACATTATCTTTATTGCTCACATTAATGTCATCATTAATCATTATTCATATTTATTCATTTATATTATTGATTTTGCACATTTATGTGAATTCCAATCATCTCATATTCATATTGAATCCATTATATGTATTTTAATGATCAAGGTGGAACATATGTCATATTAATGATTTGATTCACATTAAGTGACTAATAACATGTATATTAGTTAACAAGCATGCATTCATATTGATGAATTAATTAATATGTGATTATATGATCATATATATCATTTATGTGTATCAAAGTATGTTAACTGATTATGGCACTTAACATCATTAATGTATCATGAAAGGCATTAAGGGTGTATATGTTAAGGTTAGATGATTACAACTTAGGGTTTAGGTCAACATGACCATTATATTGCACTTATTCATTTCTTGGCATGCATTAATTACGAATTTTAACCTTACTTGTCATATCATTAGGGTTTATTGGTTCATGACATTATTAACATCTTACTCATTGACAATTAGCATTAATATTCATATTATGTGCATTGGATATTCACTAGGGTTCAAGCATATGATTTATTCCTTAGATGATAATTATATGTTCATTAATATGTAAAAAAGAATGTTAGGTTTACCATTATTACTTGTTTGGAGAACACTAAGCACAACAACCTCCTAAGCATGAGATTAGGGTTTCTAAAGATAGATTAGATAGACTTCAAGATGTTATAGGGTTCCATCCCCCTAGAGAAGATTTTGTCCTCGAAATCTAACCACTCAAACGTCATCAACTAACCATACTCCACCACTTAAAGGGTTCGACCCATCAAGTCAAACTACATTAGGGTTAAAGGATAAGTCTAACTAAACCATTCCCAAGATCCATCATGCTTCCACTGCGCACTCTAATATCTTCCCAAACACCCAACTCTAAGGTCTAGGTTCTAGGGATAAACTTATCCAAGTATGTGGTCCTAAGGGATATAAGGAACTATATAGGGTATATATCCTCAAACAAGTCAAAGGTTATCACACTTGAAAGACTAGGTCAACCTATTAAGGTTCTCAAAGATATACAACATAGAAGTCTAAGGTCACCATTGCGTAAAAGCAAACTATTTTGGGCAATTCGTATTAGCTCAGGCCAGGTCGATATCATATGAGCATGGGAGTCCTCGTAGACCAAGCTAGTGGTGCGGAGGAAAATATTGCCAGCCCCCGAAACCTTGATCCTTTCTAGACACCTTTGCTTCAACTTCATGCCCTAATAGTTGCCTAAAGGCAAACCTAAACAACATTAAGTTATGCATATTTTAATTATGAGCATATTAGAGTTTTATTCATCATGACTCTAAGGTGAAACTATAGGGTTCTAAGTCAACCTATCATCAGCATAGATCAAATCTAGGGCAAATATGTAACTTAAGGGAAACTATGTAAATCTAGGGTTCTAACTAGGGAGACAAACTGAAATAGTCAAAAATCCGACTACCATTGGCTTTGATACCATGTTGTAAAGAGGTGAAATCAATCCACCTCTCTACTAATAACAATGGTAAACAAAATCCAATTGGGATAGCAACGGAAGATAAAATTTTGACTATATTCAATTTAAATTTTATCACTTATTTGTCCTTTTAATTTAATAGAGGCATCTAGAAACCTTCTAAAAATATGAAACTTGGTATACAAGTAATAATAAATGTTAGGAACACGTTTTTGAGATTAATTAATTTTTATCAACATATATTTAATATTTTTGGTCTTTAAAACATTTTCTCTCTCCTAAATAAAATAAAATATTAAACATTGACCAAATTAAATGCAAATTTTGCCAAAGGCTTATTTTTATGTTTATATTATGAATCTGGAGTTAGTTTTCTAATTTGAGGGCATTAAATATTTTATCTCTCTTTCTTGGCTTATTTCCCATTATCTTGTATTAAAGGTATTATATATTTATTTATTGTCCAAATTAGATGATACTTGGCCATTAAGTAACTTTTAAGTCAATAAAATGAAATTGATATCCAAATTAACTTCTTGGGTTTCTATTTAGGATTTTTGGAACAATATATTCCTCATTATCTTCTTTTATCCAAAATATTCCATATTATTTCCAATTATTGCATTTATCATCTCCTTTATATATATTTCAGGATTTTCTTTATTTTTCATATCCAAAAAGCACTAGAAAGTTCTAGGATGAAATATCTTATTCTTTTTATTGCTTAGTGTACAATTTGCACTTTAGGCCCATTATATAAAATCTAACTGAGGTATTTGTGCATACAACCCTATATTAAGAATATATGGGAAACATTTATCCAATAACCATCATAATCTCCACAAATTACACAAAAAGGCCAAAGAAGATAGGAATGAAAGGAAAAGATGAAAAAGAGGACCAAAAAGGCAAAATGCCCAGAATTCAGTATGTTACACATTGTCAACAAGTAAGATCCTTAAGTTGATCATATAAAGGAAACCATCTAAATCACATTATTAGGACCAATATATTACATTAGCCATCATTCCACTTTATTAGAGGAATAAATAGTAGATCATGACCATTGGGTCAAGTTCATATGTTAAAACCATCAATTACAGTATAGGTCCGACCATTGCATCAAGTGACCCAAGAAACCATTGGTCCAAGGCTTAATTGATGCTACAACTGCAATGCTTAACTCAACAAAGGTCGTAGAGACCTAATACACCATAATTAATGACCATTAAATCACCATAGGTTGTTAGATCAACACTATATTCATTAATCAGCATCAAATATTAAGCTAAGGTCATCATTGATTGATAACATCAGTAGGGTACTTAATGGTTGATCATTAAACTTCTAGTTGATCCAAAATCTGAATTAAGGGGGTGACCATTGGTTGTCACCATCATCTAACACTTTTGATATCGACCATCAGTTGTCATGAAGACAACACCATAGGGTTGTTTCAATGGTACCATCATCGGGTCATGGGTTTATAGAAGAAATCAGCTTTAAACCCTAAAATTGACCATTGGTTGATAGGTGCTTAGCACCATAGGTTGTCAAACCAACCTGATCCAAGTCATATGATACCTTAGGAACAACGTACAAATAATCACAGGTTCATATAGAACTGAAATCAGAATAAGGAACATTATAAAAATCAAAATCCAAGTCAAGCATAGCTTTTTAGTGCATGATTCATCATTTTCTAGAAAGAAAATGAGCTAGCAAGCTTATGATAAGCAATAAACGTGGAGAAATTTATAAAACTTACCTCTAATGAGAAGATAAACTTCCACACATAAGAAAACATGAGCAGGTAGGGTATAAAATCCAATCATAAGCTGTGAACTCATCCATCTAGCACCTTTCTTCATCAAATGAGCAAACCCTAAGCATAAGGAGCAAGAAAGGTAGGGTTTTAGAGCTTTAGAGCAATTTTTACCATGGAAAATCAAGGTTCCGACCTATATAAAGGTAGGAGGAAGGATAACAAAGAAATAAACAGAGGAAATAATGGGATTCTTACTCTTTTAGGTCAAGATCACTAGAAGGAAGCTTTTCAAACCCAAAAAGGAAGTCAATTGCAACCCTAGATTCTTTTTCCAAGAAGATCCCCTCTTTCTTCTTCCTTGGATAGGGAATTCTCAGAATCACAGAGGGAGGATGATGTTTCTAGAAGGAGGTAAGTGGTGGAGAGAAAATAGCTCATTTTGGTTCTTAGGGATAAGTATATGAAACTTTGAGATAAAGAAAAAGAAAAAGTTGAAGTTCTAGTATCTTTCCAAGTGTCCATGGCCTTAAACCATTAAGAATATACAAGCATACACACAAGAAGCTCCCCCACCATCCATAGAGACATTATTATCCCTCGTTTCTTGAATTTCCAAGAAAAACAAATAATTCATTAGTTGATAGCTACTAAAGGTGCTCATCCATGAAGGGGTAAACCCTAAAATACCCTTGGAGAAAACACCTCCAAACTAAGGTTTAAATAGGTGCCCCATGGCTCAACAAGATCAAGAAAAATGATATAATATCCAAGGAACATAATGAAAGTGATAATTTGTAAAGAAAACCTCTCAATTGGGTAAATTACAGAAAAGTCCAAAATGTGCATAAAATTATATAACTTGCTCAACCAGTGTCCAAATTGGATCAAATTTGAAACTTAAGATTGTCTTATGATTTCAAAGAATATCACAAGTTTATATTATGTTTATTAGAATTCAATTATGATTATTAAGCTTATTCAACTCATTAAGCAAGTTTAGGGGGCCTTACATCTATAAACCGCTAATAGGGATTTCGCCCCCAAAATCCAAGGTAAACAAAGATGGGTACTTCCTATGCACCTCATCCTATTACCTTCACATGGTTACTTTCATATCATGGTGATGTCACATCATTCATACATATATGTTGGCATCTAAGGCACAACTACCCCCACATAAGAAGACATTCTCAATATGGAATGTAGAAACTTATTGTGTCATTTGTACAACTCTAGTAGTAATGTTCAACTTAAAATTCTAGCTATCATCCTAAAATTATATTTGTTGTATCAATACATTACTCAAAAGTCATACTTGTTAGCTTTTTACCAATAATGGCATGTGTCCCATACCATTACTTGAAGCATAAAAAAAGGTGATGTATCCATCCTTTTTTTTTAGATACACTGACACTGGAACACTTGTCAGTTCTTTTTCAACATCAAAAGAAATGTTGACGCTGGCACTTGTCATTCCATACAAGGAAACATAATTCCTAGTCAACCTTGTTAGCGGTGAAACAACAACACTATCTTCACCTTACTAGGATTTACACAACCTATTTAGAAGACATATCGTGATTCCATAAAGACATTTAATCAACCCCATCTCACACTTGTTTAACTTTTCTCATAGCTATTGCTGCTTCGGCAACCCTAAGGTTTTTGAAGAAATATTGATCATATTTTTGACCATATTTGAAATACTTTACATGTCATCATTCAAAGCTTTATATAACTTGTATGACATGACTGGAACACTCTGTTCCTCTTATTCATAAATTATATTTGTACATTGGTTAGTCTAAAGGACATAACTCTAAACTCATCATGGTCATGTGAATTATGTCATCCAATTTATCTCTTATGCATTGATATTTGATCATAGGTTTATCTTAAAGGAACACGGTATCACATATCTATTGACCAACAAACCATCTATCATTGATAGTGGTCTTGCCCAGCTATCTCTGAATTGACAAAGAAATTTGTTCCTTTTGATTAATCCTCATGAGTGAATTCCATACAAGTTAGTATGTCCTCAATCAAAGAAAATAAATCAAATTATACACAACATTATAGAATCACTTTTGTTTTTCCTTTGAAACAACATTTAGAGGGTCATCATCAACTCTCTTTCTCTCTCTAAGGGAGAGGAACACTTGGAATGTTCATTTAATAAACATCTCCAACATTCATATATTTCTCATACTGTTGATACATCTTGGATTCTAGGATTCATTACCTTGGTATCCACCTCATGTGCTATAAGGAACTCACATCCTTATCTCATCTACTTTTACCAACATAATAAATTTCAAAACATATAAGAGGAGTCTCCCAAATTATTGGAAGGCTCAAAAGCAAACTCATCACAAACTTTACGATCGTGGAACCATAGTCCAAGCAACCTTATGCTATAATAAGCTATCCACCCTCATGTTTACAGCAAATCCACACATACCAAGTGGCAATGATCCACTTGAAAGTTGTTCCCTAAAAAGGAAAGACACAAAGGGAAACACACTTCCCACGTCATAGCAGAATTGTTCAAGGGTCTCTAGCAAAAAGGTAACCAATTCTATTTTCATTATGTAGGTTACAACTTCTTATGTATCATTTTACCCTTTTGATTTTGGGTTCCTTTCCATTAGCATAGGAATCATCATGATTAACATATCTCACTACTCCTTCCTTGATGACTATTTATCACAGTTGGGTATGTTCTCTTATTTTATTATATTTTTCAACCACTTATCAACAGGTAAATACTCATATTCCACATTTTCTTCATTAAACATGGATCATCTGCCTTAATTTCTTTCACATGCCATGCTAATTTTACATTAATACTTTTTACACACATAGGTTGGTTTGAGATTAACTCAGGTTCCACCTTATTTCTTTGTCATCGTTCCCATTTATCTTCTCATTTTGTATTTTTTATAGGATTTATTTCCATCTTATGTGGATTTCATATCTTGATTCACTTTATAAGCATAGACTTATCTGTCTTTTACTTTATTATCTTCTTGAATCACATCTTTAAGAACTCCTCATTTTCTTATTTGTATTCAGATTTAGATTTCATGACGCTATATCTTTCTATTATAGTTACCAAACATTCAAGTTTTGATAGATTATGATGCAATTCTCATCTTCTTTAAGGTAGGATTGAGATATTCATACCATGATTTATTATTCATTATGCTCTTTAGATTGTCTCAAAATGACTACTTGATCAGAGTAATCAGAAACATAACAATCTAAGAGTTCCATACTTACCTTTATTCAATAATTAAATACTTGGCTAGGGCATCCAAATACTGAGATTAGGCAGTATGCACCATGTTTTGTGTCACGTTCCTAACTTAGACATCATCCTAGTCTTAAGTCCTAGAGTCCCTGTAAACTCAGTGAACCTAAAGCTCTGATACGAACTTATGAGAACCTGTTACACTAAACAAGATTACTCAAAACATAAAACATAATCAATCACCAATTAACCACATACCCAAAAATATGGGTAAATTAAAACCAATTTCTACATCAGCACCCGCTCAGAAACATTTGCATAAGAGCCCAATATCTTTCTTGTATCCATACTATTCCAAGAATTTGATACAAATTGTTCTATCTTCTTATCCACAACATATATAAAGGAGAACAATATATGTATATGTCACACAAAACAAGCATTAATATGCTAAAAAAGACGAATTTGTTTGAAACACCATCTAAACTATCCTGCCCAGACCTAAGAGTACAAGGATGACTCTAGGACACACTAGACATCTAATCAACTTTATCAAAGATTCATTATTATACCTCCTCTTTTCTGCCACATGTTTGTTTTTTTTCTTTCCGATTACCTAAAAAAATGTGGTGAACCACAAGGGTGAGACCCATGTCCCAGCAAGAGATATAACCTCCAACAATGTTTATCGATTAAAATATTTTAAAGTAATTAAACATTTAAGAAGTTTAATCAGATATAACAAATAATATCAGCAGTACTGATGATTAACAAAATACACAAAGGAATAGATAATAACTATCTTTATTAGCTAGACTATTCTCATATCCCTATTAACAATATAAGGAATCTAGCAGCATGAGCATCTCTAATATCATGAATAAATCTAGTATCATATGCATAGCTAACAACATCAGTATGTCTAATAGATTGAACATATCATCATCATAAGAAGAGCTACAACATAAGCACAACTATCTAGATAAGCATGATTAGCACTATATGCATCTCTAGTTACAAAGGCATGGCTAGCATGCTAAACATAACTAATAAGATGAGATGGCTAGCATCATGATTATAATTAGTAGTAGAAGTATAGTTATCAACAAAAGCATAGATATTGTATGTATGCATCTACAATCTTAAGAATATCCACAACCTAAGTGTATCTACTATATCTTAATTGCACTAAGCATCATCTTTATGTAAAGACAACAAACAAGGGTTATCATCCAAGGTGAAACATTGTATATAACCCTAAACAAATATGCTACACTGTTGTATTACATCTTTTATTAAGCCCTGAGGAAATTGAGGATACCACTCAAAATCCAATTGATCACTGCTAAGCCAAAATCAATGCCATACAAGATCTAGGAAGAGTCGGACTCCTAAGATCTTCTTTGGCCTCAGTTAGTACGGGTCTGCCACATCAACACATAAGGTCAAGCTACTAATAGCCTAGTCCATCCTTGGTATAGATCAAGGCACTAGTGAAAGGAGGTGGGTACACATACCCTACCATCTGAGGTACAACCGCAGTTGTCCTCCAATCTTGTCACATATATAATCACTGAGACACGACCGCAACCATTCTCAATCACATCATATGTATGAGGAATAACCATAGCCATCCTCCACAACCTGCATTCTAGATGACAATGATATATCCTCAACTTGCCACCCCCACATACTCAACATTATGCGCTTTGAGTTTCCCTTAGGAACACTCGTTTCACCATCTGGCAAGTTCTGAAACTCAGATGGATCTATGGCACAGGGAACTACATTATTAGAGTTTCACTTGTTTAGTTATGCTAATTTGGTGTTTTAAGGCTACATCAAACAAGTGGACATACAAACCCTAATTCACTCCTAGCAAGCATATAAATATTACAACTTTGAAAAGATATAAAATGTGTGAAACATAATTTCTCATCTCATCATCACATGGTACTATTCACTTGTCATTCATGAGACCACACTAGTCATCATACTATCACAAGATATAAATCCTTTTCACAATATCACAGGGTATCAATCCTTATCAACATAAGAGGATTAAACCTCATTTAGGGCTCAACTATGCCCAAAGGTCATTAAGACCACCATACTATCATAGGATATAAATTCTTTTCACAATATCATAGGGTATCAACCCTTATCAACACAAGAGGATTAAACCTCATTCAGGGCTCAACCATGCCCAAAGGTCATTAAGACCATTATACTATTCCCTAAAAGATCATCATTGTCTTTGCATGACTTATAATAAGGCTCAACAACATCACTTACATATAATACACTGGATCAACACAATATTGCATTAATAGGCTAGGAGATATTCATAAACAATCATAGCAGGGTTATATTAACGTTAAGAATGTTCCTTTATTACATCAACATGCAAGGAATCTAGATATGATTAACCCTCATCATATTCATAATGCACATGTTTAGCTTAAGAAAGTATCAACCATGCGGCTATGATAACCACCAATTAACATATTAAGGTTATGATCATATTAAGGAGGTTATATCACCATCATTCCATCATATAAGAATGTTAAACATGAATACTCATCTTTATCTATTTGCATTAGAGTTGGGTTCAACATGATAAATTATATCAATGTTACTAATCAGCACTTATACCCAAACCCTAACTCACGACATCCCCATTGGATCATGGATACATAAGGTGAAACATCACCATCATATTCCATACTATTCTCAAGTATGAACCCACACATAAATCAAGATGTAACCATCGGGTTATGACATACTAGGGTTTCAACAACCATAAGAGAGTACCACATGATTGCATTAGTCATTCAAGGACTATTCATACCTAATTACCATCATTTAGTTATATTAAAGCTAGGTATAACAAGATATACCTCATTAGGGTTACATATCCACACAATATGGTCATCATCCCTTCTATTCATATGAGTGAATAGGTAATACTACCTTGTTAAGGGTAACCCTCAATTTGTTCCATCATCATTCAACCCATATCACCATACCACAATGTCACCCAGAACCATTGGATGTTTAAAAGGTAAGACCATTGGTTGTTTACATAAGTAAACACCTTCACCTATCAAGTCCTTGATTTTTTATCTAGAAAAAGTCACCATTTAACCCTAGACATCCCTTGATTAACAACACAAAAAGTTCCATTGAGAGTAGGGTAAAACCCACAATCGACTGTTCATTTAAAACAAGCCATCCATTGTCAACAAGTAAGCTCCTTTAGTTGATCATATAAAGGAAACCATATAAATCACATTATTAGGACCAACATATTACATTATCCATAATTCCACATTATTGGAGGAATAAATAGTAGATCTTGACCATTGGGTCAAGTTCATATGTTAAAACCATCAATTACAGTATAGGTTTGACCATTGCATCAAGTGACCCCAGAAACCATTGATCTAAGTCTTAATTGATGCTACAACTACAATGTTAAACTCAACATAGGTTGTAGAGACATGATCCACCATTATTAGTGACCATTAAATCACCATAGGTTGTTAGATCAACACTATATTCATTAATCAGCATCAAATATTAAGCTAATATCATCATTGATTGTTAACATCAGTAGGGTACTTAATGGTTGATCATTAAACTTCTAATTGATCCAAAACCTGACCTAAGGGGGTGACCATAGTGTAACATACCGCATCTTGGACCCTACCCTAGAACTTTGACCTTTTGGGTTTGACCAAACAAGGTTAGAATGATCCTAATAATCAAATGCTTAAATAATGTAATCTAATTCATTTGGTGATAATAAGATGATAAAGAACTTAATTGAATATAGTCATGTTTTTATTCCGTTGTTATACTTTTGTCTTTTGATTACCATTATATAAAGATTTGAAAATTTTACACCCACTCCATCATACCTTCTGAGTGTGTTTGGACTGGAGGTTCAATTGTTCAAAGTTTTAGTAGAGAAGTGGTTTCACTTTTTTTACAGCATGGTATCAGAGCCCATGGTAGTCGGAATCTAACTATTTCAATTTTGTCTCCCTAGTTAAACCCTTGACTTAGTTAGTTTCCTCCAAGTGAGATGTTGACCCTAGATTTGGTAAATGATTATCTTTTTGTAAAATAAGGTTTGTTTTGAGGATAAGATTAGGTTATGAGAAGACCTTGATATGGATAAATTGTGACTCGGTTCTCGTATTGATTTTTGCTAGCATGTTGGTTTACATCACAAAATTTTCATCAACAAAAATTATTTTCACTATACTACTATATGTACAAAACTTTTCTCTAGTTTTTTGATGTTTTCATGAACTAAGTCACAATGAAGATGAAACTCTAGCTTGAGTAGAATTTAACCCTAGTTTTGTGACTAGGTTTGATATAATGGTGTAGTTGACCTACCCTATGACTATGGATGTTCATGTAGGGTTGATAGGTTACAGACAAGAAGACCTAAAAACTCAACCCTAGATGGTGACTTGATAGTTGGATACATGAAAAGCTTAACTCTCTACAAACTTTCACAATAAGAGATGTGGGTAGCTCTAAAAAGTTGTTTAGTTTGACTTGTTAGGTTGAACTTTTTAAGGGGTGGAGAATAGTTAGTTGTTTGATGTTTGGATCAATAGATTTAGAGGATGAAATCCTTTTAAGGGGTGGAGTGTTGTAACATACCACATCTTGGACCCTACCCTAGAACTTTGACCTTTTGGGTTTGACCAAACAAGGTTAGAATGATCCTAATAATCAAATGCCTGAATAATGTAATCTAATTCATTTGGTGATAATAAGATGATAAAGAACTTAATTGAATATAGTCATGTTTTTATTCCTCTGCTATACTTTGGTCTTTTGATTACCATTATATAAAGATTTGAAAATTTTACACCCACTCCATCATACCTTCTGAGTGTGTTTGGACTGGAGGTTCAATTGTTCAAATTTTTAGTAGAGAAGTGGTTTCATTTTTTTTACACATAGGTTGTCACCATCATCTGACACCTTTGATCTCGACCATCAGTTCTCATGAAGACAAAAACATAGGGTTGTTGCAATGGTACCACCATCGGGTCATGGGTTTATAGAAGAAATCAGCTTTAAACCCTAAAATTGACCATTGGTTGATAGGTGATTAGCACCATAGGTTGTCAAACCAACCTGATCCAAGTCATATTATACCTTATGAATAACTTACAAATGATCACAGGTTTATCTAGAACTGAAATCAGAATAGGGAACATTATAAAAATTGAAATCCAAGTCAAGCATAGATTTTTAGTGCATGAATCATCATTTTCTAGAAAGAACATGAGCTAGCAAGCTTATGGTAAGCAATAAATGTGGAGAAAGTTATAAAACTTACCTCTAATGAGAATATAAACTCCAACGCATAAGAAAACACGAGCAGGTAGGATATAAAATCCAATCATAAGCTATGAACTCGTCCATCTAGCACCTTTCTTCATCAAATGAGCAAACCCTAAGCATAAGGAGCAAGAAAGGTAGGGTTTTAGAGCTTTAAAGCAATTTTTACCATGGAACAACAAGGTTTCGACCTACAAAAAGGTAGGAGGAAGGATAAAAAAGAAATAAATAGAGGAAAGAAGGGGATTCTTACTCTTTTAGATCAAGATTACTAGAAGGAAGCTTTTCAAATCCAAAAAGGAAGTCAATTGCAACCCTAGATTATTTTTCCAAGATAATCTCCTCTTTCTTCTTCATTGGACAGGGAATTTGCAGAATCACAGAGGGAGGACGAGGTTTGTAGAAGGAGGGAAGTGGTGGAGAGAAAATGGCTCATTTTGGTTCTTAGGGATAAGTATATGAAACTTTAAGATAAAGAAAAAGAAAAAGTTGAAGTTCTAGTATCTTTCCAAGTGTACATGGCCTTAAACCATTAAGAATATACAAGCACACACACAAGCAGCTCCCCAACCATCCATAGAGACATGCTTATCCCTCGTTCCTTGAATTACCAAGCAAAAAAAATAATTCATTAGTTGATAGCTACTAAATGTAGATCATCCATGAAGGGGTAAACCCTAAATACCCTTAGAGAAAACACCTCCAAACCAAGGTTTAAATAGGCTCCCATGGCTCAAAAAGATCAAGAATGATGAGAGAATATCCAAGGAACATAATTCAAGTGATAAATTACAAAGAAAACCTCTCAATTGGGTAAATTGTAGAAAAGTCCAAAATGTGCATAAAATTGCATAACTTGCTCAACTAGTGTCCAAATTGGACCAAATTTGAAAATTAAGATTGTATTATGATTTTAAAGCATATCACAAGGTTATATTAGGGTTATAAGAATTCAATTATGATAATTAAGCTTATTCAACTCATTAAGTAAGTTTAGGGGCCTTATAGAGACTGTGAAGCTAGCACAGACTGTTGGATCTAAGGCTCTAGAAGGGGGTGAATAGAGATTCAAAAATTCTCACAAGATAATTTAGACCTTAAAATTATATCAATAAAAACCAATAGCTTAAGATCAATTTGAATTCCTAACTAAATAAGCATAGCAAGGATGAGAGAAATTGAAACATGCACTTGGACAAGGTGGTTTAGAGTGGTTTCACTCTCCAAACTAGGAGAGAGTCAATCCACTACCTAGAGAGGTCAACCTCTAGGACTTTGCAATCCATGTATTCTTATATTAATTCATAAGAGATACAATGAGACCACCATACATCCAAGGACTTACCTATTCAAGATAAGAGTCTTCCACATGTACAAAGACTTACCCACTTGATTAAGATGTCTTCAGCCTTCAACAAGGACTTACCCACACTTGTATCAAGTCTTTGGCCTTGAAGGAATTTTCCAACTCTTCTTGAATTTTGACATTGCCCTTCTCCTTCACATAGAGAAGATCTTCATCTCTTCTTCAACCTTGAAGAAGAACAACAACAACTTCACCTTCACTCAAAGTAGATTGCTTCAACCTTTTCTTCTTTGAGAAAGGGGGTAGGGAAGTTGGAATGGAATGAGATATTTACAAGCACATGAAGGTAGCTCTCTTACAAATGGCATATCTCACTCATAATCACAAAATACTATGTAAATGAGAGAGAGAAAGGGGATCAAGGAGTTGCAACACACTCAACTATAGCAAGGACTTAGAATAGCATGAATGAGCAAACTTGGAATGAACTCCAAGGGGTCCTATTTATAGTTGGGGGTGTTCCTTTGAGTGGTGGATCACTTAAGGACGAAATATAACCATTTTCCAAGTTACAATAGATCTATTCTTTCTCAAAACAACTCACCAATGGTTATAATCACTTTTTCTGCATTTTTCGCACAGTACATTTGGTAAAGTTTCAATAAAGATAACTTGATCGATCCACTAAGTGACAAAGCCAATTTTCAAACTATTGGTCAAGTTTGTTCTGGGAAACTCGACTGATGAGTGAAAATCAGTTTTTCTTAGGTGATCGATCGGTCAAGTTCTGTGAGTGTGCAACTCGATCGATTGGTCTCTCCATAAAATCCATCATTGGATCAGTCGAGTTTCCAACTCGACCGATAAACAGACTATGACAAGTTTTCTAAATTGACATTTGAGTGATTAAATGTTGGAATTAAGTGTCCCTGGTTTTTTCTCATCTTAGTTATAAGTCATATCATCAATATAAGTAATTATAAAAAATCATCTAAGGTCATTTAGAGTGATTTCCCAAAATGCGCACTTGCATTGATTTTGACTTGAACTTGGACAAGTAAGGGCTTGTGTAATTTGATCTTTTTCATGTACCTAAAGCATGAAATCAATCTTGAACAAACATAGTAGATACATAGGAATAGAATGGTTAAGTCAGTATCAAAATATGGGTAATGTATAACTCACAGGTCAACATTCTCCCCCTTTTTGACAATGACAAACCATTCCTCAATCATATTGAAAAGGATATGTAAAGTTATACCGTTGCCTTGTGAATTGTAGGGGGGTTCCCGATTTGAACAATGTGATTTTCTCCCCCTCAATCTATGCTTGCTCTTACCTAAATAGTTAGTCTATCTACACAAAGCAACATGACATGTATACTATATGGTCCTTTAACAAGCCACATGATAAAGCATATAATGAAGAAGAAAAGGATCACATAGACAATAAAAGCAATATGGTTGAGCTTCAAAACATTGAACTTCTCTCCCCCTTTTGGCATTATCAAAAAGGAAGGGGGGTAGAAGAGCATAGAAATAGGTCTTCTCCAAGCACAACCAAACATACATCCACAACATGCAATCTCAAAGCATACACCAAATAGAGACGAGAGAAACAAACAAACTAAGTCATAATAAAAATATGGTAAACATGGCACCAACTCATGAGATATAGTAAATCAAAGAGTAAGTGTACATATGATTAAGATTACAACAGAGAGAGCATGTCCTTAGAAACAACCAAAAGTCAAAATGTTGAAAACATGATGATAAAATAGTACAACTCCGAAAATGTGCCCAGATGTTTTTAGTAAAAATAGCCTAGAAATATATAAATGATCATCATCTACACTAAAAACTAGAAAATCTAAACATCTAGGTCATCTATGTCCACATCATCAACATTGTCATCAACATCAGAAGCTTTTGGCTCATAGTCATCATCTTCATCTAAAGGTGCAGTAGAGACAACAACATCACCTTCACTACCAGAGGCACCAACAAAGCCATCAGAACCATCATCATCCTCAGACACCTCCTCATCGACAGTAGTAACTTCCTCATTAGCCTGGTCTGGCATCTCCTCATCAGCAAGAGAACCAAAACCACGGTCGGTCCAACGGGCATTTTGCTCAGCCCAAGACATGCCAAGAGCATGAAGCTCATTGGCCTGTGGGAATGAGGGAGCATAAGTACCAAGACCAGTGAGTAAGGTGGCCAAGGGACCAGCAGGCAGAGGCAGCACTCTAGGGGTAGGTACACCAAAAGCAAAGGGTGTAGCAATGGAAGCAACATGTGGAGGGGATGGGTAAAAGTGATCATATGCATATAGGATGCATAGTCACCTCCTGGGTAGGGCTGGTAGGCATGATAAGGATGTGCACATGATAGATTCATGTTGGACATGATGGCACAGAGATCCCGATTCATGTGCTTCTGAACTTGAAGATTGTATGCCTATTGATGCATCATGTAGCCCATAAGGGTTTCATTTGATACATGGAATGAGGCTCGGGCAGGTTGGGAAGGTTGAGGTGGTGGAGGTGCATGGGTGTAGGTAGAGGTAGAGGCTCCAGGTGTGGTAGAGGAAGGGATAGGCACATAATTCTAAAGTGTGGTCTCACTGATGCAAACTCCTTTCCGGGTTGATTTGTAGTGAAGGTCATGGAAAAGATATTTGCCAGTAGCAAGTTGAAAAAGGCCTCAGATTAGGGATGGGTAGGGAGGGTGGGTGCCAAGAGTGTTCTTACCAGAGTCAAAACAAGTCATGTGGTGAAGGACATAACAAGACCATTTGACTTTTTCAAGATACAATACATAATTACCGCAGTGTTTTTTGCAATTTCAGTCTGATTTTTCTTGGGATGAATATTGTAGTTAACAACTAGGGAAAGTATTTGGTTCTTGAGGTCAAAAGCAGAGGACGATCTAGGTAAAACTAGGGCTAGGTAGAGGAAGGTCAGGGCTAGGGTTGAGAGCTTGAGGGAGCTAGAGGTTGGATCGGTCGATTTTTCTCTAGTTGAGTGGGAGAAAAGTCGATTGAACCTAACTTATGTTTGCTCCAACCCGGCCATAGGTCAAGTTTTGTGACTCAAAAACTTAATTGATAGGCTCTTGAAAAAATACTCTCAGCCACCGATCGGTCGAGTTGGCAACTCGACCGATGGTCCAACTGAACCAACATTAGAAATTCTAATTTTTAGCCATTAGAGTGCTAATTAAATTTATTTTTCAAGTTCATTTTGCATTTTAAACATACTTAGTCACATATCACTCATCATTGGGTACTATTTTGCAATAAAATAAGTGTTTGCAAAAAGTAATCAAAAACAAGAGAAAAACAAGGCAAAAAGAACATGAAAAACTGATTTTTAGCATATTAGCAAGCAACGATGGTCAAAACATAGGCAAAGCATATAGTATAAAGGACAACTAGCTAGAAGGCATATCAGATTCATTCAAAGTAGTTATGAGCAGTTTAGATCTAATAAAGTTAAATTGCTCTCTAGCTAGAAGTTTAGTGAAAATGTCTGCCAAGTGATTTTCTGTGTCCACATGTGTGATATAGATATCCTTTTTGGAAATGTGATCACAAAGAAAATGATGGCGAACCTCTATATATTTAGCTCTACTATGCAAGATAGGATTATATGACAAGTTAATTGCACTAGTATTATCACAATAGAGAGGAGAAGCATCAAAATGAATGTTAAAGTCTTAGAGCATTTGCTTCATCCATAGGACCTGGGCACAACAACTCCCAATTGCAATGTATTCAGTCTTAGTGATTGATAATGCCACTGTGCTCTATTTCTTGGAGAACTAAGACGCCAAGCATGGTCCTAGGAGAAAGCAAGTGCTACTTGTGCACTTTCTATCAATCAAGCATCCCGCATAATCCACATCACTATAAGCCGTGAGAGTAAATGTCCCTTGAACTGTGATACCATAGTCCAAAATTTTATGTTTTGGCTAAGTACCTCAAAATCCTCTTGACAACTATAAGATGTGATTCTTAGGATTTGATTGAAAGTGAGCACACAAGATAACACTAAACATTATATCAGGTCTAAAGGCAGTTAAGTAAAGTAAACTTCCAATCATACCTCTATAGATCTTCTCATATACCTTTTCACCTTCTTCATCTTTGTCAAGTTTGGCAGTGTTTGACATGGGTGTGTCCATCGGCTTGGTGTTCTCCATCCCAAAACACTTAAGTATCTTAGTTGTATACTTGTCTTGGTTGATGAAGTTCCCATCTTTAGTTTGCTTGATTTGAAAGTCAAATAAGAATGTGATCTCACCCATCATACTCATCTCAAATTCACTCTGCATGAGATCACTAAATTCTTAAGAAAGATCAAGGTTAGTTCTATCAAAAATGATATCATCAACATATATTTGAATGATAAGAAAATTGTTAGAAGTGTGTTTTAGAAACAAGGTAGAATATACTTTACACATGATATACCCATGATCTAACAAAAAGTTATTTAATTTCTCATACCAGGCTTGAGGTGCTTGTTTGAGTCCATAGAGAGCTATTTGCAACAAACAAACATGGTTAGGTAAACTATCATCTTCAAGGGTCGGGGGTTGTGTAACATACACTTTCTACTCAATTGTATCATTCAAAATTGCACTTTTAACATCCATTTCATAAATAAGAAATATTTTATAACTAGACAAAGAAAGTAACATCAAATGGACTCAATTCTAGCTACAGGTGCATATGTTTCATCAAAATCGATACCTTCTGTAAGGCCCCTAAACTTGCTTAATGAGTTGAATAAGCTTAATTATCATAATTAAATTCTTATAACCCTAATATAACCTTGTGATATTCTTTGAAATCATAATACAATGTTAAGTTTCAAATTTGGTCCAATTTGGACATTGTTTGAGCAAGTTATGCAATTTTATGCACATTTTGGACTTTTCTACAATTTACCCAATTGAGAGGTTTTCTTTGCAATTTATCGCTTGAATTATACTCCATGGATATTCTATCATTATTCTTGAGCTTTTTGAGCCATGGGGTACCCATTTAAACCTTGGTTTGAAGGTGTTTTCCTCAAGGGTATTTTAGGGTTTACCCCTTCATGGATGAGCTACCTTTAGTAGCTATCAACTAATGAATTATTTGATTGGCTTGGAAATTCGACAAAGGAAAGCTAATCAGGTCTATATGGATGGTGTAGGATTTGCTTGTGTGTGTGATTGTATATTCTTAATAGTTTAAGGCCATGGACACTTGGAAAGATACTAGAACTTCAACTTTTTCTTTTTCTTTATCTTAAAGTTTCATATACTTATCCCTAAGCACCCAAACGAGCCATTTTCTCTCCACCACTTCCCTCCTTCTATGAACCTCATTCTCCCTCTGTTCTTCTATGAATTTCCTATCAAAGGAAGAAGAAAGTGGGGATCTTCTTGGAAAAAGAATATAGGGTTGCAATTTGTTGGATCCTAGATGGGTGACGTAGGTGCTCTAGAGGGGGGTGAATAGAGCTGAAAGCACTTAAACAAAATTCATCAAACCTTCAAAATATATGACAAGATAAGGTTGCTAAATAGGTAATTTGAGTGCAACTAAATCATGCATAGCAAGGATAAGAGAGATTGAACATGCACCAATTAGACAAGCTATTTAGAGTGGTTCCACACTTCAAACTAGAAGTGTGTCAGTCCACTTGCCTAGAGAGGTCAACCTCTAGGACTTCAACCAATTGCACTCTTATATTCATTCATAAGACTTACAATACATGACCCAACAAAGGACTTACCTATCCAATACAAAGAGTCTTCAACCTTACCAAGGACTTACCCACTTTGCAAGAGTCTTCGGCCTTCTCCAAGGACTTACCCACTCTTGCACAAGTCTTCGGCCTTGTAGGAATTACCCACTCTTCTTGGATCTTCCGCCTTTGACTTCACCTTCACTCGGAGAAGCTTTCCACCAAGGACTTACCCACTTGAGCTTGAGTCTTCTGCCTTCTCCAAGGGCTTACCCACTCTAGCTCCAAGTCTTCGGCCTTGATCTTCACCAAGGGACTCCTTCCCTTGTTCTTCTTCACCTCTCTTGGACAAGAGAGAGAACCTTCATCTTCAAGATAGGAAATGAGAGATGGGGAGGTGGTGGAAGTGAGAGCCTCACAAGATATACAAATAATACTAGCTCTCTTACAAATCTCCTACTCACTCTAATGGATGTAGCAAGTGATTAAGCTTAGAGAGAGAGAGGAGGCTGTAGGAAGCACTCAACTATAGAATAGGAACCTCACAAAGAGTTTGCAATGAATGCTCAACCTTGGAATGAAGCCCAAGGGGTCCTATTTATAGCTGGGGATGCCTCTTAGCCTTTGGGAACACTTGTGAACGAAAACTAGCCGTTTTGTGGCTTGCAACGGATCTATTTTCACTTGTTGCAACTCCACAACGGCTAGAATTGCTTTTTCTGCATTTCAGTACAGTCCGATCGGCCGAGTTTCATTAAAGGCAATTCGGCCGACACACTAGGCGACAAGTCTGAGAGGCAGACTGTCGGCCGAGTTTCCATGGGGAAACTCGACCGATCGGTCGACCTTCAGTCTTGACCAACCAGTGGATCGGCCGAGTTTCCTATCATTGAAACTCGACCGAACAGGGATCGGCTGAGTTGGAAACTCGGCCGACAGCCCAGAAAATTCCATAATATATGGATCGGCCGAGTTTGGAATTCGGCCGACAAAATCCCTGTTAAGGGTATTTTGGAATTTTCATAAACTGTACAAACGATGGATTTTTGAGTCCCAATCATTTTTCTAAGCTTAATTACAAGTCATACAATCATTACAAGTGATTACAAAGCAATTCTAAGGTCATTTACATAGAGATCCCAAAATGCACACTTGTAGCTATTTTGACTTGTCTTTTCTCCAATTTGATATGCGCAAGTTAGGGCATTTGGAGTGTGTCTAAACCTAATCTGAAATCACTCAATGTAGAAGCATTAGACACCAATATGTGGAATGGTTAGTCATCATCAAAACAAGGGTTTAGTCAATTTAGACGTGAGTCAACATTGACCTAATTGACCTTGAGTCAACATTCTCCCCCTTTTTGAAGATGACAAACCATTCCATAAATGTATTGAAAGCTTGTAAGTAAAATCATACCTTCGGAGAAACCTAGGGGTTTCAGTAGAATTGAGTTCATATGCTCCCCCTCAATTGATGCTAGTGGAGTTTTCATACTCCCCCTCAATTGATGCTATTTCTCCTGCATGGTTAGCTTTCATAACATTTATAGAAACTATGTCTTCTACTCATATATGTTCTACACATATATGTCTTCTCCCATTTACCTTCTCCCCTTTACATGGACACGCTTCTTTGCTTCATGTAAGACATGCCTTCTCCCTGTTGTCAAAAGAAGACATATCTTTCTCCCCCTTTGTCATTTCAAAAAGGTGGGGGTGTGAAGAAACTAAGAAACACCACTTGTTAAGAGAAAGAAGATAACAAAAGTTATATGAGGAGAGTAGAAGAGCACATATAGGGTCTTGTCCAAGCATAGAAAGAAAAGCAAGTTAAAACATATACTTGAACATCCCAAAAATGCAAGATACAGTGCTGCAGAAAAACAATAAATCACAACTTTGACCCTCAAGATGATGGAATTTGACCAAAAACCATCGGAGCTCATGGCGAAGCAATGAGTCTTGCTCAGAAGGGTGTTTCTGCATAAAAAGCACTATACTTGCAGCAAAAACTGAAATTGGAGCAAAACCTGCATAAAAACCAAAAATACTCCAATTTCTACATACAATGTAGATCTATGTACCCTGCATCACAATGTTATGCAAGCAACTCAAGATAGTAGATATGCAATTTAAAGAACAATCTTGAGCATGTATAAGATAAGATACAAACATAACATATAGATGATCAAGTATACCACTTATTGATAGGGTTAGAACTACATGTATGCGAACTACTAGTAGATGATATCACAAGTTAGGACTACTAGTAGGATCTAGATCATAGCAAAGAGATAAGCAACATAAAGCAAGCTATGATTAGATTTAGAGATATATCCAAACAAAGAGATATGCAAATATAGAAGTATGAGAGGATATAACTCACTAGATATGCATCCTTACCATAAGATGATTACCCCTATGAACGTCAAGGTTGTATCAAAACAAGATATACACCTAGAGAGATGTAGCAAGTTAGAGCATAACGAAAGCAATTTAAGACACAACCAAGAGATCCAAAGAGATCATCATCAAAACCTGCAAAACAACTCAAAGCAAGTAATTGCAACATATAGATATACCAATTTAGAGCAGTTAGAGAGATAGAGTTGTATGCAAGATAGGCAATTTAGAACATGGCAATATGCATATATAAAGGTACCAAATGAGAGTGCCAAAGAATAAGGCTATTGGTTGAGAAAATCTAGTTGAGAGGGAAATTCTCACTCAATAAGCCAAATGTATATTCTGTGCACAGTGTAATCGGTCGAGTTCTGAGCATTGACAACTCGGCCGATCGCAGCTGTTGGCAACACCCATTGGTGCCTATCGGCCGAGTTTCAATAGGGCAAACTCGACCGACAGAGCAGCTGTCAAAAAGCACATATATCTCATAAAAACATATTTAAAGGCATGATAAATATACAAACCATATCCAAACATGTCTAAACAAGTTAGTAATGCACTATAGAAGCATTAGAAATAGTTTTTGAGCAAGAGTGTGAAGAGAATCACAAAATACCACTTTTGACTCAAAAACCATATGTATAGTGCACATTAACTTGACAAAAACAAGTTAGGGTAGGTTATAAGCAATAAAACCATTACCTTTGTGCTTACCATTGCTTTTCCACTTGTTGTCACCCTCTACACATCTCACCTTTCTTCTTTCATGTGGATTGAAAAGACAATTTGCAATTCAATACCTCAAGTCAATCCATTTGCAAGTACCTACAAGAAGAAAGATGAAATGGTCCCCAATCATGTTTTTGGGTCCGGAGGAATTAGCTTAGCAACCCAAGTCCTATTGCTCTTGGGTGCTTTCCTAAAAGGACAACAAGTAGAATAATGACCAAAATCATTGCAATAGTTGCATGTGCCCATAGTCTTGGAACTAGAGGATTCTCCATGGAATATTGGAGGTCCTTTATCTTTGTTGTTCCCTTGACTACTATCATATCCTAAACCATGTCTACCAATTTGTTTAGTAGAATTGAGTAGGATGTCATTAAGACTCTTCTTACCAACTAAGAATCTTTGCAAAGATGATCTCAAACTATCATTATCATGCTTAAGAGAAGCAATAGTAGAAGACAATTGATTAATGTTATCTCTAGCATGTAGAAGATCATTTTCTAAGCAAAGAGTTTTAGTTAAATAAGAATCTCTATCAATATGAAGAGCAGCAACATCATTCTCTTTATTAGTATAACTAGAACAAGATTCATTTCCATTGATTTTAGCAAGCAAGGAGGCATTTTCTATTTCTAATTCATGCAAAACAAAATCTTTGTCCTTGTTTTCAGATTTAAGAACATCAATGTCATGCATGAGAGAATCAATAATTAAAGTATGCTCTTCATTAGAATTAGGCATGAGAGGTTGAGCTTCTAGAAATTTAATCTTATCAAGTAAACTAGCATTTTCAAGTTTAAGAGAGTCTACTTGGCTAAGACAATCATTTTTATCAATAAGCAAGCAAGAATTTGCATATTCAAGATCATCTAGTTCTATATGCAAATTATCAACAATTTTAGCAAGCTTTTTCTTTTTCTTTTTAGAAGACTTAAGAGATGCACAAATATCATGAATGAGATCAATCAAGGATTCTTTATCTAAAGAGTCTAGATTTACCTCATTTGAGTCTTCACTTGTTGATGCTACAAGAGCAAAATGACATTCTCCTTCATCACTAGAGCTTGAGCTTGATCCTTCACATGAATCTTCACTTGAGCTTGAGTTGGAGGAGCCGCTTGAGCTTGAGTGCCATTTCTTCTTGTGAAGATGGGTCTTTTTGCCTTGTGGGCAATCTTCCTTGTAGTGACCCTTCTTCCCACATGTGAAGCACCAGATGGAGGAGGACTTGCCTTTGTAGAGTCTACCTTTGGAGTACATGGCATCTTCTTTAGCTTGAGAGGATGGAGAGACTTTTTCCATGATAGCTTCAATTTGAGCCTTTATTTCAGCCTTCTTCATTCTCTTAAGCTCTTTCTTCTCTTGTCTTTCTACTTCCTCCCTCTTGTCAAGAGTGGCTTCATGTGCTTGTAGATTTCCAATGAGCTCTTCAATGGGGATGTCCTTAAGTGACCTTGCTTCTTCAATGGAAGTCACCTTTGATTCCCACCTCTTGGGAAGAGTTCTAAGGATCTTTGAGTTGATCTCTCCACTAGACATAGGATGACCTAGAATAGCAAGACCATTCACAATGGTGTTGATCCTTGAGTACATGTTGGCTATACTCTCCTCCTTTCCCATCTTGAAGTTTTCAAGCAGCCCTTTGAGCATGTAGACTTTGCTTTCCTTCACTTGATCTGTCCCTTCATAAGTGATGCAAAGCTTTCTCCATATCTCATAGACCGTCTCACAAGAGGAAATCCGGTTGAACTCGGTGGGGGTCATGGAGGCATAAAGGATGTGCATGGCTCTAGCGTTCAAGGTAGCTTTCATCAAGGTGGCTTCATCCCATTCTTCAATGGTAGTCTTTGGTAGAATGTATGGGCTGTTCACCATTTGCCACATCTCGAGACTTGATCCTTGGATGAAGAATTGAAGTCTTCTTCTCCAATAGAGGAAGTTGCTCCCATTGAAGATTGGAAGGCTGGTCGAGAGTCTCCCTCCTAGGAAGTCACCCATCTTCTCCTACTTGTTGAAGTATGCTTGGAGAAGACCCGCTCTGATACCACTTGTTGGATCCTAGATGGGTGACGTAGGTGCTCTAGAGGGGGGGTGAATAGAGCTGAAAGCACTTAAACAAAATTCATCAAACCTTCAAAATATATGACAAGATAAGGTTGCTAAATAGGTAATTTGAGTGCAACTAAATCATGCATAGCAAGGATAAGAGAGATTGAACATGCACCAATTAGACAAGCTATTTAGAGTGGTTCCACACTTCAAACTAGAAGTGTGTCAGTCCACTTGCCTAGAGAGGTCAACCTCTAGGACTTCAACCAATTGCACTCTTATATTCATTCATAAGACTTACAATACATGACCCAACAAAGGACTTACCTATCCAATACAAAGAGTCTTCAACCTTACCAAGGACTTACCCACTTTGCAAGAGTCTTCGGCCTTCTCCAAGGACTTACCCACTCTTGCACAAGTCTTCGGCCTTGTAGGAATTACCCACTCTTCTTGGATCTTCCGCCTTTGACTTCACCTTCACTCGGAGAAGCTTTCCACCAAGGACTTACCCACTTGAGCTTGAGTCTTCTGCCTTCTCCAAGGGCTTACCCACTCTAGCTCCAAGTCTTCGGCCTTGATCTTCACCAAGGGACTCCTTCCCTTGTTCTTCTTCACCTCTCTTGGACAAGAGAGAGAACCTTCATCTTCAAGATAGGAAATGAGAGATGGGGAGGTGGTGGAAGTGAGAGCCTCACAAGATATACAAATAATACTAGCTCTCTTACAAATCTCCTACTCACTCTAATGGATGTAGCAAGTGATTAAGCTTAGAGAGAGAGAGGAGGCTGTAGGAAGCACTCAACTATAGAATAGGAACCTCACAAAGAGTTTGCAATGAATGCTCAACCTTGGAATGAAGCCCAAGGGGTCCTATTTATAGCTGGGGATGCCTCTTAGCCTTTGGGAACACTTGTGAACGAAAACTAGCCGTTTTGTGGCTTGCAACGGATCTATTTTCACTTGTTGCAACTCCACAACGGCTAGAATTGCTTTTTCTGCATTTCAGTACAGTCCGATCGGCCGAGTTTCATTAAAGGCAATTCGGCCGACACACTAGGCGACAAGTCTGAGAGGCAGACTGTCGGCCGAGTTTCCATGGGGAAACTCGACCGATCGGTCGACCTTCAGTCTTGACCAACCAGTGGATCGGCCGAGTTTCCTATCATTGAAACTCGACCGAACAGGGATCGGCTGAGTTGGAAACTCGGCCGACAGCCCAGAAAATTCCATAATATATGGATCGGCCGAGTTTGGAATTCGGCCGACAAAATCCCTGTTAAGGGTATTTTGGAATTTTCATAAACTGTACAAACGATGGATTTTTGAGTCCCAATCATTTTTCTAAGCTTAATTACAAGTCATACAATCATTACAAGTGATTACAAAGCAATTCTAAGGTCATTTACATAGAGATCCCAAAATGCACACTTGTAGCTATTTTGACTTGTCTTTTCTCCAATTTGATATGCGCAAGTTAGGGCATTTGGAGTGTGTCTAAACCTAATCTGAAATCACTCAATGTAGAAGCATTAGACACCAATATGTGGAATGGTTAGTCATCATCAAAACAAGGGTTTAGTCAATTTAGACGTGAGTCAACATTGACCTAATTGACCTTGAGTCAACATTCTCCCCCTTTTTGAAGATGACAAACCATTCCATAAATGTATTGAAAGCTTGTAAGTAAAATCATACCTTCGGAGAAACCTAGGGGTTTCAGTAGAATTGAGTTCATATGCTCCCCCTCAATTGATGCTAGTGGAGTTTTCATACTCCCCCTCAATTGATGCTATTTCTCCTGCATGGTTAGCTTTCATAACATTTATAGAAACTATGTCTTCTACTCATATATGTTCTACACATATATGTCTTCTCCCATTTACCTTCTCCCCTTTACATGGACACGCTTCTTTGCTTCATGTAAGACATGCCTTCTCCCTGTTGTCAAAAGAAGACATATCTTTCTCCCCCTTTGTCATTTCAAAAAGGTGGGGGTGTGAAGAAACTAAGAAACACCACTTGTTAAGAGAAAGAAGATAACAAAAGTTATATGAGGAGAGTAGAAGAGCACATATAGGGTCTTGTCCAAGCATAGAAAGAAAAGCAAGTTAAAACATATACTTGAACATCCCAAAAATGCAAGATACAGTGCTGCAGAAAAACAATAAATCACAACTTTGACCCTCAAGATGATGGAATTTGACCAAAAACCATCGGAGCTCATGGCGAAGCAATGAGTCTTGCTCAGAAGGGTGTTTCTGCATAAAAAGCACTATACTTGCAGCAAAAACTGAAATTGGAGCAAAACCTGCATAAAAACCAAAAATACTCCAATTTCTACATACAATGTAGATCTATGTACCCTGCATCACAATGTTATGCAAGCAACTCAAGATAGTAGATATGCAATTTAAAGAACAATCTTGAGCATGTATAAGATAAGATACAAACATAACATATAGATGATCAAGTATACCACTTATTGATAGGGTTAGAACTACATGTATGCGAACTACTAGTAGATGATATCACAAGTTAGGACTACTAGTAGGATCTAGATCATAGCAAAGAGATAAGCAACATAAAGCAAGCTATGATTAGATTTAGAGATATATCCAAACAAAGAGATATGCAAATATAGAAGTATGAGAGGATATAACTCACTAGATATGCATCCTTACCATAAGATGATTACCCCTATGAACGTCAAGGTTGTATCAAAACAAGATATACACCTAGAGAGATGTAGCAAGTTAGAGCATAACGAAAGCAATTTAAGACACAACCAAGAGATCCAAAGAGATCATCATCAAAACCTGCAAAACAACTCAAAGCAAGTAATTGCAACATATAGATATACCAATTTAGAGCAGTTAGAGAGATAGAGTTGTATGCAAGATAGGCAATTTAGAACATGGCAATATGCATATATAAAGGTACCAAATGAGAGTGCCAAAGAATAAGGCTATTGGTTGAGAAAATCTAGTTGAGAGGGAAATTCTCACTCAATAAGCCAAATGTATATTCTGTGCACAGTGTAATCGGTCGAGTTCTGAGCATTGACAACTCGGCCGATCGCAGCTGTTGGCAACACCCATTGGTGCCTATCGGCCGAGTTTCAATAGGGCAAACTCGACCGACAGAGCAGCTGTCAAAAAGCACATATATCTCATAAAAACATATTTAAAGGCATGATAAATATACAAACCATATCCAAACATGTCTAAACAAGTTAGTAATGCACTATAGAAGCATTAGAAATAGTTTTTGAGCAAGAGTGTGAAGAGAATCACAAAATACCACTTTTGACTCAAAAACCATATGTATAGTGCACATTAACTTGACAAAAACAAGTTAGGGTAGGTTATAAGCAATAAAACCATTACCTTTGTGCTTACCATTGCTTTTCCACTTGTTGTCACCCTCTACACATCTCACCTTTCTTCTTTCATGTGGATTGAAAAGACAATTTGCAATTCAATACCTCAAGTCAATCCATTTGCAAGTACCTACAAGAAGAAAGATGAAATGGTCCCCAATCATGTTTTTGGGTCCGGAGGAATTAGCTTAGCAACCCAAGTCCTATTGCTCTTGGGTGCTTTCCTAAAAGGACAACAAGTAGAATAATGACCAAAATCATTGCAATAGTTGCATGTGCCCATAGTCTTGGAACTAGAGGATTCTCCATGGAATATTGGAGGTCCTTTATCTTTGTTGTTCCCTTGACTACTATCATATCCTAAACCATGTCTACCAATTTGTTTAGTAGAATTGAGTAGGATGTCATTAAGACTCTTCTTACCAACTAAGAATCTTTGCAAAGATGATCTCAAACTATCATTATCATGCTTAAGAGAAGCAATAGTAGAAGACAATTGATTAATGTTATCTCTAGCATGTAGAAGATCATTTTCTAAGCAAAGAGTTTTAGTTAAATAAGAATCTCTATCAATATGAAGAGCAGCAACATCATTCTCTTTATTAGTATAACTAGAACAAGATTCATTTCCATTGATTTTAGCAAGCAAGGAGGCATTTTCTATTTCTAATTCATGCAAAACAAAATCTTTGTCCTTGTTTTCAGATTTAAGAACATCAATGTCATGCATGAGAGAATCAATAATTAAAGTATGCTCTTCATTAGAATTAGGCATGAGAGGTTGAGCTTCTAGAAATTTAATCTTATCAAGTAAACTAGCATTTTCAAGTTTAAGAGAGTCTACTTGGCTAAGACAATCATTTTTATCAATAAGCAAGCAAGAATTTGCATATTCAAGATCATCTAGTTCTATATGCAAATTATCAACAATTTTAGCAAGCTTTTTCTTTTTCTTTTTAGAAGACTTAAGAGATGCACAAATATCATGAATGAGATCAATCAAGGATTCTTTATCTAAAGAGTCTAGATTTACCTCATTTGAGTCTTCACTTGTTGATGCTACAAGAGCAAAATGACATTCTCCTTCATCACTAGAGCTTGAGCTTGATCCTTCACATGAATCTTCACTTGAGCTTGAGTTGGAGGAGCCGCTTGAGCTTGAGTGCCATTTCTTCTTGTGAAGATGGGTCTTTTTGCCTTGTGGGCAATCTTCCTTGTAGTGACCCTTCTTCCCACATGTGAAGCACCAGATGGAGGAGGACTTGCCTTTGTAGAGTCTACCTTTGGAGTACATGGCATCTTCTTTAGCTTGAGAGGATGGAGAGACTTTTTCCATGATAGCTTCAATTTGAGCCTTTATTTCAGCCTTCTTCATTCTCTTAAGCTCTTTCTTCTCTTGTCTTTCTACTTCCTCCCTCTTGTCAAGAGTGGCTTCATGTGCTTGTAGATTTCCAATGAGCTCTTCAATGGGGATGTCCTTAAGTGACCTTGCTTCTTCAATGGAAGTCACCTTTGATTCCCACCTCTTGGGAAGAGTTCTAAGGATCTTTGAGTTGATCTCTCCACTAGACATAGGATGACCTAGAATAGCAAGACCATTCACAATGGTGTTGATCCTTGAGTACATGTTGGCTATACTCTCCTCCTTTCCCATCTTGAAGTTTTCAAGCAGCCCTTTGAGCATGTAGACTTTGCTTTCCTTCACTTGATCTGTCCCTTCATAAGTGATGCAAAGCTTTCTCCATATCTCATAGACCGTCTCACAAGAGGAAATCCGGTTGAACTCGGTGGGGGTCATGGAGGCATAAAGGATGTGCATGGCTCTAGCGTTCAAGGTAGCTTTCATCAAGGTGGCTTCATCCCATTCTTCAATGGTAGTCTTTGGTAGAATGTATGGGCTGTTCACCATTTGCCACATCTCGAGACTTGATCCTTGGATGAAGAATTGAAGTCTTCTTCTCCAATAGAGGAAGTTGCTCCCATTGAAGATTGGAAGGCTGGTCGAGAGTCTCCCTCCTAGGAAGTCACCCATCTTCTCCTACTTGTTGAAGTATGCTTGGAGAAGACCCGCTCTGATACCACTTGTTGGATCCTAGATGGGTGACGTAGGTGCTCTAGAGGGGGGGTGAATAGAGCTGAAAGCACTTAAACAAAATTCATCAAACCTTCAAAATATATGACAAGATAAGGTTGCTAAATAGGTAATTTGAGTGCAACTAAATCATGCATAGCAAGGATAAGAGAGATTGAACATGCACCAATTAGACAAGCTATTTAGAGTGGTTCCACACTTCAAACTAGAAGTGTGTCAGTCCACTTGCCTAGAGAGGTCAACCTCTAGGACTTCAACCAATTGCACTCTTATATTCATTCATAAGACTTACAATACATGACCCAACAAAGGACTTACCTATCCAATACAAAGAGTCTTCAACCTTACCAAGGACTTACCCACTTTGCAAGAGTCTTCGGCCTTCTCCAAGGACTTACCCACTCTTGCACAAGTCTTCGGCCTTGTAGGAATTACCCACTCTTCTTGGATCTTCCGCCTTTGACTTCACCTTCACTCGGAGAAGCTTTCCACCAAGGACTTACCCACTTGAGCTTGAGTCTTCTGCCTTCTCCAAGGGCTTACCCACTCTAGCTCCAAGTCTTCGGCCTTGATCTTCACCAAGGGACTCCTTCCCTTGTTCTTCTTCACCTCTCTTGGACAAGAGAGAGAACCTTCATCTTCAAGATAGGAAATGAGAGATGGGGAGGTGGTGGAAGTGAGAGCCTCACAAGATATACAAATAATACTAGCTCTCTTACAAATCTCCTACTCACTCTAATGGATGTAGCAAGTGATTAAGCTTAGAGAGAGAGAGGAGGCTGTAGGAAGCACTCAACTATAGAATAGGAACCTCACAAAGAGTTTGCAATGAATGCTCAACCTTGGAATGAAGCCCAAGGGGTCCTATTTATAGCTGGGGATGCCTCTTAGCCTTTGGGAACACTTGTGAACGAAAACTAGCCGTTTTGTGGCTTGCAACGGATCTATTTTCACTTGTTGCAACTCCACAACGGCTAGAATTGCTTTTTCTGCATTTCAGTACAGTCCGATCGGCCGAGTTTCATTAAAGGCAATTCGGCCGACACACTAGGCGACAAGTCTGAGAGGCAGACTGTCGGCCGAGTTTCCATGGGGAAACTCGACCGATCGGTCGACCTTCAGTCTTGACCAACCAGTGGATCGGCCGAGTTTCCTATCATTGAAACTCGACCGAACAGGGATCGGCTGAGTTGGAAACTCGGCCGACAGCCCAGAAAATTCCATAATATATGGATCGGCCGAGTTTGGAATTCGGCCGACAAAATCCCTGTTAAGGGTATTTTGGAATTTTCATAAACTGTACAAACGATGGATTTTTGAGTCCCAATCATTTTTCTAAGCTTAATTACAAGTCATACAATCATTACAAGTGATTACAAAGCAATTCTAAGGTCATTTACATAGAGATCCCAAAATGCACACTTGTAGCTATTTTGACTTGTCTTTTCTCCAATTTGATATGCGCAAGTTAGGGCATTTGGAGTGTGTCTAAACCTAATCTGAAATCACTCAATGTAGAAGCATTAGACACCAATATGTGGAATGGTTAGTCATCATCAAAACAAGGGTTTAGTCAATTTAGACGTGAGTCAACATTGACCTAATTGACCTTGAGTCAACATTCTCCCCCTTTTTGAAGATGACAAACCATTCCATAAATGTATTGAAAGCTTGTAAGTAAAATCATACCTTCGGAGAAACCTAGGGGTTTCAGTAGAATTGAGTTCATATGCTCCCCCTCAATTGATGCTAGTGGAGTTTTCATACTCCCCCTCAATTGATGCTATTTCTCCTGCATGGTTAGCTTTCATAACATTTATAGAAACTATGTCTTCTACTCATATATGTTCTACACATATATGTCTTCTCCCATTTACCTTCTCCCCTTTACATGGACACGCTTCTTTGCTTCATGTAAGACATGCCTTCTCCCTGTTGTCAAAAGAAGACATATCTTTCTCCCCCTTTGTCATTTCAAAAAGGTGGGGGTGTGAAGAAACTAAGAAACACCACTTGTTAAGAGAAAGAAGATAACAAAAGTTATATGAGGAGAGTAGAAGAGCACATATAGGGTCTTGTCCAAGCATAGAAAGAAAAGCAAGTTAAAACATATACTTGAACATCCCAAAAATGCAAGATACAGTGCTGCAGAAAAACAATAAATCACAACTTTGACCCTCAAGATGATGGAATTTGACCAAAAACCATCGGAGCTCATGGCGAAGCAATGAGTCTTGCTCAGAAGGGTGTTTCTGCATAAAAAGCACTATACTTGCAGCAAAAACTGAAATTGGAGCAAAACCTGCATAAAAACCAAAAATACTCCAATTTCTACATACAATGTAGATCTATGTACCCTGCATCACAATGTTATGCAAGCAACTCAAGATAGTAGATATGCAATTTAAAGAACAATCTTGAGCATGTATAAGATAAGATACAAACATAACATATAGATGATCAAGTATACCACTTATTGATAGGGTTAGAACTACATGTATGCGAACTACTAGTAGATGATATCACAAGTTAGGACTACTAGTAGGATCTAGATCATAGCAAAGAGATAAGCAACATAAAGCAAGCTATGATTAGATTTAGAGATATATCCAAACAAAGAGATATGCAAATATAGAAGTATGAGAGGATATAACTCACTAGATATGCATCCTTACCATAAGATGATTACCCCTATGAACGTCAAGGTTGTATCAAAACAAGATATACACCTAGAGAGATGTAGCAAGTTAGAGCATAACGAAAGCAATTTAAGACACAACCAAGAGATCCAAAGAGATCATCATCAAAACCTGCAAAACAACTCAAAGCAAGTAATTGCAACATATAGATATACCAATTTAGAGCAGTTAGAGAGATAGAGTTGTATGCAAGATAGGCAATTTAGAACATGGCAATATGCATATATAAAGGTACCAAATGAGAGTGCCAAAGAATAAGGCTATTGGTTGAGAAAATCTAGTTGAGAGGGAAATTCTCACTCAATAAGCCAAATGTATATTCTGTGCACAGTGTAATCGGTCGAGTTCTGAGCATTGACAACTCGGCCGATCGCAGCTGTTGGCAACACCCATTGGTGCCTATCGGCCGAGTTTCAATAGGGCAAACTCGACCGACAGAGCAGCTGTCAAAAAGCACATATATCTCATAAAAACATATTTAAAGGCATGATAAATATACAAACCATATCCAAACATGTCTAAACAAGTTAGTAATGCACTATAGAAGCATTAGAAATAGTTTTTGAGCAAGAGTGTGAAGAGAATCACAAAATACCACTTTTGACTCAAAAACCATATGTATAGTGCACATTAACTTGACAAAAACAAGTTAGGGTAGGTTATAAGCAATAAAACCATTACCTTTGTGCTTACCATTGCTTTTCCACTTGTTGTCACCCTCTACACATCTCACCTTTCTTCTTTCATGTGGATTGAAAAGACAATTTGCAATTCAATACCTCAAGTCAATCCATTTGCAAGTACCTACAAGAAGAAAGATGAAATGGTCCCCAATCATGTTTTTGGGTCCGGAGGAATTAGCTTAGCAACCCAAGTCCTATTGCTCTTGGGTGCTTTCCTAAAAGGACAACAAGTAGAATAATGACCAAAATCATTGCAATAGTTGCATGTGCCCATAGTCTTGGAACTAGAGGATTCTCCATGGAATATTGGAGGTCCTTTATCTTTGTTGTTCCCTTGACTACTATCATATCCTAAACCATGTCTACCAATTTGTTTAGTAGAATTGAGTAGGATGTCATTAAGACTCTTCTTACCAACTAAGAATCTTTGCAAAGATGATCTCAAACTATCATTATCATGCTTAAGAGAAGCAATAGTAGAAGACAATTGATTAATGTTATCTCTAGCATGTAGAAGATCATTTTCTAAGCAAAGAGTTTTAGTTAAATAAGAATCTCTATCAATATGAAGAGCAGCAACATCATTCTCTTTATTAGTATAACTAGAACAAGATTCATTTCCATTGATTTTAGCAAGCAAGGAGGCATTTTCTATTTCTAATTCATGCAAAACAAAATCTTTGTCCTTGTTTTCAGATTTAAGAACATCAATGTCATGCATGAGAGAATCAATAATTAAAGTATGCTCTTCATTAGAATTAGGCATGAGAGGTTGAGCTTCTAGAAATTTAATCTTATCAAGTAAACTAGCATTTTCAAGTTTAAGAGAGTCTACTTGGCTAAGACAATCATTTTTATCAATAAGCAAGCAAGAATTTGCATATTCAAGATCATCTAGTTCTATATGCAAATTATCAACAATTTTAGCAAGCTTTTTCTTTTTCTTTTTAGAAGACTTAAGAGATGCACAAATATCATGAATGAGATCAATCAAGGATTCTTTATCTAAAGAGTCTAGATTTACCTCATTTGAGTCTTCACTTGTTGATGCTACAAGAGCAAAATGACATTCTCCTTCATCACTAGAGCTTGAGCTTGATCCTTCACATGAATCTTCACTTGAGCTTGAGTTGGAGGAGCCGCTTGAGCTTGAGTGCCATTTCTTCTTGTGAAGATGGGTCTTTTTGCCTTGTGGGCAATCTTCCTTGTAGTGACCCTTCTTCCCACATGTGAAGCACCAGATGGAGGAGGACTTGCCTTTGTAGAGTCTACCTTTGGAGTACATGGCATCTTCTTTAGCTTGAGAGGATGGAGAGACTTTTTCCATGATAGCTTCAATTTGAGCCTTTATTTCAGCCTTCTTCATTCTCTTAAGCTCTTTCTTCTCTTGTCTTTCTACTTCCTCCCTCTTGTCAAGAGTGGCTTCATGTGCTTGTAGATTTCCAATGAGCTCTTCAATGGGGATGTCCTTAAGTGACCTTGCTTCTTCAATGGAAGTCACCTTTGATTCCCACCTCTTGGGAAGAGTTCTAAGGATCTTTGAGTTGATCTCTCCACTAGACATAGGATGACCTAGAATAGCAAGACCATTCACAATGGTGTTGATCCTTGAGTACATGTTGGCTATACTCTCCTCCTTTCCCATCTTGAAGTTTTCAAGCAGCCCTTTGAGCATGTAGACTTTGCTTTCCTTCACTTGATCTGTCCCTTCATAAGTGATGCAAAGCTTTCTCCATATCTCATAGACCGTCTCACAAGAGGAAATCCGGTTGAACTCGGTGGGGGTCATGGAGGCATAAAGGATGTGCATGGCTCTAGCGTTCAAGGTAGCTTTCATCAAGGTGGCTTCATCCCATTCTTCAATGGTAGTCTTTGGTAGAATGTATGGGCTGTTCACCATTTGCCACATCTCGAGACTTGATCCTTGGATGAAGAATTGAAGTCTTCTTCTCCAATAGAGGAAGTTGCTCCCATTGAAGATTGGAAGGCTGGTCGAGAGTCTCCCTCCTAGGAAGTCACCCATCTTCTCCTACTTGTTGAAGTATGCTTGGAGAAGACCCGCTCTGATACCACTTGTTGGATCCTAGATGGGTGACGTAGGTGCTCTAGAGGGGGGGTGAATAGAGCTGAAAGCACTTAAACAAAATTCATCAAACCTTCAAAATATATGACAAGATAAGGTTGCTAAATAGGTAATTTGAGTGCAACTAAATCATGCATAGCAAGGATAAGAGAGATTGAACATGCACCAATTAGACAAGCTATTTAGAGTGGTTCCACACTTCAAACTAGAAGTGTGTCAGTCCACTTGCCTAGAGAGGTCAACCTCTAGGACTTCAACCAATTGCACTCTTATATTCATTCATAAGACTTACAATACATGACCCAACAAAGGACTTACCTATCCAATACAAAGAGTCTTCAACCTTACCAAGGACTTACCCACTTTGCAAGAGTCTTCGGCCTTCTCCAAGGACTTACCCACTCTTGCACAAGTCTTCGGCCTTGTAGGAATTACCCACTCTTCTTGGATCTTCCGCCTTTGACTTCACCTTCACTCGGAGAAGCTTTCCACCAAGGACTTACCCACTTGAGCTTGAGTCTTCTGCCTTCTCCAAGGGCTTACCCACTCTAGCTCCAAGTCTTCGGCCTTGATCTTCACCAAGGGACTCCTTCCCTTGTTCTTCTTCACCTCTCTTGGACAAGAGAGAGAACCTTCATCTTCAAGATAGGAAATGAGAGATGGGGAGGTGGTGGAAGTGAGAGCCTCACAAGATATACAAATAATACTAGCTCTCTTACAAATCTCCTACTCACTCTAATGGATGTAGCAAGTGATTAAGCTTAGAGAGAGAGAGGAGGCTGTAGGAAGCACTCAACTATAGAATAGGAACCTCACAAAGAGTTTGCAATGAATGCTCAACCTTGGAATGAAGCCCAAGGGGTCCTATTTATAGCTGGGGATGCCTCTTAGCCTTTGGGAACACTTGTGAACGAAAACTAGCCGTTTTGTGGCTTGCAACGGATCTATTTTCACTTGTTGCAACTCCACAACGGCTAGAATTGCTTTTTCTGCATTTCAGTACAGTCCGATCGGCCGAGTTTCATTAAAGGCAATTCGGCCGACACACTAGGCGACAAGTCTGAGAGGCAGACTGTCGGCCGAGTTTCCATGGGGAAACTCGACCGATCGGTCGACCTTCAGTCTTGACCAACCAGTGGATCGGCCGAGTTTCCTATCATTGAAACTCGACCGAACAGGGATCGGCTGAGTTGGAAACTCGGCCGACAGCCCAGAAAATTCCATAATATATGGATCGGCCGAGTTTGGAATTCGGCCGACAAAATCCCTGTTAAGGGTATTTTGGAATTTTCATAAACTGTACAAACGATGGATTTTTGAGTCCCAATCATTTTTCTAAGCTTAATTACAAGTCATACAATCATTACAAGTGATTACAAAGCAATTCTAAGGTCATTTACATAGAGATCCCAAAATGCACACTTGTAGCTATTTTGACTTGTCTTTTCTCCAATTTGATATGCGCAAGTTAGGGCATTTGGAGTGTGTCTAAACCTAATCTGAAATCACTCAATGTAGAAGCATTAGACACCAATATGTGGAATGGTTAGTCATCATCAAAACAAGGGTTTAGTCAATTTAGACGTGAGTCAACATTGACCTAATTGACCTTGAGTCAACATTCTCCCCCTTTTTGAAGATGACAAACCATTCCATAAATGTATTGAAAGCTTGTAAGTAAAATCATACCTTCGGAGAAACCTAGGGGTTTCAGTAGAATTGAGTTCATATGCTCCCCCTCAATTGATGCTAGTGGAGTTTTCATACTCCCCCTCAATTGATGCTATTTCTCCTGCATGGTTAGCTTTCATAACATTTATAGAAACTATGTCTTCTACTCATATATGTTCTACACATATATGTCTTCTCCCATTTACCTTCTCCCCTTTACATGGACACGCTTCTTTGCTTCATGTAAGACATGCCTTCTCCCTGTTGTCAAAAGAAGACATATCTTTCTCCCCCTTTGTCATTTCAAAAAGGTGGGGGTGTGAAGAAACTAAGAAACACCACTTGTTAAGAGAAAGAAGATAACAAAAGTTATATGAGGAGAGTAGAAGAGCACATATAGGGTCTTGTCCAAGCATAGAAAGAAAAGCAAGTTAAAACATATACTTGAACATCCCAAAAATGCAAGATACAGTGCTGCAGAAAAACAATAAATCACAACTTTGACCCTCAAGATGATGGAATTTGACCAAAAACCATCGGAGCTCATGGCGAAGCAATGAGTCTTGCTCAGAAGGGTGTTTCTGCATAAAAAGCACTATACTTGCAGCAAAAACTGAAATTGGAGCAAAACCTGCATAAAAACCAAAAATACTCCAATTTCTACATACAATGTAGATCTATGTACCCTGCATCACAATGTTATGCAAGCAACTCAAGATAGTAGATATGCAATTTAAAGAACAATCTTGAGCATGTATAAGATAAGATACAAACATAACATATAGATGATCAAGTATACCACTTATTGATAGGGTTAGAACTACATGTATGCGAACTACTAGTAGATGATATCACAAGTTAGGACTACTAGTAGGATCTAGATCATAGCAAAGAGATAAGCAACATAAAGCAAGCTATGATTAGATTTAGAGATATATCCAAACAAAGAGATATGCAAATATAGAAGTATGAGAGGATATAACTCACTAGATATGCATCCTTACCATAAGATGATTACCCCTATGAACGTCAAGGTTGTATCAAAACAAGATATACACCTAGAGAGATGTAGCAAGTTAGAGCATAACGAAAGCAATTTAAGACACAACCAAGAGATCCAAAGAGATCATCATCAAAACCTGCAAAACAACTCAAAGCAAGTAATTGCAACATATAGATATACCAATTTAGAGCAGTTAGAGAGATAGAGTTGTATGCAAGATAGGCAATTTAGAACATGGCAATATGCATATATAAAGGTACCAAATGAGAGTGCCAAAGAATAAGGCTATTGGTTGAGAAAATCTAGTTGAGAGGGAAATTCTCACTCAATAAGCCAAATGTATATTCTGTGCACAGTGTAATCGGTCGAGTTCTGAGCATTGACAACTCGGCCGATCGCAGCTGTTGGCAACACCCATTGGTGCCTATCGGCCGAGTTTCAATAGGGCAAACTCGACCGACAGAGCAGCTGTCAAAAAGCACATATATCTCATAAAAACATATTTAAAGGCATGATAAATATACAAACCATATCCAAACATGTCTAAACAAGTTAGTAATGCACTATAGAAGCATTAGAAATAGTTTTTGAGCAAGAGTGTGAAGAGAATCACAAAATACCACTTTTGACTCAAAAACCATATGTATAGTGCACATTAACTTGACAAAAACAAGTTAGGGTAGGTTATAAGCAATAAAACCATTACCTTTGTGCTTACCATTGCTTTTCCACTTGTTGTCACCCTCTACACATCTCACCTTTCTTCTTTCATGTGGATTGAAAAGACAATTTGCAATTCAATACCTCAAGTCAATCCATTTGCAAGTACCTACAAGAAGAAAGATGAAATGGTCCCCAATCATGTTTTTGGGTCCGGAGGAATTAGCTTAGCAACCCAAGTCCTATTGCTCTTGGGTGCTTTCCTAAAAGGACAACAAGTAGAATAATGACCAAAATCATTGCAATAGTTGCATGTGCCCATAGTCTTGGAACTAGAGGATTCTCCATGGAATATTGGAGGTCCTTTATCTTTGTTGTTCCCTTGACTACTATCATATCCTAAACCATGTCTACCAATTTGTTTAGTAGAATTGAGTAGGATGTCATTAAGACTCTTCTTACCAACTAAGAATCTTTGCAAAGATGATCTCAAACTATCATTATCATGCTTAAGAGAAGCAATAGTAGAAGACAATTGATTAATGTTATCTCTAGCATGTAGAAGATCATTTTCTAAGCAAAGAGTTTTAGTTAAATAAGAATCTCTATCAATATGAAGAGCAGCAACATCATTCTCTTTATTAGTATAACTAGAACAAGATTCATTTCCATTGATTTTAGCAAGCAAGGAGGCATTTTCTATTTCTAATTCATGCAAAACAAAATCTTTGTCCTTGTTTTCAGATTTAAGAACATCAATGTCATGCATGAGAGAATCAATAATTAAAGTATGCTCTTCATTAGAATTAGGCATGAGAGGTTGAGCTTCTAGAAATTTAATCTTATCAAGTAAACTAGCATTTTCAAGTTTAAGAGAGTCTACTTGGCTAAGACAATCATTTTTATCAATAAGCAAGCAAGAATTTGCATATTCAAGATCATCTAGTTCTATATGCAAATTATCAACAATTTTAGCAAGCTTTTTCTTTTTCTTTTTAGAAGACTTAAGAGATGCACAAATATCATGAATGAGATCAATCAAGGATTCTTTATCTAAAGAGTCTAGATTTACCTCATTTGAGTCTTCACTTGTTGATGCTACAAGAGCAAAATGACATTCTCCTTCATCACTAGAGCTTGAGCTTGATCCTTCACATGAATCTTCACTTGAGCTTGAGTTGGAGGAGCCGCTTGAGCTTGAGTGCCATTTCTTCTTGTGAAGATGGGTCTTTTTGCCTTGTGGGCAATCTTCCTTGTAGTGACCCTTCTTCCCACATGTGAAGCACCAGATGGAGGAGGACTTGCCTTTGTAGAGTCTACCTTTGGAGTACATGGCATCTTCTTTAGCTTGAGAGGATGGAGAGACTTTTTCCATGATAGCTTCAATTTGAGCCTTTATTTCAGCCTTCTTCATTCTCTTAAGCTCTTTCTTCTCTTGTCTTTCTACTTCCTCCCTCTTGTCAAGAGTGGCTTCATGTGCTTGTAGATTTCCAATGAGCTCTTCAATGGGGATGTCCTTAAGTGACCTTGCTTCTTCAATGGAAGTCACCTTTGATTCCCACCTCTTGGGAAGAGTTCTAAGGATCTTTGAGTTGATCTCTCCACTAGACATAGGATGACCTAGAATAGCAAGACCATTCACAATGGTGTTGATCCTTGAGTACATGTTGGCTATACTCTCCTCCTTTCCCATCTTGAAGTTTTCAAGCAGCCCTTTGAGCATGTAGACTTTGCTTTCCTTCACTTGATCTGTCCCTTCATAAGTGATGCAAAGCTTTCTCCATATCTCATAGACCGTCTCACAAGAGGAAATCCGGTTGAACTCGGTGGGGGTCATGGAGGCATAAAGGATGTGCATGGCTCTAGCGTTCAAGGTAGCTTTCATCAAGGTGGCTTCATCCCATTCTTCAATGGTAGTCTTTGGTAGAATGTATGGGCTGTTCACCATTTGCCACATCTCGAGACTTGATCCTTGGATGAAGAATTGAAGTCTTCTTCTCCAATAGAGGAAGTTGCTCCCATTGAAGATTGGAAGGCTGGTCGAGAGTCTCCCTCCTAGGAAGTCACCCATCTTCTCCTACTTGTTGAAGTATGCTTGGAGAAGACCCGCTCTGATACCACTTGTTGGATCCTAGATGGGTGACGTAGGTGCTCTAGAGGGGGGGTGAATAGAGCTGAAAGCACTTAAACAAAATTCATCAAACCTTCAAAATATATGACAAGATAAGGTTGCTAAATAGGTAATTTGAGTGCAACTAAATCATGCATAGCAAGGATAAGAGAGATTGAACATGCACCAATTAGACAAGCTATTTAGAGTGGTTCCACACTTCAAACTAGAAGTGTGTCAGTCCACTTGCCTAGAGAGGTCAACCTCTAGGACTTCAACCAATTGCACTCTTATATTCATTCATAAGACTTACAATACATGACCCAACAAAGGACTTACCTATCCAATACAAAGAGTCTTCAACCTTACCAAGGACTTACCCACTTTGCAAGAGTCTTCGGCCTTCTCCAAGGACTTACCCACTCTTGCACAAGTCTTCGGCCTTGTAGGAATTACCCACTCTTCTTGGATCTTCCGCCTTTGACTTCACCTTCACTCGGAGAAGCTTTCCACCAAGGACTTACCCACTTGAGCTTGAGTCTTCTGCCTTCTCCAAGGGCTTACCCACTCTAGCTCCAAGTCTTCGGCCTTGATCTTCACCAAGGGACTCCTTCCCTTGTTCTTCTTCACCTCTCTTGGACAAGAGAGAGAACCTTCATCTTCAAGATAGGAAATGAGAGATGGGGAGGTGGTGGAAGTGAGAGCCTCACAAGATATACAAATAATACTAGCTCTCTTACAAATCTCCTACTCACTCTAATGGATGTAGCAAGTGATTAAGCTTAGAGAGAGAGAGGAGGCTGTAGGAAGCACTCAACTATAGAATAGGAACCTCACAAAGAGTTTGCAATGAATGCTCAACCTTGGAATGAAGCCCAAGGGGTCCTATTTATAGCTGGGGATGCCTCTTAGCCTTTGGGAACACTTGTGAACGAAAACTAGCCGTTTTGTGGCTTGCAACGGATCTATTTTCACTTGTTGCAACTCCACAACGGCTAGAATTGCTTTTTCTGCATTTCAGTACAGTCCGATCGGCCGAGTTTCATTAAAGGCAATTCGGCCGACACACTAGGCGACAAGTCTGAGAGGCAGACTGTCGGCCGAGTTTCCATGGGGAAACTCGACCGATCGGTCGACCTTCAGTCTTGACCAACCAGTGGATCGGCCGAGTTTCCTATCATTGAAACTCGACCGAACAGGGATCGGCTGAGTTGGAAACTCGGCCGACAGCCCAGAAAATTCCATAATATATGGATCGGCCGAGTTTGGAATTCGGCCGACAAAATCCCTGTTAAGGGTATTTTGGAATTTTCATAAACTGTACAAACGATGGATTTTTGAGTCCCAATCATTTTTCTAAGCTTAATTACAAGTCATACAATCATTACAAGTGATTACAAAGCAATTCTAAGGTCATTTACATAGAGATCCCAAAATGCACACTTGTAGCTATTTTGACTTGTCTTTTCTCCAATTTGATATGCGCAAGTTAGGGCATTTGGAGTGTGTCTAAACCTAATCTGAAATCACTCAATGTAGAAGCATTAGACACCAATATGTGGAATGGTTAGTCATCATCAAAACAAGGGTTTAGTCAATTTAGACGTGAGTCAACATTGACCTAATTGACCTTGAGTCAACATTCTCCCCCTTTTTGAAGATGACAAACCATTCCATAAATGTATTGAAAGCTTGTAAGTAAAATCATACCTTCGGAGAAACCTAGGGGTTTCAGTAGAATTGAGTTCATATGCTCCCCCTCAATTGATGCTAGTGGAGTTTTCATACTCCCCCTCAATTGATGCTATTTCTCCTGCATGGTTAGCTTTCATAACATTTATAGAAACTATGTCTTCTACTCATATATGTTCTACACATATATGTCTTCTCCCATTTACCTTCTCCCCTTTACATGGACACGCTTCTTTGCTTCATGTAAGACATGCCTTCTCCCTGTTGTCAAAAGAAGACATATCTTTCTCCCCCTTTGTCATTTCAAAAAGGTGGGGGTGTGAAGAAACTAAGAAACACCACTTGTTAAGAGAAAGAAGATAACAAAAGTTATATGAGGAGAGTAGAAGAGCACATATAGGGTCTTGTCCAAGCATAGAAAGAAAAGCAAGTTAAAACATATACTTGAACATCCCAAAAATGCAAGATACAGTGCTGCAGAAAAACAATAAATCACAACTTTGACCCTCAAGATGATGGAATTTGACCAAAAACCATCGGAGCTCATGGCGAAGCAATGAGTCTTGCTCAGAAGGGTGTTTCTGCATAAAAAGCACTATACTTGCAGCAAAAACTGAAATTGGAGCAAAACCTGCATAAAAACCAAAAATACTCCAATTTCTACATACAATGTAGATCTATGTACCCTGCATCACAATGTTATGCAAGCAACTCAAGATAGTAGATATGCAATTTAAAGAACAATCTTGAGCATGTATAAGATAAGATACAAACATAACATATAGATGATCAAGTATACCACTTATTGATAGGGTTAGAACTACATGTATGCGAACTACTAGTAGATGATATCACAAGTTAGGACTACTAGTAGGATCTAGATCATAGCAAAGAGATAAGCAACATAAAGCAAGCTATGATTAGATTTAGAGATATATCCAAACAAAGAGATATGCAAATATAGAAGTATGAGAGGATATAACTCACTAGATATGCATCCTTACCATAAGATGATTACCCCTATGAACGTCAAGGTTGTATCAAAACAAGATATACACCTAGAGAGATGTAGCAAGTTAGAGCATAACGAAAGCAATTTAAGACACAACCAAGAGATCCAAAGAGATCATCATCAAAACCTGCAAAACAACTCAAAGCAAGTAATTGCAACATATAGATATACCAATTTAGAGCAGTTAGAGAGATAGAGTTGTATGCAAGATAGGCAATTTAGAACATGGCAATATGCATATATAAAGGTACCAAATGAGAGTGCCAAAGAATAAGGCTATTGGTTGAGAAAATCTAGTTGAGAGGGAAATTCTCACTCAATAAGCCAAATGTATATTCTGTGCACAGTGTAATCGGTCGAGTTCTGAGCATTGACAACTCGGCCGATCGCAGCTGTTGGCAACACCCATTGGTGCCTATCGGCCGAGTTTCAATAGGGCAAACTCGACCGACAGAGCAGCTGTCAAAAAGCACATATATCTCATAAAAACATATTTAAAGGCATGATAAATATACAAACCATATCCAAACATGTCTAAACAAGTTAGTAATGCACTATAGAAGCATTAGAAATAGTTTTTGAGCAAGAGTGTGAAGAGAATCACAAAATACCACTTTTGACTCAAAAACCATATGTATAGTGCACATTAACTTGACAAAAACAAGTTAGGGTAGGTTATAAGCAATAAAACCATTACCTTTGTGCTTACCATTGCTTTTCCACTTGTTGTCACCCTCTACACATCTCACCTTTCTTCTTTCATGTGGATTGAAAAGACAATTTGCAATTCAATACCTCAAGTCAATCCATTTGCAAGTACCTACAAGAAGAAAGATGAAATGGTCCCCAATCATGTTTTTGGGTCCGGAGGAATTAGCTTAGCAACCCAAGTCCTATTGCTCTTGGGTGCTTTCCTAAAAGGACAACAAGTAGAATAATGACCAAAATCATTGCAATAGTTGCATGTGCCCATAGTCTTGGAACTAGAGGATTCTCCATGGAATATTGGAGGTCCTTTATCTTTGTTGTTCCCTTGACTACTATCATATCCTAAACCATGTCTACCAATTTGTTTAGTAGAATTGAGTAGGATGTCATTAAGACTCTTCTTACCAACTAAGAATCTTTGCAAAGATGATCTCAAACTATCATTATCATGCTTAAGAGAAGCAATAGTAGAAGACAATTGATTAATGTTATCTCTAGCATGTAGAAGATCATTTTCTAAGCAAAGAGTTTTAGTTAAATAAGAATCTCTATCAATATGAAGAGCAGCAACATCATTCTCTTTATTAGTATAACTAGAACAAGATTCATTTCCATTGATTTTAGCAAGCAAGGAGGCATTTTCTATTTCTAATTCATGCAAAACAAAATCTTTGTCCTTGTTTTCAGATTTAAGAACATCAATGTCATGCATGAGAGAATCAATAATTAAAGTATGCTCTTCATTAGAATTAGGCATGAGAGGTTGAGCTTCTAGAAATTTAATCTTATCAAGTAAACTAGCATTTTCAAGTTTAAGAGAGTCTACTTGGCTAAGACAATCATTTTTATCAATAAGCAAGCAAGAATTTGCATATTCAAGATCATCTAGTTCTATATGCAAATTATCAACAATTTTAGCAAGCTTTTTCTTTTTCTTTTTAGAAGACTTAAGAGATGCACAAATATCATGAATGAGATCAATCAAGGATTCTTTATCTAAAGAGTCTAGATTTACCTCATTTGAGTCTTCACTTGTTGATGCTACAAGAGCAAAATGACATTCTCCTTCATCACTAGAGCTTGAGCTTGATCCTTCACATGAATCTTCACTTGAGCTTGAGTTGGAGGAGCCGCTTGAGCTTGAGTGCCATTTCTTCTTGTGAAGATGGGTCTTTTTGCCTTGTGGGCAATCTTCCTTGTAGTGACCCTTCTTCCCACATGTGAAGCACCAGATGGAGGAGGACTTGCCTTTGTAGAGTCTACCTTTGGAGTACATGGCATCTTCTTTAGCTTGAGAGGATGGAGAGACTTTTTCCATGATAGCTTCAATTTGAGCCTTTATTTCAGCCTTCTTCATTCTCTTAAGCTCTTTCTTCTCTTGTCTTTCTACTTCCTCCCTCTTGTCAAGAGTGGCTTCATGTGCTTGTAGATTTCCAATGAGCTCTTCAATGGGGATGTCCTTAAGTGACCTTGCTTCTTCAATGGAAGTCACCTTTGATTCCCACCTCTTGGGAAGAGTTCTAAGGATCTTTGAGTTGATCTCTCCACTAGACATAGGATGACCTAGAATAGCAAGACCATTCACAATGGTGTTGATCCTTGAGTACATGTTGGCTATACTCTCCTCCTTTCCCATCTTGAAGTTTTCAAGCAGCCCTTTGAGCATGTAGACTTTGCTTTCCTTCACTTGATCTGTCCCTTCATAAGTGATGCAAAGCTTTCTCCATATCTCATAGACCGTCTCACAAGAGGAAATCCGGTTGAACTCGGTGGGGGTCATGGAGGCATAAAGGATGTGCATGGCTCTAGCGTTCAAGGTAGCTTTCATCAAGGTGGCTTCATCCCATTCTTCAATGGTAGTCTTTGGTAGAATGTATGGGCTGTTCACCATTTGCCACATCTCGAGACTTGATCCTTGGATGAAGAATTGAAGTCTTCTTCTCCAATAGAGGAAGTTGCTCCCATTGAAGATTGGAAGGCTGGTCGAGAGTCTCCCTCCTAGGAAGTCACCCATCTTCTCCTACTTGTTGAAGTATGCTTGGAGAAGACCCGCTCTGATACCACTTGTTGGATCCTAGATGGGTGACGTAGGTGCTCTAGAGGGGGGGTGAATAGAGCTGAAAGCACTTAAACAAAATTCATCAAACCTTCAAAATATATGACAAGATAAGGTTGCTAAATAGGTAATTTGAGTGCAACTAAATCATGCATAGCAAGGATAAGAGAGATTGAACATGCACCAATTAGACAAGCTATTTAGAGTGGTTCCACACTTCAAACTAGAAGTGTGTCAGTCCACTTGCCTAGAGAGGTCAACCTCTAGGACTTCAACCAATTGCACTCTTATATTCATTCATAAGACTTACAATACATGACCCAACAAAGGACTTACCTATCCAATACAAAGAGTCTTCAACCTTACCAAGGACTTACCCACTTTGCAAGAGTCTTCGGCCTTCTCCAAGGACTTACCCACTCTTGCACAAGTCTTCGGCCTTGTAGGAATTACCCACTCTTCTTGGATCTTCCGCCTTTGACTTCACCTTCACTCGGAGAAGCTTTCCACCAAGGACTTACCCACTTGAGCTTGAGTCTTCTGCCTTCTCCAAGGGCTTACCCACTCTAGCTCCAAGTCTTCGGCCTTGATCTTCACCAAGGGACTCCTTCCCTTGTTCTTCTTCACCTCTCTTGGACAAGAGAGAGAACCTTCATCTTCAAGATAGGAAATGAGAGATGGGGAGGTGGTGGAAGTGAGAGCCTCACAAGATATACAAATAATACTAGCTCTCTTACAAATCTCCTACTCACTCTAATGGATGTAGCAAGTGATTAAGCTTAGAGAGAGAGAGGAGGCTGTAGGAAGCACTCAACTATAGAATAGGAACCTCACAAAGAGTTTGCAATGAATGCTCAACCTTGGAATGAAGCCCAAGGGGTCCTATTTATAGCTGGGGATGCCTCTTAGCCTTTGGGAACACTTGTGAACGAAAACTAGCCGTTTTGTGGCTTGCAACGGATCTATTTTCACTTGTTGCAACTCCACAACGGCTAGAATTGCTTTTTCTGCATTTCAGTACAGTCCGATCGGCCGAGTTTCATTAAAGGCAATTCGGCCGACACACTAGGCGACAAGTCTGAGAGGCAGACTGTCGGCCGAGTTTCCATGGGGAAACTCGACCGATCGGTCGACCTTCAGTCTTGACCAACCAGTGGATCGGCCGAGTTTCCTATCATTGAAACTCGACCGAACAGGGATCGGCTGAGTTGGAAACTCGGCCGACAGCCCAGAAAATTCCATAATATATGGATCGGCCGAGTTTGGAATTCGGCCGACAAAATCCCTGTTAAGGGTATTTTGGAATTTTCATAAACTGTACAAACGATGGATTTTTGAGTCCCAATCATTTTTCTAAGCTTAATTACAAGTCATACAATCATTACAAGTGATTACAAAGCAATTCTAAGGTCATTTACATAGAGATCCCAAAATGCACACTTGTAGCTATTTTGACTTGTCTTTTCTCCAATTTGATATGCGCAAGTTAGGGCATTTGGAGTGTGTCTAAACCTAATCTGAAATCACTCAATGTAGAAGCATTAGACACCAATATGTGGAATGGTTAGTCATCATCAAAACAAGGGTTTAGTCAATTTAGACGTGAGTCAACATTGACCTAATTGACCTTGAGTCAACATTCTCCCCCTTTTTGAAGATGACAAACCATTCCATAAATGTATTGAAAGCTTGTAAGTAAAATCATACCTTCGGAGAAACCTAGGGGTTTCAGTAGAATTGAGTTCATATGCTCCCCCTCAATTGATGCTAGTGGAGTTTTCATACTCCCCCTCAATTGATGCTATTTCTCCTGCATGGTTAGCTTTCATAACATTTATAGAAACTATGTCTTCTACTCATATATGTTCTACACATATATGTCTTCTCCCATTTACCTTCTCCCCTTTACATGGACACGCTTCTTTGCTTCATGTAAGACATGCCTTCTCCCTGTTGTCAAAAGAAGACATATCTTTCTCCCCCTTTGTCATTTCAAAAAGGTGGGGGTGTGAAGAAACTAAGAAACACCACTTGTTAAGAGAAAGAAGATAACAAAAGTTATATGAGGAGAGTAGAAGAGCACATATAGGGTCTTGTCCAAGCATAGAAAGAAAAGCAAGTTAAAACATATACTTGAACATCCCAAAAATGCAAGATACAGTGCTGCAGAAAAACAATAAATCACAACTTTGACCCTCAAGATGATGGAATTTGACCAAAAACCATCGGAGCTCATGGCGAAGCAATGAGTCTTGCTCAGAAGGGTGTTTCTGCATAAAAAGCACTATACTTGCAGCAAAAACTGAAATTGGAGCAAAACCTGCATAAAAACCAAAAATACTCCAATTTCTACATACAATGTAGATCTATGTACCCTGCATCACAATGTTATGCAAGCAACTCAAGATAGTAGATATGCAATTTAAAGAACAATCTTGAGCATGTATAAGATAAGATACAAACATAACATATAGATGATCAAGTATACCACTTATTGATAGGGTTAGAACTACATGTATGCGAACTACTAGTAGATGATATCACAAGTTAGGACTACTAGTAGGATCTAGATCATAGCAAAGAGATAAGCAACATAAAGCAAGCTATGATTAGATTTAGAGATATATCCAAACAAAGAGATATGCAAATATAGAAGTATGAGAGGATATAACTCACTAGATATGCATCCTTACCATAAGATGATTACCCCTATGAACGTCAAGGTTGTATCAAAACAAGATATACACCTAGAGAGATGTAGCAAGTTAGAGCATAACGAAAGCAATTTAAGACACAACCAAGAGATCCAAAGAGATCATCATCAAAACCTGCAAAACAACTCAAAGCAAGTAATTGCAACATATAGATATACCAATTTAGAGCAGTTAGAGAGATAGAGTTGTATGCAAGATAGGCAATTTAGAACATGGCAATATGCATATATAAAGGTACCAAATGAGAGTGCCAAAGAATAAGGCTATTGGTTGAGAAAATCTAGTTGAGAGGGAAATTCTCACTCAATAAGCCAAATGTATATTCTGTGCACAGTGTAATCGGTCGAGTTCTGAGCATTGACAACTCGGCCGATCGCAGCTGTTGGCAACACCCATTGGTGCCTATCGGCCGAGTTTCAATAGGGCAAACTCGACCGACAGAGCAGCTGTCAAAAAGCACATATATCTCATAAAAACATATTTAAAGGCATGATAAATATACAAACCATATCCAAACATGTCTAAACAAGTTAGTAATGCACTATAGAAGCATTAGAAATAGTTTTTGAGCAAGAGTGTGAAGAGAATCACAAAATACCACTTTTGACTCAAAAACCATATGTATAGTGCACATTAACTTGACAAAAACAAGTTAGGGTAGGTTATAAGCAATAAAACCATTACCTTTGTGCTTACCATTGCTTTTCCACTTGTTGTCACCCTCTACACATCTCACCTTTCTTCTTTCATGTGGATTGAAAAGACAATTTGCAATTCAATACCTCAAGTCAATCCATTTGCAAGTACCTACAAGAAGAAAGATGAAATGGTCCCCAATCATGTTTTTGGGTCCGGAGGAATTAGCTTAGCAACCCAAGTCCTATTGCTCTTGGGTGCTTTCCTAAAAGGACAACAAGTAGAATAATGACCAAAATCATTGCAATAGTTGCATGTGCCCATAGTCTTGGAACTAGAGGATTCTCCATGGAATATTGGAGGTCCTTTATCTTTGTTGTTCCCTTGACTACTATCATATCCTAAACCATGTCTACCAATTTGTTTAGTAGAATTGAGTAGGATGTCATTAAGACTCTTCTTACCAACTAAGAATCTTTGCAAAGATGATCTCAAACTATCATTATCATGCTTAAGAGAAGCAATAGTAGAAGACAATTGATTAATGTTATCTCTAGCATGTAGAAGATCATTTTCTAAGCAAAGAGTTTTAGTTAAATAAGAATCTCTATCAATATGAAGAGCAGCAACATCATTCTCTTTATTAGTATAACTAGAACAAGATTCATTTCCATTGATTTTAGCAAGCAAGGAGGCATTTTCTATTTCTAATTCATGCAAAACAAAATCTTTGTCCTTGTTTTCAGATTTAAGAACATCAATGTCATGCATGAGAGAATCAATAATTAAAGTATGCTCTTCATTAGAATTAGGCATGAGAGGTTGAGCTTCTAGAAATTTAATCTTATCAAGTAAACTAGCATTTTCAAGTTTAAGAGAGTCTACTTGGCTAAGACAATCATTTTTATCAATAAGCAAGCAAGAATTTGCATATTCAAGATCATCTAGTTCTATATGCAAATTATCAACAATTTTAGCAAGCTTTTTCTTTTTCTTTTTAGAAGACTTAAGAGATGCACAAATATCATGAATGAGATCAATCAAGGATTCTTTATCTAAAGAGTCTAGATTTACCTCATTTGAGTCTTCACTTGTTGATGCTACAAGAGCAAAATGACATTCTCCTTCATCACTAGAGCTTGAGCTTGATCCTTCACATGAATCTTCACTTGAGCTTGAGTTGGAGGAGCCGCTTGAGCTTGAGTGCCATTTCTTCTTGTGAAGATGGGTCTTTTTGCCTTGTGGGCAATCTTCCTTGTAGTGACCCTTCTTCCCACATGTGAAGCACCAGATGGAGGAGGACTTGCCTTTGTAGAGTCTACCTTTGGAGTACATGGCATCTTCTTTAGCTTGAGAGGATGGAGAGACTTTTTCCATGATAGCTTCAATTTGAGCCTTTATTTCAGCCTTCTTCATTCTCTTAAGCTCTTTCTTCTCTTGTCTTTCTACTTCCTCCCTCTTGTCAAGAGTGGCTTCATGTGCTTGTAGATTTCCAATGAGCTCTTCAATGGGGATGTCCTTAAGTGACCTTGCTTCTTCAATGGAAGTCACCTTTGATTCCCACCTCTTGGGAAGAGTTCTAAGGATCTTTGAGTTGATCTCTCCACTAGACATAGGATGACCTAGAATAGCAAGACCATTCACAATGGTGTTGATCCTTGAGTACATGTTGGCTATACTCTCCTCCTTTCCCATCTTGAAGTTTTCAAGCAGCCCTTTGAGCATGTAGACTTTGCTTTCCTTCACTTGATCTGTCCCTTCATAAGTGATGCAAAGCTTTCTCCATATCTCATAGACCGTCTCACAAGAGGAAATCCGGTTGAACTCGGTGGGGGTCATGGAGGCATAAAGGATGTGCATGGCTCTAGCGTTCAAGGTAGCTTTCATCAAGGTGGCTTCATCCCATTCTTCAATGGTAGTCTTTGGTAGAATGTATGGGCTGTTCACCATTTGCCACATCTCGAGACTTGATCCTTGGATGAAGAATTGAAGTCTTCTTCTCCAATAGAGGAAGTTGCTCCCATTGAAGATTGGAAGGCTGGTCGAGAGTCTCCCTCCTAGGAAGTCACCCATCTTCTCCTACTTGTTGAAGTATGCTTGGAGAAGACCCGCTCTGATACCACTTGTTGGATCCTAGATGGGTGACGTAGGTGCTCTAGAGGGGGGGTGAATAGAGCTGAAAGCACTTAAACAAAATTCATCAAACCTTCAAAATATATGACAAGATAAGGTTGCTAAATAGGTAATTTGAGTGCAACTAAATCATGCATAGCAAGGATAAGAGAGATTGAACATGCACCAATTAGACAAGCTATTTAGAGTGGTTCCACACTTCAAACTAGAAGTGTGTCAGTCCACTTGCCTAGAGAGGTCAACCTCTAGGACTTCAACCAATTGCACTCTTATATTCATTCATAAGACTTACAATACATGACCCAACAAAGGACTTACCTATCCAATACAAAGAGTCTTCAACCTTACCAAGGACTTACCCACTTTGCAAGAGTCTTCGGCCTTCTCCAAGGACTTACCCACTCTTGCACAAGTCTTCGGCCTTGTAGGAATTACCCACTCTTCTTGGATCTTCCGCCTTTGACTTCACCTTCACTCGGAGAAGCTTTCCACCAAGGACTTACCCACTTGAGCTTGAGTCTTCTGCCTTCTCCAAGGGCTTACCCACTCTAGCTCCAAGTCTTCGGCCTTGATCTTCACCAAGGGACTCCTTCCCTTGTTCTTCTTCACCTCTCTTGGACAAGAGAGAGAACCTTCATCTTCAAGATAGGAAATGAGAGATGGGGAGGTGGTGGAAGTGAGAGCCTCACAAGATATACAAATAATACTAGCTCTCTTACAAATCTCCTACTCACTCTAATGGATGTAGCAAGTGATTAAGCTTAGAGAGAGAGAGGAGGCTGTAGGAAGCACTCAACTATAGAATAGGAACCTCACAAAGAGTTTGCAATGAATGCTCAACCTTGGAATGAAGCCCAAGGGGTCCTATTTATAGCTGGGGATGCCTCTTAGCCTTTGGGAACACTTGTGAACGAAAACTAGCCGTTTTGTGGCTTGCAACGGATCTATTTTCACTTGTTGCAACTCCACAACGGCTAGAATTGCTTTTTCTGCATTTCAGTACAGTCCGATCGGCCGAGTTTCATTAAAGGCAATTCGGCCGACACACTAGGCGACAAGTCTGAGAGGCAGACTGTCGGCCGAGTTTCCATGGGGAAACTCGACCGATCGGTCGACCTTCAGTCTTGACCAACCAGTGGATCGGCCGAGTTTCCTATCATTGAAACTCGACCGAACAGGGATCGGCTGAGTTGGAAACTCGGCCGACAGCCCAGAAAATTCCATAATATATGGATCGGCCGAGTTTGGAATTCGGCCGACAAAATCCCTGTTAAGGGTATTTTGGAATTTTCATAAACTGTACAAACGATGGATTTTTGAGTCCCAATCATTTTTCTAAGCTTAATTACAAGTCATACAATCATTACAAGTGATTACAAAGCAATTCTAAGGTCATTTACATAGAGATCCCAAAATGCACACTTGTAGCTATTTTGACTTGTCTTTTCTCCAATTTGATATGCGCAAGTTAGGGCATTTGGAGTGTGTCTAAACCTAATCTGAAATCACTCAATGTAGAAGCATTAGACACCAATATGTGGAATGGTTAGTCATCATCAAAACAAGGGTTTAGTCAATTTAGACGTGAGTCAACATTGACCTAATTGACCTTGAGTCAACATTCTCCCCCTTTTTGAAGATGACAAACCATTCCATAAATGTATTGAAAGCTTGTAAGTAAAATCATACCTTCGGAGAAACCTAGGGGTTTCAGTAGAATTGAGTTCATATGCTCCCCCTCAATTGATGCTAGTGGAGTTTTCATACTCCCCCTCAATTGATGCTATTTCTCCTGCATGGTTAGCTTTCATAACATTTATAGAAACTATGTCTTCTACTCATATATGTTCTACACATATATGTCTTCTCCCATTTACCTTCTCCCCTTTACATGGACACGCTTCTTTGCTTCATGTAAGACATGCCTTCTCCCTGTTGTCAAAAGAAGACATATCTTTCTCCCCCTTTGTCATTTCAAAAAGGTGGGGGTGTGAAGAAACTAAGAAACACCACTTGTTAAGAGAAAGAAGATAACAAAAGTTATATGAGGAGAGTAGAAGAGCACATATAGGGTCTTGTCCAAGCATAGAAAGAAAAGCAAGTTAAAACATATACTTGAACATCCCAAAAATGCAAGATACAGTGCTGCAGAAAAACAATAAATCACAACTTTGACCCTCAAGATGATGGAATTTGACCAAAAACCATCGGAGCTCATGGCGAAGCAATGAGTCTTGCTCAGAAGGGTGTTTCTGCATAAAAAGCACTATACTTGCAGCAAAAACTGAAATTGGAGCAAAACCTGCATAAAAACCAAAAATACTCCAATTTCTACATACAATGTAGATCTATGTACCCTGCATCACAATGTTATGCAAGCAACTCAAGATAGTAGATATGCAATTTAAAGAACAATCTTGAGCATGTATAAGATAAGATACAAACATAACATATAGATGATCAAGTATACCACTTATTGATAGGGTTAGAACTACATGTATGCGAACTACTAGTAGATGATATCACAAGTTAGGACTACTAGTAGGATCTAGATCATAGCAAAGAGATAAGCAACATAAAGCAAGCTATGATTAGATTTAGAGATATATCCAAACAAAGAGATATGCAAATATAGAAGTATGAGAGGATATAACTCACTAGATATGCATCCTTACCATAAGATGATTACCCCTATGAACGTCAAGGTTGTATCAAAACAAGATATACACCTAGAGAGATGTAGCAAGTTAGAGCATAACGAAAGCAATTTAAGACACAACCAAGAGATCCAAAGAGATCATCATCAAAACCTGCAAAACAACTCAAAGCAAGTAATTGCAACATATAGATATACCAATTTAGAGCAGTTAGAGAGATAGAGTTGTATGCAAGATAGGCAATTTAGAACATGGCAATATGCATATATAAAGGTACCAAATGAGAGTGCCAAAGAATAAGGCTATTGGTTGAGAAAATCTAGTTGAGAGGGAAATTCTCACTCAATAAGCCAAATGTATATTCTGTGCACAGTGTAATCGGTCGAGTTCTGAGCATTGACAACTCGGCCGATCGCAGCTGTTGGCAACACCCATTGGTGCCTATCGGCCGAGTTTCAATAGGGCAAACTCGACCGACAGAGCAGCTGTCAAAAAGCACATATATCTCATAAAAACATATTTAAAGGCATGATAAATATACAAACCATATCCAAACATGTCTAAACAAGTTAGTAATGCACTATAGAAGCATTAGAAATAGTTTTTGAGCAAGAGTGTGAAGAGAATCACAAAATACCACTTTTGACTCAAAAACCATATGTATAGTGCACATTAACTTGACAAAAACAAGTTAGGGTAGGTTATAAGCAATAAAACCATTACCTTTGTGCTTACCATTGCTTTTCCACTTGTTGTCACCCTCTACACATCTCACCTTTCTTCTTTCATGTGGATTGAAAAGACAATTTGCAATTCAATACCTCAAGTCAATCCATTTGCAAGTACCTACAAGAAGAAAGATGAAATGGTCCCCAATCATGTTTTTGGGTCCGGAGGAATTAGCTTAGCAACCCAAGTCCTATTGCTCTTGGGTGCTTTCCTAAAAGGACAACAAGTAGAATAATGACCAAAATCATTGCAATAGTTGCATGTGCCCATAGTCTTGGAACTAGAGGATTCTCCATGGAATATTGGAGGTCCTTTATCTTTGTTGTTCCCTTGACTACTATCATATCCTAAACCATGTCTACCAATTTGTTTAGTAGAATTGAGTAGGATGTCATTAAGACTCTTCTTACCAACTAAGAATCTTTGCAAAGATGATCTCAAACTATCATTATCATGCTTAAGAGAAGCAATAGTAGAAGACAATTGATTAATGTTATCTCTAGCATGTAGAAGATCATTTTCTAAGCAAAGAGTTTTAGTTAAATAAGAATCTCTATCAATATGAAGAGCAGCAACATCATTCTCTTTATTAGTATAACTAGAACAAGATTCATTTCCATTGATTTTAGCAAGCAAGGAGGCATTTTCTATTTCTAATTCATGCAAAACAAAATCTTTGTCCTTGTTTTCAGATTTAAGAACATCAATGTCATGCATGAGAGAATCAATAATTAAAGTATGCTCTTCATTAGAATTAGGCATGAGAGGTTGAGCTTCTAGAAATTTAATCTTATCAAGTAAACTAGCATTTTCAAGTTTAAGAGAGTCTACTTGGCTAAGACAATCATTTTTATCAATAAGCAAGCAAGAATTTGCATATTCAAGATCATCTAGTTCTATATGCAAATTATCAACAATTTTAGCAAGCTTTTTCTTTTTCTTTTTAGAAGACTTAAGAGATGCACAAATATCATGAATGAGATCAATCAAGGATTCTTTATCTAAAGAGTCTAGATTTACCTCATTTGAGTCTTCACTTGTTGATGCTACAAGAGCAAAATGACATTCTCCTTCATCACTAGAGCTTGAGCTTGATCCTTCACATGAATCTTCACTTGAGCTTGAGTTGGAGGAGCCGCTTGAGCTTGAGTGCCATTTCTTCTTGTGAAGATGGGTCTTTTTGCCTTGTGGGCAATCTTCCTTGTAGTGACCCTTCTTCCCACATGTGAAGCACCAGATGGAGGAGGACTTGCCTTTGTAGAGTCTACCTTTGGAGTACATGGCATCTTCTTTAGCTTGAGAGGATGGAGAGACTTTTTCCATGATAGCTTCAATTTGAGCCTTTATTTCAGCCTTCTTCATTCTCTTAAGCTCTTTCTTCTCTTGTCTTTCTACTTCCTCCCTCTTGTCAAGAGTGGCTTCATGTGCTTGTAGATTTCCAATGAGCTCTTCAATGGGGATGTCCTTAAGTGACCTTGCTTCTTCAATGGAAGTCACCTTTGATTCCCACCTCTTGGGAAGAGTTCTAAGGATCTTTGAGTTGATCTCTCCACTAGACATAGGATGACCTAGAATAGCAAGACCATTCACAATGGTGTTGATCCTTGAGTACATGTTGGCTATACTCTCCTCCTTTCCCATCTTGAAGTTTTCAAGCAGCCCTTTGAGCATGTAGACTTTGCTTTCCTTCACTTGATCTGTCCCTTCATAAGTGATGCAAAGCTTTCTCCATATCTCATAGACCGTCTCACAAGAGGAAATCCGGTTGAACTCGGTGGGGGTCATGGAGGCATAAAGGATGTGCATGGCTCTAGCGTTCAAGGTAGCTTTCATCAAGGTGGCTTCATCCCATTCTTCAATGGTAGTCTTTGGTAGAATGTATGGGCTGTTCACCATTTGCCACATCTCGAGACTTGATCCTTGGATGAAGAATTGAAGTCTTCTTCTCCAATAGAGGAAGTTGCTCCCATTGAAGATTGGAAGGCTGGTCGAGAGTCTCCCTCCTAGGAAGTCACCCATCTTCTCCTACTTGTTGAAGTATGCTTGGAGAAGACCCGCTCTGATACCACTTGTTGGATCCTAGATGGGTGACGTAGGTGCTCTAGAGGGGGGGTGAATAGAGCTGAAAGCACTTAAACAAAATTCATCAAACCTTCAAAATATATGACAAGATAAGGTTGCTAAATAGGTAATTTGAGTGCAACTAAATCATGCATAGCAAGGATAAGAGAGATTGAACATGCACCAATTAGACAAGCTATTTAGAGTGGTTCCACACTTCAAACTAGAAGTGTGTCAGTCCACTTGCCTAGAGAGGTCAACCTCTAGGACTTCAACCAATTGCACTCTTATATTCATTCATAAGACTTACAATACATGACCCAACAAAGGACTTACCTATCCAATACAAAGAGTCTTCAACCTTACCAAGGACTTACCCACTTTGCAAGAGTCTTCGGCCTTCTCCAAGGACTTACCCACTCTTGCACAAGTCTTCGGCCTTGTAGGAATTACCCACTCTTCTTGGATCTTCCGCCTTTGACTTCACCTTCACTCGGAGAAGCTTTCCACCAAGGACTTACCCACTTGAGCTTGAGTCTTCTGCCTTCTCCAAGGGCTTACCCACTCTAGCTCCAAGTCTTCGGCCTTGATCTTCACCAAGGGACTCCTTCCCTTGTTCTTCTTCACCTCTCTTGGACAAGAGAGAGAACCTTCATCTTCAAGATAGGAAATGAGAGATGGGGAGGTGGTGGAAGTGAGAGCCTCACAAGATATACAAATAATACTAGCTCTCTTACAAATCTCCTACTCACTCTAATGGATGTAGCAAGTGATTAAGCTTAGAGAGAGAGAGGAGGCTGTAGGAAGCACTCAACTATAGAATAGGAACCTCACAAAGAGTTTGCAATGAATGCTCAACCTTGGAATGAAGCCCAAGGGGTCCTATTTATAGCTGGGGATGCCTCTTAGCCTTTGGGAACACTTGTGAACGAAAACTAGCCGTTTTGTGGCTTGCAACGGATCTATTTTCACTTGTTGCAACTCCACAACGGCTAGAATTGCTTTTTCTGCATTTCAGTACAGTCCGATCGGCCGAGTTTCATTAAAGGCAATTCGGCCGACACACTAGGCGACAAGTCTGAGAGGCAGACTGTCGGCCGAGTTTCCATGGGGAAACTCGACCGATCGGTCGACCTTCAGTCTTGACCAACCAGTGGATCGGCCGAGTTTCCTATCATTGAAACTCGACCGAACAGGGATCGGCTGAGTTGGAAACTCGGCCGACAGCCCAGAAAATTCCATAATATATGGATCGGCCGAGTTTGGAATTCGGCCGACAAAATCCCTGTTAAGGGTATTTTGGAATTTTCATAAACTGTACAAACGATGGATTTTTGAGTCCCAATCATTTTTCTAAGCTTAATTACAAGTCATACAATCATTACAAGTGATTACAAAGCAATTCTAAGGTCATTTACATAGAGATCCCAAAATGCACACTTGTAGCTATTTTGACTTGTCTTTTCTCCAATTTGATATGCGCAAGTTAGGGCATTTGGAGTGTGTCTAAACCTAATCTGAAATCACTCAATGTAGAAGCATTAGACACCAATATGTGGAATGGTTAGTCATCATCAAAACAAGGGTTTAGTCAATTTAGACGTGAGTCAACATTGACCTAATTGACCTTGAGTCAACATTCTCCCCCTTTTTGAAGATGACAAACCATTCCATAAATGTATTGAAAGCTTGTAAGTAAAATCATACCTTCGGAGAAACCTAGGGGTTTCAGTAGAATTGAGTTCATATGCTCCCCCTCAATTGATGCTAGTGGAGTTTTCATACTCCCCCTCAATTGATGCTATTTCTCCTGCATGGTTAGCTTTCATAACATTTATAGAAACTATGTCTTCTACTCATATATGTTCTACACATATATGTCTTCTCCCATTTACCTTCTCCCCTTTACATGGACACGCTTCTTTGCTTCATGTAAGACATGCCTTCTCCCTGTTGTCAAAAGAAGACATATCTTTCTCCCCCTTTGTCATTTCAAAAAGGTGGGGGTGTGAAGAAACTAAGAAACACCACTTGTTAAGAGAAAGAAGATAACAAAAGTTATATGAGGAGAGTAGAAGAGCACATATAGGGTCTTGTCCAAGCATAGAAAGAAAAGCAAGTTAAAACATATACTTGAACATCCCAAAAATGCAAGATACAGTGCTGCAGAAAAACAATAAATCACAACTTTGACCCTCAAGATGATGGAATTTGACCAAAAACCATCGGAGCTCATGGCGAAGCAATGAGTCTTGCTCAGAAGGGTGTTTCTGCATAAAAAGCACTATACTTGCAGCAAAAACTGAAATTGGAGCAAAACCTGCATAAAAACCAAAAATACTCCAATTTCTACATACAATGTAGATCTATGTACCCTGCATCACAATGTTATGCAAGCAACTCAAGATAGTAGATATGCAATTTAAAGAACAATCTTGAGCATGTATAAGATAAGATACAAACATAACATATAGATGATCAAGTATACCACTTATTGATAGGGTTAGAACTACATGTATGCGAACTACTAGTAGATGATATCACAAGTTAGGACTACTAGTAGGATCTAGATCATAGCAAAGAGATAAGCAACATAAAGCAAGCTATGATTAGATTTAGAGATATATCCAAACAAAGAGATATGCAAATATAGAAGTATGAGAGGATATAACTCACTAGATATGCATCCTTACCATAAGATGATTACCCCTATGAACGTCAAGGTTGTATCAAAACAAGATATACACCTAGAGAGATGTAGCAAGTTAGAGCATAACGAAAGCAATTTAAGACACAACCAAGAGATCCAAAGAGATCATCATCAAAACCTGCAAAACAACTCAAAGCAAGTAATTGCAACATATAGATATACCAATTTAGAGCAGTTAGAGAGATAGAGTTGTATGCAAGATAGGCAATTTAGAACATGGCAATATGCATATATAAAGGTACCAAATGAGAGTGCCAAAGAATAAGGCTATTGGTTGAGAAAATCTAGTTGAGAGGGAAATTCTCACTCAATAAGCCAAATGTATATTCTGTGCACAGTGTAATCGGTCGAGTTCTGAGCATTGACAACTCGGCCGATCGCAGCTGTTGGCAACACCCATTGGTGCCTATCGGCCGAGTTTCAATAGGGCAAACTCGACCGACAGAGCAGCTGTCAAAAAGCACATATATCTCATAAAAACATATTTAAAGGCATGATAAATATACAAACCATATCCAAACATGTCTAAACAAGTTAGTAATGCACTATAGAAGCATTAGAAATAGTTTTTGAGCAAGAGTGTGAAGAGAATCACAAAATACCACTTTTGACTCAAAAACCATATGTATAGTGCACATTAACTTGACAAAAACAAGTTAGGGTAGGTTATAAGCAATAAAACCATTACCTTTGTGCTTACCATTGCTTTTCCACTTGTTGTCACCCTCTACACATCTCACCTTTCTTCTTTCATGTGGATTGAAAAGACAATTTGCAATTCAATACCTCAAGTCAATCCATTTGCAAGTACCTACAAGAAGAAAGATGAAATGGTCCCCAATCATGTTTTTGGGTCCGGAGGAATTAGCTTAGCAACCCAAGTCCTATTGCTCTTGGGTGCTTTCCTAAAAGGACAACAAGTAGAATAATGACCAAAATCATTGCAATAGTTGCATGTGCCCATAGTCTTGGAACTAGAGGATTCTCCATGGAATATTGGAGGTCCTTTATCTTTGTTGTTCCCTTGACTACTATCATATCCTAAACCATGTCTACCAATTTGTTTAGTAGAATTGAGTAGGATGTCATTAAGACTCTTCTTACCAACTAAGAATCTTTGCAAAGATGATCTCAAACTATCATTATCATGCTTAAGAGAAGCAATAGTAGAAGACAATTGATTAATGTTATCTCTAGCATGTAGAAGATCATTTTCTAAGCAAAGAGTTTTAGTTAAATAAGAATCTCTATCAATATGAAGAGCAGCAACATCATTCTCTTTATTAGTATAACTAGAACAAGATTCATTTCCATTGATTTTAGCAAGCAAGGAGGCATTTTCTATTTCTAATTCATGCAAAACAAAATCTTTGTCCTTGTTTTCAGATTTAAGAACATCAATGTCATGCATGAGAGAATCAATAATTAAAGTATGCTCTTCATTAGAATTAGGCATGAGAGGTTGAGCTTCTAGAAATTTAATCTTATCAAGTAAACTAGCATTTTCAAGTTTAAGAGAGTCTACTTGGCTAAGACAATCATTTTTATCAATAAGCAAGCAAGAATTTGCATATTCAAGATCATCTAGTTCTATATGCAAATTATCAACAATTTTAGCAAGCTTTTTCTTTTTCTTTTTAGAAGACTTAAGAGATGCACAAATATCATGAATGAGATCAATCAAGGATTCTTTATCTAAAGAGTCTAGATTTACCTCATTTGAGTCTTCACTTGTTGATGCTACAAGAGCAAAATGACATTCTCCTTCATCACTAGAGCTTGAGCTTGATCCTTCACATGAATCTTCACTTGAGCTTGAGTTGGAGGAGCCGCTTGAGCTTGAGTGCCATTTCTTCTTGTGAAGATGGGTCTTTTTGCCTTGTGGGCAATCTTCCTTGTAGTGACCCTTCTTCCCACATGTGAAGCACCAGATGGAGGAGGACTTGCCTTTGTAGAGTCTACCTTTGGAGTACATGGCATCTTCTTTAGCTTGAGAGGATGGAGAGACTTTTTCCATGATAGCTTCAATTTGAGCCTTTATTTCAGCCTTCTTCATTCTCTTAAGCTCTTTCTTCTCTTGTCTTTCTACTTCCTCCCTCTTGTCAAGAGTGGCTTCATGTGCTTGTAGATTTCCAATGAGCTCTTCAATGGGGATGTCCTTAAGTGACCTTGCTTCTTCAATGGAAGTCACCTTTGATTCCCACCTCTTGGGAAGAGTTCTAAGGATCTTTGAGTTGATCTCTCCACTAGACATAGGATGACCTAGAATAGCAAGACCATTCACAATGGTGTTGATCCTTGAGTACATGTTGGCTATACTCTCCTCCTTTCCCATCTTGAAGTTTTCAAGCAGCCCTTTGAGCATGTAGACTTTGCTTTCCTTCACTTGATCTGTCCCTTCATAAGTGATGCAAAGCTTTCTCCATATCTCATAGACCGTCTCACAAGAGGAAATCCGGTTGAACTCGGTGGGGGTCATGGAGGCATAAAGGATGTGCATGGCTCTAGCGTTCAAGGTAGCTTTCATCAAGGTGGCTTCATCCCATTCTTCAATGGTAGTCTTTGGTAGAATGTATGGGCTGTTCACCATTTGCCACATCTCGAGACTTGATCCTTGGATGAAGAATTGAAGTCTTCTTCTCCAATAGAGGAAGTTGCTCCCATTGAAGATTGGAAGGCTGGTCGAGAGTCTCCCTCCTAGGAAGTCACCCATCTTCTCCTACTTGTTGAAGTATGCTTGGAGAAGACCCGCTCTGATACCACTTGTTGGATCCTAGATGGGTGACGTAGGTGCTCTAGAGGGGGGGTGAATAGAGCTGAAAGCACTTAAACAAAATTCATCAAACCTTCAAAATATATGACAAGATAAGGTTGCTAAATAGGTAATTTGAGTGCAACTAAATCATGCATAGCAAGGATAAGAGAGATTGAACATGCACCAATTAGACAAGCTATTTAGAGTGGTTCCACACTTCAAACTAGAAGTGTGTCAGTCCACTTGCCTAGAGAGGTCAACCTCTAGGACTTCAACCAATTGCACTCTTATATTCATTCATAAGACTTACAATACATGACCCAACAAAGGACTTACCTATCCAATACAAAGAGTCTTCAACCTTACCAAGGACTTACCCACTTTGCAAGAGTCTTCGGCCTTCTCCAAGGACTTACCCACTCTTGCACAAGTCTTCGGCCTTGTAGGAATTACCCACTCTTCTTGGATCTTCCGCCTTTGACTTCACCTTCACTCGGAGAAGCTTTCCACCAAGGACTTACCCACTTGAGCTTGAGTCTTCTGCCTTCTCCAAGGGCTTACCCACTCTAGCTCCAAGTCTTCGGCCTTGATCTTCACCAAGGGACTCCTTCCCTTGTTCTTCTTCACCTCTCTTGGACAAGAGAGAGAACCTTCATCTTCAAGATAGGAAATGAGAGATGGGGAGGTGGTGGAAGTGAGAGCCTCACAAGATATACAAATAATACTAGCTCTCTTACAAATCTCCTACTCACTCTAATGGATGTAGCAAGTGATTAAGCTTAGAGAGAGAGAGGAGGCTGTAGGAAGCACTCAACTATAGAATAGGAACCTCACAAAGAGTTTGCAATGAATGCTCAACCTTGGAATGAAGCCCAAGGGGTCCTATTTATAGCTGGGGATGCCTCTTAGCCTTTGGGAACACTTGTGAACGAAAACTAGCCGTTTTGTGGCTTGCAACGGATCTATTTTCACTTGTTGCAACTCCACAACGGCTAGAATTGCTTTTTCTGCATTTCAGTACAGTCCGATCGGCCGAGTTTCATTAAAGGCAATTCGGCCGACACACTAGGCGACAAGTCTGAGAGGCAGACTGTCGGCCGAGTTTCCATGGGGAAACTCGACCGATCGGTCGACCTTCAGTCTTGACCAACCAGTGGATCGGCCGAGTTTCCTATCATTGAAACTCGACCGAACAGGGATCGGCTGAGTTGGAAACTCGGCCGACAGCCCAGAAAATTCCATAATATATGGATCGGCCGAGTTTGGAATTCGGCCGACAAAATCCCTGTTAAGGGTATTTTGGAATTTTCATAAACTGTACAAACGATGGATTTTTGAGTCCCAATCATTTTTCTAAGCTTAATTACAAGTCATACAATCATTACAAGTGATTACAAAGCAATTCTAAGGTCATTTACATAGAGATCCCAAAATGCACACTTGTAGCTATTTTGACTTGTCTTTTCTCCAATTTGATATGCGCAAGTTAGGGCATTTGGAGTGTGTCTAAACCTAATCTGAAATCACTCAATGTAGAAGCATTAGACACCAATATGTGGAATGGTTAGTCATCATCAAAACAAGGGTTTAGTCAATTTAGACGTGAGTCAACATTGACCTAATTGACCTTGAGTCAACATTCTCCCCCTTTTTGAAGATGACAAACCATTCCATAAATGTATTGAAAGCTTGTAAGTAAAATCATACCTTCGGAGAAACCTAGGGGTTTCAGTAGAATTGAGTTCATATGCTCCCCCTCAATTGATGCTAGTGGAGTTTTCATACTCCCCCTCAATTGATGCTATTTCTCCTGCATGGTTAGCTTTCATAACATTTATAGAAACTATGTCTTCTACTCATATATGTTCTACACATATATGTCTTCTCCCATTTACCTTCTCCCCTTTACATGGACACGCTTCTTTGCTTCATGTAAGACATGCCTTCTCCCTGTTGTCAAAAGAAGACATATCTTTCTCCCCCTTTGTCATTTCAAAAAGGTGGGGGTGTGAAGAAACTAAGAAACACCACTTGTTAAGAGAAAGAAGATAACAAAAGTTATATGAGGAGAGTAGAAGAGCACATATAGGGTCTTGTCCAAGCATAGAAAGAAAAGCAAGTTAAAACATATACTTGAACATCCCAAAAATGCAAGATACAGTGCTGCAGAAAAACAATAAATCACAACTTTGACCCTCAAGATGATGGAATTTGACCAAAAACCATCGGAGCTCATGGCGAAGCAATGAGTCTTGCTCAGAAGGGTGTTTCTGCATAAAAAGCACTATACTTGCAGCAAAAACTGAAATTGGAGCAAAACCTGCATAAAAACCAAAAATACTCCAATTTCTACATACAATGTAGATCTATGTACCCTGCATCACAATGTTATGCAAGCAACTCAAGATAGTAGATATGCAATTTAAAGAACAATCTTGAGCATGTATAAGATAAGATACAAACATAACATATAGATGATCAAGTATACCACTTATTGATAGGGTTAGAACTACATGTATGCGAACTACTAGTAGATGATATCACAAGTTAGGACTACTAGTAGGATCTAGATCATAGCAAAGAGATAAGCAACATAAAGCAAGCTATGATTAGATTTAGAGATATATCCAAACAAAGAGATATGCAAATATAGAAGTATGAGAGGATATAACTCACTAGATATGCATCCTTACCATAAGATGATTACCCCTATGAACGTCAAGGTTGTATCAAAACAAGATATACACCTAGAGAGATGTAGCAAGTTAGAGCATAACGAAAGCAATTTAAGACACAACCAAGAGATCCAAAGAGATCATCATCAAAACCTGCAAAACAACTCAAAGCAAGTAATTGCAACATATAGATATACCAATTTAGAGCAGTTAGAGAGATAGAGTTGTATGCAAGATAGGCAATTTAGAACATGGCAATATGCATATATAAAGGTACCAAATGAGAGTGCCAAAGAATAAGGCTATTGGTTGAGAAAATCTAGTTGAGAGGGAAATTCTCACTCAATAAGCCAAATGTATATTCTGTGCACAGTGTAATCGGTCGAGTTCTGAGCATTGACAACTCGGCCGATCGCAGCTGTTGGCAACACCCATTGGTGCCTATCGGCCGAGTTTCAATAGGGCAAACTCGACCGACAGAGCAGCTGTCAAAAAGCACATATATCTCATAAAAACATATTTAAAGGCATGATAAATATACAAACCATATCCAAACATGTCTAAACAAGTTAGTAATGCACTATAGAAGCATTAGAAATAGTTTTTGAGCAAGAGTGTGAAGAGAATCACAAAATACCACTTTTGACTCAAAAACCATATGTATAGTGCACATTAACTTGACAAAAACAAGTTAGGGTAGGTTATAAGCAATAAAACCATTACCTTTGTGCTTACCATTGCTTTTCCACTTGTTGTCACCCTCTACACATCTCACCTTTCTTCTTTCATGTGGATTGAAAAGACAATTTGCAATTCAATACCTCAAGTCAATCCATTTGCAAGTACCTACAAGAAGAAAGATGAAATGGTCCCCAATCATGTTTTTGGGTCCGGAGGAATTAGCTTAGCAACCCAAGTCCTATTGCTCTTGGGTGCTTTCCTAAAAGGACAACAAGTAGAATAATGACCAAAATCATTGCAATAGTTGCATGTGCCCATAGTCTTGGAACTAGAGGATTCTCCATGGAATATTGGAGGTCCTTTATCTTTGTTGTTCCCTTGACTACTATCATATCCTAAACCATGTCTACCAATTTGTTTAGTAGAATTGAGTAGGATGTCATTAAGACTCTTCTTACCAACTAAGAATCTTTGCAAAGATGATCTCAAACTATCATTATCATGCTTAAGAGAAGCAATAGTAGAAGACAATTGATTAATGTTATCTCTAGCATGTAGAAGATCATTTTCTAAGCAAAGAGTTTTAGTTAAATAAGAATCTCTATCAATATGAAGAGCAGCAACATCATTCTCTTTATTAGTATAACTAGAACAAGATTCATTTCCATTGATTTTAGCAAGCAAGGAGGCATTTTCTATTTCTAATTCATGCAAAACAAAATCTTTGTCCTTGTTTTCAGATTTAAGAACATCAATGTCATGCATGAGAGAATCAATAATTAAAGTATGCTCTTCATTAGAATTAGGCATGAGAGGTTGAGCTTCTAGAAATTTAATCTTATCAAGTAAACTAGCATTTTCAAGTTTAAGAGAGTCTACTTGGCTAAGACAATCATTTTTATCAATAAGCAAGCAAGAATTTGCATATTCAAGATCATCTAGTTCTATATGCAAATTATCAACAATTTTAGCAAGCTTTTTCTTTTTCTTTTTAGAAGACTTAAGAGATGCACAAATATCATGAATGAGATCAATCAAGGATTCTTTATCTAAAGAGTCTAGATTTACCTCATTTGAGTCTTCACTTGTTGATGCTACAAGAGCAAAATGACATTCTCCTTCATCACTAGAGCTTGAGCTTGATCCTTCACATGAATCTTCACTTGAGCTTGAGTTGGAGGAGCCGCTTGAGCTTGAGTGCCATTTCTTCTTGTGAAGATGGGTCTTTTTGCCTTGTGGGCAATCTTCCTTGTAGTGACCCTTCTTCCCACATGTGAAGCACCAGATGGAGGAGGACTTGCCTTTGTAGAGTCTACCTTTGGAGTACATGGCATCTTCTTTAGCTTGAGAGGATGGAGAGACTTTTTCCATGATAGCTTCAATTTGAGCCTTTATTTCAGCCTTCTTCATTCTCTTAAGCTCTTTCTTCTCTTGTCTTTCTACTTCCTCCCTCTTGTCAAGAGTGGCTTCATGTGCTTGTAGATTTCCAATGAGCTCTTCAATGGGGATGTCCTTAAGTGACCTTGCTTCTTCAATGGAAGTCACCTTTGATTCCCACCTCTTGGGAAGAGTTCTAAGGATCTTTGAGTTGATCTCTCCACTAGACATAGGATGACCTAGAATAGCAAGACCATTCACAATGGTGTTGATCCTTGAGTACATGTTGGCTATACTCTCCTCCTTTCCCATCTTGAAGTTTTCAAGCAGCCCTTTGAGCATGTAGACTTTGCTTTCCTTCACTTGATCTGTCCCTTCATAAGTGATGCAAAGCTTTCTCCATATCTCATAGACCGTCTCACAAGAGGAAATCCGGTTGAACTCGGTGGGGGTCATGGAGGCATAAAGGATGTGCATGGCTCTAGCGTTCAAGGTAGCTTTCATCAAGGTGGCTTCATCCCATTCTTCAATGGTAGTCTTTGGTAGAATGTATGGGCTGTTCACCATTTGCCACATCTCGAGACTTGATCCTTGGATGAAGAATTGAAGTCTTCTTCTCCAATAGAGGAAGTTGCTCCCATTGAAGATTGGAAGGCTGGTCGAGAGTCTCCCTCCTAGGAAGTCACCCATCTTCTCCTACTTGTTGAAGTATGCTTGGAGAAGACCCGCTCTGATACCACTTGTTGGATCCTAGATGGGTGACGTAGGTGCTCTAGAGGGGGGGTGAATAGAGCTGAAAGCACTTAAACAAAATTCATCAAACCTTCAAAATATATGACAAGATAAGGTTGCTAAATAGGTAATTTGAGTGCAACTAAATCATGCATAGCAAGGATAAGAGAGATTGAACATGCACCAATTAGACAAGCTATTTAGAGTGGTTCCACACTTCAAACTAGAAGTGTGTCAGTCCACTTGCCTAGAGAGGTCAACCTCTAGGACTTCAACCAATTGCACTCTTATATTCATTCATAAGACTTACAATACATGACCCAACAAAGGACTTACCTATCCAATACAAAGAGTCTTCAACCTTACCAAGGACTTACCCACTTTGCAAGAGTCTTCGGCCTTCTCCAAGGACTTACCCACTCTTGCACAAGTCTTCGGCCTTGTAGGAATTACCCACTCTTCTTGGATCTTCCGCCTTTGACTTCACCTTCACTCGGAGAAGCTTTCCACCAAGGACTTACCCACTTGAGCTTGAGTCTTCTGCCTTCTCCAAGGGCTTACCCACTCTAGCTCCAAGTCTTCGGCCTTGATCTTCACCAAGGGACTCCTTCCCTTGTTCTTCTTCACCTCTCTTGGACAAGAGAGAGAACCTTCATCTTCAAGATAGGAAATGAGAGATGGGGAGGTGGTGGAAGTGAGAGCCTCACAAGATATACAAATAATACTAGCTCTCTTACAAATCTCCTACTCACTCTAATGGATGTAGCAAGTGATTAAGCTTAGAGAGAGAGAGGAGGCTGTAGGAAGCACTCAACTATAGAATAGGAACCTCACAAAGAGTTTGCAATGAATGCTCAACCTTGGAATGAAGCCCAAGGGGTCCTATTTATAGCTGGGGATGCCTCTTAGCCTTTGGGAACACTTGTGAACGAAAACTAGCCGTTTTGTGGCTTGCAACGGATCTATTTTCACTTGTTGCAACTCCACAACGGCTAGAATTGCTTTTTCTGCATTTCAGTACAGTCCGATCGGCCGAGTTTCATTAAAGGCAATTCGGCCGACACACTAGGCGACAAGTCTGAGAGGCAGACTGTCGGCCGAGTTTCCATGGGGAAACTCGACCGATCGGTCGACCTTCAGTCTTGACCAACCAGTGGATCGGCCGAGTTTCCTATCATTGAAACTCGACCGAACAGGGATCGGCTGAGTTGGAAACTCGGCCGACAGCCCAGAAAATTCCATAATATATGGATCGGCCGAGTTTGGAATTCGGCCGACAAAATCCCTGTTAAGGGTATTTTGGAATTTTCATAAACTGTACAAACGATGGATTTTTGAGTCCCAATCATTTTTCTAAGCTTAATTACAAGTCATACAATCATTACAAGTGATTACAAAGCAATTCTAAGGTCATTTACATAGAGATCCCAAAATGCACACTTGTAGCTATTTTGACTTGTCTTTTCTCCAATTTGATATGCGCAAGTTAGGGCATTTGGAGTGTGTCTAAACCTAATCTGAAATCACTCAATGTAGAAGCATTAGACACCAATATGTGGAATGGTTAGTCATCATCAAAACAAGGGTTTAGTCAATTTAGACGTGAGTCAACATTGACCTAATTGACCTTGAGTCAACATTCTCCCCCTTTTTGAAGATGACAAACCATTCCATAAATGTATTGAAAGCTTGTAAGTAAAATCATACCTTCGGAGAAACCTAGGGGTTTCAGTAGAATTGAGTTCATATGCTCCCCCTCAATTGATGCTAGTGGAGTTTTCATACTCCCCCTCAATTGATGCTATTTCTCCTGCATGGTTAGCTTTCATAACATTTATAGAAACTATGTCTTCTACTCATATATGTTCTACACATATATGTCTTCTCCCATTTACCTTCTCCCCTTTACATGGACACGCTTCTTTGCTTCATGTAAGACATGCCTTCTCCCTGTTGTCAAAAGAAGACATATCTTTCTCCCCCTTTGTCATTTCAAAAAGGTGGGGGTGTGAAGAAACTAAGAAACACCACTTGTTAAGAGAAAGAAGATAACAAAAGTTATATGAGGAGAGTAGAAGAGCACATATAGGGTCTTGTCCAAGCATAGAAAGAAAAGCAAGTTAAAACATATACTTGAACATCCCAAAAATGCAAGATACAGTGCTGCAGAAAAACAATAAATCACAACTTTGACCCTCAAGATGATGGAATTTGACCAAAAACCATCGGAGCTCATGGCGAAGCAATGAGTCTTGCTCAGAAGGGTGTTTCTGCATAAAAAGCACTATACTTGCAGCAAAAACTGAAATTGGAGCAAAACCTGCATAAAAACCAAAAATACTCCAATTTCTACATACAATGTAGATCTATGTACCCTGCATCACAATGTTATGCAAGCAACTCAAGATAGTAGATATGCAATTTAAAGAACAATCTTGAGCATGTATAAGATAAGATACAAACATAACATATAGATGATCAAGTATACCACTTATTGATAGGGTTAGAACTACATGTATGCGAACTACTAGTAGATGATATCACAAGTTAGGACTACTAGTAGGATCTAGATCATAGCAAAGAGATAAGCAACATAAAGCAAGCTATGATTAGATTTAGAGATATATCCAAACAAAGAGATATGCAAATATAGAAGTATGAGAGGATATAACTCACTAGATATGCATCCTTACCATAAGATGATTACCCCTATGAACGTCAAGGTTGTATCAAAACAAGATATACACCTAGAGAGATGTAGCAAGTTAGAGCATAACGAAAGCAATTTAAGACACAACCAAGAGATCCAAAGAGATCATCATCAAAACCTGCAAAACAACTCAAAGCAAGTAATTGCAACATATAGATATACCAATTTAGAGCAGTTAGAGAGATAGAGTTGTATGCAAGATAGGCAATTTAGAACATGGCAATATGCATATATAAAGGTACCAAATGAGAGTGCCAAAGAATAAGGCTATTGGTTGAGAAAATCTAGTTGAGAGGGAAATTCTCACTCAATAAGCCAAATGTATATTCTGTGCACAGTGTAATCGGTCGAGTTCTGAGCATTGACAACTCGGCCGATCGCAGCTGTTGGCAACACCCATTGGTGCCTATCGGCCGAGTTTCAATAGGGCAAACTCGACCGACAGAGCAGCTGTCAAAAAGCACATATATCTCATAAAAACATATTTAAAGGCATGATAAATATACAAACCATATCCAAACATGTCTAAACAAGTTAGTAATGCACTATAGAAGCATTAGAAATAGTTTTTGAGCAAGAGTGTGAAGAGAATCACAAAATACCACTTTTGACTCAAAAACCATATGTATAGTGCACATTAACTTGACAAAAACAAGTTAGGGTAGGTTATAAGCAATAAAACCATTACCTTTGTGCTTACCATTGCTTTTCCACTTGTTGTCACCCTCTACACATCTCACCTTTCTTCTTTCATGTGGATTGAAAAGACAATTTGCAATTCAATACCTCAAGTCAATCCATTTGCAAGTACCTACAAGAAGAAAGATGAAATGGTCCCCAATCATGTTTTTGGGTCCGGAGGAATTAGCTTAGCAACCCAAGTCCTATTGCTCTTGGGTGCTTTCCTAAAAGGACAACAAGTAGAATAATGACCAAAATCATTGCAATAGTTGCATGTGCCCATAGTCTTGGAACTAGAGGATTCTCCATGGAATATTGGAGGTCCTTTATCTTTGTTGTTCCCTTGACTACTATCATATCCTAAACCATGTCTACCAATTTGTTTAGTAGAATTGAGTAGGATGTCATTAAGACTCTTCTTACCAACTAAGAATCTTTGCAAAGATGATCTCAAACTATCATTATCATGCTTAAGAGAAGCAATAGTAGAAGACAATTGATTAATGTTATCTCTAGCATGTAGAAGATCATTTTCTAAGCAAAGAGTTTTAGTTAAATAAGAATCTCTATCAATATGAAGAGCAGCAACATCATTCTCTTTATTAGTATAACTAGAACAAGATTCATTTCCATTGATTTTAGCAAGCAAGGAGGCATTTTCTATTTCTAATTCATGCAAAACAAAATCTTTGTCCTTGTTTTCAGATTTAAGAACATCAATGTCATGCATGAGAGAATCAATAATTAAAGTATGCTCTTCATTAGAATTAGGCATGAGAGGTTGAGCTTCTAGAAATTTAATCTTATCAAGTAAACTAGCATTTTCAAGTTTAAGAGAGTCTACTTGGCTAAGACAATCATTTTTATCAATAAGCAAGCAAGAATTTGCATATTCAAGATCATCTAGTTCTATATGCAAATTATCAACAATTTTAGCAAGCTTTTTCTTTTTCTTTTTAGAAGACTTAAGAGATGCACAAATATCATGAATGAGATCAATCAAGGATTCTTTATCTAAAGAGTCTAGATTTACCTCATTTGAGTCTTCACTTGTTGATGCTACAAGAGCAAAATGACATTCTCCTTCATCACTAGAGCTTGAGCTTGATCCTTCACATGAATCTTCACTTGAGCTTGAGTTGGAGGAGCCGCTTGAGCTTGAGTGCCATTTCTTCTTGTGAAGATGGGTCTTTTTGCCTTGTGGGCAATCTTCCTTGTAGTGACCCTTCTTCCCACATGTGAAGCACCAGATGGAGGAGGACTTGCCTTTGTAGAGTCTACCTTTGGAGTACATGGCATCTTCTTTAGCTTGAGAGGATGGAGAGACTTTTTCCATGATAGCTTCAATTTGAGCCTTTATTTCAGCCTTCTTCATTCTCTTAAGCTCTTTCTTCTCTTGTCTTTCTACTTCCTCCCTCTTGTCAAGAGTGGCTTCATGTGCTTGTAGATTTCCAATGAGCTCTTCAATGGGGATGTCCTTAAGTGACCTTGCTTCTTCAATGGAAGTCACCTTTGATTCCCACCTCTTGGGAAGAGTTCTAAGGATCTTTGAGTTGATCTCTCCACTAGACATAGGATGACCTAGAATAGCAAGACCATTCACAATGGTGTTGATCCTTGAGTACATGTTGGCTATACTCTCCTCCTTTCCCATCTTGAAGTTTTCAAGCAGCCCTTTGAGCATGTAGACTTTGCTTTCCTTCACTTGATCTGTCCCTTCATAAGTGATGCAAAGCTTTCTCCATATCTCATAGACCGTCTCACAAGAGGAAATCCGGTTGAACTCGGTGGGGGTCATGGAGGCATAAAGGATGTGCATGGCTCTAGCGTTCAAGGTAGCTTTCATCAAGGTGGCTTCATCCCATTCTTCAATGGTAGTCTTTGGTAGAATGTATGGGCTGTTCACCATTTGCCACATCTCGAGACTTGATCCTTGGATGAAGAATTGAAGTCTTCTTCTCCAATAGAGGAAGTTGCTCCCATTGAAGATTGGAAGGCTGGTCGAGAGTCTCCCTCCTAGGAAGTCACCCATCTTCTCCTACTTGTTGAAGTATGCTTGGAGAAGACCCGCTCTGATACCACTTGTTGGATCCTAGATGGGTGACGTAGGTGCTCTAGAGGGGGGGTGAATAGAGCTGAAAGCACTTAAACAAAATTCATCAAACCTTCAAAATATATGACAAGATAAGGTTGCTAAATAGGTAATTTGAGTGCAACTAAATCATGCATAGCAAGGATAAGAGAGATTGAACATGCACCAATTAGACAAGCTATTTAGAGTGGTTCCACACTTCAAACTAGAAGTGTGTCAGTCCACTTGCCTAGAGAGGTCAACCTCTAGGACTTCAACCAATTGCACTCTTATATTCATTCATAAGACTTACAATACATGACCCAACAAAGGACTTACCTATCCAATACAAAGAGTCTTCAACCTTACCAAGGACTTACCCACTTTGCAAGAGTCTTCGGCCTTCTCCAAGGACTTACCCACTCTTGCACAAGTCTTCGGCCTTGTAGGAATTACCCACTCTTCTTGGATCTTCCGCCTTTGACTTCACCTTCACTCGGAGAAGCTTTCCACCAAGGACTTACCCACTTGAGCTTGAGTCTTCTGCCTTCTCCAAGGGCTTACCCACTCTAGCTCCAAGTCTTCGGCCTTGATCTTCACCAAGGGACTCCTTCCCTTGTTCTTCTTCACCTCTCTTGGACAAGAGAGAGAACCTTCATCTTCAAGATAGGAAATGAGAGATGGGGAGGTGGTGGAAGTGAGAGCCTCACAAGATATACAAATAATACTAGCTCTCTTACAAATCTCCTACTCACTCTAATGGATGTAGCAAGTGATTAAGCTTAGAGAGAGAGAGGAGGCTGTAGGAAGCACTCAACTATAGAATAGGAACCTCACAAAGAGTTTGCAATGAATGCTCAACCTTGGAATGAAGCCCAAGGGGTCCTATTTATAGCTGGGGATGCCTCTTAGCCTTTGGGAACACTTGTGAACGAAAACTAGCCGTTTTGTGGCTTGCAACGGATCTATTTTCACTTGTTGCAACTCCACAACGGCTAGAATTGCTTTTTCTGCATTTCAGTACAGTCCGATCGGCCGAGTTTCATTAAAGGCAATTCGGCCGACACACTAGGCGACAAGTCTGAGAGGCAGACTGTCGGCCGAGTTTCCATGGGGAAACTCGACCGATCGGTCGACCTTCAGTCTTGACCAACCAGTGGATCGGCCGAGTTTCCTATCATTGAAACTCGACCGAACAGGGATCGGCTGAGTTGGAAACTCGGCCGACAGCCCAGAAAATTCCATAATATATGGATCGGCCGAGTTTGGAATTCGGCCGACAAAATCCCTGTTAAGGGTATTTTGGAATTTTCATAAACTGTACAAACGATGGATTTTTGAGTCCCAATCATTTTTCTAAGCTTAATTACAAGTCATACAATCATTACAAGTGATTACAAAGCAATTCTAAGGTCATTTACATAGAGATCCCAAAATGCACACTTGTAGCTATTTTGACTTGTCTTTTCTCCAATTTGATATGCGCAAGTTAGGGCATTTGGAGTGTGTCTAAACCTAATCTGAAATCACTCAATGTAGAAGCATTAGACACCAATATGTGGAATGGTTAGTCATCATCAAAACAAGGGTTTAGTCAATTTAGACGTGAGTCAACATTGACCTAATTGACCTTGAGTCAACATTCTCCCCCTTTTTGAAGATGACAAACCATTCCATAAATGTATTGAAAGCTTGTAAGTAAAATCATACCTTCGGAGAAACCTAGGGGTTTCAGTAGAATTGAGTTCATATGCTCCCCCTCAATTGATGCTAGTGGAGTTTTCATACTCCCCCTCAATTGATGCTATTTCTCCTGCATGGTTAGCTTTCATAACATTTATAGAAACTATGTCTTCTACTCATATATGTTCTACACATATATGTCTTCTCCCATTTACCTTCTCCCCTTTACATGGACACGCTTCTTTGCTTCATGTAAGACATGCCTTCTCCCTGTTGTCAAAAGAAGACATATCTTTCTCCCCCTTTGTCATTTCAAAAAGGTGGGGGTGTGAAGAAACTAAGAAACACCACTTGTTAAGAGAAAGAAGATAACAAAAGTTATATGAGGAGAGTAGAAGAGCACATATAGGGTCTTGTCCAAGCATAGAAAGAAAAGCAAGTTAAAACATATACTTGAACATCCCAAAAATGCAAGATACAGTGCTGCAGAAAAACAATAAATCACAACTTTGACCCTCAAGATGATGGAATTTGACCAAAAACCATCGGAGCTCATGGCGAAGCAATGAGTCTTGCTCAGAAGGGTGTTTCTGCATAAAAAGCACTATACTTGCAGCAAAAACTGAAATTGGAGCAAAACCTGCATAAAAACCAAAAATACTCCAATTTCTACATACAATGTAGATCTATGTACCCTGCATCACAATGTTATGCAAGCAACTCAAGATAGTAGATATGCAATTTAAAGAACAATCTTGAGCATGTATAAGATAAGATACAAACATAACATATAGATGATCAAGTATACCACTTATTGATAGGGTTAGAACTACATGTATGCGAACTACTAGTAGATGATATCACAAGTTAGGACTACTAGTAGGATCTAGATCATAGCAAAGAGATAAGCAACATAAAGCAAGCTATGATTAGATTTAGAGATATATCCAAACAAAGAGATATGCAAATATAGAAGTATGAGAGGATATAACTCACTAGATATGCATCCTTACCATAAGATGATTACCCCTATGAACGTCAAGGTTGTATCAAAACAAGATATACACCTAGAGAGATGTAGCAAGTTAGAGCATAACGAAAGCAATTTAAGACACAACCAAGAGATCCAAAGAGATCATCATCAAAACCTGCAAAACAACTCAAAGCAAGTAATTGCAACATATAGATATACCAATTTAGAGCAGTTAGAGAGATAGAGTTGTATGCAAGATAGGCAATTTAGAACATGGCAATATGCATATATAAAGGTACCAAATGAGAGTGCCAAAGAATAAGGCTATTGGTTGAGAAAATCTAGTTGAGAGGGAAATTCTCACTCAATAAGCCAAATGTATATTCTGTGCACAGTGTAATCGGTCGAGTTCTGAGCATTGACAACTCGGCCGATCGCAGCTGTTGGCAACACCCATTGGTGCCTATCGGCCGAGTTTCAATAGGGCAAACTCGACCGACAGAGCAGCTGTCAAAAAGCACATATATCTCATAAAAACATATTTAAAGGCATGATAAATATACAAACCATATCCAAACATGTCTAAACAAGTTAGTAATGCACTATAGAAGCATTAGAAATAGTTTTTGAGCAAGAGTGTGAAGAGAATCACAAAATACCACTTTTGACTCAAAAACCATATGTATAGTGCACATTAACTTGACAAAAACAAGTTAGGGTAGGTTATAAGCAATAAAACCATTACCTTTGTGCTTACCATTGCTTTTCCACTTGTTGTCACCCTCTACACATCTCACCTTTCTTCTTTCATGTGGATTGAAAAGACAATTTGCAATTCAATACCTCAAGTCAATCCATTTGCAAGTACCTACAAGAAGAAAGATGAAATGGTCCCCAATCATGTTTTTGGGTCCGGAGGAATTAGCTTAGCAACCCAAGTCCTATTGCTCTTGGGTGCTTTCCTAAAAGGACAACAAGTAGAATAATGACCAAAATCATTGCAATAGTTGCATGTGCCCATAGTCTTGGAACTAGAGGATTCTCCATGGAATATTGGAGGTCCTTTATCTTTGTTGTTCCCTTGACTACTATCATATCCTAAACCATGTCTACCAATTTGTTTAGTAGAATTGAGTAGGATGTCATTAAGACTCTTCTTACCAACTAAGAATCTTTGCAAAGATGATCTCAAACTATCATTATCATGCTTAAGAGAAGCAATAGTAGAAGACAATTGATTAATGTTATCTCTAGCATGTAGAAGATCATTTTCTAAGCAAAGAGTTTTAGTTAAATAAGAATCTCTATCAATATGAAGAGCAGCAACATCATTCTCTTTATTAGTATAACTAGAACAAGATTCATTTCCATTGATTTTAGCAAGCAAGGAGGCATTTTCTATTTCTAATTCATGCAAAACAAAATCTTTGTCCTTGTTTTCAGATTTAAGAACATCAATGTCATGCATGAGAGAATCAATAATTAAAGTATGCTCTTCATTAGAATTAGGCATGAGAGGTTGAGCTTCTAGAAATTTAATCTTATCAAGTAAACTAGCATTTTCAAGTTTAAGAGAGTCTACTTGGCTAAGACAATCATTTTTATCAATAAGCAAGCAAGAATTTGCATATTCAAGATCATCTAGTTCTATATGCAAATTATCAACAATTTTAGCAAGCTTTTTCTTTTTCTTTTTAGAAGACTTAAGAGATGCACAAATATCATGAATGAGATCAATCAAGGATTCTTTATCTAAAGAGTCTAGATTTACCTCATTTGAGTCTTCACTTGTTGATGCTACAAGAGCAAAATGACATTCTCCTTCATCACTAGAGCTTGAGCTTGATCCTTCACATGAATCTTCACTTGAGCTTGAGTTGGAGGAGCCGCTTGAGCTTGAGTGCCATTTCTTCTTGTGAAGATGGGTCTTTTTGCCTTGTGGGCAATCTTCCTTGTAGTGACCCTTCTTCCCACATGTGAAGCACCAGATGGAGGAGGACTTGCCTTTGTAGAGTCTACCTTTGGAGTACATGGCATCTTCTTTAGCTTGAGAGGATGGAGAGACTTTTTCCATGATAGCTTCAATTTGAGCCTTTATTTCAGCCTTCTTCATTCTCTTAAGCTCTTTCTTCTCTTGTCTTTCTACTTCCTCCCTCTTGTCAAGAGTGGCTTCATGTGCTTGTAGATTTCCAATGAGCTCTTCAATGGGGATGTCCTTAAGTGACCTTGCTTCTTCAATGGAAGTCACCTTTGATTCCCACCTCTTGGGAAGAGTTCTAAGGATCTTTGAGTTGATCTCTCCACTAGACATAGGATGACCTAGAATAGCAAGACCATTCACAATGGTGTTGATCCTTGAGTACATGTTGGCTATACTCTCCTCCTTTCCCATCTTGAAGTTTTCAAGCAGCCCTTTGAGCATGTAGACTTTGCTTTCCTTCACTTGATCTGTCCCTTCATAAGTGATGCAAAGCTTTCTCCATATCTCATAGACCGTCTCACAAGAGGAAATCCGGTTGAACTCGGTGGGGGTCATGGAGGCATAAAGGATGTGCATGGCTCTAGCGTTCAAGGTAGCTTTCATCAAGGTGGCTTCATCCCATTCTTCAATGGTAGTCTTTGGTAGAATGTATGGGCTGTTCACCATTTGCCACATCTCGAGACTTGATCCTTGGATGAAGAATTGAAGTCTTCTTCTCCAATAGAGGAAGTTGCTCCCATTGAAGATTGGAAGGCTGGTCGAGAGTCTCCCTCCTAGGAAGTCACCCATCTTCTCCTACTTGTTGAAGTATGCTTGGAGAAGACCCGCTCTGATACCACTTGTTGGATCCTAGATGGGTGACGTAGGTGCTCTAGAGGGGGGGTGAATAGAGCTGAAAGCACTTAAACAAAATTCATCAAACCTTCAAAATATATGACAAGATAAGGTTGCTAAATAGGTAATTTGAGTGCAACTAAATCATGCATAGCAAGGATAAGAGAGATTGAACATGCACCAATTAGACAAGCTATTTAGAGTGGTTCCACACTTCAAACTAGAAGTGTGTCAGTCCACTTGCCTAGAGAGGTCAACCTCTAGGACTTCAACCAATTGCACTCTTATATTCATTCATAAGACTTACAATACATGACCCAACAAAGGACTTACCTATCCAATACAAAGAGTCTTCAACCTTACCAAGGACTTACCCACTTTGCAAGAGTCTTCGGCCTTCTCCAAGGACTTACCCACTCTTGCACAAGTCTTCGGCCTTGTAGGAATTACCCACTCTTCTTGGATCTTCCGCCTTTGACTTCACCTTCACTCGGAGAAGCTTTCCACCAAGGACTTACCCACTTGAGCTTGAGTCTTCTGCCTTCTCCAAGGGCTTACCCACTCTAGCTCCAAGTCTTCGGCCTTGATCTTCACCAAGGGACTCCTTCCCTTGTTCTTCTTCACCTCTCTTGGACAAGAGAGAGAACCTTCATCTTCAAGATAGGAAATGAGAGATGGGGAGGTGGTGGAAGTGAGAGCCTCACAAGATATACAAATAATACTAGCTCTCTTACAAATCTCCTACTCACTCTAATGGATGTAGCAAGTGATTAAGCTTAGAGAGAGAGAGGAGGCTGTAGGAAGCACTCAACTATAGAATAGGAACCTCACAAAGAGTTTGCAATGAATGCTCAACCTTGGAATGAAGCCCAAGGGGTCCTATTTATAGCTGGGGATGCCTCTTAGCCTTTGGGAACACTTGTGAACGAAAACTAGCCGTTTTGTGGCTTGCAACGGATCTATTTTCACTTGTTGCAACTCCACAACGGCTAGAATTGCTTTTTCTGCATTTCAGTACAGTCCGATCGGCCGAGTTTCATTAAAGGCAATTCGGCCGACACACTAGGCGACAAGTCTGAGAGGCAGACTGTCGGCCGAGTTTCCATGGGGAAACTCGACCGATCGGTCGACCTTCAGTCTTGACCAACCAGTGGATCGGCCGAGTTTCCTATCATTGAAACTCGACCGAACAGGGATCGGCTGAGTTGGAAACTCGGCCGACAGCCCAGAAAATTCCATAATATATGGATCGGCCGAGTTTGGAATTCGGCCGACAAAATCCCTGTTAAGGGTATTTTGGAATTTTCATAAACTGTACAAACGATGGATTTTTGAGTCCCAATCATTTTTCTAAGCTTAATTACAAGTCATACAATCATTACAAGTGATTACAAAGCAATTCTAAGGTCATTTACATAGAGATCCCAAAATGCACACTTGTAGCTATTTTGACTTGTCTTTTCTCCAATTTGATATGCGCAAGTTAGGGCATTTGGAGTGTGTCTAAACCTAATCTGAAATCACTCAATGTAGAAGCATTAGACACCAATATGTGGAATGGTTAGTCATCATCAAAACAAGGGTTTAGTCAATTTAGACGTGAGTCAACATTGACCTAATTGACCTTGAGTCAACACAATTGACTTCCTTTTAGGGTTTGAAAAGCTTCCTTCTAGTGATCTTGACCTAAAATAATAAGAATCCCCTTATTTTCTCCATTTATTTCTTTTTTATCCTTCTTCATACATTTATCCAGGTCATAACCTTGTTGTTCTATGGTATAAATTGCTCTAAAGCTCTAAAACCCTACCTTTCTTGCTCCTTATGCTTAGGGTTTGCTCATTTGATGAAGAAAGGTGCTAGATGGATGAGTTCACAGCTTATGCTTGGATTTTCTACCCTAACTTCTCATGTTTTCTTATGTTTAGGAGTTTATCTTCTAATTATAGGCAAGTTTTATAAATTGTTCCATGTTTATTGCTTACCATAAGCTTGCTAGCTCATGTTCTTGCTTTTAAATGATGATCCATGCACTAAAAAGCTATGCTTGACTTGGATTTTGATTTTTATAAGGTTCTATGTTCTGATTTCAGTTATATATGAACCTGTGATCATGTGTACATTATTCCTAAGGTATAATATGACTTGGATCAGGTTGGTTTGACAACCTATGGTGCTAAGCACCTATCAACCAATGGTCAAATTTAGGGTTTAAAGTTGATTTCTTCTATAAACACATGACTCGATGGTGGTACCATTGCAACAACCAATGGTGTTGTCTTCATGACAACTGATGGTGGTGACCAAGGACGTCAACTTACGTTCAGCCCTTAGGTCAGGTGTTGGCCTAATTAGAATCCTAGTAATTAACAACTAAGTACCCTAATGATGCTATCAATCAATGTTTATATTAGTTTGATATTTGATGTTGATTAATGAATATAGTGTTGATCTAACAACCTATGGTGACTTAATGATCACTAATGATGGTGGATCAGGTCTCCAAAAGCTATGGTGAGTTAATCATATAGTTGTAGCATCAATTAAGCCTTAGACCAATGGTTTTTTGGGTCACTTGATGCAATGGTCGGACCTATACTATAATTGATGGTTTTAACATATGAACTTGACCCAATGGTCAAGATCTAATGTTTATTCCTCCAATAAAGTGGAATGATGGCTAATGTAATATGTTGGTCCTAATAATGTGATTTATATTATTTCCTTTATATGTTCAACTTAAGGAGCTTACTTGTTGACAATGGATGGCTTGTTTTAAGTGAACAGTCGAATGTTGGTTTTACCGTACTCTCAACAGAACCCTTATTGTTGTTAATCAAAGGATGTCTAGGTTTCTGTTATTACATGATTTGGATAAGAAAACTTGGGATTTAATAGAACTGATGCATAAGCTTGTCATCTTCCCAAACTTGTTTAACACTTTAGTCACCTCCTTCAGTCTTGTAGCATGACCAACAGAGAAAAGGAGAACATCATCCACAAAATGAGCACCGGTTTTACTTTAACACCCTTTACTTTAAATGTTTTCACCTGGTTGTTATTCTCAGCTTCTTTGATAAGGTGACTCATCCCTTCCATAACCAACGTGAAAATGAGAGGGGAGAGGGGATCCCCCTGGCGTAATCCATTGGATGATTTGAACAAGCCTTCCGGTACCCCAATAATGAGCATCGAGAAAGAGCAAGTTTCATAGCATTGTTTCATAATAGAAATCTATTGTTGGCAGAACCCTAGCGAGGTCATAATCTTCTGTAGGAATTTCCAACTAACATATATGTGTCTATTAAAGTGTTCTTGAATTAGGTAATTGTTGTGAACATAGGTCAACAATGATGTGTGGCTAGACACCAATATTTGATTCTATTTATTTGAACATCACTACCAACATAATTAAGAATCTACCATGTCACACCTATAAGGATGCATAAATAGATTGAAGTTCACAATCAAAAAATGATTATAATGGTTCTAAATCATAAAAAATGTTGATTTTCTATCTAATTAGCTAGTCATATTGGTCTGGGTTAATGGATTGATTGATTGTCAATTGGGCGACTAAGTTTTTCACTGAACTGGCTTGGTTGGCAGATCAGAGTTCAAAAAGAGTAAGTCTTAAATTGGCAGGTCTATTTTGAATTAACCTGATCGGTCGATCAACTAACCTGATAGGTTGATCAGCATGTTTTTGAACCCCTGGTCATTCAATCATATGACGTGATCGATGGATCATAATTCATGCCCGAGTCTTTCAATATTGGGTTATTTTTTAGATTGGGGATAATAAAGGGAGTGAAATTAGGATGTCTAAGCTCATGACTCTCCTAATTTAGGGGACACGTCCCAAAGGGTTTGACTCATCTTTTTAAGATAAATTGGTCTTCACATCTCTCTTATAGAGAGAGGAAGAAAGACTAAGACTTTCGCCCAGGATAAGAGAAGAAAGAGAGTTTCGGAACAAGTAGCACGTCGACAACTCTTGTTCTTCTTCAACTTGGTGGCCAAGGTGGTTCACCACATTCTCTCTCATTTTTTGGATGGAGTAGGGGCCAAGGTACACGTGTGGAGGCTTGTAGAAGCACTTCCATAAGACAACAACAAGTTGTTTCCAGGACGACAACCGTTCAACAACTTAGTGGCCAATTTGGATATGTTCTTGATCCATCTAGATTTCTTGGTGGCCAAATTGGATCGAGATCTGAGAGATCATATTCTTCGCCGACAAAAGGTGTCTTTACTTATTGGACAACTAGTGTGCACAAAAGTACAACTTTAATCCCTTCCTATGTCTTTTTTTAACAAAACTTTATTAGTACGACTGATCCAACTACTAGGGTATAAAGGGAAAAAAATATTGTTATTCTATTGTCTCCTTTCTAAAAACCCTACAAAAGTTAAGTAAAAACAACCTTGATTTCCTATTGGGCCTTTCCCACAAGATGGGAGGAAAATCCTAAGGGAAAGGCCAGCTCCTACCATCTCAACTAGTTCTTTGGTAGATCGGGGAATCCAATCAGCCAAAGTTCATTGGAAAATAGCAACAAACTCCATAAGGAGCCCCAATTCAAAAGGTGTAGAAGGGAATACGAATATAGAATGCCACAAGTCATAGAAATGCATAGATATCAAGTGTAATATAATCAAGAAGTCAAATTGACTTAAAAAGGTAAACCAATCAAGAAACTTGGAACATTTTTGAATAAAATCAAAGAATGAAGAACTAAGTTTCATTGAATTTTTAGAAATTTTCATTAATTTTTGGTGATGGGAAAGGAATATTGTGATTATCCATGAACTCACAGTTGTTTCCTAGCAGTGTAAGGGATATAATGACTCACCTTCACACTCACAGAGATGGCCACTACTCAGTAAATTGCATGCCCCAAGGGAACTTGGAATTACTTCATTGTGATCACAAGATGCTCTCAATGAAATGAATTGATCCTTCAAATAAAGAAGAGTGTTCCTTATATTTTATATATTATCTTTGCTGATGAGATATCATGTTTGGAAGAGAATCCCAAATTGAATGCTTGACATTTGCTAACATAACCAGCCAATATGAAGACAAAACATCAATCTCTCAAAAATAGAGATAATGTCTTTTAGCAAAGGAGTTACTAGACAAGCTATAGAGTACATGAAGATTTTTCTCCAAGTGAAAGAAGTAGACAGACATAAGAATATATGTGCATGTCCATTACTATTTTGAAATTGAAGAAACATGTGGTTATTATATCAAAGAAAAAGTCTAGAAGATATTACAAGGGTGGAAGGAGAGACTGCTACCTAAACTAGGAAAGGAAGTTTTGATCAAAGCAATAGCCCAAGGTTATTCATGTTGGAGAGACTGCTTTATGAGGTTCATTGCGGTATAGTACATTTCTGGTGGAGGGCTTAGGGCAATGAAAGGAAAATCTTGTGACAATATTGGGAGAATTTGTGTAAATCAAAAAAATAAGGTGACACGGCTATAGAGACATGCATCCCTTCAACCAATCTCTAATAGAAAAGCAAGTATGGTTCCGATTAGTGACAACTGACAATCTTGCATAAGTTTTGAAAGTGATATATTTCCCAAACATCACAATTCTAGAACGCAAAGAGATTTCAAACCAAGATTTACTTGGTGAAGCTTTCGGGTAGACAAACCATTACTAGAAGCATCCTAGTGGCGGGTGGGAATGGTTCACAAATTAATATATGGCTACAAAAGTAGATCCTGGTAGAGATCAAATTGTATGCATAGGTCATTATGACCGATACCAATGACATTTCGATAGCTTGGATATGGATATTTACCGATATACTGATGTAAATATTGACAGATGCAATCCTAGCCATATCGACGCCAAAACGAACAAATTAAATCATGAAATTTTACATACGCGGTCTCAACACCTAGATGCAACGTTTTATGCAATAAATTTCTATATTGGGTATGTAGGGGGGTCAATCATGTGGGAGGTAAGGAATTTGTCCTATTTTTTGGAAATTTCAATAAAGGATTTTGATGGCAAAATTTAAGAATTAAGATCTGAAATTTTACTAGCACAATCCATAAACTCATGTTTAGATACATATGCAATAATATTCAATTTACAACAAACATATAACAACGTAGTAAATTACTAACTCACATCAGTTGTATGTTGAGTGGTGTGTTGGTTCTCTATACATTATGTTGTTGATATGGGCCACATATTGCTCCCATGTCATGTAACTTCTATAAAACTTGTTGTATGAAACAACATGCTCCTCATACACTTCAGGATTGGCAAACTGTATCATCCCAAACTTTGGAAAATGTTCTTCCAAATCTTTGAGATATTTTTCCTTGGTTGCTAAAATGAATGGAGGTTGAGTAGAAGCGGGAGGAGGTGCACATGCTTGAGGAGCTTGATGTTGAGGAGCTTGAGGTTGAGTAGAAGTAGGAGGAGGTGCCAATGCTCAAGGATCTTGATGTTGAGGAGCTTGAGGTTGAGTAGAAGTAGGAGGAGGTGCCCATGCTTGAGGATCTTAAGGTTGAAGAAAAGGAGGTTGTAATGGTACATCGGAAATAGGATAAATTTTAGTATGCCCACCACTCCATGTTTGATCTCCATTACCAGTGTATACTTCGGTGTTCACCCGAAAGCAGCCATAAGGGCTACGGACAGAGTATGCTTCGTGATATCCCAAGCCTACTTCTAATCTTGGTGGTGGTTCAACTTGATATCTAGAATACCCATGTTGGGACTGAGATGGGTATGGAAGTGTCTGCCCAAATAACATATCTCCAAATGAATGTTGAGATTCAAGGTCAGATATGCCCATGGAATCCATTGAAACAGCAAGATCAGAATAATAATCACTTTGACTCTGGTATTGTGGTTGTGGTGGAGGTGCACCGTTGTAATATTTCCCACTTCGAGTTTTTCTCCTTTGAAATGTTTTATTAGTCATGGGATATTCCTATTCTGGTGGAGGTGCAACCCTAGTAACATGACTAACATAAGGTTGGTCATCACTTTGAGGATCAACAGCTAGAGGATATTTTGGAGAGTGTTGGCTGCAATTATCACCATCATTGCCACCATCATCAGACTTAGATTTGGAACCAGATGTAGAAGAAGAAGAATCTAAGCTACCTAATTGTTCATCCACTTCTCTGTTGATTTCCATATCAATATTAACATGTACAACTTCAGGATCAAGTCTTTCTTGCGGGGTATCAATAATAATATCATCACCAATATTTTCATCAAATTTCTCTTCTATATATAGATCTGGACGTCCATCTAAATTATCAAGTACAGGATGACCTATCTCATTCATCCATTCCTCTAAAGGATTTTATAAGTCATCCTCCAGTCCTCTACGTCTTTATGTGTTAAAAGTGTATGCGGTGTTAATGGGATCATGGGCAATAGCAAAATATACTTCCTTGTAGTTGGCATCTTGTATTGCTCTAGCCCTCAACTGCATGTTGTAGTGAACATAGACAAGATCCCTCAACTTGTATGCACCAATCCTGTTCTTTCTCTTTGAGTGTATCGAATTGAAAGTGCTCCAATTTCTTTCATAACCCCCTATAGAAGTTGTTTGAGCAAGGATGTGAATAGCCACTTTTCTTAAATGGGGGGAACCTATTCCATTCCAAACCCACCACTCACAAGGATCACCTACCTTGCGGTCATCAATTGCATTTGGATAGCCAAAGCATCCAATGCTTTCACAAAACTGGCGCAACTGCAAAAATAACATATATGATATTGAGATGATGAAATCAAAGGAAAAACTAATGAGAAATTAAGAATGTAAGTTATATAGTTATATACTTCTTCCAATATTAGCAATCGCTCTTATGGAGAGGTAATGAACTTGTTAGTGTCATCTCTCATTGCATTCATTAGAGGTGCATTCAAGCCTAGTATTGGATCCTTGGATTCAAATAGTAAGTTGTCACAAATGTAATTAAGGAAATAAGAATGGCATTTTATTTATAGACCATGAGTTAGACCAATAACTTAGAGGTTAGAATATATTTGAGATATATACCTACTTTATGCAATGGATGCAAAAGCATATTTGTCTAACAGTTCTCACAATTTTTATGTATTGCTCATTGGACCTAGGAGCTGCTTCTTTGATATTGTCCACCATTGAGGTCATTACATCATATATAGGAAAGGCATTGTTGCAATTTTGTCACCATCTACCAACCTCAATACTTTAACAATGGGTTCCATTATTCGCAGCACTCTAGTAACCTTATCCCAAAAAGGTTGGCTGGCAATCAACTCCTCAATTCTTCTACCAATCGGGGTGTTGTGCTTCTTCATGGAGGTCCACTCCACTCCATTGAAGAGCCTCCTAAGTCCATTCTTTTTAGACTTTAACAATTATAAGGCAAGAAAATTTGTTGCAAATTTAATTGCCCCTGTTCTAATTAGATCACCACCATAATACTTAGGTCGCCTCATTGCATTTAACAGAAAATAATGGATGTATATGAATCTTGTGATCAACCTACCATCAATGACAACATATTTGATGAAATCAATTGAGCATGTGTCCTTAAGAAAGAGATATATGTAGTGGTCAGCACATGGTGTCCAATAGACCAAATATTTCTTCATTAAACTCTCGCCATCCTTCTTGAAGGCAGAAGCATTATCAGTAACTATCTGCACCACATTATCCACACCAACTTGCTTCATGTATGTCTTCATTAGTCTCTTTATGTATCGGTGGTTCCTGACCTCACCTGAAGCATCAACAGAGTCTAGAAAAATTGTGATCCATGACAATGTGCAAGAAAGTTGATAATTTGTCTTTTATTTCCACTAGTCCACCCATCACACATAAGTGTGACACCATATTCAGACCACATATGTTTTTGGTCTGAAATACATGCTAGTAGATCCTTCTACTCTAGCGGAAGATACTTGTTCATTAATTCATATGAATTGAGGGCCTTGGTGTCCCTACCAGACTCCCCTACCACATCTACCATATGTTGTAGATAAGGTTCAGCTGCAACATGTGTAGGTATACCATGAGAAAAAAAAAGAACTTTCCCACTGCCTTGCCAACCTTATCTTTTGCACCAGTGAATATTGCTTTGAGGCTTTTTTGCCTAGCCTCTGGCTTCCTAACCCCTGGCTCATCAGCATTCCTCAATCTCACACTAGCAGAACGGGTATCAATGCCTCCTTTCTTCCTTTTACCATGACCATCTCGGTCTTCATCGTCATCTAGGTCAAAAATAGGAATGTGTGTAGTCCCACTGCCTCCACCTACACCAGATGTCCCATACCTCATTGTAATCTGAGCTGACTCCTCCATTTTCCACTCACTTCTGTGAGATTCTCTAATAGCACGTCTATACATACGGCGTGAATAGATTGTATCACATTCAGGAGGATATCCAATATCATCATCAGATTCAACAGAAGAATATGTGGGCCTAACATCAAACAATGTATCTGTGTAAGCCTTGTCAACCTCCTTCATCTATTGTTATTTTTGTTTCTTTGCACCCATAAGTTTTTTGAAATCATTCCTAACACTTTGGGGACACCTTTGGCACATTGCCACATTTTTTTCACCACCAGTAATATGACATTTAAATCTAGTAATCCCCCCTCCACCAATTTTCTTCTTGCAGTAATTGCAAATTATCTTTCCCTTATTCCCGTCAACAGGCATGCAGTGATTCCATGCAAAATCCACATCCTTAGCTCCAACATTACTGGCCCCAGCACCCTCACCATCGCTTGAAGACATCTTCTCAAAAGTCAAAAGTCAACACTGCAAAAAGACAAAGACAAAAAATAGGTGTATGAAATCAAAACCATTAAGTTCCAAGAAATTAATCTATTTGTTGTATTAAAGAATCAAACACAACACTTTAAGTGTATAAATGTTAAATGTATTTATAGAATCATACACAATATTTTTTAAGATTTGTATTACCAAGAAAAAAGGGTTAAATAAAAAATAAAATTCTGAATTGATTTTAAAAATATAAATTTTGATATTTATCTAGTATTAAGGCAAGTGATGTGTTACAAATTACTCATTCCATCTTGCATAACACTAGCACACATATTTCTGTATAAAAACAAAAAAATGTACTTTTTTTATTTTTAACATTTTTAATAAATGAAAATTCGAAAAATATAAATATTTTAACGACATTTTTGTTTGTATTTGTTCATATTAGTATTTGGTACAACTTCTTCTACTAAACCTAAGTTAAATACATATTTTTTAATAGTACTTATTGTATTATTACGAATTTAATATTAATTAGTGAAATTATATGATAATATTAATTAATAGTAGTAAATCTAGTGATACATTAGTAGATCTACATAATATAATCATATATCGATTATTAAATAGCATTAATCCTAAGTTTTTTGGAGTAGATCTAGGATTTGGGTGTATTTAAAGAATTTTGGAGAACTTCTATGGTGAAAATAGAAGGAAATAGAGAGGGGAGGAATTGGAAATGAAGAGAAATGAAAGAAATTAAGAAAACATACCATGATTAGGGCTGATTTGAGCTCCAAGGAAAGAAATCACCCCAAATCTCCAAGTTTCTCCACTCAAACAGTAGCAACAGTAATAGGTTTGCAAAAACCGGTATGCCGGGGCGGCATGCCACTGGTACCGCCCTTAAGTGTGACTTTTTGCATGCAACACCCCCGATATTCGCCGATATCAGGCGGTTTTACTGGTAAGTCCACCGGTTTACCGATATTTACAATCCCAACTATAGACTTGTTCAAACCGATGACCGATGGCGTCGATATCGGTATACTGACGGTACCGTCGATATCTCATCCCATGATGTGTATGACATTGATTGCCTGAATTGGTCTGTGAATTATCAACAGAGAGTGGGGACATGGGACACGGAGATTGTGCACGATCTTTTCAACTAGGAGGTGTGAGCTGATTGTGAGAATTCCAATCAACAGCAGACTCTTTTTTTGGTCAAGAATCAGCAGCAGACTCCCTCATGACACGGTTATGTGTCCCATCGCTCGGGCATTTTTACAGCGAAGTCAGTTTCTTGGTTTGGCAAGTTGGGGAGTTCAGGCAATTAGGAAGCAAGGAAATAACACAAATTTTGGTATTTGGAGGATGGTTTGGAACTCCTCATAATCGTCAAAGATGTCATACTTTAAGTGGCGCCTGCTATGGGAGGTTTGGCAGCAAAAAACAACTTAGGTGAAAGGTGTTGTATTGATATTGGAGTATGCACCCGATTTGTGAAGTGCAATTCGGATCCATTATGCATATGTTCTTCTAGTATCCCTCGGTAAAGAAGGTCTGGAAGGAGAGCAGGTTGGCGATGAACATCGAACACAGTAGATTAGCCATTGAATATGAGCATATATAAACTTTCTGACACTGTCGTCACTTGACTTTGACATCTGACGATCACAATGTAGGAGGCAATGTGGACTAGGGTTGGCAAAACAGAATCAGACCCGAATGACCCGACTTGAATCCAAAAATTTTAAGCGGGTCAGGGTCTAAGATTTTTTGATCCGACCGGAAATTTATCCAAACCTGAAAAACTTAAAATCAATTTAGGGTAGGGTAGAGTCGGAGTTCGGACTTTAGACTCAAATTGACCTGATCGACCTGAAATTCAATATTGTCTTTTCAAATAAAATTACAAATACTAAATTTTAACACTCTCAATGACCTATTAGATTACTATAACAATACTTATAAAGTATATTTTGAAAATTTTACATAGTTTTGTATTGGTTTGTTTGATTTATTATGCTAATTTTTTTATGAATTTGTGTTCAAACCTCATTAACAGACTACAATAAGCTTTATATAACAGTGTAAGTTTGTTTCATTGAAATTTGTTGATTACACTTGGTAGTCATCAACGATTAGACAAATCATAGAATTTTTTAAATTATTACCTTAACGGGTCAAACCCTATAGACCTGAAAATATTTATATGTTAGATTAGGATCTAGGGTTTTGACCCAAAATCCATCTTTTGTATTTTTAAGGTCTAGAGAAAAAGTGTTGACTAGAAATAAAACATGGTTCTTGTCTGATGATGAACATCAAACACATTGTGGTTCAGTCATTGAATATGAGTATCCATAAACTTTCTGACACAATGTCGTCCCTGCACTTTGACAAGTCAGTTATCACAATGTTGGCGGTAAGGACTATCATGAATTACATATTTCAAATAGGGAATGTCAATCTATTCACACCCATGGTACTAAACATCCTCGACATCTGGTGATATATCCTCGATGTTACATATGTCTACGCTTGTCGATGTCGAAACCTTGTAAACTTCTTCGACATCGATGTTGCCTACCTGTTGACATGTGTCAATGAATTCAACCTACTTGGTGATGAAATTGACTTAGCTAGCTCAAAGCCTCCCATCTTCTCGATGATCTTTGTAGTTATTATTGTTGCACACATAGTGAAGGCATAAAGAACTTGTAGGAAACCATTCTTCACATTGAGATGACTGTTTCCTTGGTTTCTAACTAGAGAGTAATGATAAATTTATTCCTCTACTAGATTTCCACAAATTTTGCAAATTTTGGTGTAGACCTAATAAAATTTCACCTCTTTTACTTTTTCCCCTCTTGTCAAATTGATGTATTTGAAAATAAGCTCATGTTTTTAAATTCTAGAATGTGATCCAATTGGGATTTTTGTACATACATAGCACATATAGAACAAGTCTAAATTTTAAACATTTCATATAAAAGATTATAGACGGAGTATGTGTTGACTAAGAATTTGATGTTTTATTCCAAATTCCCTCACAATCTCACTATTTTTTAGCTTATTTTGCGTCGAAGTCTTAGTCCAAAACTTCCTCAAAGTTTCCTTACATGTTCCACAAACTTCCACTTTCTTGCATGTCGAAGTTGACACTAAGACGACGTCTTTTACATTTGCACGTGACTGGATTTTTTATATGTAAAATGTATGGATGACTATATATAGACATATATTTAGTTTTTAAGATAGATTTGATGAAATTTATCAATTTTCATCATGAAATCACTATTTTGAGCTTAATTTTTGTCAACGATGTGTCAAAGTTTAGTTGTAAAAACCCTCGAAGTTTCCTCGATGTTTCCACAAACTTCCACTTCCACACCTGTCGAAGTCCAGTTCCATGTTCACACCACTGTTGAAAGTTTCAAGAGCCTACTCCATGATTATAGAAAATTAATTACTACCGTGCCACGATGAGAAAGCAATCCAAACAGATAACACTTGTTATCGGTTCTGTTAAAGTTATACTAATGTTTTGGTGATCAAAGGACATAGATTAGTTCTGGGACAATCAGCAGAGATGACCATATTGAATTGCCAACTGTGTTTGAGATGTCGTTGGGTACGTTTAATTGTCACGGACAAACTAACCAACGATATGTTAATTTTGTGTAAGATAAATGGTGTTTGGAGCAACGACAAATAAATTCGATGGTAAGATATCCGTTGTTTGGTACATGTGTAAGTAATCCATTTATATGTGTACAAAGTCTATTCCGCCCTATACATAAATATCATAAAATACATCAAATAATCTGTTATAGGGGTTCTGTGGACAATAAATATCCACGGCAGATTAACCAATTTTCTGTAATATAAATTTCACCCAGCACGTTATGTGTCAATTTTCTGATTAGATAAACCGCACGGTATCTTACTTGACAATTAAACAGCACAACAAACAACGGCTAATATGCGGCTAATATGCCGCTTTCAGTTTCTTTGCCATGCCGGTGTTCTACCGGAGCAACAAACGCAGCCTATGGTAAAGAAGTTTGTGAGCAACAGACGCAGCCTATGGTAAAGAAGTTTGTGAACCATGAACTAAGTATGGAACTCACACATGAAGCCCTGGATGTCATAAATTTTAAACGCATGTGTCTTAAATCAGACTACCAGTCACTCATCAACATCAACATATATATGAGCAGTCGATCAAGTAGAACAGATCATATGAGTCCTGCAGTCCAAGTCGTTTTTCTCTCTTACAAGATCATTTGCCTCCTCCTCATTTTCTTATGCACCTACAAAGATGAACCAAGTTAGGACTTGGTAGATTAAGCCCACATTGAATTCTTTTGTCACAACTAGTGACTTCCCAAACGAGCTAGTCATATTTGCAAACTTGTTTGAACATGAGAAGTGTAAAATGTATTCCATTAAAAAAGAAAATAAAGAAATAATGACAGGAAATACACTTACAACGCAACACAAAAACAAATTCCACTCAGGCAAGTCTAGGCCCTCTAGGGCCCGCCACACACTCCATAATAAATCAAAAAAATGAAACAAGATATCAAACACATTCTTTCATGTTAGTGTATGTACTTCGGTTACATTGATAAAGTGGATTACAGATGTACACGTGTATATCCTGGGCTCCTCGCGAATGCTCTGCGAAGTTCAGCGGAGGTTCCACGCTTGCGACGCCATGTTCTGACGGCAACGAGGTCGACGCGACAAGCCTACCTTGGGCAAGGTGGAGCGCCTGGGCCGTCTCTGCTCGAGAGCGTGCGGTGGTGCACAGCGGCGGCTCCGGGCTTGCGACGCCCGGTTCGGTCACAGGCGACGGTTGTGTGTGGTGCCGCGACGGATAGGGCATGGATCCCCTGCGGTTGGCTCCATAGCTGACCTCGGGAGACGGCTTCGGGTGTTGGAGAAAGAATGGGGGCTGTTGGACGATGGAAACCAAAAGCAGGATGGCGAGCCTGTTAACGGCATTGGTCTGCTTGTTGTTAGCGTGGGTGATGTTGGGAACGGGACTTCTGCTAATCGTTTGGTCACCGACAGTGATCCGCGGATGAACATGGGCAATTCCCATGAGGTGTTCGATTTCTGGCGAGAACGACTTGTTCCTGGTGGTGTGGCAGAACATGTTGTCTCTAGTTGCTTGGGTAGCTCCTTTTGGGTTGGTGATCTCCGTGTACCCTTGATGGCAGCGACCTCGGGGATTGGAGGTGGTCTAGTTGGGTGTCAACACTCCAATAGCGAGCTGTCCCGACTGTAGTTGTGAAAGAGGATCTTCCACTTGGCCCTCACGTACCCTAGGACGTGTGTTTTCGGTGCCTACGCCGGGGTCACTAGAGGCACCAATGCTCTAAGCCATGACTTGTTTCCGATGTCGTGCTTCAGGCCATCTGGCGCGAGATTGCGAGGCTAGGAGGCCAGTCGGGAGGCGTCCCCCTCTCCTGGGACCCGATGCTTTCGCTACCTTCAACGTGGAAACTGGAGAAGACACTGCTTATCCTCAACAACTTGCTTTCACAGCAGGTCTCCTGGCCACTTGACGAGGGGTTGTCGGATGCACAACTCTATTGCAGGTGTCCTTCACTCCAAGGCTAGTATCCTATTGGGATTAGAGTCTTCTGGTGGATCGTTCGGTGGTGCCAGGGACGACACTATAGCCATGTGGGTTCACGACTCAACCGGTGCTACAAGAAGTCTGCGACAACAATGCTTAGGCGATTTCTTGGAGCCTCGGTGGGGTAGTGAATGCTTGAGTTCGCAACCTCGGTCAATTGATGAGTTCAAGCCTTTCATCTCTTGATGGTGTGGTTAACAACCTAGACGACGATGATTATGCAAGCGAGGTAGATGATGATGGCGGCTCAATGGGCCCTTCTACCGCCTTTGGTGGTTGGAGTGGAGGCTGACTCTGTTGGAGTGTCATACAGTTGGGTCTGTCTAGTTTTGCGAGGCTTGGATAGATAACATTGTCTCTTTGCTTAGGAGAAGTATGGGTGGTTAGAGATTGTTCAAATGTTTTTGTTTCCTTAGGTGTTGGTCGAGGGGTATCTTATGTAATCTAGATGACATATATATATATATATATATATATATATATATATATATATATATATATATATATATTGTTTCTATGTAATTATTTATATACAACTTAGTAAGAGACTCCCTCTGACACGTTAGTCATATAAGCAACATAAACACATAGATAAACTTGACCAGCATGAATTTGATGCCTTTATTTAGCCAGATGGTAAAAAAAATCAAAATGTGACGCTTCCAAAAACTCTATTTTCTTTAGGTGTTAAAATAAAATGATAAAATAAAACACACTACAAATGAGAATTATAAAAAAAATTGGCGAACAAAATAAGATACATACAAATCAATAAGAGAGAGCCAATTGATTTACTTTCTGATGACTCCCTCCAAGTTGTAAGTACACACACATAGAAAGACTGGACCAATGTGAGTCTGATGCCTTTCTTTTGATTGAAAGTAAAAAATCCAAAACATAACGCTTCTATAACAACTCCATGGTAAAACAAAATTTAAAAAAACAGAACACAAAAAAACTAATTGTAAAAAAAATGTCAAGCGGCCAATCGAATAAGGGCCAACATCAATCTGAAGCCTTTGTTTATGTTGACGTTAAAATCCAAAACGTGATGCCTCTATAATAAATGTTGAAACAAAATTTCAAAAATAAATGTAAAATTATATTGAGAATAGCAAACAATACGCAGGAGACTAACACAGAAAAACAAAATTGGAAATAATAATATTGATGACCGACCAATCGATTAAAAGTCTAGTTACTCCTTCAATGTTGTAAGTACACATATAGACTACTTAACACACAAACAGACTGGACCAACATGAACCACATACCTTTCTTTTAACTTAACAATAAGAATGAAAAATGTCTTCCATAACAACTCAACATTTAAAGATCAAAACGCAAAAAAAAAATGGCAAAATATGACGAATGAAGCATTAAAAAATACACAAGAAAAACCCAAAATCACAAAAAAAAAATTATCAAGCTAAGCAGCTTGATAGCAGACAAGAGACTGCCTTATATTATAAGTTTAAAATGCAACACAAGAACTAAGAATCACAAAAAGATCAAAAAAAGCATAAAAAAAAACACAAAAAAAACTGAGAATCGCAAAGAATACTACAGGGCTTAGCAGCTCGACAGCATGCATGAGATTGTCTTTTATTAGAGGTATATATAGATATAGATACAAAGTCATATTTATACGAACTTTGGTTTTTTCCATTCCTAATGTGTGCACTACAAACTGTTTCAAATAAAAGCCCAATTATTCTGCTGGTGATAATTTGGCAAAGCCCGGCATAACGTGACAAACTGAGGATTAGCTATATAGTTAACGCTCAAGCATGTACTAAACATCTAATTAGCAGTGTATACTTAAAAAAAGTAAGAAGCACAGAACCAAATAGGTACTAAGAGCAGACAGCAAAACATCAAAGACACCCTTTTCTATAGGGTAGATAGACTCGGTTTAACTTAGTAGAGTTATAGAAAGCCTATTACTAGTGTGCTAGTCAGACTGATTTCATTTAGTAACAGTGGAAATGGTTCATCTAGGGATGCCATGAATATAATAAGCACTCATATATGACAGCATATGACAGACCGAGGATTAGATATATAGTTACGCTCAGGCATGTAGTACAGATCAACTTAGCGTATACTTAAAAAATAAATAAAAAGCACACAACGAAGTAAGTACTAAGAGGGGCGGTTGATAGCTTAAGTGGAACGACTCGGTAATACCTCAATGAAAGGTCCCAGGTTTGACTCTTGGCGTGTCATGGTGCAACAATGGTTGGTATTTGATTAGGCTGGTCGTGGTGTCCCCCCAATGACACGATTGGTCCCGTCAAGGTTTAGTCTTGACTGGGTAGGGTCCAATAGTAGCCAATCCCTGGAGGAATTCCTCATTATAAAAAAAATAGGTATTAAGAACAGACAGCAAATACTTAGGGTAGATAGACTCGGTTTAACTTAGCCAGAGTTATAGAAAACCTATCACTAGTGTGCTAGTCAGACTGATTTCATTTGGTAACAGCGGAAATGGTTCATTTAGGGATGATGACATAATTATCACCTTCAGTCCAAGAATATAATAAGCACTCATCTCATATTATAGCAGGTAAACCAGGAAGCTCTCTAATAAGACTGCCTGGGAGCAACCTCCAAAGTCAATTAACAATTTACAACCTATATAGAAGTTGAGGGCATGCATCCACATTAACCGAAATACTTAGCTATTAAATTAAGATAATGGTTTAAGAATATGCAGTTACAACAAACTAAATACATAAACATAAAATTAAGATGATGTATAGCTACTAGCCTATCATGTACCTGCTTATTAACATAAACAGACAGTTCGCAGTGTCATTGTAGTTACTTCAGGACGGAAAATAACATGCTCTCCGAATGATGTTACAAGGGGAGCAAAACTATCGGATGTAGATTTTTACAGCTTCTGCGTAAGCAAGAAATCAACTAATCGGTGAAGCTCCAGGCAGAGGCTCACGGTCCTACAACCTGTGACAGCTTCATGGAATGGTCACCCTCCCAATATGCAGTATTTGATTCTCATTTGCATCACATGCTACAGTACATATACGAAGGCCACTAGCCAATGCAACTAGTCACATCAGATTTGCTGATTGCAGTAAGATCTTCTACTTGAATAATACTTCATGTGCAATCAATGCATAATTATTTACTGTAGTGAATTCAGAACAACAGTTTCACAAAGACGCAAAATTTAAGCAAGATAGACTGTTATCCTTGACATTCAACCACGCATAAGGAACCAGCATAAACCATCATTGGTAATGACAAAGGACAACAGAGTCGGTCTAGTGCAGAAATCTGTGAGATGCAATCATGATATCCCACGAGGCAAAATAGTCAACTCCAATCTCCATGTCAGCAGTCTGTGTCAGCACTTGGGCAGAGACAATGAGCAGATATACATATGGATTCAGCAGTCTAGAAAAAGTATTATCCCATCAGCTGCTGGTTCAAGTATTTCTGAATCCGCTCAATTTGCCCAAGCAATTCATCCATAAGATTCAGCAGGGAGTTAGGATTTTGTCTTGAAGACAATGAGCAGATATACATATGGATTCAGCAGTCTAGAAAAACTATTATCCCATCAGTTGCTGGTTCAAGTATTTCTGAATCCGCTCAATTTGCCCAAGCAATTCATCCACCAGATTCAGCAGGGAGTTAGGATTTTGCCTTGATGAGGCAGCATATCAGTAGTTTCTTGCTCGTTTACAGACTGCAGAAAATGGCTAATCTGATGGCAGCGAGGAGCTGCCTGGAGCCACTGAGGTGGGACGAGAAGATACTCAAAACCCTAGACGTTCTTCAAGAAATGGGTTTTCACAAATTTGGCAGATCTGCAAAACCCTTCAGAATTTTCGATTCTAACAAGTAATACTTGTCAGCCCAGCCACATCTTCCAGATGGAGCCCGGCTCATCTCCCAGATGGCACTTGGCTGAGCACTCGTTCTGGTTGTCTCTGCTATCCACCTGCTGCTTTAACTCGAGTGTTGCAGAGAAAATCTGGAGAGCGCACCTGACTACGCACTTAGCATCCGATTTCTGGGTGCCTCTGTTTTTCACTTGCTACTTTAGATTAACAGTTGCAGGGAGAAATGTCCATATTTTTCCAACAACTAGGATTCCATGATTGCATTCACAATACAGCACCCAGCTATCCATGATTGACTGGTAAAACAACATGCTAAATTTATCCCCCGTCCAGGACCATCCAGCATAACAAGTAACACAGGCAGGTGTTACCAAGTCTTTCACACTTGTTGTCATTCCGAGATGAGATGAGATGCAGGACCCAAAATCCTTTAATTTTAAGCCGGAGTGCGCCATATGAGCCTTGTAATGAAAAGCATAACCAAAACAATGTGATTGTGTGACGCGCCTAATGAGTATCTGGGTGCTCAGATTCAAAGGGTTTAGGCCCACTGCGACGGAAAAAATAGCAACATTGAAGACTCAGAAATTTATTGCGAAGTCACTAGCATCCAGAGTCAAATAATCCGTGTATGTCATTCATTTTTACAGGCACAACAATTCACTTAAAGAGTACCACGAGAAAACAGCAGGCTTGAACACCATTGAGATTCGAAATTAAGCATCTCCGGAAAATATAATCGAATATCTAAGATGTCCCAAACCACCGGTTAATTCTAAGCGTCATGCTGTGCAGTGAGAGAGAGTGACACTGAAGACTGACATCTATTGCCAAGTTACTAGCAACCAGAGTGGAACAATCCCCGTCTATATCATCCATTCTTGCATATGCAACATCTCACTCAAAGCGCCGTGAGAAAACAGCATGCTTCAACACAGTTGAGATTCCAAATTGACCATCTCAGATGTGTATGATAAAATTTCTGGGATGTCCCAGACCACTGGGTAGTTCTACTTGTCATGCTGGGGCAGTGATAATTGCACCTTTGCTTAGTTATACACAATATCGAGATGCCACAGGAGGATTATCCATGGAGCACATGACTTCAACACAGATGAAGACAAGGATGGCGACAATGAACTAGGCCGGAAACATTGCCAGCATCCCTTGGGACAATCGAGTGAGGCCAAACAAATATTGCTTCTGATCAGAAGTGCATAGTTTTCACATCAAGATTGAACCCCCAATAGCAGGAACATCACCAACTACTAAAATTTCCTTGTCCAGTACCAGCTGCAAAGATCCTGCTAATTACTACTGCACAATTGCACCGAGTGTCTCGCATTCTGTCCTGGTATGCTTCCATTAGATGCATCAACTATGAGTTAATCAAGAAGTTTCCTTGGCATCAATTTCACCCCAAACTGCGAACCCAGCTACTAGCAAGTCGGTCCAATGCCTGAACTAGCTTTCCTTCCTGCATCTAATGACTGCTTCTGATATTGAAGATATGAGGGTTATGTTACCCCATAAAGAAGACTTCTAGGGAGACGTCGCCTTCTACATAAGGTAGCACATATCTAGCATGGATGGACCATTTCAATATCGAATGAACTTCTCTCTGCTTCACTACTTTGAGGATTCAAAATTTTGCATAGAAGTAAACGTTCCCCCCTCCCATCAATCAGATATTAACACTAATAGATCGGTTACAACTGGAGATGCATGAATTTTAAAACGTGGTCAAGCAAACTGCTCCAGACAAGCACCGATCTTTCTGCCTGCCAACCTGCCAGTTCACAATTTTATTATGGCCAATGGCCCAAACCTGAATATAACAACTGGCAGGTGCAGGCATGCCAAGCCCCCTATCGGGGCCGGGCCAACCCAAAACTTGCTTCTGATTGCTGTTGATGAGCCTGTCAAGCACAGAACAATATGCAAACATCATAAATAAAGCATCTATAACTCGGATAAACAACTAACATAAATATGATAACTAACAGATTATTCGAGCATTTCCATGCAAGCAACAGATAGCATACATTACAATTCATTACTTTTTAATGCCTCATTACATAAACAAGTGCAATCTTTACCGCCGTGCCCAAATTTAGACACCCACATTCAGTCTTGCGCACACGATCTCAACCATGCTAGGGTCTGCTAGATGGATTCTTTTCTATTCAGTACGGCTTTGGGCCAAGGGTTCTTATTAGCGTGGCATATTTCACAGAGGATAACCGACTACAATAAACATGATAACTAATAGATTATTAGAGTGTTTCCATGCAAGCAACAGATAGCATACATTACAACTCATTACTTTTTAATGCCTCATTTCATAAACAAGCACAATCTTTACTGTCGTGTGCAAATTTAGACACACACATTCAGTCTTTCGCACAATCTCAACCAGGCTAGGGTCTGCTAGATGGATTCTTTTCTATTTTGCACGGCTTTGGGTCAATGGTTCTTATTGATGTGGGTGTGTATCAGTGTGGCATATTTCACAGAGGGTATGAAATGCATACAATCACCAGGATAGACATTTGGCACTCATTCATCCTGGGGGGTTGGCGAGCCTGGAATGGGAATGGGGTTTAGTAGGGGCATAATGTGAGGGATATACTAAGACGGGTTTTTTTTTCATGATGGGCCTATTCAAAATGTGGCAAGTAATTGAAACGCTTCACTATATACCGTGCTGCTGAGTACCCAAACTACTTGAACGGATGCACAGATTGATTTCCCGAGCATTGATTAAAGACCCTTTCCAAAACCCCACCATATCTTCCCTACTCCACTTGAACAACAAGCCTACAGGAAGGATTGGGTCAGAAGTAAGAAAAGGCAATAAGATAGCCCACTGTTGTGCTCATCTCCTACACATGGAGTCACCAGCTGGCCTATTAGATGTAACTTATTTTCATTACCAACACTTTGCCTACCAATCATGATTAATCAGATCCTCTAAAGGAACTATAAGCTTCAATTATAATCAAGCTCATTTCTGGAAGATTAGACATCAATGTCAAAGGATAAGTAAGAGTAGGACATATGTTCACATTTTCAATACGTGAAACATCAAATCCCCTAGTTTCTCCTATAATCTCTCTAAATTATATCTCTAGAGAGAGGTGTGAATGTACTTGATCAAATGTAGAAATCGCATGGACACCAATGGGGAGAAAAGATATATATTTATTATTTCTAATGAAGCTTTTAAATTTATATTGAAATACTTGGGTTGGTATTCGGTAGTGGGAATCTAGTCTCGGTTCTCTTTGCTCTTCAGCCCCTCGCACTCCAAGTTGACAAATGCTAGTCTCTCGAGACTTCCTAAATGAGTGATTTTATGAACAAATACCGACATGTTATTGTGAAGGACCTTCTGATGGATTTAAAATCCACACACGACGTGCCAACAAAGTGATGGGAAGCCATAAAAAACCCATGCAAAATGCTCCACATGACATGGAGCTTCAACGTCATGTGGTCATTCCAGTCTTCCAGATAGATTGAAGTTACTTCATTCCAAACCTAATTTCTATGATTTGAGTGTGCAGCTTTGCTTATACAAAACTCAAAATAGGCACAAAATTCATACCCGCTAAAATATTCACTTTTGATGGTTTAGACAAGTGCAATGCAGACCCAGCAAATGAACCAGCTCAAAGCAATGCTATTGTGTCAAATACAATTAAAAGAAGAAAAAGACGTGCCTGAATCAACTTAGGAAGAGCTTATATGGAGAGATTTTGAATCTTTACAAGACTTCTCTTCTAGCATACATGTGGGAGGACCCAAAATTACGGTGTTGGTTCTGGATCATCTATGCTTCTCGTGCATTGTCAATAACCAAGCTCATTATCACATGACTAGGCAACAAGTGCATAGGAGAAGCATGGGAGGTGGTTCTATGTACTTGTACATTTTCTAGTCACGTTATTAACTTTTTGGCCACTTGGTCTCTGAAATCAACTTATCTCCCAAGTATTAACACTTGTACGGCCCATAACTTAGCTGACTAGAAGAGAACGATCCATGTAAACGACCCAAACATGGTTTGGCTAAGGCTTAGGTGGTGGTGGTGGCGATGATGATGACAATATTCAGTTTTGGGATTTCTTGCACTTTTTTCTAGCACCCATTGGAGGATTTAGAATTACGGTGTGATCCCTGGATCTTCTAAGACTGGCTCATTGTCAATAACAAAGCTTGCTGTCACATGACAGAATAACAAGTACATAGGAGAAGCATGGGAGGCGATCTCATGGTTGTATATATTCTCATCAAAGTGTTCACCTTTTTTCACATGATATCTCAAACCAACTTCATCTCTCAACCATTAAATATGTCTCTGAGACATGGTTGATGCTATTAGGGAAGAGCTGCTTTTATATGAAAAGCAAGTCGTGGAGGACTGTAAAGACAAAAGAAAATAAATAGAACAAGAGATACATGATATAGTCGAAGTAATATAACTATATAAATTCCTGTGCTGCATTTTTTAAATCAAGTATAGCTGATTAGATTTATACTGATGAGTTGATTTACCCCGCTTTGTTTAAGAACGTTGTCTTTAACTGAGAATGCTATCTTCAAATAGATTAATATTACATAAATGCAATGTGTATGAATGTCTTTGTTAATTGAATCAGTGCCTTAAGTAGATTAAAATATAAACAATACATTGTAATCTAAATACATCTTCAGATAAGGGTGCCGCATTAGATTCATTCCATCAACACATATATGATCGTTCCCAAGGAATGAAGTTTCGCCGGTATCGGCCGACGGGTACCGACACGGAAACATGCATGCGTATCGATAGGATCGCAAATATCGATAATCATAGTCACAATATAATCCGTTTTTTTTGAAAAAAACACGTTTAAAACGCGTATTATTCACGTGACGTATATGACGGCCGTTTTAAACTCCAAACCGAATAATACGTTTTAAACGTGTTTAATTCGTGTTTTATTTGCGTATTGCGTTTTAAACACGTTTAATACGTTTTTTTGTCGTTTTAAACAGTTCTGTACTTTTGCTTCATATTTATTTTTTCCACGTCCTTTTTAACTTGTAGCAGGGTTCCACTAAACCGTCCAACCTTCCTCCTCTATCCTTCGACACACCAAGAGGAGTAACCCTCGACATTCTACATGTACGCTCCATCTTTCTCCTCCATTCTCCCCCTTTCTTTCCCTGATTTGTGCTTGCTGCTCCCACTTCTTCCCCTTCTTCAAATATTAGAGTAATCAGTTCGATGTTTAGTCATTTTCAATCATTATGTGTGGGTTTATATATAATTTGTATATTATATATATTATATATATATATATATATATATATATATATATTCGCTTTTTTGCCGACTTTTTTCCGAATAGTTGACCGAACTTTTACGGTACGTTGACCGATTTTTATCTGAATTTTCCGCATAATTCCCGATTTCCGAATTTTTCAACTTGGCCGTACGTATCCCGAATACCGAATTTGTGACTATGCCGATAATGCCGACATGTATACCGCTATGTTTCGATGGTTTCGGTGCAAAATGCACTACTAACTTCACTGTACCACCCGAAACCGGTGGTATACCGACGGGTATACCGTTTTTTGCGAGAATGACTGTTACTTATTGGGAGGAGAAAAGAAGGTACATTTGGATGATTTTTGTCGATTGGAGCTAATACCAGCCCAAATAAAGGTAATTCTAACTAATCTCTTTCATTTCTACCATTAGCAACCTCTCCATCTCTTTTTCCTACTTTTTTCTTCCACTTTCGCGTAAAAAAAAGTGTTTTTTACCGCCAAAGCCTAGAATTACTCCAATTTTTATATGTTTACGCGAACTATACATACATCTATAAGTATATTATGTAGATATGCAATCACTAGATCTACCTACTCACAACACTATTAATTACTATTATCATACAATTTATCTAAGCATATTACAATTGGTATTGATATAATTAGTTACATATTTATGTTTAGTGGAAGATGTTTTACTAAAGAGCAATGTGAATATAAAACAAAGTAGTAATATACACTTATACAGTATTGCACATGAATGAGCAACACGGAAACTTCATACAATTTGCCAATAATGATGTGTATGAGGAGCATGTGACTACACATAACCACCTTTACAGGATGCACATGTCATGGCCGCAATATCTCAGTAATATCAACTCATTACTGTTTGGAGAACCAGCGTGCTGCTCAACATACAGCTGATGTGAGTTGTAAGTAAATGTGTTATTCGTATGTTGTAAACTGTATACAATTGCATAATTGTGTATTTAAGTTTGTGGCTTGTGCTAGTAAAATTCCATATCTTAATTCTTACATTTTGTCATCGAAATCCCAATGGAACATGACAAATTCCTTACCTCCCACATGATGGACTCCCCCCTACACACCCAATATAGAATTTTATTGCATAAAACGTTGCATTTAGGTGTAGAGATTACACCTGTAAAGTTTCATGAATTAATCCGTTCATTTTGGCGTCGAAACGGCATGTCGGTATTTCCATCGGTATACCGGTAAATACCTATTTCCAAGCTGTCAAAACAGTGTCGATATCGGTCACCTTGTTCCTTGATTGTTCCTAGGATTTAGGTTTAAATGATAATAATCTTAGCATGGATGACACTACTAAAATTCACAATTTCTGAACTAATATTGTGAGATATTATCTAAACTTGAACCCACTTTCTCAAAAATCATTTTGAATCATGATCTCTAAGGCCCAGTTTGGCCACCTACATTATAAATGCTGCAATCTGGTATATGGCACCAGCATTTTTAAGACAGCGTGACAGATGAGTTGTACGTGATCTACGGAACCTCACGTTGAATCTGCTGGGAAGAGAGATAAAGTCGGACAGTGGATCAAACAGGATACGGCCTTTCTCGTTACCTCACAATTTGGCATGCCCGCCGTCACCGTTACACTAACTACCGAACTGTAGTCACAAGTTCTGTTTATAATGTGACAGGCTATCATTTACTATTTTAAGTACTAGGATTTTAGAAGTCAGTGGCCAAACTGGGCCTAAGGCCAGATTAATCAAAAAAACTTTTAAAAATATGGAAATATGTACTCTTTAACAACTTCTGCATGCAAGTCATACTTTTCTAAGGTGTGTACCAATCATATTTTAATATGTCCGACTCAATGTCTACAAGTTTCCCAACCACTTGCACCCCACTATTATCAGGTATATAGACTCCACTCTGGGCAGAAACTACCATTATGGATTAATCCAATTAAATGAGTTCCCAAGAAGACGGTCAAGTTCCCAAGATCTCTTTCCCAAGATCTCTAAAGGGTTTCAAAATATAGTCTTCAGTTATGTGGTTGTGTAATGAAGAAGACAATATACATTTTATACAACTTCACAAGCATAATCTTATAAATCGACATCGACATTTAAGCAATTGATTACATATTTTATATAGGGGGTGTTTTCTTTTGAAGGGTAGCTCACAGTTCGACAATATATCAGTATAACTGAAATTATACATCGGTTATGATATTCCCTGGAAGTAGGTAATAAATAATCAAAGGAAAGTAAACACACACCAACTAAAACTATTGTATGAAGAACTACAATTTGAATTTTCTTCTAGAAATAAAAGCTTTTCTGGCATTTTGATGGTTACACCCAAGTTTGCGTATATGCCTAGATGCCTCTAGCCAACCACCCGAGCATCAAGGCATCCCAAGGAGAGGTTTACTTTGGCATGTGGTATCTATTGGACCTTGTTGGCTTATCAAACCTAATCATGGATATGAATTTCCCATCTTAGAGTTCAAGTATTCCAACTGACGATTGATGCCTATGTTACATGGATGGCGCCCTCGATGGTCATACCCTTAAATGTCCATTTCCAGGTTCACCTAGTCTTTGTCTTGAATAAATACTTCACGCAAGGTTTGTGTTAGCAACGTTGGGTTTCAATTGTAATATAATATATCATAGTGCCTTATAGTAGAGCCTTCTTGCAATTTTTTACAATACTCAAACATGGACTCAATGTTAAATATTTGTATGTAAATTATATTTAGCAAATGTTTTTAAAAACGCGAACCGGGAATCGTTCGGTCGAGACCTTGTAGCCGATTAATCGCCAGGCGGGCGATTAATCGGGCGATTTTTCAAAAATCAGATTTTTTAATGATTTTTCACATTTTATAGACATATTATATACACATACTTAATTTAATATCTGTGACTATTTTACAGAACTAAACGTGTTTATTCCTTTAAAAGAAATATGATGTAACAGAATTAAAGAGCTAATAGATTCAGCAGCTAAACATAAATAAATGTATGTATCAGTAAACAATTGCAGGCATGAACAAAATATAAATTGAATTTAGTTGGTTACCTGTGGATGGAGCATGAGCAACATCATACGAGTAGACAACCAGTTGGACAAGGGAAGTAATGTGGTCACATGAAAATACATGAAACAAGAAACAATTAGTACAATATTGATGTAATATTCACAATTTTTCACCTGATGATATTGCTGAAATCTAAAAGCCAACTTGAACATCCAAAAGATAGAAAATCCAAAACACTAATACAAAAAAAATAATTGAAAGATAGGACATCCAAACAGCAAAATCAAAACATAAATGATAAAACATCCAAAACAACACAATCAGCAATTAGTTTGGCCGATCCAACAAAAAGCGGGCCTAACCAGCCGCTTAAAATTAATCGCTAACCGGCCCAAAATCGGACGCTTAATTCAAAAAGCCTTAACCGGTGATTATCAGCAAAATAAATCGGTCAGCCCCGCACCACGGTTAACCGGCCGATTAATCGGCCGGTTGGGCCGATTTTTAAAACACTGTATTTAGCTTTGTTTGTACTTCGTATCTTGTATTTCATAAATTATATTTTGCGTGTTTATGGCGTAAATTTTGGCTTCAAACTATAGAAAACCATTTTGGCTGTCTTGTACAATGCTTATGGAGGATTAACCTATCTCATATCTATTTAAATAGCCATAAAGCAATTGTATTTGACAGAGTTTTATTAACGAGTAATAGGATATGTAGAACAGTATCAGAATTGTTGAAAAATTGAGACATCTATGCATAATAGACAAGCAGCCGTTCTACCCAGTGCTTTGTTACCTTAATAAACATAGTGCAAACCAGAAAATAATTACAGAAGTTTCTCTCACAGGGAGATTCAAAACAAAGGAAATGTTGTGTTTGAATATCACCCTTAAATAGCCCTAAAAACATGAGAGCGACCATCAACTAACATATATGATTCAAGAGGGATCGGTTCTTACTTGCACAAATGGTTGCATATGTTCATTAGGATGAACAAGTGCCATTCCATGACGAGGTGACACAATATATTGAGAAGGGTGCAAATAAATGGACGAACTGGACTGTGGACCAACATGGTTTGTATTGAATGGAGGCATCAAATGTTCTGGAGAGGTATAGCCAAGAGCTGTAGGTGATGAGGCAGCTCGCCATGGAGCTCGGAATTGCTGTGGAATCTGTTGTGGCTGGTGGTCAATAGAAAGTTGAGGCCTATGATTTGATCCAAGCTGTGGGAACTCGGTGTTGTAGTTTGCAACTGGAGAATATAAAGGTTGTACAGCATATGGCCCTCCACTAAAACCAAAACCAGGATCAAACCTCTGCATGTACCTGAACAAAAATAATAAAAATCAGATTAAAGAAAAGACAAAAGCAGTTAATATTACCAGCATGATATATATCCCTAGACCAAAAACGAAAAAGGATTTAGTTCCAGGTGCTATCTAAGTTCAGTTGTTTCAGTTGTTGTTACGACTTACCATCATTGTTGGATTACAGATACGTGTCTGTATCTAACATATTGCCAGACCCCAAAACGCAACTATATATACTGTATAAGTACAAAAGAAATGACATGTAAATTTTCAACTTTTAGAGAAACCACAGTCCCACAGTACATACCAGCAAGGTAATATAAACTATGCAAGACGAACTTCACCAATAATATTTCACCAGTCTAAATTTCATAACTACATTGAAATTGAAAACAAGCACATTTTTATATAACATCATAGAAACGTGAGAAAACATACAAACTAAAAAAAGTACTCATGAATAAATAGAACTATAGAAGTTATCATGATGAAAATCTAACAACAGTCGCCAATCATGAAAGTTTTTTGGTAAGCATCATCAAATTTTTTTGCATTACATAAAAAGCCAAACAAAATTGAATATCAACTTATGATATGAAGTATACATGCAAACAATCCCTCCCAAAAAAGCTACATGTGCACACTATGCAAAGTACATGTGACACAGATACTAAGCAAAGTGTGTACGCAGCACTATAGACCAGTTTTCTTTTAAAAAAATATCATACCAGTAAAAACAATGCCAAAAATACAAGTATTTCTAATTTCATTTCATAAAAGACTGATATATTGATTTATGATAATATCTCAAAATAGTGTCACTTTGTGCGTAAAGAGTATTTTAAACCAAATTAAGAAAACAACTACATGATATATATGAGCTGCATTCATCGCATCATAAAGCAATCATAAACAAGCATTAAAGCTCAGAAGAAAAGTCACTTCTTGTTCTCTTACATTATGTCCTAGGAGTCGCCAAATGAATTAAAATGATGTGCAATAGGGAGTTTTCAGTCAGAGAAATTCAGATCAGATATCATGACCACTCTGTCTACAGAATGAGTTATTCAAGTTACACCATGACCTCACAAAAGAATGTTAGGTCTGAGATAGAAGATGTGCTGAAACTTGCATGCAGCAAGCAAGTTGACATCCCCATTATTATCTCATCTTGTACATAACCCATTTTACCTACTGCATAATCATACGAAAATACAGCAATACAGCTTATGTATGATGTTTTATTGTATGACATATTTGTCATTAAACCACTGGTGCCTACTAGATCGTTTTATTCTATTAGCCTACTGCTTAATGAGCTTGCCTGCCTGAAACAATCTTGCACACATTCCTGCAATTTACCGCTAATTTGGGGTGTAGTCGGGTTGCAAACTGTGATTTTGTCATGTAAAAATACATTTTGAATTCACAATTTCACAGTTAGCCATCCAGACTATACCCAACCAAACAGGTCCTTGATCACATACCAAATGGGGTTAAACCAGATGACAGATGTACTGGCAAGAAAAGAATTTAGACAGCCTTCCGACATAATTAGGGAGAACAATGGCACATAGCTATAAGATATTTTTTATACACAATGACCAACGTACAAAAGGCTGTTAAACTGAAAAGGGAGATCTATAGGAGCTTGCCCAAATCTCGAGATGATGCAACATTCAAAAGATACAAGCAAGCAAAGAAAGAAGCTAAAAAGGTTGTTCAGTAGGCAAGGTCTAGATACTTTGATGATATATAAGAAGATGGACAAAAGAGAAGGGGAAAAGGACATATATAAAATGGCTCAAATAAGAGAAAGGAAAGGAAGAGACTTGAGTCCAGTAAAATGCAACAAGAATGAAGATGGCAGTATGTTGGTGAAGGACGATGATATCAAGAACCAGTGGAGAAATTACTTCCATAAGCTTTTCAATGGAAATACTGCAAATAATGTTAGAGACTCATGTGACATGAATACAAGAGATATCATTTACACACGACAAGTTTCACCATTTGAGGTCAAGAATGCTTTGAAAAAGATGAAAATGAGAAAGGCATGGGGACCAGGCGGTATTCCAATTGATGTATGGAAGAGTATGGCGGATGAAGGAGTTGTGTGGTTAACAAAGTTCTTTAACAAGATCATGAAGACCAAGAAAATGTTGGATGAGTGGAGAAATAGTACTATAGTCCCCATCTACAAGAACAAAGGTGATGTTCAGAGTTGCACAAACTACAGAGGTATCAAGTTGATGAGTCACACAATGAAGCTTTGGGAGAGGATTATTGAGCAGAGACTAAGATCTATAACACAGATATCAAACAACCAATTTGGTTTCATGCCAGGAAGATCAACAACAGATGTTATTATCTGATAAGGAGGCTTATGGAGAAGTATAGAGAAAGCAAAAGAGAGCTCCATATGATGTTTATTGATTTAGAAAAGGCTTATGATCGAGTACCCAAAGAAGTGTTGTGGATGGTTTTGAAGAAAAAGGGTGTGTCAATCCAATACATTGACTTGATCAAAGACATGTATGATAGCTCTACTGCAAGTGTAAAGACTCTTGGAGGAGAGACACGAACTTTTTCTATCACAGTTGGGGTCCACCAAGGATCCACACTCAGCCCAAATCTGTTCGTTCTTGTTATGGATTAGTTGACTAAGAATGTTCAGGATGATATTCCTTGGTGTATGTTATTTGCTGATGATATTGTTTTAATTGACGAATCTAAAGATGGATTGAATGATAAAGTTGAACATTGGAAAGAGTCATTGGAATCAAATGGATTGAAGATTTGCATGAGCAAAACGGAGTATATGCATTGCAATTTCAGCCAATCTAGCAGTGTGAATGATGGAGCCAAGTTGGACGGAGTAGATATACCAAAATGTGATAAATTTCATTACTTGGGTTCTATTATTCAAACATATGGGGATGTCCAAAATGACGTTTGTCACAGGATCACTGCAGGATGGTTGAAATGGAGGAGTGCAACTAGAGTTTTATGTGATCGTAAGATCCCTCTCAGGTTAAAAAGTAAGTTTTATAGAATAGCTATACGGCCGGCCATGCTCTATGGGAGTGAATGTTGGGCGGTGAAGAAACAAGGTCTCAACAAGATGAACGTTGCTAAAATGTGTATGTTGAGATGGATGTGTGGGAAGACAAGAAAAGATCGCTTGAGAAATGATTATATCAAGAATAAAGTGGGAGTGGCGAGCATTGAGGACAAGTTGCGTGAGGGTCAACTCAGATGGTACGGATATGTGCAACGCAGACCGACTAATGCGGCTATATGAAGCAATGCTATTGAGTCAAGCACAATAAATAGAAGAAGAGGAAGGCCTAAATTGACATGGGACGAGCTTATAAAGATAGATTTTGAATCTCTACATCTCAACCAGAATATGGCCCATGATAGAGCTGAATGGAAACGAAAGATCCACGTAGCCAACCCTAACATAGTTGGGACTGAGGCTTAGATGATGATGATGAATGACCAACGTGTATCATTTGTCTAGCAAAGCCCATTATTTATGGAGACAGCCCAATTACTCAGCCACAAATAATAATTTAGCAAAAACTACCTTACAATAATTGTTGAGCAAGTTAGCAACCACAATTTGCATATTATTAAACACAAACTCACATAATTAGTGCAAATTCACTAGAGCTTACCAGCATCATTACTTTGAGAATGAGGATTAGGTGATTTAAGAAGACAACAGAGCTTCCAGTAGGGATGGCATGGCAATAGTGTTGGAGATAAACTGTATTCGCGGATAACCACACCGTATTTTACACCATATAACCGGACAAAATGGTTATGGTGCGGATACCAACGAAGAACATGTCTGACTTCTTCGCCGTTTCAGTGACCACAGAAATACAAATTTCAAAGGAAATCTCGACAGATGCATACCTGACGCTTTAACGACCAAATGATCAAATTATTTAACAAAATCTTACCAAAATAATCTACTCGTGTAGATCTACTCAAATATGCAATAATATTTCATATTGGATATGTGGGGGGTGGGACTCCTCATGTGTACGTGGAGGAACCTGAACTGTTTCAATGGGAATTTAGGGTCAAATTTAATGGCAAAAGACTAAATTAAGTCATTAAAGTTTTGCAAGCACAATATATAGACTTAAAGACAAAAAGTTAAGGAAACATAACATGATCTAGGAAGTAGGACCTCTGGGTAGGATGACGGGACGTAGTACATAAACAATGTTGCAGTGGTATGTGTCTGAGTATTGAGGAAGCATGAGACAACTGCAGTTTATGTATCTAGTTAACCCATGATGGGTGTCATCTTCCTTGTTGATTATACCTATCAACATATTGGCTCTAGTTTATTTTCTTATATACAAGCATAGATGTGTCTCAATGTTAATCTCTATATCACTACTAATGATAAAATACATACTCATGGTCCCATGGATTAACTCAACGTTTGTTCTTGGTCGTGTGCTTTTGTAGCTAGAGTCTATAGGAGGCAACCATATAATTAGGGGTGTGATTGATAATGGCATGCATACAAAATATCTTGGTGGGCATGCTAATTTTGTACACTATCAATACAAATCATGTGACCCCAAAATGAAAACTGGCAGGTCGTCATAGCCATAGATATCACTCCCACACCCATTTTGAAATATTTCCTTTTTAGATCTTGATAGAAGTGAGAAATAGGAGAGAGGTAGAATTAAGCTAGGAAGAGAAGAAACATTACTTAGATTGCCGCTAACAAACCCAAGGAATCATATAGTAAAATCTGAAGACATCGTACCCCATTTCTGGAAATAAGACGTGTTTGTCGAAATTTTGTCAAAATGCAGATCAAAGGGGCCCTTTTTCATCGAAATTTACCTAATTTTGTCGAAATTTGAAAAAAAAAATGTTGAAATTTAATTTTTTTTCTGGCGAAATTCTGTATGTAAAGATATGTAAGGCATTTATGTGCCGATTGATGTCGGCACCAAAATAATTAGCAAAATTTTGCCCATTTCAACAAAATTTTGAACATTGACAGATACGATTCAATTATGGTTTTAGAGAAATTAATTGTGGATAAAACTAGTCTTATTTCTACCAAACTTTCCCTCATCTCTCTCTTAAGAAATATATCATTACACTTAACTCTAAATATTATTTTATTTTTCGTTCATTACAAATACAAATATAGAGGAAAAAGAATAGCTTACATGCTTGAAATGAAAAGGGTGACTTAATAGGGGAGAGACTTGAGGTACCATTTTAAACAAGATAATGCCGTTTAGAAATAAATGTATTATTGGGGGACTAAATATATTTTAGAAGAAGGTGACCTTTGAACTTCAAACGTGAAGATATGTGTAGTTAGAAAAGATTAGATTTATGTTTACTAGTTTTTTTCAAGAAGTTAGAAGGTACGTTCACATGAACTAAAAATTTAGTATTTTTTGTTATTCTAATACGAACATGACATTGTTGATTCATATTTTTATGTTGTTATTTTATTTATTATGTACGACTTCTTCACATATTTTATGCATAATGCTACTAAGAGTAATAAACAATTGGTTCTCAATGTGGTGTGGTGTGGTGTGGTGCGTTGCGGTACGGTTAACCGCGGTTTTTGGTGGTACGAATATGGTTTCTAATATCAAACAATGCAATGAATATGGTGTTCGGTTTGTAAGTGTGGTGCGGTTATGATTTTATCATAAACCACACTAGATCCGCACCACTACGATCTCCACTTCTCAGTCATAATTGACAAATTCATTCCTACATCATTGTGATTGGTTGTCAAATAAGGGAGCAGCCCAAAATTATATATTGAAAAAATAAGTCGTATTTTTGACCTTACTAGCAGATTTTTAACGCAAGATGTAGCTGTGAGGTGCACACGGTCTTTTTTTAAACCTAAGGCATAACAGATTCCGGTTTTCTTTTTTATTGTCATAATGTTCAAAAAAAATAATGTCTTCAACATGTGCCAAACAGATTTTTTTTTATATGTTCTACTCGGCACTTTCAATTTAGTTTATATGTCATGTCATTAAGGATTGTCACTACTTTGCAAAGACTAGGAACTATCGCATTCTATAAACAAAAAATGCATATAGCATGAGCTCAAGAGGTCTTAATGGCGGGTTCTGATTATAGTGTGTACAGTACCATTCCCTCATTTGTTTGGTGGGGTATCCAAAAAATCACATATCTTTTACTACAACGATATGAATTCAATTGACATAGCTAGCGGTTTCTTAATTCCAAGTGTGCATCTGTGAGGAACGCACCTGGGGATATATTCCTGGAACCTAGGGCAATCAGGCTCTGATGAGCATTAAAATTAAATTTTATTCTGTATCGTGTGGAAATATGAAATATCATTTCCATTCAGGGATAAAGCTACTCTTAATGTACATACCATGCGCCTTCAATTCAGTTTCTGTTTTGGGCCTATGTTAATAAGAAGGATAGTCACTACTTTGCTACAGACCTGGATCAATCGCATATCATGAACACAATGTCATACATCTAGCATGATTATGTTAGAGCTGAATAACAGGTTTTGATAGGTACTGACTGTGCGCACAAGTTAGTCTTTTTCCCTTTTTGTTTGGACGTGTATCCCTGAAAATTACATATATATTAGTAGAATTGTATAGGATCACTATGATCTAACTAGCAGTTTTTTAAGATGGATAAAATCATTATGATCTAACTAGCAGTTTTTTAATGCAGGGAGTGTCTGTGAGGAGTGTGTTAGGGGTTATTATTGTGGAACCTAAGGATATTGGGTTTTCAATGTTCTTTGTTATGATGTTCAAAATTAACAATGATGTCTACGTCATATGTGCCATATATCATTTTTATTTAGGACTTAAAGCTACTCATAATACAAAGATTTTGCTATGTGCCCTTAATTCAGTATCAACTTTGGGTCCATGCTATAAAGGATAGTCACCACTTTGCTTTAAGACTTAAAACCATGACATTAAAACTAATTTTATTTATTGATAGGGGAATCAAAAGTAGCACGTGCAACAGTACTCAGAAAACGGCAAAAATCAAGACAAAATTAAGGGTTATAATTCATTTAAAAGTGTGCCATGTAAATATTAGAATTTGAGCCAATGGTTGCAAAAGATCCGCACACTGGGCTTCCCGGAACCATTGTTTAGTATTATGATGTTAGACAATATGATCGGAAAGAGCTGATGAAAGTGCACGTTTCATGAATCAAGGCACATGTTCAAAGAAAGTCTGATATTATAGAAAGGATTCATCATGGGGCATGCGCATGCCTTTTGGAGTATTATTGTGACTAGAAAACATATTGGAAAATTCAAATGGAAACAAAATATAAGAACTGTTTCCAATGTCATTATTATGTGTAATGATATCAGATACCATGATGGGAAAGAATGACGAAATGCAAGAGTACACCACTTAATATTAACCCCTATGTTCAAAAAAAATCATGATACCACATTACAGGAAGCAAACAACATAGGGCATTGCACAGCCTTTTGAAATATATCTTGAAGCAAAAACTGCTTGGGAATTTTAAATGGAAAGAAAATAAATGACTTCCCCCACCCAACCTCAATATGCAAAAAATAAATATACATGGTATTAAAAGAACGACTACCAGAGTGGTTACACTGTTATCGGGAGAATCCTAACCAAAGAATACACTGGCATTTGCATAATATACGATTGAAGGTATAATTTTACCAATCAGACAATCCCCAATCATCTATCAAAAAAGATCCAAAAAGGAATTTGCCAAAAATGATGCAAAAAATTATTATTTTCTTTACAGGATAAGCTGTATCATTGATCAAAAGCTCTAAATTACAACTAATTTGAATAAGCGCACAATTGCTTTTCCTGCAAAAACAAGCATTTCATTTAATGCCATTATATAAGCAAAGTACCCAATCAAGAAACTATGAATGCCAAAGATAAAACTAACAATCAATGTGGTGAATGGCTACTCGGACTATTTGATATAAAGTCAAAGAGGCACATTAGCATTTATATATTAAAGGAGGTGAAGGTACTATAGGCAAAATGGAAGAAGCATTTGTACAAAAGACTTGCTAAGCTTCATAAGAGTTCATACAGTGTAACAGAATCTCACATACCTATCATAACTCCGGTCATAATCAGGATCTTTCTTGTCTGATTCACGATCACGAATAATGGCAACTCTGGCATTACCCTTCATTGAATTGTTTCTTTGGAAAGCCGGATCCCTCTCTACCCGACATCTACCCTGCCGGCTAGCAGCTAAAGAAGATTCTACTAGATGTCTAGCAGCATTGACATTGGCTGTTTCATTGGCACCCCTTTCAATTTTTGTTGCCATTAAAGAACAATCATTAAGGTCATCTGGTAATGTGAGCTCGCTATATGGTTTCAATTCAGCTGAAGATGTAGTACCACTGAATATTCGGGCACGGGCCTTGTTATACTCTTCTTTTCTCTCTTCTACACTTCTCTGTGTGTTTCCGGCTGCAGAGCTAAGACCTTCACCACTCGAAGAATGCACCATACGCTGTGGCCTTTGTTTAATTGCAACTTTCCCAATGTTAGTGCTACTGCCTTCCAGTGGTAGATTTACAGGTATGTCCGCAAGCCGGACTGCAGGAAAATAACACTCTGAGGTCTTAAACAAAATAATTCTGGATCCAGATCCGTCAGGAAGGCTACTGTCAGGCAAGACTGTAGTCTGAAGATGATAATGCTGTGCTACCCGATGAGCAGCCAGTCTTAAATAAGAAGTAGGCAGAGACTGAAACTCCAATTGCCGTTGAGTAGGGTCACGAATAAAGTTCTGCACATCCTGCTCCATTCTTAAAACTGAAGAAAAAGGAAATAACAACATACTCAGTAGCCAGAATGATAAGCATAGCCATGGAGTTAGAACAGCCGAGTGCATGGTTTTATCAATCAGAGAAAGATACTACTTTCTAATGTTGAAATGTACATTTCAAAAGACCTTAGAAGCCAATCTATCACCTTTATCATGATGAAATGTGAATACTGACAAAAAATCACTTAGGAAATAATTCGGGAATGCTACTCAGCTGATGCGAGCTAACACTCATTTCGTTCATTACAAATGGGAACTAGATGCACTCTTCAAGCATCAAACCATCCAGTTAAAAAACAGCAGTATATGAAACCTGTAGTGCTTCTCATTAACGAAAATCATGTATAATACAATGTGAAATGCTACATATATGGTGACCTAAATGCTAGCTAGTTGTCACATCAAAGCAAAAGCATGTAAGATAGGTAGGAAATGAGAATATAACCCATAAGGGTCATAATGAAGCTGAATGGAAAAGAAGGATCCATGTAGCCCACCCCAATATGGTTGGTGACAAGCCGACGTTGACAGCCACGAAGATGACGCGAGGACAAAGATGAAGATGAAGAGCATGTAAGATCAGACTTCAGCCAAAAGAAACTATCTGCAATGGGTCAACGGTCAAGTCGACTGTATGGCTTACAGCTATCATCTGATATTGTCCACTAGCTCAAAACAATATAGTGGACGCCCATGTACATACAATTATTTCTGTAGAAACTATATACAGCAAGAGCTATTTGATAAAATTATGTGATCATTGACAATTGTCCAAGCCTTATTACCAACACATTAGGTCGGTTACATTCACCCCTATTTTCCATTTAACTTCAAGTGATAATGTCCTTGAGATGTAATAAATTCTATACTCTAGTTATAAGCACCCCTAAACTTAATTAATGTCTAAACCCTAGCTCTTCCAATTTAGTCGGGCTGAATAAAATTACTTCAAAAAGATACATGTGCTAATTTATGTCACGTATTCGGAGATCCAACCAGATAAGGTAACATTCTTCACAGTTTGCCAATATATACAAGCCATCTAAGGTGACCCCCCCCCGGCACAGATTGCCCATCACTCCAACTACTATGGATTATAATATGTGGCCACTCGTATAGCCGTATAATGCAGACGGTCTAGTATCCACACTACACCTGCAGTTCAACTGGATATGGAGTTATATGGAGAATTGTGACGATGTTGGAATGGCTTCAAAGCATATCTTCAGCATAACTTTTTATGATTATTTATACTTGACTTCACTGAATAATATCAAATAATTTTGATTATAGTTGTAACCAATTTTTTTAGAAGCGTTACGCGGTATGTGTTCGGTCAGGGTGCCACATAGAGTATATGCGGAATGCGGGAGCATAAGCGGGGCATATGCATTTTTGGATTTTTTTTATTTTGAAATAATATATATAACCAAAAAAGTGTAATCATTAATTACAGTATCTAGCTGCACAAGCTGTGTGTGTTCCATGTCACAAGAATATTGAATATTAAATAAGTAATAATACGCCTTTAAAAAAATAAAAAAAACACATACATTTACGAGTATGCTCACGTGTGTGTGAGCACACACATGCCTTTGCGCATATTATACGATACTATAATATGCATGCGTATTTAAATCGCATTTAAGTACGGTATATGATGATAATACTGAAAGTAGTGGTTTTGCAACCGCATCAAGTGGTCAAACATATTTTCATCAAAAATAAATAGAATGTTATGGTTAAAAATAACATGAATATAAAAATTGCACTGTACTTTTCAGGTATTAGCTTTATTTGTGTAAGTTGTTCCGTCTAAGATCTTGCTACTCTGAATGAATATACCATTAGTGGGCCCACACCCTCCATGAGGGTTCCTGCCAAACTGCTAATTAAGTAGCAATGGCAGAATTCCCTAACAGAACCATCCCATGGGAACCCACAATGAGTCAAACGGGATTTAGTTAATAGTTGGGTCTTAATGGGGATACTAGTACAAAACTCATTTATTAACTAGAGACCCAGTATGACACACAAATGTGCATTTAAGTACGGTATATGATGATAATACTGAAAGTAGTGGTTTTGCAACCGCATCAAGTGGTCAAACATACTTTCATCAAAAATAAATAGAATGTTATGGTTAAAAATAACATGAATATAAAAATTGCACTGTACTTTTCAGGTATTAGCTTTATTTGTGTAAGTTGTTCCGTCTAAGATCTTGCTACTCTGAATGAATATACCATTAGTGGGCCCACACCCTCCATGAGGGTTCCTGCCGAACTGCTAATTAAGTAGCAATGGCAGAATTCCCTAACAGAACCATCCCATGGGAACCCACAATGAGTCAAATGGGATTTAGTTAATAGTTGGGTCTTAATGGGGATACTAGTACAAAACTCATTTATTAACTAGAGACCCAGTATGACACACTAATGTGCAGTCCCCATCGCGTCGCCCCCCCCCCCCATATAATTCCATTCCACTCTACCCACCAACCCCTTTGAGTTACCACTTACTCATCATATCACTAATCCCTGGTCTAGCCATTCCCGAACCAAACGGAACAACCGACGGCTCTGGTTTGGCTCTTTGCTCGCTCCCATGGCGTCATAGCTGCCCCCTTCACGCAGCTTGTCATATCCTGCTTCCTAACCAAACTATCGCATTGTCCACGCCAGCACTCTTTCCATGTTTCATTCAGCTCACTGCCAACAGCAAAAACCATCGCCTCTAGAGCGTTTTCATCCTTGGCCTCAACAATGTCGTTTGGACCTGCATCTGCGATAGTGACGTTATTCCATTCCTATCTCATGTCACATCCGAGCTACCATAGGTGGGATCTTTCCATGGAATATTCCATCTTCTGCAACCTGTCTTTGATCCAACTTCTGTTTCTTTGAAATTTTAAATGGTTGATTGTTTTTGTTTAGAATTGAGTTCAGCGTGTGGGCTTGCTTTAAATCACGAAAAGGCAATATTGTTTCCTTGTTATCGAAACATCAAGGATGATGGAACGGTGCAGTGTTTTGGAGAAAGGGAGAATGTTTTGAGAGAGAGAGAGAGAGAGCACGTTCCAGATCATCTAAATATGTAACCATGGTCTCGCACTATTTTCCGATCTACAATTATCATACAGACTGGCATAATCTGAGTATTTGTTGTTTCTTCAACAGAGATGAAACACGTTCCAGTCAAAATCACTTTTAATCAGATTTATCATTTAACATATGTTAGATTCCCCACTATCTCTGACAGACTGGTACAAGAAAGAAAAAAAAATATTAATTGATAGCATGGTGCAAAATGTCGACCAAAATTTTTTCTTTTTTTTGGCAATCGAATATTGAAACGTCAAAATGCAGAGACTGGGTTGCAATTTCACGAAGACTTCGTTGTTGCAAGTAGAATATCAACAAACTGGGGATTTTTCGGTGAAAAAGCCCATCAAGGGCCTTCATTTTGCAAAACGCAACTGTGGTTTTGTGAAAAAGTGTTCCACCGGATGTTGCTGTTGTGACTTTACCGAAATTTTTCTGATTTTTTTGGCAATCAAACATTGAAACGTCAAAATGCGGGGACTGGGCATAATTGTAAGAACCGAAACGGACCGACCGGTTGGACCGCGAACCGGCCACTCTAATGGTTTGGTCTAGCCCCAGACCCGAAAATAGGCAGCAACCACTCTTAAACCGACGAACCGGTCGGTTGAACCGGTAAACCAGTGACTCAGTCCGATTTTCAGTAACCGGCCGGTTGTTTCTAAAGGGGCAATTTTACTAACCCGCGTGACTCCAGGGGTGAAAACCCCGACACTCCCCACCCACCCCCCGATACTCCCTGACTCCTCCCTCCAGCCGCATTCCTCCTTTCCCTAGCGAGGAGAACAAGAGGAGCCCTGGCATGGAGCTGCAGACCGCGACGAAGATGGTGAGCCGCCACTGGAAGCTCCTGCCAAAGCCTGCGCTTCCACCACCCCTCCTACCACCAGCAGCAGCTGTAGCTGCATACTCGTTACAGCTGCAAGTACTGTTGATTTCTCCTCTTCTTCTGCTTCTATTCTTCTGCTACTCCTCTCTTTCTTCTAATCTTATTCTTCTTTTCATCTATTACTATTTTTCTTCCAGTTGTCTTCGTCTGCTCCACCCCTTTTTCTACTACTATTTTCTACGGATCTTCATCCTCCCCTTCTTCTACTCCTCTCCTTTCACCGCTCCTCTTTTATTCTCTCTTCTTCTTTTATTCATCTTTTTCTATGCCTCTCCCCCCCCTTTCTTTTATGCGTCTTCTTCGTCCTCCTCTCTCTGTATGACTCCTGTTCTTCCTCTACTAACTCCTCCTTCTCTGTTGATCCTGTTCAAGGCTTGATTTGAAATTTTCAGCTCAAGGACATGCTGCTCTTTGGCTGCTGTCATTTGAACTATACTACGATCACAATTTGATTTGTAGCACTTCTATAAGGTAACACTCTGTCCCGTATATAAATTAATGATTTGATTGCCGGTCTATTATGGGTTCTTCAATCTTCATAGTTTGGTTCCTATCTTTGTTAACTGTCATATTAATTTTGTGTCCAAATTTCCTGTTTGTACATTATTGACTATTACTTGATTATGGCTGATTAATGCTGCGTAGAATTCTGTCAAAGTATTCTTAATCAGTAACTATGGTTCTTAGTATCGATTGTTGAATGTGTTCGAACATATTATTTAATTCATTTCCTAACTACATCTTTTGGTAGTTTTAGATATTTTAGTATGTGGAATGCACCAATATATAAATCGTTGAAAGTGAGTCAAAGTAGGAAGCTATTAAGTACTCTGTGAAATTATTTTCTTATCCATGTCTCACATATGTATATTTGCCATGATTTTCAAATATTTTAAATTTATTATATTATTTATAACGTCTTGCTGACGTCACCGGTTGAACCGGTCCGACCACTGGTTGAACCAGTGAACCGAGAACCGAAGGCCTCACCGGTTCGTTCACCTGTTCGGTTCTGAAAACTATGGGACTGGGTTGCAATTTCATAAAGACCTCGTTGCTGCTGGCAGAATTTCAACAAAATGGAGATATTTTGGTGCAAAACCCCCATCAAGGGCCTTTGTTTTGCGCTCGTAATTTTGTGAAAATGTTTTCTACCGACTGTTCTTGTTGTGAATTTGTTCATTTGGAGATTTTTTGGGATTTCTTGATACGGAGGTTGCTCTACAAGATTCTAAGCTATGCAACCCCTCTCCCTACTCCTCTTCCTTCTTATAAGAGTAGACTTATACAACAAATTTAAACTAATTTCAGTGTGGTGTGATTTTTATTTTTATACCAATTTAAATAATTGTTTCAGAGGTTAAATTAAGATAGAGATGACAAAAATGAACTAATTAAAATTGAAATGATAAAGCACTTGGTAATATTCTAAGTTCTAAGTTTAGAACATGTAAGTTTAGTACTTGGTTATTATTTGCACATATGTTGAGTAACTTAATTTGATGATTTGATCACGTTTTTACAATAGATAGATTCTTCAACTGGTGATAGTGTGGTAGCAGAAGAAATTCTGAAGCTGCTCGAAAAGTCTTTGATTCTGTATGGGCTCATTGCGATAAAGTTCCTAGTATTGGCAACAAGTAATATACAAATATTGTGCCAAGAAAATAAGGATTGAGGGAATTACAAGAGGTGATGACAAGAACGTTGCAATGTGCAAGAAATGTCCTTAACGAGTGAGGGATGAATTAAGAGAAATGATGACCGATGAGCCATAAGAAAAACACCCATAAACACCAACAAGAGTTGAATCAACTTTATCAACTTTAAGTAGAAACCCTCTTTGATTATGGGAGGAAAGGTTCTTCTACTGAGTCCGACTCAAATGTAGATTATCTTGAAGGTAACCACACCTCCCAACAATGTCGCTTTTATCGTAGAAAGCTTAGAGATTCCAAAAACCAAGCATGGAAAAGAGAATAACATGAGGCATACAGGGCCGGCATTGATCCAATTGTTTTTTAGAATGGTGGAGGCAGTGGTGCAAGTCGAGTGGCTGGTTCCCGTTCGGAAGAGCACCCATCCCCATGGTTGACTTCAGGGATGACTGTGAAGAGCCCAAATTAAAGAAAAGAAGGGACAACTAATAACCTATTCAAATCTCATAGCACAACAAGAGGAAGGTTGGGTGTAGATATGGACAAACCAAGTACGAGAAGGCCAAAATCGGTGCAACAGAAGTTGAAAACTATGTTTTCTGGTGCAAAGAACAAGGTTAGCAAGGCGGTGGGTAAATTCTCCTTTGCCTATGGGATCCCCACACACATGGCTACTAAGCCATATTTACAACAACTCTAGAGAATGTCATGGGAGGTTGTATCAAGTGTTAAAGCCCCCACTACATGCGAGTTATGAATGTATATCTTCCTAAATAAAATGATAAGATTCAAATATAAATTGATCAAAAGAAACAAAGATAACTAAGCTTCTTTCTACAGTGTCTTCATTCTTGGAGACTTATGAGTTTTTAAATCTAATTTTATCATGTGATGATTCCATGTTACTTATATATGTTGTAGATGGGAATCTTATGGTGAGACATTAATGGTTGATGGTTGGACATCTGGAAATTAAAAAAATCACCAACTCTCTTGCCTATTGTAATCGATCCACCATGTTCCTTGGACCTATAGATGCTTTCACTGAGGTTCAGACTTCTAGATACATATTTAAGTGGATGACCAAAATATGAGACAGATCAAAATATCTAGCTATGTGGTCTTTCAATAAGAAATATATCATTAGCCTCCATCTAATTTTCCACATAGTATATTAGAGTATTGATCCTAAACCTAAGGAGGAAGAAAAAGACCCTCCGCCTACGGGAGACCGCCGTCTCTTCTTGGCTTCGCCACCCTCTAGATATCATCTCAGTCTCCATGGTTGTCTCCTTTCTTTCTTCGTCATACAAAATTCTCTCTGTCATCCATGACGGCCATCATCTATGTTTATCTACATCTCCCTAGTGACCTATTTATTCATCACTTTCCGACATCCTCCCCGCCTCTGTATCGACCCACTAATCTCTAGCCAGCAATAGTGACCTAGTCATCGTCATCGGATCCTGCAACCAACAACTGCGGTCGGCCTAGGCACCATCGGCTGTTGCAGCCAACAGCTGTGGTTGGCCTAGGCGGCAGCGTCGACCACTAAGGCCAACATCAAAGCCACCAAAGGTAACAACACAGCAACCATCGCAGTTGGCGCCACCAACAGCAGCGGCAGCCAACCGCAGCATTAGCACGCAACCATTGTCGCTACTATTACCAACAGCAATAGCATAGTGACTGCCAACTACAGCATCAACAACCCATTGTCGCCGCCACTAGCACCGTTACCGCCAACTGCAGCAGCAGCTCACATGTCGGTTGCATCAAGCAACAGTCGTCCACTTCTCCTCCTAGATTCGTTGTTGCCTCTCTATCTACCAAGCAACCTCATATACACAATGTGCCTATTGTTAAACAGATCTTTATTCGAATCCGATCTTTGACTTAGTCCATCATGTAGTGGCAGAATCAGGACGTACAAAGATCGATTTATATTTCTATTCGGATTTGTTTAATCAAGTCATGCAACACACTGATTTGGGTTATCAGTTATATCTAGGGCATATTGAAAAATAAAGACCACATGCTAGTTTATAAAACCAAAAAGGGGCACCGTGCTAAAAAAAATCTTCCTCTCTTTTTCTAATTTTGTTTCTCCTACCACCACTCGTGTGCATTCCTTTCCACATGCAGGGGGTATGGTCTCTTTTCCACACCAACTACTCACTCTCTTTGTAAATAGTGTGCATGGGAATAAAGAGAGAGAATGAGGCAAAAAAGTATGAGATGATATGTAATAATACATCATATTCTGATCTTCAAGAAGCATCTTATTATTCTGTACATCTGTTCTTCCAATATCTTTGTGGCACCTAATTCTCACTAAGTGTCGTGTTTCTAGTGCGTCCTTGGCGTACCTCTTTCCCAAAGGCAACTGTGTGCTTCTTCGCGTTCGTGTAACCATATGCATGTAGGTTGGTCAGTCAGCGCTTATTTCAGTTGGCCACCACACTCATGCAACACTGAAGGACCTCAATTGCAACACTGGCACAAGGGAATAGAGCTTGTTGTGCTTATTCCACCCTCTTGTTTTTTTTATGTTAGTTTTCTGGCGATGATGTTACATCTCATAAAGTGGATGGTTACTTTTCAAGAGTTTGCCATTATCAAGCCCAAAAATACTACACAACAAGTTAGATTAGTCTTAATTTTATCTTCACCAAGTTGTTTTATTTACGTTTTCTTGAGGTTGCATCTTCTATTTCTAAATGCCAAGATGTTCGTTTGTCGTGATGATGTTGCACCTCATTAAATGGATGGTTACTTTTTAAAAGATTGTCATTATCAAGCCTACAAATACTATGCCTGCAAGGTTGACGATTAGTCTAAATTTTTTATCTTCACCGAGCTATTTTATTTGTCTTCTCAATGTAACATCTTCCATTTCTCAAGTGTCAAGATGGTTCTTCTAGTGATCTATATGGGCTTTCCTTGATGGTGTCTTTCATTCCCATCAAGCCCGTAAAAGTCACTTTAGATATTTTCGGATTGATGGTCATCAACACATCATCACATTTGTGTTAAAAGATAACTTACTGCTACAGTGTTGGATGTGTTGATTGCGCTTATTCCAATCAGACATTCCTCTCCAATGAAGATGGTGTACTCATGGTGTTTTGCTCGTCTGCTTCAAATTGATGGTGATGTTCTTCATTCCATATGCATTTTCGAAGATTTTTTTTCAAAGCTCAAGTATTCCAACCTGTAGAACATAACTTCAAAAAAGGCTTCATAAAATCATTTTTGGAGTCATGTTTAAAGGAGTAAAAAGCATGTATGAGGAGTGACAGTTTTATTTTCTATTTGTCAATATTTCTAACAAGTCTTGTAAATCCTACTTGAATATGTGTTTCAGCCATACTCCCAACTTGAGAGTGTTAGATGTTAGAATTATTAGTTAATTATGTATATGGCCCTAGGTTTTGGAAAGTGCAAAGCACGAGCGTGCAGATTGGCCCCCTTGAAGAGGGAAGCTGGTTTTGATGGACCAAAGCAGGTGCTTTTTAAAAAAAGCGCTTCACATCGTTTCAAAAAATTGAAAAAAATAGTGATCGTCATACTACCAACAAAATTAATATTACTCAACAATCAAGTATTTTGAATAATATTTCACTGCATCAAATGACTTTCATAGGTCAAAATGGGTCCTAATGAAGGAAGTAAATGTTTACAAGCTAAAAAAACATAGTCCTTGTAGAATGAGTGAATACAAAATCATCATGTAAAGATGCATTAACATCTTTAAGATCATTGTCACTATTCGTGTTGTTGTCATCATCGCCATCAGAATCAACATCACCATACTCCTCGTTTGCTTTTTTCTTTGTGTCCAGTGTCCACCTTTAGAGTAGTAAACCTTTTACTTTTCCAAGTCTTACCATTTCAGTCTGAAGTGCCCGCTCCAACCGCTAAAGCTGCCCAGGGCTCGCAAAAGCGACGAAAATCACTCGCCTCAAGCAAAAATGTGTTTTTCCGCAGAGTCGTTCATTTAAATGTGGCCCACACGACTGGCAGCTAAATCGGGCGTTGAAACAGTCACTCCAGAACGCTTTTTAAATCGTTGATATGGCCCTAATTGTCTTGGCCCATTAGGGTTAAGTTTTGTTGCCTTGTAAAGGCCTCCTTTCCTATATATAGAAAAGCAATTTGTCGTCTTTCAATAAGAAATATCTCATTAGCCTCCATCTTATTTTTCACTTTTATTCTCTAACGTTTGCATTAACAACAGTGGATCCTTTGCATTAGAAACGGTAGACTATTTGCATTAGAAAAATAGACTTCATCTTCAAAAATGAATCTGGAAAAAAATCCAAAGAGGTCGACAGTAAACGCCAACATTCATGCATAACGAAAGATGAATCAAAAAATCGCATCTTTTTCTTCAAAGCTTCAAACAATAAGCAATAAATCATGCGTTATCCATAACAATAAGCAATTCATCATGCGTTATCCATAACAAAACATAAAATGAATATTTTATCACACTATCGAGAAACCCTAAATCAAAATTAGGAGAATATTAATACACAAATGAGCAAGTTGAGTGAACGAGCATGCAAGAATGCAATAAAGAATGTTGTCGATTACTTGAACTAAGTTGGTGATTGGTATAGATGTTGATCAATCAATAGTCATGTCCCTCTTTATCTGTAATAATTTATAAGGGTTGTTTGCAGGAACAGTTTTAATCCTTAACACAATTTTGCAAATCCCTTTTTTCTTCAAAAATGTGCGCCAATAACCATTGAGCAAAGAGAGGAAACATGGACAATTGTCCACTAAAGAATAAGGTCTCATTTTTGGGTCACTTTGAGCAAATTGAAATTTCACAATCATGGGCTCCTTTTTTTTGGTGACCGAGAGAACCCACCTCGGGCAAGCCCAACATGGTAAACTCTCGAGGCATGAGAGAGTGTGGTCCGGTCACCCCCCTCCCGCGCCTAATCAGCGTGGATTGTCGTTCGCAGAGTGCCTTCGGTGAGGTTCGAACTCGGGTCCTTCAATGGGACTTACCGAGCTCTTACCACCCAGGCTACTATGGCCGGACCAAGCCATGGGCTCCTTTAGCCACCAAATAAAGGAATTGAATTGAGAAACTATGTATACAACCATTAGACATAAATACAAAATTTAACTACACTTTTCTAATCCTAACGACAGTTTAAAAAGCACTTGCGTCACCGTTTAAAAGCCCGCTGCAGTGGTAATGCCAAACTACCTGAGAAATCTTAGATGAAGCGGTTGGTGAAGTGCTTTGTGGTTAAGCGTTTGTTTTATTCCACCTGGTCCCACTTTGACTCACTTTGTGTCCAATCTAATTGCGCGCTTAGGAGTGCTTCATTCAAACAAGGTTTAACAATAAATAATATCAAAATGAATAGTCGATGCCTTTGTGGTTAATTATTCTGCTATTGTCTATATTTAATTGTGCACTAATATTGTCGTGTTTTCTCATTCACCACCTACATTACTTTATAGCTTATTGATAACATCCTATAGAACCTATATTGATTCTACCATTAAAGAATTTGATATTACTATCATGAAAACAAAATCAAAACCATGGAACAAAAAGGTGTGCCTCAAGGCTTCAAAGGTGTACGCCTTGAGGCGAGGCTTACCTCAATGCGCCCTGAGGCGTGTGCCTCACTGTCCATGTGAGAGGCGTGCGCCTCATTTTTGGCGAGGCGTAAAAAGGTGTTGAGGCGTTGAGGCGTTTCCGAGGCGTAAGCCTTAGTTCAGACCCCAATTTAAGCCTCCTATGCACATGTATAATCTACATATATGTGTAAATATACATATATATGTATCTAAACATGTATATTTGTGTGTATAATCTATATATGTGTGTATATATACATACATATGTATCTAAACATGTATATTTGTGTCTATATATTTATGTATTTGTGTATGTATCTATAATGTATACACATATACATGTAATGTCGCGCATCGTATACATTTACATGTATATATTTGTTCATGTATGTGTATATGTATATAATTGTAAGATGTGTACAGATTTACATGTATATATGTTAATATTTTGTATTCTTTTGTATATTGGATGTACTTGCATATGTTTATGTGTATATGTAATGGAGTTACATGTATATATATATATCTATATGTATATAATTTTTAAAATGTGTATATTTGTGTAAGTCGGCTATGTGAATGAACATGCTTGTACTAACATATATGTACATTATAATATAACATTATATATATATAAAATATGAAAGCCTCGGTACATTCTGAGGCTCACCTCGCCAAGACAAAAATGCCTCGTTACGCCTCACGCCTTTTTCAACCTTGATCAAAACACAAGACTAGCAACAACATATACAACATAGAACTAAACATGTAGACAAGAGTATTATTATACGTTAAGAATTTGACATTACAATCATGAAAATACAATCTAAAAACAAGAGTATTATTATACGTTAAAATTTGAACAAATACTATTTTAATTACACAAAACAACACATTGTTGACTCAAGGTCTAAATGGATTGATCTCCTGCTTTGATGATGACTAAACCATTCCAGTCAGTTCTGTCTAATGTATCTACTTGAGTGGTTCCAAATAGACACACACTGAATGTAGTTAACTTGCAAACTCTATCTTAGAGAAATCAAGCCATGCATGAAATCAAGATTAAAGATTAAACAGTTTAACTTCGTAGATTCTTTTGTAATCACTTGTAATGACTGTATGACTTGTAATTAACCTGTAAGTGTAATAGAATTATTTAGCTTGATAATTTATGCACTTCTACACAAAATAATCAACTACATTATGAGATTATCTAAGTACACATCTAGGCTGACGAGTTGAAAACTTTAACCATGCATGACCATCGGTCGAGATGCTAACTGTCATACTATCTCAGCCAATCACTAAAAGACTTATCTTTCCGTGTCATCGACTGAGATACCCTCCTTGTATCTCAGCCGGTGACACAATAAATGTAAAGTGTAATATTGTCGTTGGGGTCTCAAAGTGAGATACATCAGTTGGACTCCTCCCCAAAAAAGCTAAAAATCATCCTAAATGGTTCTACGGTTAGGAGGCATCCTCAACTATAAACAAAACCCCTTGGACTTCATCCAATGGTTAGGCAAGCACTATGAAGGTCTCTATACTATAGTCGAGAGATATTTGCCTCAAATAGCCCCTATCCACTCACACAAGCTTAATCATTTACTACATTCTTTTAGACTGGGTAGAAGATTTGTAAGAGAGCTAGTCCTACATGTATGTATATCTTGTAAGGCTCTCATTCCTCTACCTCCCAATCTCTCTTTCTACCATGAAGATGAAGATTCCTTCTCTTGACTATGAGAGAAGGGCAGGAGACCCTTGTTGAAAAGCTTCCCCTTGATGAAGATGAAGACAATGGCGGAACATCCAAGTCAAAAGTGGGTATTCTTTGAAGGTCGAAGACTCATTTGCAAGAGTGGTTTAGTCCTTGATAAAGGTTGCAGACTCGTTGCACGAGTAGTTAAGTCCTTGGTAAAGTTCTAACTCTTGGTCATGAATAGGTAAGTCATTTGTAATGGTTGTTGGCAAGGAATATGATATCGTTGATACCGGCGATATTCGACCAAAATACCGTTATTGACGTCGTTGGTTATGGAAACAAGCACATGTACTGACATGATCGCATACATCGGTATACCAACATGAATACCACCAATATTGCCATGATTCGATGGTTTCGGTGTATATTGCACTACTACCTTCCCTATACTGAAAAAAAATCGGCGGTATACATACGGGTATATTGTTTTTTGCAAGAATGACTATTGTTACTTCTTGTGAGGAGAAAACAAGGTGCAGTTGGGTGACTTTTGGTGATATTCGACCAAAATACCGTTATTGACGTCGTTAATTATGGAAACAAGCACATGTACTGACATGATCGCATACATCGGTATACCAACATGAATACCACCAATATTGCCATGATTCGATGGTTTCGGTGTATATTGCACTACTACCTTCCCTATACTGAAAAAAAATCGGCGGTATACATACGGGTATATTGTTTTTTGCAAGAATGACTATTGTTACTTCTTGTGAGGAGAAAACAAGGTGCAGTTGGGTGACTTTTGGTGATTGGAGCTAATTTCAACCCAAATCAAGGTAAGTTTAACTAATATCTTTCATTTTCACCCATTTTCAACCTCTCCATTCCTCTTCCTACTTTTTTCCTCCACTTTCACCTAAAAAGGGGTTTTCTATCGCCAAAACCTAGTATTACTCCAATTTTGATATGTTTATGCAAACTATGCATACATCTAGAAGTATATAATGTAGATCTACCATATTATCATTAGATCTACCTAATTAACACTATTAATTACTATTATTGTGCATTTTATTTAATCACTAGTACTATTACAATAAGCATTGATATACTTAGTCATTTGTGTTTAGCTTAGTTATCAAGGTGTTGCCTAGGTGGCGCCTAGGTTTAAAACAGCCCGCCTCAAACTGGGTGCCCAGTCCCCTATGTGACCTAAGTGGCCGCCTAAGACCTTTTAAGCCCAAATTAAGCTACTTCAAGGCTAATTCGATATAAATCAGCATTGTGTTTGATCAAATTGAGTCATTCTATGGATGAAATGGGTATGATTTATCCCAAATGAGATCAAATAAGGAAAAATTACGTTTGATTTGGGGAAACATGCTTGATTTGGGGAAAATATGACTAATTTTGGGGGAATTAGGTCTAATTTGGCCATGTAAGGCCTAATTTAGATCAACATGAAGATGAAGAAGCAGTTCAAGATTCTAATGATGATTGACAATGCATGGGATAAATAGGACCTTGTGCTCTTTATTTGATATTTATGATTTTGTATTATTCTTGGTAATTATTATTGTCTTTTCCATTTGAATTAAATTTTGTGTCTATTTTCTGTCCATAACAAAATACAGCATCCTCAAAGTGCCTTTTATATTAGATATTATATTAATAATCCATTGTTGCATTATAATATATCTTCAGAGATTGGTGGAAAAACTGCAACAATTTTTAAATATTAATAGTAGATGGTTGTACATAACTGCAGTATAATTGGTTATTAATGAAAACAGTAAAAATAGCAGCAATCTTTAAATATTAATAATGGTACATAGTTGTTAATTATTGCATTATGATTGGATATTAAGTAAAATTGTAAAAACTACAACAAAATTTAGAGATTATTACAGACTTATTCCAAGATCAGTAGCATGTGTTTTTAGTTTTGAATACCAATTGACTAGTCTTTGTCTATTTGTTCTATATTTTGGGTTTGCTACATGTTTAGTTCTATATTGTATATGTTATTGCTAGACATAATCTTAAAAATATAACTAATGATTCAAAAAAAGCCTAGAAAACGCCTGGGCGGCAGTCTAGGGGCCCTAGGCACTCAACAAAAAACGCATGGCGCCCGGCCGCCTCAACAACTATGATGTTTAGTAGATGTTTTACTAAAGAGAGTAATGTAATATAATACAAATGAGTTTTATACACTTATACAACATTGCACATGAATGAGCAACACGTAACTTCATACAACCAACTTTACATAATGTACATGTTATGGAAGCAATATGTCAACCATAAAAATGAGTATTGTATGGAGAATCAGTGCACAACTCGACATACAACTGATATGAGTTAGATAGTTATTATGCTATCATAGTGTTATAAATTGAATATTATTGCATTAGTGTGTGTATTTATTATGTTTATGGATTGTGCTAGTAAAATACCAAATCTTAATTCCTACATTTTGTCATCGATATCCCCAAAAAAAGGACATGGTCCCTACCTCCCACATGACGAATACACCAACATATGCAAAATTTTATTGCATAAAACGATGAATTTAGGTGTATAGATTACACCTGTAAAATGTCATCATTTAATTCGTTCATTTCGGCGTCGAAATGACCAGGATTGCATGTGTCGATATTTCCATCAACATACTGGTAGATACCTATTTCCAGGTTGTCGAAACGGCATCGGTATTGAATACCTTGTTCCTTGGTTGTTGACTCCTTGGCCTAGAGGAAATCTAGTTACCTTTTGACCTAGAAAAGGGGTGGCCTTATGTTGTAACTCTTATAATGGAATATAAGGAGTGACACGTGATTGAAAATCTTAGAGGTTGACCACACTAAGTAGTGGATGAACATCTCTAATAGAGGCTAGAACCATTATAGATACTTGGTACTTGTGTTATTTGGTGCTTGTTCAATCTCTCTCCCCCCTTGATTTTCATACTTAAATATTACCTTGACAAATATTTTCAAGGTCTAATGGATTTTGTTGAAGTACTTTAAGCTCTATTCACCCCCACCCACCCTCTAGAGCCCATCATAGATCCAATACATGTGTGTGATGTTAGATTGTATTTAAATAATTATACAATGTAGAATATATTATGTGTAATTGTTGGTTGACCGCTACAATGTGCTACAGGATACACTAGTTTATTTTAGTGTTTAGTTCCTTATTCATTAACTAAGGCTGTTTAATAGTTAAAAGTGAGTAACATAATGTGATTTGATGCAACAAGTCCTTGAAATTGTACTAAATACAGAAATTTACATATTTATACCTATCTTAATCTAATAAAATATCAATAGTATTACTTGGTTATTATGTGACATTAAATAATATGAAGGTATTGTATCATTGAAAGAAAAACATCTACGCATACAGTTGGCCACTCACTTTTCACTTCGTTTTCACACAAAAAACTTAACCTTAACTATGTTCATGCAATACAGTGAGTCTTACACCATTTTTTCCCGCAATAGTTCCAAGATTTTTTTACATTTACAAAATGTGCAGAACCCTTAAGGAAGGGCTTCCTTATATGATGCAAAGATTCTGTCTTTCTTATTCGTGTTTATAATAGTTGTTAGCGACCAGATTATGCAAGACTGATAACAAAAAGATAACAAAGAGACTTTCTCATTTTAAGATCAGGAATCTGACTTGACGTTGAGAAGCTTGCTGTAAGATGATAGTGTCAAAATTCATATTCAGAAACCTTTTTGTCTATTTGAAAATGTTGGATTTAGGGAATTATATAAATAGCTGAAGCAAATTGCGGAAAAAAAGTTATTCTGACAAAAAAATTAAGACTTTCTCAGAATCGAAGCAGGAAAAGGTCAAACTAAAGGTTATCGCAATTCATCGAGGGAAGGTAAGGCTAAAAGGTAGGGCAATCGCTTACCATTGTAATGACCAATTTAGGATATGAAGAAACAACATCTGGACATGTAGGACAGTGCAAAAGACACTGCGTTGAAGTGAAAACAACTGCAGATAACGTTGGCATATGATGATACATGCCCAATGGAGATCGCTCCACAACTAGCACCTAAGTGACGACTAGTGTGTGTAACATTGGATATTGTAATAGGGAGAGCCCAGCCAAAAAGACTAGCCCCGGATGTATGTCGCCCCCACAACAAGGGGAGCCCTAGGGACTAAGAGTAACAGGTAGTTGACAAAGACTTATATTGTCTGATGGGTCAACTTAACATGTAAATACAACATGTTTGCCGACGGAAACAACATGAATACAGTCAGAACTATGATGAGCCATAGCTTTACTTCAAATGCTCTCAGTAAACAGCGCCCTTGTTATCCCAACGGGGGAGTTCGGCTTCAATTACACTATGAAAAGGGCAGAATCTAACTACACCTACGGCTTCTGTAAAATAGAATAAAAAATAAGAGATGAAGAAGAAAACAGAAGTATTACGTACTCGAGATTCTCTCGCGCGGCTTTTCTAGAGCTTCCCTGAGGAACTGGTCAACCTGAGCGATCAATTCGTCCGAAGGCCGTCCAACCTCGTCGGAAGTTGCAAGTTTTGTCGTGGAAGCAGGGCCACCGGACGACGCCCGATGAGGGAGGGCAGGAGCAGACTCACTGTGAACAGAAGGTTCTTCGACGAATCCCAGAGCGCTGGCCTTGGTGGAAGGGGACACCAGCAGCCTGGTGACGCGTTCCTCCAAATCCGCCATCTCCCATGAGTCCGGCGCACCTAGGTCGTCCATGGAGCCGGCCATGTCGTGGCAGGGAGGAGATGAAAGATCCTCTAGAGCTTCGGAAGACAAGGAAAGGACAACGCTGCCTTATGTCGTGGGATTTCCATTGCAAGTTTGAGTTGGGTCGGAAGGGATGAGGAGCTCGGTGCCCTAGGGTTTGTGGAAGGGGAACGAGATTTCTTTAGGGCGCGGAAAGGGAGCTAAGGCTTCCTTCGAGGCGTTGATGGAACCCCTTCGGGCACGACGGGCGGTCGAAAACGGGCAGCGTTTTCCGACTTATATTTCGGCAATAAATTAATTAAGCATTGTAATTTGTGCCCGGTATCGCATTGAAATAATTGTTGAGGATTGGTTTAAAGTAGGGCCAGCAAAACCTGATCCGACCCGCCCGACCCGACCCGATCCGACTTAAGCGGGTTCGGGTCTTGATTTTTTCGACCCGACTCAAAATGACCCGAACTCAAAAAATTCGAAATTATTTGCGGGTCGGGTCAGGGTTTGTAATTCTCGACCCGCAAAATCCGCTCGACTCGAAATTATATTTTCGTATGTATATATATTTTTCTCATGTTCCATATAAATTTTTAACACATACAAACATAGATTTGTGATAGTTTATATAAGTATTTGTTTGTAAAACAATAAAAAAATTTTATAAGCTGGAGGTAATATTATTCACCCCGCCCTCCCCGTGCAGGCAACCGAAAAGCAGGGTACTAAATAGAGTCAAAAGCAGAACGAAACAAAAAGGAACAACTAAGAACTAAAGACTCTCACCGAAAGTCTAAACTATCTTCCAACTGCATCAGCACATATAAGAAACTCGCAATCCTACGGTGGACGGACCAACTCCTTGAGACCAATTTCAGTCGTAAGAGCTCTTTTGGCAAGCAAATCAGCAACATAGTTAGCCTCTATGTAAATGTGACGAAAAGAAACCACCCAATCTCTGGCTACCATAGCTTTAATACTTTCAACCAAGGGATAGCAATCATTATTGAGGTCATTACCGTGATTTAAAGCATCAATAGCAGTTTTGGCATCAATTTCAACCATAACCCTTCTGAATCCCTTGACCCAAGCAAGGGAAAGGCCCTGGAAGATACCCCACAGTTCAGCTTTAAGGTTAGAATAGTCTCCAATAAGGAACATAAAACTAGCAATCCAGTCTCCCTTGTAATCCCTAATGACCCCTCCAGCAGCAGCCATATGAGCTGACTTGTTCATCGCCCCGTCAGTGTTGACTTTCACCCATCTCTCCAACGGTGCTTCCCAGTTGATGAGCTTGATAATCCTGCTCGCTTGTCCGCTTTTGTCAGACAAATCCAAACTCTTCATAATATCCCAATGACTTAATAATGCTCACCACATCCTGTGGTTTGAGCTCTTCTCCCTGAAAAATCAAAAGATTCCTACGCTTCCAAAGTTGCCAAGTAGTGATTCCAAAAATGATATTCCAGATATTATTAACATTAGAGAGTTGCTTCTCAAGCCAATTGTTCTTACTAAGCTGGAAAAAGTCATATGAGTTCATATCCACCTGAAGGTATTTCCAAACCTCTTTGGCAAAGTTACAATCACGAAGAACATGAAGAATATCTTCAGTATCTGCTTCACAAACCGAGCAAGATGTATTGGTGCTAAACTTACGTCGACTCCTCTCCAGGTTCGTCATGAGTCTACCATGCCCAACAATCCAAAGAAAACTCCTAACTCTCTCAGGCCCCTCCCAGTTCCAGATAAAAGACTAGATCTTCTTGGGTGGTTCATCAAAGCTCTCCACACATTCAGAATTTTGGAGTAGGCTGACGTAGTACTGAACTTACCAGAGCTAGTAAGCCCCCAAAAGATCACATCTCTTTCTGTCATTAAGGTAGGAGGAAGGATGCCTACAATTTTAAGGTTTGAGCTGAAAGATAACTTGTGTTGGAATAAACTCCAATTCCATTTTCCCTCTCCATCCACCATGGATCGAACACTAAGCTCTAGTTCAGCGTCAGTGATAGTGGTTAAGGCATCATCTTTCAAAATTCTGCCAGTATCAACCCAAGGATCACTCCAAAAATTAACATCATATCCATTAGCAATACTCCAACACATTCCTTTCTTATGTTTGTCTCTCACCGAGATGATGGCTCAGCACAGATGTGATCCTCTAGCAAATTTGGGGAAATTCCAGAAATTATGGCTATGAAGATACTTAGACTTGATCACCATAGTCCAAAGCATGCTAGGTTCATTCAAAATTCTCCATCCCATCTTCATCATAAAGGTCTCATTCATATCAGCGGCAAGTCGGAGTCCCAGTCCCCCACAACTCTTGGGTTGACAAATCTTTTTCCACGAAACAAGGTGCATACATTTACTGCTGCCATAGTTATTCCAAATAAACCTTCGAACAGTGCAATCAATCAACTTGCAAATGGCAGTAAGGAGTTTGGTAGTTTGCATGACATAAAAAGGGATGATGCAGAGGGCACTCTTAGCAAGAGTAATCCTCCCTGCAAGAGATAGTTGATTAGCCTTATATTTACTCAGTTTTTGTCTCATTCTTTCCACCGGGTAGGCATAAGTATCCTTCTTAACCCGGTTGTGAAGGACAGGAACTCCCAAGTATTTTCCCAAATCAGAGGTAATTTTTAGGCCAACCACATCAGCAATCTCCTTTTATTTACTCATAGGGACATTCGCAGAAAAGAAAACTCTGGACTTTTCCATGGACATCACCTGTCTAGAGCTCTTGCTAAAAGTAAGGAGACAGTCTTTGATGCTTTGCATTTGGTTAGTGGAAGCCTCAACAAAAAGAACTAAATCATCCGCAAAGAATAGGTGACTAAGTGCAGGCCCTCCCCTACTGATCTTAATAGGTTTCCACTTATTCCTTCTAATAAACTCAGTAATTAATTGATGGAGTCTTTCAAGACATATCACATATAAGTAAGGGGATAACGGGTCGCCCTGTCTAACTCACCTATTAGGAAAAATGGTTCTCGTAGTATCGTTATCCCAAAGAATCTTGCATGACCCATGATGAAAAGAGCTCATGATGAGATTAGTGGTCTTACAAGGAAAGCCAATATCCATAAGAGAATCCTCTATAAAACCCCAAGATAGTTTATCATAAGCTTTCTCAAGGTCAATCTTGATTGCCATGATATGTTTACCTTTCTTTCTTCTTCTCATCGTATCAATGACCTCTTGGACAATAACAATGTTATCAGAAATTTGTCTTCCAGGGACAAAGGCCGATTGTTCGAGGGAGATAATCCTAGGGAGAAACCTTATAATCCTATTGGCAATAACCTTCATGACAATCTTATAGGCGACATTACAAAGACTTATCGACCTTAATTGGTTACAAGAACAAGGGTTTTCCATTTTAGGAATCAAGACCACTAAAGCAGCAGCCATATCTTTAGAAATCTCAGATTTTTGAGATACATCCTTGACATAATTGTAAAGAGAGCTCCCAAGAATATCCCATTTACTCTGATAGAAGATAGCTAGGAATCCATCAGGTCCAGGAACTTTAAGACCTCCTATACTGGAAAGAGCGGCGTGAACTTCCTCAGAGGTAGGTAACTCATCTAAGGACTTGATGTCATCCAAAGAAAGGGTAGAGAATTTTCCTCTCAAAGGAAAGGGGCAGTCTATCCTGTCCCCACAAAAAAATTTCTCAAAGTGGTTAGCAACCAGATTGCATAGTTGAGTAGGATCATCCACCCACACATCAGCTTCATCCTTCAAAGCACGAATACGCTCTCTCCTTCTGATTGTAGCCATGGCCTGAAAAAAATTAGTATTCCGGTCCCCTAAGTGTAACATCCCTGACCTGGGTTATAAATTAACCCTAGGTGTTTTGCCTAAATATGTAAGTAAACCCTGGTGATTATCTTTTGGCATGTAATTAAGTTCCTAAGGAACATACATTTTCATTTCTGTCCTTTTAAAACAATGTTGTAGAATTATTTGGTAATGCAGGGGCCTATGTGCAATTTACCCAAATGTGGGGTGCAACTTATAAAATACACCATCTTGAACATCTTTTATGACTTTTGACATCATTTAAACTAATAATGATGAAGGGGGCACTTCCTTTGAATAATCATATAATAAGGAACACATTTGTAATTAAATCATCAAGATGTAAGTAAGGAGACCTTTATGTACATATGTACCTTAGTGATAAGTTGACCTTCCTTGCCTTTAGTTCTTGGTTTTAGAAGGAGTTTTACCTTAGAAAAGAAGAGGAGGGACGTGCCTAAAAGAAAGGAAGGACCTAGTTGTGAAAAGGAGGAGTAAGTTGTCTTTATGATGAAAATAACCCCAAAGGTACTTATACCCTTTCCTTTGCAATCAAAGACAACGTTTTCCTTTCACTCTTCACTTATCTCTTGCTGTGGCCGACTAAGTAAGGATCTCAGGAGCTCAAAGAAATGACCAACCTGTTCTAAGGTAAGAGAACACCACCTTCTAGCTTGGATTCATGGAGGAAATCGTATTACAAGGTTGAATTGCTAGTTTTCTTACTTAGGTTCCTTGTTCTAGCCAACCATCCCCATCTTTTTCTTGAAGATTGACCTTGGCCGACCTGTGGAGCTCAAGACGCCATTAAAGGCTTGAAACTTGGAAGCTTGGAAGCTCTAGGAACCACGTTTGAGGCGGGTTTTATAACTCTAACCCTTAGCTTTGTTATGCATATCTTTGTTCTTGTTTCATATGATTAGTTCTTCTTCTACCTCCCTTCTTCCTTGCTCTTTTGCAAGCAAAACGGTGGAGGAACCGACCTGAACAGAGGTTGAGGATGATGGGCGTGGATTCCTAGGTCACTTTCAACCCGTTTGATCTCAAACGATCCTGCAAGATCGTTTGGATCAAAACGACCCCAAGACCGTTTCATAAAGTGACCTAGGAATCCACGCCCATCATCCTCAACCTCTGTTCAGGTTGGTTCCTCCACTGTTTTGCTTGCAAAAGAGTAAGGAAGAAGGGAGGTAGAAGAAGAACTAATCATGGGAAACAAGAACAAAGATATGCATAACAAAGCTAAGGGTTAGAGTTATAAAACCCGCCTCAAACGTGGTTCCTAGAGCTTCCAAGCTTCCAAGCTTCAAGTCTTTAATGGCGTCTTGAGCTCCACAGGTCGGCCAAGGTCAATCTTCAAGAAAAAGATGGGGATGGTCGGCTAGAACAAGGAACCTAAGTAAGAAAACTAGCAATTCAACCTTGTAATACGATTTCCTCCATGAATCCAAGCTAGAAGGTGGTGTTCTCTTACCTTAGAACAGGTTGGTCATTTCTTTGAGCTCCTGAGCTCCTTCCTTAGTCGGCCACAGCAAGAGATAAGTGAAGAGTGAAAGGAAAACGTTGCCTTTGATTGCAAAGGAAAGGGTATAAGTACCTTTGGGGTTATTTTCATCATAAAGACAACTTACTCCTCCTTTTCACAACTAGGTCCTTCCTTTCTTTTAGGCACGTCCCTCCTCTTCTTTTCTAAGGTAAAACTCCTTCTAAAACCAAGAACTAAAGGCAAGGAAGGTCAACTTATCACTAAGGTACATATGTACATAAAGGTCTCCTTACTTACATCTTGATGATTTAATTACAAAGGTGTTCCTTATTATATGATTATTCAAAGGAAGTGCCCCCTTCATCATTATTAGTTTAAATGATGTCAAAAGTCATAAAAGATGTTCAAGATGGTGTATTTTATAAGTTGCACCCCACATTTGGGTAAATTGCACATAGGCCCCTGCATTACCAAATAATTCTACAACATTGTTTTAAAAGGACAGAAATGAAAATGTATGTTCCTTAGGAACTTAATTACATGCCAAAAGATAATCACCAGGGTTTACTTACATATTTAGGCAAAACACCTAGGGTTAGTTTATAACCCAGGTCAGGGATGTTACAAATTATCCACCCCTTACAAGGATTTCATCCTCGAAATCAACAAAACGTATTAGGAGAAAAGAGCAGCGTATTTCCTTCTCATCTCATCCTCTAGTTCCCAAGTGGCTTCTTCAACACCATGGTGGTTCCAGAGGACTTTCACAAGGTTTATATCTTTCTTCTTTAACTTTTTAGTTCTACTATCAAGGATTGACGTTGGCCCTTCCTCGTAACATATGTCATCATTCAATTCTACCTCCATAGGTTGTAGAACTGACTCAGTGTCGGGGTGACATTTCCTCAGCATAGAAATGTGAAACACATGGTGTAACCTCTGCAACTCTAGTGGTAACTCTAGTCTATAGGATACCTTTCCAACTCGTTCAATGATTGGATAAGGTCCCATAAATCTAGGTGCTAACTTTCCTTTCCTTCCAAAGCGAAGGACTCCTTTCCAAGGCGAGACCTTGAGGTACACTCTGTCTCCAACCTGGAACTCTAACGGTCTACGACGCTTATCAGCATACGACTTCTGTCTATCCTGTGCAGTCTTAAGCTGTTGTTGTATAACTTTGATCTTCTCTGTAGTTTGCTGCACAAGATCAGGACCTAACAACTGATGTTCACCAGTCTCATACCAACACAAAGGGAATCTACAACGTCTACCATACAAGGCTTCATAAGGTGCCATATCAATACTATGCTGATAGCTATTGTTATAGGCAAACTCTATCAAGCTTAGGTGTAGATCCCAACCTCCGGTAAACTGGAGAACACATGCTCTCAACAGGTCTTCCAAGGTCTATATGGTCCTTTCTGACTGTCCATCCGTCTGTGGATGAAAGGTTGTACTAAATCTTAACTGGGTGCCTAGTGCCCTATGTAGCTGTTCCCAAAAGCAACTTGTAAACTGGGGACCTCTGTCAGAAACTATGGTGACAGGAACTCCGTGCAAACGCACTATCTCTTGAACATACAACTGTGATAACCTTTTAGTAGAAAAGGTTGTTTTGACAGGTAAGAAATGCGCTATCTTAGTCAACCTATCAACAATTACCCAAATGGAATCATGTCCTTTGTTTGTTCTAGGTAGACCAACAACAAAGTCCATGGTTACATGATCCCACTTCCACTGTGGTATGGGTAAAGGTTGCATTGTTCCCGTAGGCTTCTGGTGTTCAGCTTTAACTTGTTGACACACTGGACACCTCAGAACAAACTCAGCTACGTCCTTCTTCATCCCAGGCCACTAATACATATCTTTCAAGTTTCGATACATCTTGGTGCTTCCTGGATGCATAGCATACATTGAAGAATGAGCTTCTTCCAAGACTAACTTCCTCAGGTTATCTACATCTGGTACTATCATCCTCCCATGATAGCATGCCACTTGATCATCTGATTCATGAAAACCTTCTCGCTTCTCATCACCATACTCAGATCTGATCTGTTGAACTGCAACATCAACTTGCTGTGCCTCCTTAATCTGCTCTCTTAGGGTGGGTTTGATATGCATCTCAGCCAACAACCCGACAATCCATGACACCTTCATCTGTACATTGTCTTGCCTTAAGGAGATAAGCATATCTCTCCTAGGGCATACTAAAGAGTTTAATTGTACCCTATCAGAGGATGATGTTGCTGATTTCCTACTCAAGGCATCTGCAACTACATTGGCCTTTCCTGGATGGTAATCTATTGTACAATCATAATCCTTAATTAACTCCATCCAGCGACGTTGCCTCATGTTAAGCTCATGCTGAGAGAAGATATACTTAATATTTTTGTGATCTGTGAAAATCTGGAATGTCTCTCCGTAGAGATAATGTCTCCAGATCTTCAGGGCATGAACCACAGCAGCTAACTCCAGATCGTGTGTCGGATAATTCTCTTCGTGTTTCTTAAGCTGTCGTGAAGCAAAACAAATCACTTGCTTATCCTGCATCAACACGCATCCGAGTCCATTCTTGGAGGCATCACAGAAAACTATGTATCCTTTTCCTTGCTCAGGTAACACAAGCACAGGTGCACTTGTCAACTTCTCCTTCAACAGTTGAAAAGACTATTGACACTTATCACTCCAGGTAAAAGGAACATCTTTCCGGGTTAACTTGGTTAAGGGTAAGGCTATAGAACTGAAATTCTTAATAAACCTTCGATAATAACCAGCTAATCCCAAGAAACTTCGAATCTCCATTGGTGTCTTCGGTTGTTCCCACTGTAGAACAGATTCTACCTTTGTAGGGTCAACACGAATACCCGAGGCAGATATCACATGTCCAAGAAAAGATACTTCCGGTAACCAGAACTCACACTTGCTAAACTTAGCATATAGCTTATGTTTTCTTAGCAGAGTTAGAGCCTGTCGGAGATGTTGTTCATGTTGCTGAGCATCCTTACTATAAATCAGAATTTCATCTATGAAGATGACAACACACTGATTAAGGAAAGGTCGAAAAACTCTATTCATGAGTTCCATGAATGCAGCCGGTGCATTGGTTAGTCCAAACGACATAACCGTGAACTCATAGTGACCATATCGTGTCCTAAAGGCAGACTTGGATATGTCACTATCCTTAATTCGGAGTTGATGATATCCAGACCTCAAGTCTATCTTTGAGAAGACTGTTGCACCACGCAACTGGTCAAAAAGATCATCAATCCTCGGCAACAGGTATTTATTCTTTATCGTTACTTTATTTAGTTGTCTGTAATCAATGCACAACCACATTGACCCGTCTTTCTTTTTAACAAACAAAACTGGAGCACCCCAGGGTGAAGTGCTCGGTCGGATGAAACCCTTCTCAAGCAACTCTTGAAGCTGCTTCTTGAGTTCTGCCATCTCAGCAGGTGCCATCCTATACGGTGTCTGGGCTATAGGTTGTGTATCTGAGATCAAATTGATTTCAAAATCAACTTCCCGAGGTGGTGGCACACCTGGAAGTTCTTCAGGAAATACATCTTCAAATTCCCTGACTACAGGAACTTCAGCAGGGTTAGGACTCTCCATGGTAGTATCTACCACATGGGCCAAAAATGCATAACATCCTTGTCTCATCAACTTATCACCAACCATCGCTGACACAAGACAGGTGGGTAGAATCTTTCTCTCTCCTTGAAAGATCCATGTGTTGCTTTCATCAGCAAACACAGCCTGCCTGGATTCACAATCCAAGACAACCCTATACCTTTCCAAGGTATCCATCCCAAGAATTATATCAAATCCTTGCATCTCAAGTGGTATAAGATCCACTTGAATGCGATGGTTAGAAAAGAAGAGGTTACAGGGAGATCATACCTCCTGCAACATAGCAGACCCTCTCAACGGAGTCTCAAACAACAAACTATCTGCCCTATGACTGACAGTAATATTGCAGTTATGAATCACCCTTCGAGTGATAAAGGAGTGCGTAGCACCCGGGTCAATCAGAACAGATACAACACAGGATTTAGACATATCAGAATATAAAAGTTCCATCTGACTTGTCACTACCCGTGGATTGACCACTGCATCTGGTGGGTTCATAGCATAGAACCTCGCTGTCGCCTGGTGTTGAGGTGGTGCTGATGATCCAGCTTGAGACGCTTGTCCACGTCCTCGAGCTGCTCCTTGAGATTGCCTTCTCTATGATCCCTGTTGACTCTGTCTCGGAGGCTGTGTCACACTGACAGGCCTAGACCGGCAGTCCTTCATCAAGTGTCCCACCTTCCCACAGTTGTAACAGCTCCTCTCCAGTTGTTGTGGTCTGGGTGGTCCTGTAACTGACATTGATGCTGAACTGTGAGTCTCTTGTAGTGGTAGGCTTCGTCCCCTGCCTCTACTCGGTGTCCACTGTGTCTGAGCACTAGTTCTGGGTGGTGGAGGTGTAGGTGCAGAGAATCTAGGTTTCTTAAAGTCTCTAGATGAAGAACCCTGGAACTGAGGATATCTTTTATGGGTTTGTCTCTTCTCGACTACGGATTTCTCTATCCTTCGGACTGACTCAATGAAGGTAGCAAACCTCTCTCGATTCTCTAGGGCAGACACGGGAGTAGTCAAGTCGGCGTTTAAACCCTTCTCAAACCTTCTGATTCTTTCTTCTTCTATGGCAGCCATGTGTGGACAAAACCACAATAACTCCATAAACTTAGCTTCATACTCGCTAATGTTCATCATGCCTTGCCTCAATCTCTCAAACCGAGAGATCTTCTCATCTAGGAAGGTCTTTGGAAAATATCTATTGATAAATTCCCGACAAAAATCTTCCCACGAGATCTCCACTCCAGGCCTCTTCTGCTCTTCCATGGTCCACCAGTGGCCAGTACTTCCCTTGATAAGATAGACAGCATGTCTAACCTTCTCAGCTTCTGGGATGTTGAGGATTCTAAAAGCTTTCTCCAACTCGGTTAACCACAGATCGACATCTGCAAAATCAGCTGTTCCAAAGTATTCGGTTGCTCCGACACGACGAAGTCGCTCGAACGTCTTACCGATACCTTGTCCTTCAGGCTGGGCAGGTGCCCTAGGTGCAGGCATGGGCATCCTGTCGGTGATGTGTGTCATAGCAGTCATAAACTGCCCGAACATAGTTTGAACAGCTGGGTTTCCCATGTCAGCTGGGTCAAACTGAGGTGGTTCTCTGGGTGGCTCAGGTACAGGTTGCTCTATTTCTAGGTTCCTTGCACCTTCTCGAGGCACATCAACACTACTTTCGGCCTCGTACTCCTCCTGTGGTCCAGACATCCTTAATTATCTTCTTCTCCTGAGGAGCAGAAGACTCTATTAGATAAGAAAGAAGTACTAAGGATAGACTTGACACTCTAAGTCCTATGTCTCTGTAGACTCAGCGAACCTAGAGCTCTGATACCACTTAATTGTGGGCTCTGATACCACTAATTGTGGGCTTTGATCTCCAAAACACAAGATAAACATAGCGGAAGCGATTCGATTAACAGCGGAATATGAAAATCACGAGAAATTAAAACTTTTCGTAAACGAGATCTTAAAAACCTGAAACTCCTTTTATAAAAGTAAGATGAACTGTTTACATCTCTGATAAATCACTTCTCGAGTGATTATATACATCATGATACAAAATCTCAAGATTTCAAAATTCTCAGATCAACAAACTCCTAGGACCTGAGTGTATAGAGACGACATAAGACCATCTAACCACATGACTCAACAGTCAGTATCTCCACCTGAGATTCACTGCTTCTCCTGGTGCTGCTGCTGCTGATATTGGTCACCTGAAGATTGATTCCTTCGTCCTCGACGACCACCTAAAAAGTTGAAATCTACGGGGTGAGACAATTTTAAATAATTGTCCCAGCGAAAGTTATAACTCTCCGCCAGAAGCTTTATTATAGCAACCAAGAATAACATAGGCAATAAAAGCTCTAAGGTAATCAGCAACATATTGTTATCAATTAGAACAACAACATTTAAGGAATATGAAAAACATGTATACTAAGTAATGTATCATCAACCAATGTATTTCATGGTTCAACCTAAGAAGATATGCTACGCGGTTGATTATGTTTTACAAACATCATTATGCCCTACGGAGATGAGGTATACCGCTCATACTCCAACCGATCACTATTAAGTCGCATCGGTATCATACATAGGTCATCAAAAGAGCCGGATTCTTATGACCTCATCTTCCTCAGTCAGTATGAGGATCAACATGCAGGACATCTAGTGTCTCTGTTACAATAGCTTACCAGGGTATTCTGGTACTTCACTATTAGAGTCACAGTGGCATTCTGTACTCTCTTCGCCATCGAAAGATTTCTTGTTTATCTCTCATCGATGCGGTATAAAAGATTTCCTCGGGAGATTAGTGTTACATCACCCCGGCATAAACACATAGTGAAGGATTGATAGAATAAAGATACATCTACATCAATTCCTACACTAGGATGTAAGGAAATTCACATCCATATTACCCCACATATTCAAAAGTATGTGCTCCAGGAATCCCCTAATTAGGAAAACCTGTTTCACCATCATCTAATTCCTGACGATGATGGATCTATGATCAGGGCTCTACATGGTATGATTATACTTGATTAGTTAGGTACATTTCAATATTCTTTTATCATCATAGATGTTTTCAAACATTAATCATTAGCATAGCAGCTATGAAGGAAGAATACTAAATGTAACAAACCTAACTCTCATCAATTATCATTTCTCAATATTCTCATCACAAGTCATCTCTTAAAGCATGACATTGATGGTATTCATGGCTCTCACAGCCTATCAATCTCATAAGATGTTATTAACAAGGCATCAGGATATATCACTATTCATAAAGCTAACAACATGCTTTCAATGAATATAGTATCATCATCCATACCTGGATATGATCATCCTCATAGAGGAACCTGCATGGTTAAATCAACTGATAACAGTAAATAACTCATTTAAAGAAGTTGTATCTCCCTACTCATACAAGAGCTAGGTTTCCCTGGTTTTCATCAATTAGGGTTTACTATTCACATTACATGTCATCACCCTAGAATTAGGGTTTACTATTCACATTACATGTCATCACCCTAGAATTAGGGTTTACTATTCACATTACAATGAAATGATCTCATAACATCCTCATGTATGAGAAACATCATCATTAAAGACCTCAGATAAGATTAAGATTCATCAATTATCATAATTAGGGTTTCCATGATCTCACATAAGTGGATCATACCTAAACTTGCACATTCATGTATATTGAAGGTATTTTACTTGAGTTTCCATTATAATTGGTACTTTCTCTCTCCTCTAACTAGTAGATAGTGATTACACCACTCTAGATTAGGTTGGGTTAAGTCCTCATTGATTAACACAAGTCAACTCATCACTATCATGTGATTAGGGTTTGATTAAAACAAGGTATCACTCAATTGAACCTTTCAGGGGCATTTTGGTAATTTACCCATTGACCATCATCATGGGTCAATTCATTAGCCACTTAGTCCCTTAACACCTTAGGTTACCATTAGGGTTTAGATTAGATCATCATTGAACCTTTTACACTTTCAAGTGATTAAGTATAATCAACCTTGAAGGTCTCCAATTGGTTTAGGGTTTAACCTTCAACCTTCAACCCATTTGATTCTTAAACGACCTTGAACTTGTTTAATCTCAAATGACCTTGAATCCCTTTGAACCTTAAATGAGTGTGGACCCACTTAATCTTAAATGGGTGTGGACCCACTTGAGTCTAAACGGGTGTGAACCCGTTTGAGTTCAAACGAGTGTGAACCCGTTTGAGGTCAAACGAGTGTGGACTCATTTAGACTCAAACGAGTGTGGACTCATTTGGTCTGTTCATAATATATTGAATTTCATTCCTACAAAGAATTGTAATCTAATTCCTAACCAATTGAGAGTTGAAGGCACTTCAACACCTTAACCCTAATCGGGTTAAAATTGCTGAATTAAAATATAGATCTTGTTGAGTTTTGGGTTGAAGGACCCAAACGGGTTCAAACCCGTTTGGGGTTCACCCAAACGGTTTCACACTCGTTTAGTGACACCCCAAGACCGTTTGGAGGTCTAGGGTTAAGGAAAATTGATCAATTGAAGGTCCAATTACAATAAGTTGATGAATTAATAAAATTGCTGATTTTAGACCTATTTAGGGTTCAACCCTTATCCAACCGACTTGGTTTTTGGTCAAACTTTGGGCAAACAGTATCAAGACCGTTTGGAGGACATACAAACGATCTCAAGACCGTTTGGGCCAAGTTTGGGCCCAATTGGATTTCAATTGATGGGTTCAATTACACTTTGTTTCACATTGTTGAAAATTGGTGATTAGCCGATTGGAAACCCTAATTGAGTTAGACTTAATCCTAATTAGCTTTCAATTGAGGGTCAAATTGGAGTCCAATTGATTGAGGTTCATCCTAATTGACTCAATTTGTAAGTGTTTAACATGTCCTTGGCCAATTAAAGGCTTCAACATAGGAAACCCTATTCAATCATAACCTATGTGTCACCTTTTATGTTTATGCGGTTTGAAACCAAGTTGGTCCACACTCGTTTGAGTCCAAACGAGTCCACACTCGTTTGAGTCCAAACGAGTCCACACTCGTTTGAGTCCAAACGAGTCCACACTCGTTTGATTCCAAACGAGTCCACACTCGTTTGAGTCCAAACGAGTCCACACTCGTTTGACCTCAAACGGGTTCACACCCGTTTAGACTCCTTTGGGTTCACACCCGTTTAGACTCCTTTGGGTTCACACCCGTTTAGACTCAAGTGGGTCCACACCCGTTTAAGATTAAGTGGGTCCAAACTCGTTTAAGGTTCAAAGGGATTCAAGGTCATTTGAGATTAAACAAGTTCAAGGTCGTTTAAGAATCAAATGGGTTGAAGGTTGAAGGTTAAACCCTAAACCAATTGGAGACCTTCAAGGTTGATTATACTTAATCACTTGAAAGTGTAAAAGGTTCAATGATGATCTAATCTAAACCCTAATGGTAACCTAAGATGTTAATGGACTAAGTGGCTAATGAATTGACCCATGATGATGGTCAATGGGTAAATTACCAAAATGCCCCTGAAAGGTTCAATTGAGTGATACCTTGTTTTAATCAAACCCTAATCACATGATAGTGATGAGTTGACTTGTGTTAATCAATGAGGACTTAACCCAACCTAATCTAGAGTGGTGTAATCACTATCTACTAGTTAGAGGAGAGAGAAAGTACCAATTATAATGGAAACTCAAGTAAAATACCTTCAATATACATGAATGTGCAAGTTTAGGTATGATCCACTTATGTGAGATCATGGAAACCCTAATTATGATAATTGATGAATCTTAATCTTATCTGAGGTCTTTAATGATGATGTTTCTCATACATGAGGATGTTATGAGATCATTTCATTGTAATGTGAATAGTAAACCCTAATTCTAGGGTGATGACATGTAATGTGAATAGTAAACCCTAATTCTAGGGTGATGACATGTAATGTGAATAGTAAACCCTAATTCTAGGGTGATGACATGTAATGTGAATAGTAAACCCTAATTGATGAAAACTAAGGAAACCTAGCTCTTGTATGAGTAGGGAGATACAACTTCTTTAAATGAGTTATTTACTGTTATCAGTTGATTTAACCATGCAGGTTCCTTTATGAGGATGATCATATCCAGGTATGGATGATGATACTATATTCATTGAAAGCATGTTGTTAGCTTTATGAATAGTGATATATCCTGATGCCTTGTTAATAGCATCTTATGAGATTGATAGGCTGTGAGAGCCATGAATACCATCAAGGTCATGCTTTAAGAGATGACTTGTGATGAGAATATTGAGAAATGATAATTGATGAGAGTTAGGTTTGTTACATTTAGTATTCTTCCTTCATAGCTGCTATGCTAATGATTAATGTTTGAAAACATGTATGATGATAAAAGAATACTGAAATGTACCTAACTAATCAAGTATAATCATACCATGTAGAGCCCTGATCATAGATCCATCATCGTCAGGAATTAGATGATGGTGAAACAGGTTTTCCTAAGGGGATTCCTGGAGCACATACTTTTGAATATGTGGGGTAATATGGATGTGAATTTCCTTACATCCTAGTGTAGGAATTGATGTAGATGTATCTTTATTCTATCAATCCTTCACTATGTGTTTATGCCGGGGTGATGTAACACTAATATCCCGAGGAAATCTTTTATACCGCATCGATGAGAGATAAACAAGAAATCTTTCGATGGCGAAGAGAGTACATAATGCCACTGTGACTCTAATAGCGAAGTACCAGAATACCCTGGTAAGCTATTGTAACAGAGACACTAGATGTCCTGCATGTTGATCCTCATACTGACTGAGGAAGATGAGGTCATAAGAATCCGGCTCTTTTGATGACCTATGTATGATACCGATGCGACTTAATAGTGATCGGTTGGAGTATGAGCGGTATACCTCATCTCCGCAGGGCATAATGATGTTTGTAAAACATAATCAACCACATAGCATATCTGCTTAGGTTGAACCACGAAATACATTGGTTGATGATACATTACTTAGTATACATGTTTTTCATATTCCTTAAATGTTGTTGTTCTAATTGATAACAATCTACTGCTGATTACCTTAGAGCTTTTATTGCCTATGTTATTCTTGGTTGCTATAATAAAGCTTCTGGCGGAGAGTTATAACTCTCGCTGGGACAATTATTTAAAATTGTCTCACCCCGTAGATTTCAACTTTTTAGGTGGTCGTCGAGGACGAAGGAATCAATCTTCAGGTGACCAATATCAGCAGCAGTAGCACCAGGAGCAGCAGTGAATCTCAGGTGGAGATACTGACTGCTGAGTCATGTGGTTAGATGGTCTTATGTCGTCTCTGTACACTCAGGTCCTAGGAGTTTGTTGATCTGAGAATTTTGAAATCTTGAGATTTTGTATCATGACGTATATAATCACTCGAGAAGTGATTTATCAGAGATGTAAACATTTCATCTTACTTTTATAAAAGGAGTTTCAGGTTTTTAAGATCTCGTTTACGAAAAGTTTTAATTTCTCGTGATTTTCGTATTCCGCTGTTAATCGAATTGATTCCGCTATGTTTATCTTGTGTTTTGGAGATCAGAGCCCACACCAAGGTAATCCAATCAATTTTGGATTTTTGAGCCCAGTAGACTTCCTCCTGATTCATCACATCTTTGAGATCCTCCTGGATTTGGGATTCTATATACGCAAGCGAAGTAGTAGGATTCCTCTCCAGGTCCATTTGGACATTCTGAAGCTTGTTAAGAAGCAATCTCTTCCCATAAAAATATTGCCAAAGACATTCCTATTCCAGTTATTGACTTTAGGACAGAAAGACTTGAGAGCAGATTTGAAACTCCCATTCCCCTCCCAATTATCTTTGACAAAGCTAGAGAAATCCTCGTGTTTGTCCCAAGCAGCCTGAAAAAGGAAATGAGATTGAACTCTCGGTATATTCATCTTATACACCAAAAGTAAAGGGTTATGGTCAGACTTAACCCTACTAAGATGTTTAACAAAACCATTTGGGTGCAGCTCAATCCAGTCCTTATTGCAGAGGACTCTGTCCAAACGTGCAAAAGATCTACCTCTTCTCCAGGTGAACTCAGTGCCCTCAAACTTCAAATCAATAAGGCTACAATTATCAATCATATTACTGAATCTTGTAGCATCAACATCATTGAAGCCCTTACAGTTCAAACGTTCATTCCGAGAAACCACTGAATTAAAGTCTCCCACGAGAGCCCAAGGTCCAGTGATATATCTTCCCAGTTGTGTCACCTTTTCCAAACAAATTCACACACAATAGGAAGAGTGCCGCCGTAAATGACAGAGAAATTCCATTTATAATAGGAGTAACTCACCATAACATGAAGAATTTGACGATGATTCAAAACAATATCAATTTGGCAAGTAGGAGAATTCCAAAGCAACCAAATACCTCCTGATTTACCAATAGCTTCCACCCTATGGGAACTATTAAAACCAAACTTCCTAATAACTTTGTCAGCAATGCCTCCACTAATTTGAGGTTCAACAAGACCAACCATAATCGGACGAGAGTTCTTGATAAAATCCTTTAGAACTGACCACTTCTTACAGTCTGCAATCCCCTGGAAATTTCAAATAAGAATGCTAAAATCCATCAAAAAGAAAAGAACAAATCACCCTTCTTGAGGGATACCCTCCACCATAACTTCCTTTTCTTGGTCACCCAGTCCTTCGACTTCTACAATGGTTTGTTCATCATGCATTATCTATTTTCTATGTAACTGGTCAACAATGGAAAAAAATCTCCTTTTCAGATTGAGACTAGGTCCCGGATCTAAAGGATTAGTGGCCTTAAAGGAGAAAAGAAGATTAGATTCAACCCAATTCTCCCAAGGCTTAGATTGGTTCCATGTATACATGTCATGAGATGAGCTCCATTTTTCCCAAACATCCTTATCCCCCATAACTATATTGTCACCCTCAACATTAACTGAAGTTTGTCTTCCTTCTCCATGATGTTCTTTAGTTGATTTCTCATTCCCATGTTTGACAACAACCTTATTAGAATTGTTGTTCCTACTATTATGTTCATTAGAAATGTTCCTTAGAATATCCTTCTATCGATTCAACTGACCCCTTTGACTCCGAGTCCCTTCTCCAAAATTTCTTTTGTCACTGTTCTCCCTCTGTTTGTCCACCTAGGATGTCCCTTGGCCCCTTTCCGTGTTGCCTTCCTTTTCTTTCCCCTGTTGCGTAACACCAGTATCATTTTCCTGCTCTTCACCCCCGTTGTCTTTTAGAATATGGTCAGCTCGGTTCATGAATTGAACAACATAAAAGCCACCTTCCAGATCTACCAAATTGAATGGTGATGATGGGTTCCACATGCTACAAAGCCTGTTTACTAGAACTGGGAAAGGGACCTGCAAGTCAACTAACCTTATGATTACTGCCATCTGCCATGACTTAGTCAAAATGGATTTAGCTCTGTCCAAGATTCTGATGGATGGAACTTTCCTTGACGTATCTATATGTATATCTTCCTTCTCAATACGCAACTCTTTCTCGGTGGATTGGTCGAGCTGTTTATCCAAGGATTTCAGCAAGCGATATCTGAAAGATTTCCTTCCTGTCGCATCCGGTGAATTAACTTTGCTCTTTGGATCTCCATTAGGATCCTTCATCATCATGTCTTCTTCCTCTTGTTCCATCTTCCAGATTCAAGCAAACCCAGGCTCGGCGGCAGCACCGCCGACTTCAAAAATCGCCCTTCGAGTCATCCTCTCAATCGCCAGAGCCACAGCTAATCGGGTCGGATCCCTTCTCGGCCCAAAACAATAATTAATTAGCAAATTCTGCAACAATTTTTGGTCTAACAGGTTTGAATTTTTGGGGGTTTTTGAGTTTGTATTTTTGGATTTTTTGGGTTTGCATATTATATAATATTCTCATGTTCATCAGATCAGACCCGCAAATATAAATTTTGATTGAGTTCCTGAATTCCCTCTTAAAAATGGCAGAAAATGAATTCTAGAACATTTCATATACATTATATTTTCCATTCTTAAAAAAAATATTTTCCATTCTTCAAAAATGACACATGCAAAATATTTATGATTAAGAATGCTAGCGGCGTGCATAAGGTTTATTGCCAAAATCAATTGTACATTATAAGTGACACCATGTAATGTAAAATACAGTGGTCTATAAAATAAACAAAATATACAAACACTATGAAAAAGTAAAAACACCACACCATGGGACAAAAAATGTAATTTATCTAGCATATTTACTTTATGTTTAAATAATATGATGTAAAAAATGATAATATACTATAATCATAAGCAAACAATATACTAAAAATTAATGTTGTACATATTATCTAACAATGACGAACTAAAACTTGTATTTACAAACACGTAAAATCTGCATACCATTACAATAATTTATAAATACAAAGTGAAATATAAATTTTATAATGTGATTTGAACCACAATATTTTTAAAAATATTATAACTATATCATATCATATTAAAATATTTCAAATGAGCAACATCCACATCATGTGGTTTGTTGAGGTTATTATGGTTAAAAAATTATTCATAGTCACATATATGATTCTTTATTTATTTATTTATTGTCCTTACTTTTTATATATCACGTAGTAAAGTTTATATTTTTAATTGTTTTCTATATTTACACTTACAACAAACCAATCACGTGGAAGTGAATGGAATTTATGTTTCAGAAATTGAACTAGAATTCTCCGAAAATGAGTTCCACGTCACCTTATGACTTACATCAAATCAATCAGAGCTTTAGCAAAGCAGTGACGATTGCTCTGGCAACGATGGACAACCACGGGTAGGGGGTCAATTTGCTACCAATCGCATTTCCAAACACATGGTCGGTCACCGCTCTCATTTTATGTTATATTTTCTATGTCCAATGATGAAATGCAATGGTGCGTTTGGTATAAAGCTACCACGGGCTTTTATTGTCATGCTTAAATTAATCAATGATGTTTAAATCTTGTGATTGATGACGACTTTGAACAATGACAAATAAATTTAATGACAAAATATTCGTCATTAGGGTTATGAGAGGTGGCAGTTGTGGGCTATCGGGAGGCCGAGGAATGCAGCGTTTGGTAACACGATTGCAATAATTTCTCATCGTCGGTGGTCCATCACATATGACTCTTCGCAATAATTTCTCGGTGAAAAATGAGTGGTCAGTAGAGTTTGTCGACTGCTCCAGACAGAAACACTATGTAAAATGAGAGCGGTGGACAATCGTGTGTTTGGTAATGCAGTTGATAGCAATTGACCCGCTGACCGTGGTTGTTCATCGCTACCCAAGCAATCGCCACCATTGCCAAACGAAGCACAAGATGGGGGTGGCTACGACCATACTCGCCCTCCCATATGACAACCTAGAAAACCCTTCAAAAGAGTATTTGCATCGCGACGGAGGAGAGCCACCTTTTATTGAGGGAGATAGTATGATCGAGGAATTGAATCACGTTGATCAAGACTTGGAGCCTTCTGAATCACTGGGCGCAAAAAAGTCTTAACGGAGACACTATCACCGGCTCTGTGAATAGTGGAAGTTGCCCTAAAGCCTCACCAGATCTCTTGAAAGCGTCTGACGTCGTCATAGGCGGAAGCAGAGTCATACCATCTATATATGTTAGAGAGGAAGTTGTTCCCCTGTTATTAGAGACTTGAAGTTTGCTATAGTCATCATGGCAGTTGGGATTCACATTGAATTTCAGGCTCTCGTCAAGAGAATCTCGATCCTTTGGGGTATTCATGAACAATTCTATATCATTGACCTAGACAATGGATACTAGGTAGTGCATCTCTTCAATAATGATGATTATGTCAGGATCTTTATTGGGGGTCCCTAGACCCTCTTTGGAAATTGCCTATATGTCCAGACATGGTCACCTCATTTTTGTCCCTCTGACCCAATCCTATGGAAGATCGTTGTCGTGGAATATTATCACACTGCAAATTCACTAGGAATATAATTCCTAGAATTTAGCAAAACCAAAGTGTAATAGTGCCACTTGCAAGAGGATGGATCTTCTCACAGAATAGTTGAGGATCAAATCCCAAGGGACAATATTTTTCAGAGTTAACTGATCAAAATAACCTAATAAGAACTAGTATTTATCACAAAAGTTGAGTTGAGTTGATTAATCTAAGATTGTGAGAATTAAAAGGGCTAGATTTAAGTTTGAGTTATCAATGGATGGAAATACTAGGGTGGAACTGGGTTTCACAGCCACTACTCAAATCTACGCAATCATTCAAATCCAAACTTGTATGAATGTATAAATGGAGTTATGTAAGATTCCCCTTTTGGCGTCAGAAACTTGCATGAGTAGATATCCCTGTAAGCTTGATATCTTGTTACTTACGAATCCTTTATCCACCACTCCGGAGACTTTCCATCGAAAGTTTGCCTCAGGGTGTCAACCAAAGCTAATCAATATTTAAATCTTAAACGTTGAAGTTCTCACAGTAAAAGATTATAATAAATCACGTAAAGTGAGTGATCAATCCACAAAACATGCAATAAACGATTGGCTATGAATTATATGGGTTCATATAAGAATTGGAACATGAATAAAATTACAAGAAACGGGTAATGGGGCTAGTCTTCACACCCTAGTGAAAAGACTACTCCCTTAACATGGAGAGATTAATATCACAAGAAGAGGAAGAGGAGGCCATCACGGTCATGATGGTGGTAGAAGCGGCTCGGTGTGGTATGCGACCGCAGACTTCCTTCCTTCTCTCTCATTTAGGTATTAACCCTGACTTGCAGTAGAAGTAGGTGGGGGGACAATAGCACGGGGAAGAGATCGATCGCCCAAGAAGAGAGATTGACGTCTTAGAGTTGTAGATGAAGGAGATATGTCAATCTATGCTTGAGGTCAATAGGTGTGGACCATCTAGGTCGATAGAACTAGCTGGGTCAATAGATATCGCCCTAGCTCTGATCTCAGCGACAACGTTTCAGTGTTTCTGTCTCCAGAAAATCTAAGATGATTTGTACGACTATGTTGGGGGTCTATTTATAGGGTTGAGACTGTCGACCTCTTGTGTTCCCTATCGGTGTCGACCGATAGGTGTTGAAGTTGTAGACTGTCGGCCGAAAGGTGTTGATGGTTGGACTTCCTGTCATTGATCTTGGAGGTTGACGGGGCTGTCGACCTTAAGGATCGACCAGACTGTCAGTTGAAGTTGTGGTTGTCAACGAGAGTGTCGACAACATTGTGTCAAAGACTTGATTTCTTGTTGGTTGCTTGGTCAATGGTGATGTCGAGCAGGGTGGTCGACAAAGGTGTCGAACTTGCTTATCGATGAGTTTGAGTGTCATTATTTGTGGATGTCGACTAGGGAGCTCGAAAAGGCTGTCGAGCTTTGAATGTGTCGAGCTGGGAGGTTTATAAGGTTGTCTCCCTCTTCTATGTCTCGATTTCTTCCTCAATTTTAATGTCGATTGTCATGTCAAACGACAGGTCGAAATTGTCCTCAGACGCAAAAAAATTGTGTATCGATCTGCCTTATGAAAGTGCTCGAAACTAGGCAAACTTGTTGTAGAGTGATAAAATTCATAATCTGTAAAAGGGAGTTGAGAAAAGTATCAAATTCCTACAAATAAACATAAAAACCCAAGTAGAACAAAACAAAGCTATTCTAATGAAAACTACTCTAAATGAATGCTAAATTAGACTGAAAATGCAACTAAAATGGGATGAATATGCATTCATCAAAATACCCCGAACTTAAATGTTGCTCAACCTCTAGTAACACAAAATATGAACATTCACCAAATTAATACTTTCGGCCCATGTGATTGCCTCATCCTCCCATCATGTTGTTTTCCTTACCACCTAATATGCTCAAGTTGCCCCAACTTCCTGAGATCACATAACACACCTTTCAATATCTCCAGTCCTGATTTCATTTCCCAATGACACTTTCTCACTATTGTCCCAACATCAAGCGCGTCAAGGAGTTTCATGAGAGTTTAGAGAGACCCGCAAAATAACAAGTATGCACTTGATCCAACACTGGTGTAATCAAGAGAAGGGAAAAATTTTGAGGCATTCATTTTGCCCATAGGTATAAAAGGTAGTGAATGGAGGTATGGAGGGAAGCGATCTCTCCTCTATTTGAATCGAGATATTTTAATTTCTTTGTTTGCGGTTTTATTTACCATTTTTTTTTTCTTGTGTGCAATTTTGGCATCTTTCCTTAGTGGTACACCCCTTTTTAGATTTGCGAGGGGTATGGAAGAAGTGAAAGAGGGAAGAAGGGGGATGCACCACCCCGAACTTAGATTTTAGCACATTTTTATGGTTTTGTATTTTCTTTTTGGTGGAATGGAAGGTAAGAATATGTAGGAAGAAGTGTAGAAGAGAGTTCAGATTGCCATGCAACTTGATTTACAATTCAGTGCATCAGATCGTTCTCCTTGTCCCACTCTACTCAAATAATGACTCAAATAGGGTACAAATGGAAATTCCATGCAATTGTCTCATTAGTCAATAAGAAGCACAGTGTGTTTGATACCTCTCAGTTCCTTCAGATCTTACCATCTTTTCCAAGGAAACACAATTTTTGGATTCATAGGCCACAAAGGACAATTTCTAGCCATTGGTTAGTTTAAAAAATTGATTTTTAAGGCATTACTTTGAATAAGGGGAGATATCTATGAGACATGCATAATTTTAAGCCGACTAGGTAATGGCTTTGTTTACTTCAAGAAAGAAATAAAAAAATTGAGCTAAAAGTAATGCATGATGAATGCGATGACAAGATCATAAGTAATAAGCATATAGGTTTGGGTATAAAGTAGAATACATACCACACTCCCTCCACCTTGAACTTAAATATTTGCTCGTCCTCGAGCAAACACTAAATCCAAGATGGAGGGGAAAGACTTTGTTGGTTGATCCATAGGCCGTGGTTGCTCTCCCTTCTACAAGAGTCATTCATCTAAAATAAAAATTGTTAGAACTAGTTATCTTGTTATGAGATACACTATCTTAACTAAATGCAATATGAACTAAGATGTAAAAACAATTGGAAATAAAAGAAATGCTCAAGTTGCCTCCTGAGAAGCACCTTTGTTTTATGTCGATGGATCGACACCTATTATTCAGTCATGATATGTTGGAGGGAGGAGGGGGAGATGTTGGTTGTCATGCATGTCATCCATTGTGAAATATCGTTCGAGACGGTGGCCATTAACTTTTAATTATCCTATTTTCTCACTTCAGATTGAGACAACTCTATGAGGAAATATGTGCTTGATGATGAAAGGACCCGACCATCGAGTCTTGAGCTTTCCTGGGAAGAGGCTGAGACGTGAGTTGTGTAGTAATACTTGGTCTCCAACTTGTAGGTCCTTCCTCTTCAAGTGGCCATCATGCCACATCTTTGTGCGTTCTTTATAGATGCGTGCATTTTCATATGTAGTCAACTGTAACTCTTTGAGCTCTTGAAGTTGAAATAGCCGATTCTCCTTTGTTGCAAGGAAGTTGAAGTTGAGTTGCCTTATAGCCCATTAGGCTTTGTGTTAAAGATCCACTGGTAGATTACATGACTTCCCATAGATGAGGCGAAAATGTGTAGTTTTGAGGGGAGTCTTGTAGGCAGTTCGATATGCCCATAGAGCATCATTCAACTTGTGCTCCCAATCTTGCCTTGTCTTGCCAACTGTCTTCTCAAGAATAGCTTTTACTTGATGGTTGGAAACCTCCACATGTCCACTCGTTTGAGGATGATAACGAGTGGCAACTCGGTGGGAAACACCATATCTATGAAGGAGAGTTTCTGTAACACCCCTCCCTAGGGTTTCTTACGTAACCAGCGGAAGCACAGCCTAATCCCCAACATTATCCATAATGTGGGGTACTTGACATATCGGGGAGGGAGTGCCACATACATGATCTCATATCAAGAAATAAATAACACTTGGCTTTCATAGAAACATAGATTCATACATAAAGTTCTTCTTGGAAAGATAACTACGTCATGATACTAAAGCTATGCTAACATAAACTGGATAACATATAAATGATAGGATCTCCATAGATGGACGTCCCACCATGAAACAACTCCTTAAGTCTTTGGGTCCTGGTATTCTTCTCAAGATGATTCCTTCTCCTTAGCTCCAACTCCTGCGGACATCTCGTCCCCAACCATGCAAAGGAAAAACAAACATGGTGAGTAAGCGGCATTGGCATGTTATAAAGCATAAAAATAACGTATAAAGGTGACTTGATATAAACATGAACATGCATTAACATTAATAATTTCTTGGCATCTTTTACATAAAGAATTTAACTAGAAGTATATGCTCCTCTCTTAATGCCCCATAAGGAGCCCATAATGCTCAGAAAGCCCATAATTGCTCGGAAAGCCCATAATGCTCGGAAAGCCCATAACAAGGTGCATATAAATCTAAATCAAATTCCCTTAACCATGATCTTTCTTAGACTTTACTTATCTTCTCAATAACCTAAACTTGATCTTAATTGGGATTACTCCCTCTTGAACATGATGGGATTTCTCCCTCTTAGGCATGGATGGGAATCTCTTCCCTCTTAATCTTAGTTTCATGTATCTTAATCATAAGTCATAATATTAATGTGATTTCTACTCTTAGACTTAGATTATAACAATCAACATCCAATAAGCATATACATTGAGGAAAAACATGACATTTATCATGACTTGAGTATACAGAGCATAAACATATCATAATCATTCAATAAATCAAATTTACTATGCCAAAGGCATAGCCTGCTTACCTTGATCTAAAACACCTAAGTCAAACCTGGTTTGACTGGTTGGATCCTTTTAATCACCTGAAATTAACATATTTATCCTTTGTTATTCAACTTAAACCCTAATTTGTCCGTATAAATATTGAGATGTTAAAATAGTAGAATTAGTCGATAAAAACTAGAAAATCGGATTCCTAATCGAAAATCCTTTCCAAAACGTATTTATTTATATTTTTCTGAGGTCGTATGCAAAAGATATGAATTTTGCACTCGAGACCAATCAGAAATTAGGAAACCATAGCGTGACATCATTTAAATCTGTGATTATTTCGATAAAAGTTGAAATACCGGAAAAACCCTAGCGTGCGCAACACATGAATTAAAGAAGTGGGGGGTAAAATTGTCATTTGGGCGTGCAAACCACTCGCGGCTGATGAAACAAATCAAAAGTCGAAATACCTACAGTACCCTTGGGCGATCAGTTAACTGATTGCGCTCGTGGGGGCACCATGGTCATCTCGTGACCTGGATTGCTCCCCTTCGCGTCATGGCAGGAGAGCAGCAGCCAATCCTCGACTCCTAGGTTTGGGATCATGAAGTAGTGTCCGAAAGGGACAACCAAGAGCACCGTGGACATCCTGGTTGCCACACGAACTCGACAAGCCCAAGATGGAGTCTCGCGGTGGCCGGGAGCTCCAGGAATGCTCCGCCGCAAAGCAAAATAGGGGAGAGGATGTCGGAAAGCTGATCATGGATGAACAGGGCGGTAAACACCAACTAAGGGTCGCAAAAGATCCAGAGGATTCGTGCAAAGCCATGGGCAGCGTTACCTTGGTCGGAGGAGCTTCGGAGATGGCCTGGCGGTGAGCGCCGGCAAGGACAGAGATCCGGTCTATAGGACACGGCGATTGGGGCCATCGTGAAGAAAAGGGGACACGGGAAAAGACGTGCGAGAGAGATGGGGAGCGAGTAAAAGCTTGTTGGGTCCGGATTGACCTCGCGGTCTCACTGGTGAAAGAATCAAAGCAAACGATTCATTGTGGAGGGAGAAAGAGATTGACGAAGCAACTGTTGTGAAACGTCTGTTGCTCACGGGGAACAACGGAGGTAGAAGAAGATATCCGCGCCGTTGGATCTTGATCCAACGGTTGCTGTCGCGCGCACCAGAAAAGTAATGCGTGACCGATTAAAAGAACCGGAACCTTAGGGAAATAAAGGTAATCAATGAAATTGAATTAAATTCTTTGCTAAACAATATTCAAATCTTTCAAAATCGATTTGAATGGTCAAACATGGTCCAAAAGAGTTCAAATTTGAAGCATGGGTGTATTAGAGGGTCTAGAACATTCCCATTTAATTAGATTTACTGCTTGTACAGGTTTTAGGTCTAAAATAGCAAAGACCATTATGTGCATTTAAATGAATATAAATAGTGCACATAAAGTCATTAATTTCTCAAATAAGGATTGCAAAACATAAAAACGTTCCCTAAATATTATTTCTTTTAATTAACAAAATGGAGGCCATTAAACAGGAAATTAAACATGTAAATCACTAATTATCATATGAGAGAGAAAATTTGTCATAAAAGCATTTATCCTCATTTTTCTTAAACAAGAGGGCATAGATATACATGAAAAGACTTTCTTTAAATAAAACAAGGATAAGAGAGCTATTGAGCATACTAAAATGATTTTGAAAAACTAGCATGGGAAAATTGCATTTAAGTCCTCAACAATTATCTAATTAGGAAAAGAGCATGCAAGGAATAAAATAATTTGGAAAATTGCATAGCAAGAGTGGGATGTTACAATTCTACCCACCTTAAATAAATTTCGACCTCGAAATTTCCTAGAGTTTCTACCCACCTTAAGGGTTTCACATAAACTTGCAAATTTTCCGTACAAATTTTATTATAAAAGAAGCATACATAAACAAAGCATTATGATTCAACATAAATTACTTAACTACCCTTACCTTGATCATTTTCCTCTTCTCCATCTGACATTTGCATGGTGAAGAGCCTTGGTTTAACCTTGGGTGGAGGATTAGGGTTCTTAGCTTGGTTGTGGTTAGGATCCTTCTTTGCAAGTTTAGGGCAATTAGGCTTGATATGCCCTTCCTCACCATAATAGTAGCACACAGAAGTCCCAAACCTACAAGGACCACCATGGTTTCTCTTACATGTGGGGCATGGGGTTCTCCCATTCTCTAGAGAAGGCTCAGGGGCTTTTCTCTTATGGTTGGAGGGTGGAGGGGGTTGATGGTGACGATTGTTTTGGGGTACCTCCTTCTTATGATTCCTCCTAGGGTGATCCTCCAACTCTAGGGCTGCATCCAAGGCTGATTGCATGGTCCTATGTCCTCTATCGGACAAGGCATAACTTAGGTCAGGTTTAAGCCCCCTAATAAACTTCTTGGCTCTCTTTTGCTCAGTGTACTCAAGACCATACTTTTGGAGCTTACGAAACTTCATGGCATACTCAGTGACAGTCATGTCACCCACCTGCTTAAGGTTAACAAACTCATCCTCCTTCCTTTCTAACATGGCTTCAGATACATAATGGTCATTGAAGACTTCTACAAACTCACCCCAAGTGTAAGGAGGGTCATCATCTTCCCTAGAGGCTAAGAGGATTTCCCACCAAGTACGGGCTGCACCCTTGAGCATATGGGTGGCAAATCTAACCCTACTTCGTGGGGGACACTCTAAGTCTCTAAAGCAATGCTCCATGTTGCTAAGCCATTCCTCAGCCTTGGTCACCACATCAACTTCATCTTCACCATGAAAAGCATCGGGTCTAATCTTCAAGAAATCTATGAGGGAGATCTCATGTGCTCTAGGTGGAGCTCTAGGTTGGAGGGCATTGGTCAAGGCTGCTACTAGGGCATCTAGGGTGACTGGTGGAGGGACGTGGTTCATGTCTTTAGTCTTATCACCACTAGAGGATCCTTGTGAGTGCCTTGACTCACCAACCTTCTCCTTCTTCTTAGGGGCCATCTGAAAGGGTAAACATAACATGATATTAGAACATAATATGAATCTCTAGTGTTGCCTAATCGGCCATCTATTCCTTGCTCTGATACCATTAATGTAACACCCCTCCCTAGGGTTTCTTACGTAACCAGCGGAAGCACAGCCTAATCCCCAACATTATCCATAATGTGGGGTACTTGGCATATCGGGGAGGGAGTGCCACATACATGATCTCATATTAAGAAATAAACAACACTTGGCATTCATAGAAACATAGATTCATACATAAAGTTCTTCTTGGAAAGATAACTACGTCATGATACTAAAGCTATGCTAACATAATCTGGATAACATATAAATGATAGGATGTCCATAGATGGACGTCCCACCAGGAAACAACTCCTTAAGTCTTTGGGTCCTAGTATTCTTCTCAAGATGATTCCTTCTCCTTAGCTCCAACTCCTACGGACATCTCGTCCCCAGCCATGCAAAGGAAAAACAAACATGGTGAGTAAGCGGCATTGGCATGTTATAAACATAAAAATAATGTATAAAGGTGACTTGACATAAACATGAACATGCATTAACATTAATCATTTCTTGGAATCTTTTACATAAAGAATTTAACTAGAAGTATATGCTCCTCTCTTAATGCCCCATAAGGAGCCCATAATGCTTGGAAAGCCCATAATTGCTCGAAAATCCCATAATGCTCGGAAAGCCCATAACAAGGTGCATATAAATCTAAATCAAATTCCCTTAACCATGATCTTTCTTAGACTTTACTTATCTTCTCAATAACCTAAACTTGATCTTAATTGGGATTAATCCCTCTTGAACATAATGGGATTTCTCCCTCTTAGGCATGGATGGGAATATCTTCCCTCTTAATCTTGGTTTCATGCATCTTAATCATAAGTCATAATCTTAATGTGATTTCTACTCTTAGACTTAGATTATAACAATCAACATCCAATAAGCATATACATTGAGGAAAAACATGACATTTATCATGACTTGAGTATAAAGAGCACAAACATATCATAATCATTCAATAAATCAAATTTACTATGCCAAAGGCATGACCCGCTTACCTTGATCTAAAACACCTAAGTCAAACCTGGTTTGACTGGTTGGATCCTTTTAATCACCTGAAATTAACATATTTATCCTTTGTTATTCAACTTAAACCCTAATTTGTCAGTATAAATATTGAGATGTGAAAACAGTATAATCAGTCGATAAAAACCAAAAAATCGGATTCCTCATCGAAAATCCTTTCCAAAACGTATTTATTTATATTTTTCTGAGGTCGTATGCAAAAGATATGAATTTTGCACTCGAGACCAATCAGAAATTAGGAAACCATAGCGTGACATCATTTAAATCTGTGGTTATTTCGATAAAAGTTGAAATACCGGAAAAACCCTAGCATGCGCAACACATGAATTAAATAAGTGGGGGGTAAATTTGTCATTTGGGCGTGCAAACCACTCGCGGCTGATGAAACAAATCAAAAGTCGAAATACCTACAGTACCCTTGGGCGATCAGTTAACTGATTGCGCTCGTGGGGGCACCATGGTCATCTCATGACCTGGATTGCTCCTCTTCGCATCATGGCAGGAGAGCAGCAACCGATCCTCGACTCCTGGGTTCAGGATCATGAAGCATTGTCTGAAAGGGACAACCAAGAGCACCGTGGACATCCTGGTTGCCACACGAACTCGACAAGCCCAAGATGGAGTCTCGCGGTGGCCGAGAGCTCCAGGAATGCTCCGCCGCAAAGCAAAACAGGGGAGAGGATGTCGGAAAGCTGATCATGGATGAACAGGGCGGTAAAACACCAACTAAGGGTCGTAGAAGATCTGGAGGAGTCATGCAAAGCCATGGGCAGCGTTACCTTGGTCGGAGGAGCATCAGAGATGGCCTGGAGGTGAGCGCCGACAAGGACAGAGATCCAGTCTATAGGACACGGCGATTGGGGTCATCATGAAGAAAAGGGGACACGGGAAAAGATGTGTGAGAGAGATGGGGAGCGAGTAATAACTTGTTGGGTCCGGATTGACCTCGCGGTCTCACTGGTGAAAGAATCAAAGCAAACGATTCATTGTGGAGGGAGAAAGAGATTGACGAAGCAACTGCTGTGAAACGTTTGTTGCTCACGGGGAACAATGGAGGTAGAAGAAGATATCCGCGCCGTTGGATCTTGATCCAACGGTTGCTGTCGCATGTGCCAGAAAAGTAACGCGTGACCGATTAAAAGAATCGGAACCTTAGGGAAATAAAGGCAATCAATGAAATTGAATTAAATTCTTTGCTAAACAATATTCAAATCTTTCAAAATCGATTTGAATGGTCAAACATGGTCCAAAAGAGTTCAAATTTGAAGCATGGGTGTATTAGAGGGTCTAGAACATTCCCATTTAATTAGATTTACTACTTGTACACGTTTTAGGTCTAAAATAGCAAAGACCATTATGTGCATTTAAATGAATATAAATAGTGCATATAAAGTCATTAATTCTCAAATAAGGATTGCAAAACATAAAAACGTGCCCTAAATATTATTTCTTTTAATTAACAAAATGGAGGCCATTAAACAGGAAATTAAACATGTAAATCACTAATTATCATATGAGAGAGAAAATTTGTCATAAACGCATTTATCCTCATTTTTCTTAAACAAGAGGGCATAGATATACATGAAAAGACTTTCTTTAAATAAAACAAGGATAAGAGAGCTATTGAGCATAATAAAATGATTTTGAAAAACTAGCATGGGCAAATTGCATTTAAGTCCTCAACAATTATCTAATTTGCAAAAGAGCATGTAAGGAATAAAATAATTTGGAAAATTGCATAGCAAGAGTGGGATGTTACAGTTTCAAAACTATGCTCGAGGAAGTGAGATCCTCCGTCAGAATTAGCAGTGTGTGAGACTGTAAAGCGAGGGAAGATGATGTATTTAAACATCTTTATGATTGTTTTGGAATCACAATTAATGGTGGGGATGTCTTTAATTCACTTAGAAACATAGTCGATTGCGATGAGTATGTAGGAGAACCCATAAGAAGAAGGAAATGGGCCCATATAGTCCACACCCCACACGTCGAAAATTTCCACCTCTTACTAGCGATTAAGGGGCATTTCATCCCTCTTAGATATATTTCCTGACCTTTGGCATTGATCGCATGATTTGACAAAATTGTGAGCATCCTTGAAGATAGAAGGCCAGAAGAACCCACATTGAAGGACTTTGAATGCAATCTTCTTAGAGTGCATGTGACCCCCTGTTGGGACAGAGTGACAATGCTCCAGAATGAGAGGAGCTTCTTCTTCAAATATATAATGGCGATAGATACCATCAGAACATAAATGAAAGAGATAGGGCTCGTCCCAATAGTAGTGACGAACGTCTGACATGAACTTCCTTCTTTCATTTTTGGTACATTCTGGATGAAGAATTCCTACAGTTAAGTAATTGACAAAATCTGCATACCATGGCATGAATGTAGATATTTGTAACAAGTGGTAATTGGGTAAAGAGTTGTTGATAGGGACTTCATTAGAATCTTGAATATGCAATCTACTAAGGTGATCAGCAACTACATTTTCTATCCCCTTCTTATCTTTGATCTCCAGATCAAACTCTTGTATTAATATGATCCATTTGATTAACCTAAGTTTCATATATTTCTTTGACATTAAGTACCTTATAGTGGCATGAACAATGTAGACTATCACCTACAAGCCTATTAGGTAGGAGCAAAATTTGTCGAAGGTGAAGAAACAACAAGAAGCTCCTTCTCTTTTGTAGCATAATTATGTTGTGCGTCATCTAGTGTCTTGCTTGCATAGTAGATGATGTGATGCTTTTTGTCAACACCTTATCCCAGTATCACATCTATGGCATAGTCACTAGCATCACACATGATCTCAAAGGGAAGAGACCAATATGGGGCACGAAGGATAGGAGTTGAGGTGAGGGCTTCCTTCAAGGTGTTGAAGCTCTTCATACAGTTAGAGTCAAAGTTGAAGTTCACGTCCTTCTGAAGAAGATTTGTCAATGGCTTGGTGATCTTGCTGAAGTCACGAATAAACCTCCTATAGAACCCAACATGTCCTAATAATGTCCGAACATCCTTGACAGTGGTTGGAGGAGGTAGCTTCACTATTACTTCAATTTTTACTTTATCAACTTCAATGCCTCTGGAGCTGACCCGATGTCCTAGAAGAATGCCATCCTTCATCATGAAGTGGCATTTTTCCCAATTAAGCACCAGATGTGCTTTTTCACAACATTCCAGGACCAGGAAAAGGTTGTGTAGACATTGTTTAAAAGAACCTCCATAGACTGAAAAGTCATCCATGAAGATCTTCATTATATTTTCAGTAAAGTCAAAGAAGATGGTAGACATGCAACGTTGAAAAGTGGCCAGTGTGTTGCATAATCCGAAAGGCATACAACAAAAAGCATACCTGCCAAAGGGACACATGAATGCCATCTTCTCTTGATTGCTGGGATGAATGGGTATCTAGTAGAAGTTGGAATATCCATCTATGTAGCAGAAGAACTCCTAGTGTGCAAGCCTCTCTAGGGCTTGATCAAGGAATGGAAGTGGGAAGTGGTCCTTCCTGGTTGCTTTGTTGAGCTTGTGGTAGTCTATGCGCATACACCACCCAGTCACGGTGTGTGTGGAAATAAGCTCATTCTTTTCATTAAGAACAACTGTAGTGCCCCCCTTTTTAGCACCACCTGCACAAGGCTCACCCAAGGTGAATTGGAGATGGGGTAGACAATCCCAGAATGCAGCAACTTTATCACCTCCTTGTGAACAACCTCCTTTAGGATTAGCTTGCGTTGAGGCTCGATAGATGGCATGCAATTTTTTACCATGTTGATTCTGTGCATACAGAGGGATTGGCTCACACCTGTTAGATCGGTCATCTTGTAACCTAGTGCCTTCTGTCTTTTCTTTAGTTCGGTCAATAGCTTGCCTTCTTAAGTTGTTGTGAGATCTGCATTGATGATGATTGGGCAAACCTTCTTTTCATCTAGGAAAACATACTTGAGCCCCTCGGGTAGAGGCTTCATATCTGGTGTAATAGGTTCTTCTTCATCAATGATGGAGGCAGATTTGAGATCTTCAAACCTAGACCCAGGATCTTCTATAGCAGAGTTTAGGAGAAAGAGAAATTTCTACACTTGTTCATCATCCAGTTCATGAGCGTTGGCGTTGATGTGTGTGTTTTCTAAAGGATCTTCAGAAGTATAATCCTCCTATCATAGTTGTGCCATTTTGTCGACACAATCAATCAAATATCACTATTATTGAAATCAAGGACCCTTGAGACTCTCAAAAACTCTAAAGTCGATAGAATCGGCCCCGAGCCTTAATGTCAAGATGCTTGCTTCAACATCAATGAGTGCGCGAGCAGTAGCAAGGAAGGGAATCCTAAAGATAAGAGGATAACACTGGTCTTCCTTGATGTCCATGATGACAAAGCCACATGGGAAATATGACTTGGGACCTACATAAATAGGGATATCTTCTATAATACCCATGGGGGTAGTCATTGTAGAGTCAGCAAGTTGAATCACGATGCTGGTAGGAAGGATGTCTATTGTGAAGTCTAGTCATTTGCATAAGCTATTGGGCATAATATAAATGCTTTCCCCAAGATCAGCTAGGCCCTTTCTACACATAGTATCTCCAACAAAACAACAGATACCAAAAGATCCAGGATCTTTTAATTTCTTTGGCATCTTGCTTAGGATGATATCTGATGTCATCCGTGCTGACTTGAGAGTTATACATTGCCCATATTTTGATAATGACTTAACCATTCCATTCCTATGTATCTAATATGTTGGTTCAAGATTGATTTCAGGCTTTGGGTACATGAAAAGGATCAAATTACACAAGCCCTGGCTTGTTCAAGTTCAAGTCAAAAGCAATGCAAGTGCGCATTTTGGGAAATCACTCCAAATGACCTTAAATGATTTTTGTAATTACTTGTATTGATGATATGACTTGTAACTAAGATGAGAAAAAATTGGGGACACTTAATTCCAATGTTTGATCACTCAAATGTCAATTTGAAAATTTGTCACAGGCTATTTATCAGTCGAGTTGGAAACTCGACCGATCCAGTGATGGATTTTATGGAGAGACCAATCGATCGAGTTGCACACTCACAGAACTTGACTGATCGATCAACTAAGCAAAAATGATTTTGACTCATCGGTCGAGTTTCCTAGAACAAACTTGACCGATAGTTTGAAAATTGGCTTTGTCACTTAGTGGATCGGTCGAGTTATCTTTATTGAAACCCGACCGAATGTATTATACGGAAAATGCAAGAAAAGTGATTATAACCTTGGTGAATTGTTTTGAGCGAGAATAGATATGTTGTAACTTGGAAAACGACTATATTTCATCCTTAAGTGATCCCACACTCAAGGGAACACCCCCAGCTATAAATAGGACCCATTAGAGTTCATTCCAAGTTTGCTCATTCATGCTATTCTAAATCCTTGCTATAGTTGAGTGTGTTTGCAACTCCTTGAGCCCCTTTCTCTCTCTCTCTCTCATTTACATAATATTTCATGATTATGCGTGAGATAGGTCAGTTGTAAGAGAGCTACCTTCGTGTGCTTGTAAAGCTCTCATTCCATTTCATCTTCCCTACCCCATTTCTCAAAGAAGAAAAGGTTGAAGCAAGCTACTCTGAGTGAAGGTGAAATTGTTGTTGTTCTTCTTCAAGGTTGAAGAAGAGGTGAAGATCTTCTCCAGGTGAAGAAGAAGGGCAAGGCCAAGATTCAAGAAGAGTGGGCAAATTCCTTCAAGGCGAAAGACTTGATGCAAGTGTGGGTAAGTCCTTGTTGAAGGCTGAAGACATCTTGATCAAGTGGGTAAGTCCTTGTGTAGGTGGAAGACTCTTGTCTTGAATAGGTAAGTCCTTATATGTATGGTGGTCTCCTTGTATCTCTTATGAATGAATATAAGTATACACGAATTGCAAAGTCCTAGAGGTTGACCTCTCTAGGTAGTGGATTGACTCTCTCCTAGTTTGGAGAGTAGAACCACTCTAAACTACCTTGTCCAAGTGCATGTTTGAATATCTCTCATCCTTGCTATGTTTGTTTAGTTAGGACTTCAAATTGATCTTAAGATATTGGTTTTGATTGATATAATTTGAAAGTCTAACTTATCTTGTGAGAATTTTTAAAGCTCTATTGACCCCCTCTAGAGCCCTAGATCCAACAAGTGGTATCAAAGCCAAGGATCTTATCCAATAATCTCCCACGAGATGAGAAGATGGGCTACAACCTACTTGGTTCACTCAACTTAGAGGGAGGCTTCTCCATGTGTCATCTGGTCTTCGATGGCACCAACTTCCTCTATTTGTAGAGGCGTATGCAGTTCTACATTCAAGGGATGAACTTTGATATGTAGAAGGTGATGGTCATAACATACAAGGAGCCAACTAGAGTTGTTTCAACATGGAATGAAGCTCTACTAAAAGAAGCCCAGCTCAATGGCAAAGCCATAAGCATCTTCTATGCAGCCCTTACCCCAACGGAGTTCAACCGTATCTCATCTTGGGACACCGCCTATGAGATTGGGATAAATTGTGCATTACCTATGAGGGCACAAAGCACGTCAAGGAGGCTAAGATATACATGTTGAAAAGCCTTCTAGAGAACTTCAAGATGGGCAAGAAAGAAGGAATTTTGGAGATGTACTCTAGGCTCAATGTGATCATCAATGGCCTGGCTTCTTTGGGCAACACTTTGGATAGAGGTGTAATTAACTCCAAGATCTTGAGGACTCTACCAAATAGATGGGAGTTAAAGGTGACCTCCATTGAAGAAATGAGAATCCTTGGTGACATCCCAACCAAAGAGCTCATTGGAAACCTCCAAGCTCATGAGCCAAGGCTTGACAAGCAAGAAGAAGAAGCCAAGCAAGAAGAGAAGGAAGCTAAGAAGATCAAAGATAGTGCTTTTAAAGCACAAGTGGAGGCGATCATCCTTCAACAACAACTTGCTTGCTGGACATCTCCCTCCTCCTCTAGTGAAGATGATGGCCCTAGTGAGCATGAAGCAAACTACACCAAGAGTAAGCACTTCGAGGGAAAGCAATCCTCCTCCTCTATTCCTAGATGCTACAAGTGTGGACAAAAGGGACACTACAAGAGTGAATGTCCCAAGTCAATAAAGTCACACCACATGGGCAACTCCAAGAAGGAGGAAGAGTACAAGAAGGAGAGCAAGTATAAGAGGAAGGAAAAGAAGGAGAAAAGGCACAAGAATGCAGCTTGGTCAAGAAAGTCACACCATAAGGGCAGCTCCAAGAACGAGGAAGATTACAAGAAGGTGAGCAAATACAAGAGGAAGGAAAAGAAGGAGAAAAGACACAAGAATGCAACTCATGCAGCTTTGGAGGAATCATCCTCAAGTGGCTCTAGCTCCGAAGAAGATGGAGAGTGCCACCTTGCACTCATGGCCTTTACTAGTGAAGAAATCGGTGAGGTAAGTGAGGTAAGATTGCATGAGTTATCTAAGGAAACTCTTATTTATATGCTTGTTTCCACCCGTTCTTCTTTTTCTAAATGTAAATCTAAAAGAAAAAGGTTAGGAAAAATTATTGATGATTTATACCCTAAACTTGAAATTCTTGATCTTAATGAGAAAACTCATCTTCAGAGCATTGATAACTTGCAAGGACAATATATTGATCTTGAGCTCCAATACAATGGAGTTTAAGTAGAGAATGGAGTTTACCTTAAGAACATTGAAACTCTTAAGGAAGATAACCAAAAGTGCCTAAATGAGCTTGAAACTCTTAAAACTGAAAATGTTGAATTTAATCTTATTGTTGATGCCCATAAGGATGAGAGGGATTCTTATCTTAAGGAAATCCAAGTGCTTAAATATGAAAATGCTAGGTTGCTTGGTCATGTTAATGATTTATCTTCTAGACCTTTCTTGCCTAGTAATGATATTGCTTCTATTTCTCTTGAGAAAGATTCTTATTTGACTAAAGCCCTCTATTTAGAGGCCGACCTTGTTCATGCTAGAGATGATATTGCTAGTTTGTCTTCTACTATCATATCTCTTAATGATGACAATCATAGACTTAGAGCCTCTTTATAGAAATTCCTCAAAGGGAAAAACTCCCTAAATGAAATCCTTGACCATTCTACCAAATGAAGTGGTACTAGTGGTTTGGGATTTTTAGGGGGAGCACCTAAGAGAAAGAACAAAGCCAAAGGTAAGAAAAAGAATTAGGAAACCTACTTTTTCATTAGAGAGGGTTCTGGCACTAAGAACCCTATGATTTGTTCTCATTGCAAGTGTGATGATCATTATTCTACTTATTTTCCTTACAAGCCTAAGGGGACCAACCCAAAGATAAAATGGGTCCCTAAGCTAACTCCAGATCCCAAAGTTTGAGTTGGGAACTAACACTCTCCTTTCTTACAGGAAAAAGGTAGATCGATTGTTGATAGTGGCTGCACTAATCATATGACAAGTGATATAATCAATTTCAACAATTTGACTAAAAAGAAAGGAGGTTCGGTTACCTTTAGGGACAATAAGAAAGGTAAGGTTAAAGGTGAGGGTGATGTAGGTGAATCCTTGTGTATCAAGAATGTTCTTTTTGTTGATGGCCTACAATAAAATTCAATAAGTGTAAGTCAATTATGTGATAATATTTACCTTGTGTTATTTACTTATTTTGAATGCTTGATTCTAGATTCCCTCACCTATCAAGTCATATACAAGGGAACTAGAAGTGGTAACTTTATGTAATTGTGATTGACTCTATTAAGCCTATTGTTAGTAGATGCCTAGAACTTGAATGATATTTTTCTTTGGCATCGTCGGCTTGGTCATGTAAATATGCATCAGTTGAAGAAGTTGAGCAAAAAGGACATGGTCAAGGGACTTCCCAAATTGGATTTTGAAAAGGATGAGGAATGCCAACCTTGTACCCAAGGAAAGAAAACCAAATCCTCCTTTAAATTCAAAGGAGTCCTTAGTACCAAGAAAGCTCTTGAACTTCTTAACATTGATCTATTTGGACCAATGAGAACTCAATTGCTTCGTGGTTCCAAGTATTGCCTTGCCATTGTCAATGATTTCTCTAGATATACTTGGACCTTCTTTCTCATTTCTAAGAGTGATATGCTTGATGTTTTCTCGAGATTTTGTAAATGAGTTGAGAATGAAGCTTCTTGTTGGATCATTTCCATCCGTAGTGATCACGGGGGAGAATTTGGAAATGATCTTTTTGAACTTTTTTTCAAGAATATGGCTATGCACATAACTTCTCTTCACCTCAAACACCTCAACAAAATGGGGTTGTAGAGAGTAAGAATAGGTCACTGATAACACCAAATTTTGTGATATTTTAGACTATTTTTCTGTTATCAAAACTGCCATTTTTAGCTATTTTCTTCTCTTTTGTATGCACTTTCGCAATAATTGGCCAAGCAATGCTCTTAATCCAATTTTCCTATATTTTGCAGAGTTTTCCTCGTTTTTGGGCAATAAGGCCGCTCCGGCCCATGAATAAGTCCAATCCTGTCTCGGCCTCCCTGACGCCCGATACAACCCCTGCCTGACAGGGGTTGGGTGACACAAAGGCGCTCGACAAAGAGGTACCGCGCGAGAAGAAGCTGACGGACGACACGCCGTCTACCCGACAGGGAGCCCGGCTCGCCCCGACAACCCAGCTTGTCGGGCGACACAGCCACCCACCGGCAGGTGCGCCGCCTGTCACATGACCGATAGCAGACACCTCCGCACCGAGCTATACCTGTATCGACCGTCCATCGACCGGCGTGTAAGGGGGCCATGTGGCGCTTCGAGCACCATAACTCCTCCCGGCCAGCTGACTATAAATAGCAGCTACAGGGAGCCGAAAAGACAGTTCGGAGTTTTAGAATTCAGACAGTTGGGAGTTGAGCTATCTTCCGAGGAGACTGCGAGAGCATACGTGTCGTGCCCCAGTGCTTGTCTCGGGCGACACTAGGTGAGCTTCTCCTCATCCCGAGAGGGAGGGGACAGTTCACTTAGGACCGTCCTGGGCGACACTGCGGGCCGATATCGGCCGACGTAGATGAGCGACACAAGTGCCCGACAACAACAATGTGTAGCTCTTAGCCCGACACGATATCAAACTGATACGCTTAGCTTGTCAAGCATGCCGCCCGAGAGGGTGTGCCACCCGACATGAGTGTATCGGCCAGGGTCCTTAAGCGATACGGTTGACAGTCGGTGCATGCCGCCCGACACCTCTGTATCGGGCTAGGCCTCTGACCGATATCGGGCAGGAGAGCTACATCACCATGTCGTCCTTCTACATCAAGGAGGCGACACCTATCTTTACTTTCTGTCATTTAATTCCTTACTTATGCATTGTAATTAAGACCCTTTATTTGTCTATGGGAATAGAAGATGCTTAATTACTTGTTGCTCTGTGCTTGGTACAATCTGTTGGATGATTGCTATGTTTGATATCCGAACTCTAGCTTGCATGTTTGGATCGCGTTTCGCTTAGCTAACGAATCGTGTTTTCCCGTCGCAACAGCTTCGAGAGTTGTGTTGTGGCTCTAGTGTTTGGTCCGATTCTGGAGTACGAGAGTGCCTGGAACGGAGTTGCTTTAGTGACCTTTCCAACTCTAATTTTAGTCCGGTGACCTCGAGAGGGGCACTGATGCCTTGTTAGAGGTACCCGCTTCGAGAGGAGGGGTACATGACTGGTTCTACTGCCGCTTGTCTTACCGGAGTTTTATCTTTCGTACCTCACTTTAGCTCGAGCAATATCTTTCTGTTTCTGTTGCATGAAAACCCCTAAAAACCGCTAAATGACTAAAATCTTAAATCTCTCTTGTAGCTCCAGTTGGAGATAGTTTTCTTTGTTTTATTTATGACATCTTGTTGCTTCCCTTTTTGGGGAATTTATCTCTCTTTATACCTACCAGAGTGTAGCGTGTCGATTCTGGGTTCTCAACACTACCTACTTGTCCCTGTGTTTGACCCCGTATATCTACTTCGACCCCGTAAACAAAGTTGCGGGGGCCTAGAAGGATTCGGGTTTATAAATGTAAAAGCTCGACTACCTCAAATCCGCCTCCAATTTTAGGACGCGCGATTTAGGCCGGTCAACTTTTTGGCGCCGTTGCCGGGGACAAGGTAAAAACGGTACTATTGACGAATCTGAATCCACTAACTACACTCATGTGCCTCAAGCTTAGTAATGAGATTGACATCACTCTTTTTCTCCTTTACTATCATTCTTTGCTTGAAATTAATAAATCTATCTTCTAAACTTGATTTCTCGTGTCATCTCAGGAACCTTAAAGAATGGTGACCTATTCCTTCGAGACCTGACGCCATGTCTCGTTGTGAGAAATCTCCGTTTGAAGGTGAATGTCAAGGCCGCGATGAGATTTTGCACCAGCCCAGCCTGGTTGGCCAGTTGCATGCTTTCATAAAAAAGGCAAGACTCTATCATCAACCGGTTGGTGCAGGGTGCACTTCCCAGCCCTGGAGCTCAGAATTCCATGCAACACCAGATGGCAAGTCTGCGGATGCGCCAGTGGGAAGTCGATCAACGATTGGCCCAGATGGCAGCTCTGATAAAGAACCATGCGGGAAAGACACTCTCATATCCGAAAACTGCCAGAATGGCGGTACTGAGGTCTGGAAAGACGGTGGAGCGCACAGCTGATGCCGAACCAGAACCTGTACCGAGGACGGAGAGTGTCATTCCAGCAGAGGGCGAAGGTGGACAAGCAGAAGCTCAAGAGCCTACACGGAAGCCTTCCGATGAGCTACCCGGTGGGAGGAATTCTTATGCTCTAAGGCTGTCGTTCCCGCATAAGCTGATCAAGGCAAATCTGAAAAGGCGTCACGAAAGGTTCATGGACTCGTTCAGGAAACTAAATCTTGAAGTCCCCTTCCTTGACGCATTGGAAGAGATGCCTATGTATGCCAAGTTCCTTAAGGACCTTATCACAAAGAAGAGAAGGGGAGAAAGGACAGAGACAATGTACCTAGCTTCCGCCTCCTCTGCCTTCTTGAAGCCCGACATGCCAAATAAGAGAAGGGATCCCGGAGCTTTCACAATCCCGTTCGCCATCGGAGACAACGTCAAGCGCAAGGGCCTAGCAGACCTGGTGGCTAGCATCAGCCTCATGCCCCTAAGTTTCGTGCAAAGAGTGGGCTTGATCGACATGGTTTGAACCAACATGCTGATTGAACTAGCGGACCACACCTTTAAAAGACCCGTCGGTATTGTCAAAGATGTGCCAATCAGGGTTGGAGACTTCTTCATCCCTTGCGATATAGTCATCATCGACACATCTAAAGACCCCCGTTGCCCCATCATTTTTGGTCGCCCCTTCTTGGCGACAGGGAGAGCACTGATTGATGTTTCTGAGGGGATGATCACCTTAAGGGTCGGAAATGACCATATCGACTTCAAGCTGAAAGAGACCATGAAGAGCCCGTCCCTATCTGAATCAACATGTTTCGCAGATAGCTACAATAAATTCTGCGAGGAAGTAGAGGAAGAAATCCGGACAGTAGACCCCCTCTTGAGGGCTATAAACTGTCAAGATCCTGACCTCGAAGATCCTGAGGTCACGAAGCACCTCAACCTTTTCAACCTTTCTGACGAAGATTTGCAAGAAGAGGATACAGTGGTGGAGTCTGCGAAGTATGCCTCTCTCGATGAGGAGCCTCAGGAGAAGGCACCCAGACCAAAGCCATAGTTAAAAGCATTGCCTGAAGGCCTGAAGTACGAGTTCTTAGATGAAGAGCACAGAAACCCCGTCATCGTAAACGCCGACCTTTCAAGCTACCAGCTGGACTGACTCCTTGAGGAGTTAAGGCTCCACAGGAGGGCTATAGGATATTCAGTAGATGATATCAAAGGCCTTAGCCCCGCCTTGTGCATGCATCACATCAACTTGGATGAATCTGCCAGGCCTCTGGCTCAACCCCAGTGGAAGCTGAACCAGATGCTCAAGGAGGTCGTCAAGAAAGAGGTAATAAAGCTTAGGGATGCGGGGATCATTTACCCAATCAGCGATAGCAATTGGGTAAGTCTGATCCACGTAGTGCCCAAAAAGGGCGGAATGACGGTGGTTAAGGGTGAGAAGGGTGATGAGGTGGCGGTAAGGAACGTCACCGGCTGGAGGATGTGCATAGATTACCGAAATCTAAATCAGGCTACAAAGAAGGATCATTTTCCGCTACCTTTTATTGACCAAGTTCTCGAAAGGTTAGCGCATCACGATTTCTTTTATTTTCTTGATGGCTTTTCAGGTTTTTACCAGGTACCCATCTTGCCCGAAGATCAAGAGAAAATGACGTTCACCTGCCTTTACGACACTTATGCCTTCCGAAGGATGCCCTTCAGACTCTGCAACGCCCCCGCAACCTTTCAACGATGCATGATATCGATGTTCTCAGATTTTCTAGAAGACATCGTAGAAGTTTTCATGGACGATTTTTCCGTCTATGGGAAGGACTCCGATAGCTGTCTGAAGAATCTGTCATTGATCCTTCAAAGGTGTGAGGAGAACAGCCTAGTTCTAAACTGGGAGAAGTGCCATTTCATGGTGTGAGAGGGCATCGTTCTCGGACATTAGATCTCGAAGCGTGGGATCGAAGTGGACGCAAGCAAGGTTGAAGCAATATCCAAGCTTCCTCCACCGAGATCCGTGATGGGGTGTGAAGCTTCCTCGGGCACGCGGGATATTACCGAAGATTCATCAAGGACTTCTCAAAGATTTCCAAACCGCTGTCCAATCTTCTGGTAAAAGACGTTGAATTTGTTTTCTCTAACAATTGTCTAAGTGCTTTTCAGGCCCTTAAAAATGCTTTAATATCACCACCTATCCTTCAAGCGCCAGAATGGGGTTTACCTTTTGAGCTGATGTGCGATGCAAGCGACTACGCGGTTGGAGCAGTCCTGGGGCAAAAGAAAGACAAAAAGCACAATGTGATTTGCTACGCTAGTCGCACGTTGGACGAGGCTCAAGTAAACTATACAAGAACTGAGAAAGAGATGCTCGCGATCGTCTTCGCGTTTGATAAATTCAGGTCATATCTCGTTGGAGCCAAGGTCAAGGTATACACAGATCACGGGGCTATAAAATATTTAATGCAAAAGAAAGACGCGAAGCCCAGACTGTTGAGGTGGGCCTTGCTGCTCCAAGAGTTCAACCACAAAATTATCGACAAGAAGGGCGCCGAGAATGTGGTCGCAGAACACCTATCAAGAATAGTGACTGAGAGAGAGAGAGGGCCTCAAATCAACGACGACTACGCCGACGAGGCTCTGACGTTGGCAGAAGCTCAAGAAGAAAGTTTAACCTGGTTTGCAGACATCTGTAATTATCTTGCCTGCGGAGAACTGCCTCCTGACATCACATACAATAAAAAAAAGAAGCTATTTGCGGATGTCAAAAACTACTACTGGGATGATTCTCTCCTATTCAGAAGATGTGCTGACAACTTATACAGGCGGTGCATACCAGAGGAAGAAACCGCAGACATTCTGAAAGAATGCCACGCCTCCCCCTATGGTGGACACTTGGGTAGCGAGAGAACAGCTACAAAAGTGTTATAGTCAGGTTTCTACTGGCCCACCTTGTTTAAAGACGCTGCACAATTTGTGAAGGTTTACAAAGAGTGCCAGTTTACAGGAAACATAGGGAGGAGGAATGAAATGCCAATGGCAAGTTGGATCGAAGTAGAAATATTTGACGTGTGGGGGATCGACTACATGGGACCGTTTCCCCCATCTCGGGGGTATCAATACATACTAGTGGCAGTAGATTATGTATCGAAGTGGGTGGAAGCGGTAGCCACCCAAACCTGTGACGCCAAGTCGGTTATCAAGCTCTTCGAAAAGACCATCTTCCCTCGTTTCGGTGTACCGTGCACTGTGATAAGCGACGGAGGGTCACACTTTGGAGAAAGACAGTTCGAAGCACTTCTGCGCAAGTACGGAGTGAGGCACAAGATTGCTACACCCTACCACCCACAGACGTCAGGGCAGGTAGAGGTTTCCAACAGGCAAATCAAGCAAATCTTGGAGAAAACTGTCAACCGAACGAGGAAAGACTGGTCTATGAAGCTTGACGACGCACTCTGGGCCTACCGTACTGCTTACAAAACACCCATTGGAACCACCCCCTACCGACTCATCTACGGGAAATCCTGCCACCTGCCTCTGGAGTTGGAACACAAGGCCCTTTGGGTAATCAAGTTCCAAAATATGGACCTCGACAAAGCAGGAGATAAAAGGTTTCTACAGCTTCAAGAGCTCGAAGAGCTGAGAATGAACGCCTACGAAAATGCAAAAATCTACAAACAGAGGACAAAATTGTGGCACGATGCCCACCTCAGGAGAAAAGATGTAAGCGAAGGGGATAAGGTCTTGTTATTCAAGTCCTCCATTCGTCTTTTCCCTGGGAAGCTACAAACGAGATGGTCCGGACCGTTCTTAGTGTCGAAAATATACCCATCAGGAATGATGGAGCTTTATGATAAAGACGATCTGACCAAGGTCTTTCAAGAAAATGGGCACAGGGTGAAAAGGTTCTATGAAGATGAAGCGTTTGTCAGGAGAGCAGAAATCAGTCTGCAAGATATGGGTACAGTCGAGAGCTGAACAAGATGATCTTTCACATGTCGAGCTGGCGACGCATACCCCAGCGCTCCTCGGGAGGCAGCCCGAGTTCTTCTTTCTTTCTTTATAAATTCTAATAAGGCCCGAGTCAGAGCACGTGCCGAGCATGCCGACTCTTCTATTTTATGGGTCATCGCTGAATTTTCTAGAAGCTTTGACGAGCATTTCTATCTGAGGGCGGGAGGGCTCTGCCCTGACCGATGATGTTTTGCCCGTCAAATGCTTTTTCCAGCTTTGTTTTAAGTTTTTCGGCCGCCTATTTTAGGCCGTGTCGGGAAGCAGCTCAGCTGGCACGCATAATCACTTGTATCGGGCCAGAGTTTCTTGGGCGCCGCAAGTGTCACGACGGTTGGCATCCCCGAGCGATAGCCGTTTCGTGCGTGGGGAGTAAATGCCCTTGATTTGGCTGACGGGACCGTCGTCTCGGGAACGACCTGTCTTAAACGATCGACGCGCACGCCCAGATCTGACCGATTTACCCCCAGCTGAACTCGGTATATATATGAAAGGGGGGACCATCGTGTCGGGCTACCGTACTTTCTCTTTTTAGCCTCCTGTAACACATGCAGTAGCCCACTTTTGCTCGCGTGTCGGCCATCTTGCCTTCACCCTGGTATCGGGCGATGGCTCCAATAACCAAGTTGGTCCACACTCGTTTGAGTCCAAACGAGTCCACACTTGTTTGAGTCCAAACGAGTCCACACTCGTTTGAGTCCAAACGAGTCCACACTCGTTTGATCTCAAACGGGTTCACACCCGTTTAGACTCCTTTGGGTTCACACCCGTTTAGACTCCTTTGGGTTCACACCCGTTTAGACTCAAGTGGGTCCACACCCGTTTAAGATTAAGTGGGTCCACACTCGTTTAAGGTTCAAAGGGATTCAAGGTCATTTGAGATTAAACAAGTTCAAGGTCGTTTAAGAATCAAATGGGTTGAAGGTTGAAGGTTAAACCCTAAACCAATTGGAGACCTTCAAGGTTGATTATACTTAATCACTTGAAAGTGTAAAAGGTTCAATGATGATCTAATATAAACCCTAATGGTAACCTAAGATGTTAAGGGACTAAGTGGCTAATGAATTGACCCATGATGATGGTCAATGGGTAAATTACCAAAATGCCCCTGAAAGGTTCAATTGAGTGATACCTTGTTTTAATCAAACCCTAATCACATGATAGTGATGAGTTGACTTGTGTTAATCAATGAGGACTTAACCCAACCTAATCTAGAGTGGTGTAATCACTATCTACTAGTTAGAGGAGAGAGAAAGTACCAATTATAATGGAAACTCAAGTAAAATACCTTCAATATACATGAATGTGCAAGTTTAGGTATGATCCACTTATGTGAGATCATGGAAACCCTAATTATGATAATTGATGAATCTTAATCTTATCTGAGGTCTTTAATGATGATGTTTCTCATACATGAGGATGTTATGAGATCATTTCATTGTAATGTGAATAGTAAACCCTAATTCTAGGGTGATGACATGTAATGTGAATAGTAAACCCTAATTCTAGGGTGATGACATGTAATGTGAATAGTAAACCCTAATTCTAGGGTGATGACATGTAATGTGAATAGTAAACCCTAATTGATGAAAACCAGGGAAACCTAGCTCTTGTATGAGTAGGGAGATACAACTTCTTTAAATGAGTTATTTACTGTTATCAGTTGATTTAACCATGCAGGTTCCTTTATGAGGATGATCATATCCAGGTATGGATGATGATACTATATTCATTGAAAGCATGTTGTTAGCTTTATGAATAGTGATATATCCTGATGCCTTGTTAATAGCATCTTATGAGATTGATAGGCTGTGAGAGCCATGAATACCATCAAGGTCATGCTTTAAGAGATGACTTGTGATGAGAATATTGAGAAATGATAATTGATGAGAGTTAGGTTTGTTACATTTAGTATTCTTCCTTCATAGCTGCTATGCTAATGATTAATGTTTGAAAACATGTATGATGATAAAAGAATACTGAAATGTACCTAACTAATCAAGTATAATCATACCATGTAGAGCCCTGATCATAGATCCATCATCGTTAGGAATTAGATGATGGTGAAACAGGTTTTCCTAAGGGGATTCCTGGAGCACATACTTTTGAATATGTGGGGGTAATATGGATGTGAATTTCCTTACATCCTAGTGTAGGAATTGATGTAGATGTATCTTTATTCTATCAATCCTTCACTATGTGTTTATGCCAAGGTGATGTAACACTAATCTCCCGAGGAAATCTTTTATACCGCATCGATGAGAGATAAACAAGAAATCTTTTGATGGCGAAGAGAGTACAGAATGCCACTGTGACTCTAATAGTGAAGTACCAGAATACCCTGGTAAGCTATTGTAACAGAGACACTAGATGTCCTGCATGCTGATCCTCATACTGACTGAGGAAGATGAGGTCATAAGAATCCGACTCTTTTGATGACCTATGTATGATACCGATGCGACTTAATAGTGATCGGTTGGAGTATGAGCGGTATACCTCATCTCCGCAGGGCATAATGATGTTTGTAAAACATAATCAACCACGTAGCATATCTGCTTAGGTTGAACCACGAAATACATTGGTTGATGATACATTACTTAGTATACATGTTTTTCATATTCCTTAAATGTTGTTGTTCTAATTGATAACAATCTGCTGCTGATTACCTTAGAGCTTTTATTGCCTATGTTATTCTTGGTTGCTATAATAAAGCTTCTGGCGGAGAGTTATAACTCTCGCTGGGACAATTATTTAAAATTGTCTCACCCCGTAGATTTCAACTTTTTAGGTGGTCGTCGAGGACGAAGGAATCAATCTTCAGGTGACCAATATCAGCAGCAGTAGCACCAGGAGCAGCAGTGAATCTCAGGTGGAGATACTGACTGCTGAGTCATGTGGTTAGATGGTCTTATGTCGTCTCTGTACACTCAGGTCCTAGGAGTTTGTTGATCTGAGAATTTTGAAATCTTGAGATTTTGTATCATGACGTATATAATCACTCGAGAAGTGATTTATCAGAGATGTAAACAGTTCATCTTACTTTTATAAAAGGAGTTTCAGGTTTTTAAGATCTCATTTACGAAAAGTTTTAATTTCTCGTGATTTTCGTATTCCGCTGTTAATGGAATCGTTTCCGCTATGTTTATCTTGTGTTTTGGAGATCAGAGCCCACACTAAGGTAATCCAATCAATTTTGGATTTTTGAGCCCAGTAGACTTCCTCCTGATTCATCACATCTTTGAGATCCTCCTGGATTTGGGATTCTATATACGCAAGCGAAGTAGTAGGATTCCTCTCCAGGTCCATTTGGACATTCTGAAGCTTGTTAAGAAGCAATCTCTTCCCATAAAAAATATTGCCAAAGACATTCCTATTCCAGTTATTGACTTTAGGACAGAAAGACTTGAGAGCAGATTTGAAACTCCCATTCCCCTCCCAATTATCTTTGACAAAGCTAGAGAAATCCTCGTGTTTGTCCCAAGCAGCCTGAAAAAGAAAATGAGATTGAACTCTCGGTATATTCATCTTAGACACCAAAAGTAAAGGGTTATGGTCAGACTTAACCCTACTAAGATGTTTAACAAAACCATTTGGGTGCAGCTCAATCTAGTCCTTATTGCAGAGGACTCTGTCCAAACGTGCAATAGATCTACCTCTTCTCCAGGTGAACTCAGTGCCCTCAAACTTCAAATCAATAAGGCTACAATTATCAATCATATTACTGAATCTTATAGCATCAACATCATTGAAGCCCTTACAGTTCAAACGTTCATTTCGAGAAACCACCGAATTAAAGTCTCCCACGAGAGCCCAAGGTCCAGTGATATATCTTCCCAGTTGTGTCACCTTTTCCAAACAAATTCACACACAGTAGGAAGAGTGTTGCCGTAAATGACAGAGAAATTCCATTTATAATAGGAGTAACTCACCATAACATGAAGAATTTGACGATGATTCAAAACAATATCAATTTGGCAAGTAGGAGAATTCCAAAGCAACCAAATACCTCCTGATTTACCAATAGCTTCCACCCTATGGGAACTATTAAAACCAAACTTCCTAATAACTTTGTCAGCAATGCCTCCACTAATTTGAGGTTCAACAAGACCAACCATAATTGGACGAGAGTTCTTGATAAAATCCTTTAGAACTGAACACTTCTTACAGTCTGCAATCCCCTAGAAATTCCAAATAAGAATGCTAAAATCCATCAAAAAGAAAAGAACAAATCACCCTTCTTGAGGGATACCCTCCACCATAACTTCCTTTTCTTGGTCACCCAGTCCTTCGACTTCTACAATGGTTTGTTCATCATGCATTATCTATTTTCTATGTAACCGGTCAACAATGGAAACAAATCTTCTTTTCAGATTGAGACTAGGTCCCGGATCTAAAGGATTAGTGGCCTTAAAGGAGAAAAGAGGATTAGATTCAACCCAATTCTCCCAAGGCTTAGACTGGTTCCCTGTATACATGTCATGAGATGAGCTCCATTTTTCCCAAACATCCTTATCCCCCATAACTATATTGTCACCCTCAACATTAACTGAAGTATGTCTTCCTTCTCCATGATGTTCTTTAGTTGATTTCTCATTCCCATGTTTGACAACAACCTTATTAGAATTGTTGTTCCTACTATTATGTTCATTAGAAATGTTCCTTAGAATATCCTTCTGTCGATTCAACTGACCCCTTTGACTCCGAGTCCCTTCTCCAAAATTTCTTTTGTCAGTGTTCTCCCTCTGTTTGTCCACCTAGGATGTCCCTTGGCCCCTTTCCGTGTTGCCTTCCTTTTCTTTCCCCTGTTGCGTAACACCAGTATCATTTTCCTGCTCTTCACCCCCGTTGTCTTTTAGAATATGAAAAGGATTTAAGTCTTGCTGTTGTTGGGTATTCCTCTGGCCAACCCTTTGATTTTCCTGTTGGTTTTTCCTTCAACTTTTATGTTTAACCTTCATCCATTCTCCAAACATATCATCCCCCTGTCTAAGTTGTTCATCTGTTTGACCTAGTTGCTGCAGTTCTTCATTAACACTCGGACTATTAGCTCTATGAGGGCATTTGTCCTTCTCATGGCCAACCTTACCGCAGGTATAACAAATTCTTGGCAAACTTTCATACATTAACCCATATTCAATACCATCTATACAAACTTTAGGAAGCAATGGCTTATCCAGGTCAACATCCACAGCAAAATGTGCAAACTTACCACGTTGTTATTCCTTGGTATTGAGGTCAACTTTGATCGTACTCCCCACCACATTACCCACAGCCTCCAAGACCCTTTCATCATAAATTTCTACGGGTAAATTAGGAATTCTCACCCAAATCACCACTCTGTTGATTTTGGGGTTCAAAGGATCAAAACCAAGGCTCCAAGGCTGGACAGCCACATACAAACCAAATAATGTCCAGGGTCCCCCATCCAGCACACGAATATGGTCAGCTCGGTTCATGAATTGAACAACATAAAAGCCACCTTCCAGATCTACCAAATTGAATGGTGATGATGGGTTCCACAAGCTACAAAGCATGTTTACTAGAACTGGGAAAGGGACCTGCAAGTCAACTAACCTTATGATTACTGCCATCTGCCACAGCTTAGTCAAAATGGATTTAGCTCTGTCTAAGATTCTGATGGCTGGAACTTTCCTTGACGTATCTATATGTATATCTTCCTTCTCAATACGCAACTCCTTCTCAGTGGATTGGTCGAGCTATTTATCCAAGGATTTCAGCAAGCGAAATCTGAAAGATTTCCTTCCCGTCGCATCCGGTGAATTAACTTTGCTCTTTGGATCTCCATTAGGATCCTTCATCATCATGTCTTCTTCCTCCTGTTCCATCTTCCAGATTCAAGCAAACCCAGGCTCGGCGGCAGCACCGCCGACTTCAAAAATCGCCCTTCGAGTCATCCTCTCAATCGCCAGAGCCACAGCTAATCGGGTCGGATCCCTTTTCGGCCCAAAACAATAATTAATTAGCAAATTCTGCAACAATTTTTGGTCTAACGGGTTTGAATTTTTGGGGTTTTCGGGTTTGTATTTTTGGATTTTTCGGATTTTTTGGGTTTGCATATTATATAATATTTTCAGGTTCATCGGATCAGACCCGCAAATATAAATTTTGATTGAGTTCCTGAATTCCCTCTTAAAAATGGCGGAAAATGAATTCTAGAACATTTCATATACATTATATTTTCCATTCTTAAAAAAAAATATTTTCCATTCTTCAAAAATGACACATGCAAAATATTTATGATTAAGAATGCTAGCGGCGTGCATAAGGTTTATTGCCAAAATCAATTGTACATTATAAGTGACACCATGTAATGTAAAATACAGTGGTCTATAAAATAAACAAAATATACAAACACTAAGAAAAAGTAAAAACACCACACCATGGGACAAAAAATGTAATTTATCTAGCATATTTTTATACTTTATGTTTAAATAATATGATGTAAAAAATGATAATAGACTATAATCATAAGCAAACAATATACTAAAAATTAATGTTGTACATATTATTTAACAATGACGAACTAAAACTTGTATTTACAAACACGTAAAATCTGCATACCATTACAATAATTTATAAATACAAAGTGAAATATAAATTTTATAATGTGATTTGAACCACAATATTTTTAAAAATATTATAACTATATCATATCATATTAAAATATTTCAAATGAGCAACATCCACATCATGTGGTTTGTTGAGGTTATTATGGTTAAAAAATTATTCATAGTCACATATATAATTATTTATTTATTTATTTATTGTCCTTACTTTTTATATATCACGTAGTAAAATTTATATTTTTTAATTGTTTTCTATATTTACACTTACAACAAACCAATCACGTGGAAGTGAATGGAATTTATGTTTCAGAAATTAAACTAGAATTCTCCGAAAATGAGTTCCACGTCACCTTATGACTTACATCAAATCAATCAGAGCTTTAACAAAGCAGTGACGATTGCTCTGGCAACGATCGACAACCACAGGTAGGGGGTCAATTTGCTACCAATCGCATTTCCAAACACATGGTCGGTCACCGCTCTCATTTTATGTTATATTTTCTATGTCCAATGATGAAATGCAATGGTGCGTTTGGTATAAAGCTACCACGGGCTTTTATTGTCATGATTAAATTAATCAATGATGTTTAAATCTTGTGATTGATGACGACTTTGAACAATGACAAATAAATTTAATGACAAAACATTCGTCATTAGGGTTATGAGAGGTGGCAGTTGTGGGCTATCGGGAGGCCGAGGAATGCAGCGTTTGGTAACACGATTGCTTTCATCGTCGGTGGTCCATCACATATGACTCATCGCAATAATTTCTCGGTGAAAAATGAGTGGTCAGTAGAGTTTGTCGACTGCTCCAGATAGAAACACTATGTAAAATGAGAGCGGTGGACAATCGTGTGTTTGGTAATGCAGTTGATAGCAATTGACCCGCTGACTGTGGTTGTTCATCGCTACCCAAGCAATCGCCACCTTTGCCAAACGAAGCAGAAGATGGGGGTGGCTACGACCATACTCGCCCTCCCATATGACAACCTAGAAAACCCTTCAAAAGAGTATTTGCATCGCGACGGAGGAGAGCCACCTTTTATTGAGGGAGACAGTATGATCGAGGAATTGAATCACGTTGATCAAGACTTGGAGCCTTCTGAATCACTGGGCGCAAAAAAGTCTTAACGGAGACACTGTCACCGACTGTGTGAATAGTGGAAGTTGCCCTAAAGCCTCACCAGATCTCTTGAAAGCGTCTGACGTCGTCATAGGCGGAAGCAGAGTCATACCATCTATATCTGTTAGAGAGGAAGTTGTTCCCCTGTTATTAGAGACTTGAAGTTTGCTATAGTCATCATGGCAGTTGGGATTCACATTGAATTTCAGGCTCTCGTCAACAGAATCTCGATCCTTTGGGGTATTCATGAACAATTCTATATCATTGACCTAGACAATGGATACTAGGTAGTGCATCTCTTTAATAATGATGATTATGTCAGGATCTATATTGGGGGTCCCTAGACCCTCTTTGGAAATTACCTATATGTCCAGACATGGTCACCTCATTTTTGTCCCTCTGACCCAATCCTATGGAAGATCGTTGTCGTGGAATATTATCGCACTGCAAATTCACTAGGAATATAATTCCTAGAATTTAGCAAAACCAAAGTGTAATAGTGCCACTCGCAAGAGGATGGATCTTCTCACAGAATAGTTGAGGATCAAATCCCAAGGGACAATATTTTTCAGAGTTAACTGATCAAAATAACCTAATAAGAACTAGTATTTATCACAAAAGTTGAGTTGAGTTGATTAATCTAAGATTGTGAGAATTAAAAGGGCTAGATTTAAGTTTGAGTTATCAATGGATGGAAATACTAGGGTGGAACTGGGTTTCACATCCACTACTCAAATCTACGCAATCATTCAAATCCAAACTTGCATGAATGTATAAATGGAGTTATGCAAGATTCCCCTTTTGGCGTAAGAAACTTGCATGAGTAGATATCCCTGTAAGCTTGATATGTTGTTACTTACGAATCCTTTATCCACTACTCCGGAGACTTTCCATCGGAAGTTTGCCTCAGGGTGTCAACCAAAGCTAATCAATATTTAAATCGTAAACGTTGAAGTTCTCACAGTAAAAGATTATAATAAATCACGTAAAGTGAGTGATCAATCCACAAAACATGCGATAAACGATTGGCTATGAATTATATGGGTTCATATAAGAATTGGAACATGAATAAAATTACAAGAAACGGGTAGTGGGGATAGTCTTCACACCCTAATGAAAAGACTACTCCCTTAACATGGAGAGATTAATATCACAAGAAGAGGAAGAGGAGGCCATCACGGTCATGATGGTGGCAGAAGCGGCTCAGTGTGGTATGCGACCGCAGACTTCCTTCCTTCTCTCTCATTTAGGTATTAACCCTGACTTGCAGTAGAAGTAGGTGGGGGAACAATAGCACGAGGAAGAGATCGATCGCCCAAGAAGAGAGATTGACGTCTTAGAGTTGTAGATGAAGGAGATATGTCAATCTATGCTTGAGGTCAATAGGTGTGGACCATCTAGGTCGATAGAACTAGCTGGGTTAATAGATATCGCCCTAGCTCTGATCTCAGCGACAACGTTTCAGTGTTTCTGTCTCCAGAAAATCTAAGATGATTTGTACGACTATGTTGGGGGTCTATTTATAGGGTTGAGACTGTCGACCTCTTGTGTTCCCTATCGGTGTCGACCAAAAGGTGTTGAAGTTGTAGACCGTCAGCCGAAAGGTGTTGATGGTTGGCCTTCCTGTCATTGATCTTGGAGGTTGACGGGGCTGTCGACCTTAAGGATCGACCAGACTGTCAGTTGAAGTTGTGGTTGTCAACGAGAGTGTCGACAACATTGTGTCAAAGACTTGATTTCTTGTTGGTTGCTTGGTCAATGGTGATGTCGAGCAGGGTGGTCGAAAAAGGTGTCGAACTTGCTTATCGATGAGTTTGAGTGTCATTATTTGTGGATGTCGACTAGGGAGCTCGAAAAGGCTGTCAAGCTTTGAATGTGTCGAGCTGGGAGGTTTATAAGGTTGTCTCCCTCTTGTATGTCTCGATTTCTTTCTCAATTTTAATGTCGATTGGCATGTCAAACGACAGGTCAAAATTGTCCTCAGACGCAAACAAATTGTGTATCGATCTGCCTTATGAAAGTGCTCGAAACTAGGCAAACTTGTTGTAGAGTGATAAAATTCATAACCTGTAAAAGGGAGTTGAGAAAAGTATCAAATTCCTACAAATAAACATAAAAACCCAAGTAGAACAAAACAAAGCTATTCTAATGAAAACTACTCTAAATGAATGCTAAATTAGACTGAAAATGCAACTAAAATGGGATGAATATGCATTCATCAAAATACCCCGAACTTAAATGTTGCTCAACCTCTAGTAACACAAAATATGAACAATCACCAAATTAATACTTTCGACCCATGTGATTGCCTCATCCTCCCATCATGTTGTTTTCCTTACCACCTGATATGCTCAAGTTGCCCCAACTTCCTGAGATCACATAACACACCTTTCAATATCTCCAGTCCTGGTTCATTTCCCAATGACACTTTCTTACTATTGTCCCAACATCAAGCGCGTCAAGGAGTTTCATGAGAGTTTAGAGAGACCCGCAAAATAACAAGTATGCACTTGATCCAACACTGGTGTAATCAAGAGAAGGGAAAAATTTTGAGGCATTCATTTTGCCCATAGGTATAAAAAGGAAGTGAATGGAGGTATGGAGGGAAGCGATCTCTCCTCTATTTGAATTGAGATATTTTTATTTCTTTGTTTGTGGTTTTTTTTACCATTTTTTTTTCTTGTGTGCACTTTTGGAATCTTTCCTTGGTGGTACACCCCTTTTTAAATTTGTGAGGGGTATGGAAGAAGTGAAAGAGGGAAGAAGGGGGATGCACCACCCCGAACTTAGATTTTAGCACATTTTTATGGTTTTGTATTTTCTTTTTGGTGGAATGGAAGGTAAGAATATGTAGGAAGAAGTGTAGAAGAGAGTTCATATCGCCATGCAACTTGATTTACAATTCAGTGCATTAGATTGTTCTCCTTGTCCCACTCTACTCAAATAATGACTCAAATAGGGTACAAATGGAAATTCCATGCAATTGTCTCATTAGTCAATAAGAAGCACAGTGTGTTTGATACCTCTCAGTTCCTTCAGATCTTACCATCTTTTCCAAGGAAACACAATTTTTGGATTCATAGGCCACAAAGGACAATTTCTAGCCATTGGTTAGTTTAAAAAATTGATTTTTAAGGCATTACTTTGAATAAGGGGAGATATCTATGAGACATGCATAATTTTAAGCCGACTAGGTAATGGCTTTGTTTACTTCGAGAAAGAAATAAAAAAATTGAGCTAAAAGTAATGCATGATGAATGCGATGACAAGATCATAAGTAATAAGTATATAGGTGTGGGTAGAAAGTAGAATACGTACCACACTCCCTTCACCTTGAACTTAAATATATGCTCGTCCTCGAGCAAACACTAAATCCAAGATGGAGGGGAAAGACTTTGTTGGTTGATCCATAGGACGTGGTTGCTCTCCCTTCAACAAGAGTCATTCATCTAAAATAAAAATTGTTAGAACTAGTTATCTTGTTATGAGATACACTATCTTAACTAAATGCAATATGAACTAAGATGTAAAAACAATTGGAAATAAAAGAAATGCTCAAGTTGCCTCCTGAGAAGCACCTTTGTTTTATGTCGATGGATCGACACCTATTACTCAGTCATGATATGTTGGAGGGAGGAGGGGGAGATGTTGGTTGTCATGCATGTCATCCATTGTGAAATATCGTTTGAGACGGTGGCCATTAACTTTTAATTATCCTATTTTCTCACTTCAGATTGAGACAACTCTATGAGGAAATATGTGCTTGATGATGAAAGGACCCAACCATCGAGTCTTGAGCTTTCCTGGGAAGAGGCGGAGACGTGAGTTGTGTAGTAATACTTGGTCTCCAACTTGCAGGTCCTTCCTCTTCAAGTGGCCATCATGCCACATCTTTGTGCGTTCTTTATAGATGCGTGCATTTTCATATGTAGTCAACCGTAACTCTTTGAGCTCTTGAAGTTGAAATAGCCGATTCTCCTTTGTTGCAAGGAAGTTGAAGTTGAGTTGCCTTATAGCCCATTAGGCTTTGTGTTAAAGCTCCACTGGTAGATTACATGACTTCCCATAGATGAGGCGAAAATGTGTAATTCTGAGGGGAGTCTTGTAGGCAGTTCGATATGCCCATAGAGCATCATTCAACTTGTGCTCCCAATCTTGCCTTGTCTTGCCAACTGTCTTCTCGAGAATAGCTTTTACTTGATGGTTGGAAACCTCCACCTGTCCACTCGTTTGAGGATGATAACGAGTGGCAACTCGGTGGGAAACGCCATATCTATGAAGGAGAGTTTCTGTAACACCCCTCCCTAGGGTTTCTTACGTAACCAGCGGAAGCACAGACTAATCCCCAACATTATCCATAATGTGGGGTACTTGACATATCGGGGAGGGAGTGCCACATACATGATCTCATATCAAGAAATAAACAACACTTGGCTTTCATAGAAACATAGATTCATACATAAAGTTCTTCTTGGAAAGATAACTACGTCATGATACTAAAGCTATGCTAACATAAACTGGATAACATATAAATGATAGGATCTCCATAGATGGACGTCCCACCATGAAACAACTCCTTAAGTCTTTGGGTCCTGGTATTCTTCTCAAGATGATTCCTTCTCCTTAGCTCCAACTCCTGCGGACATCTCATCCCCAACCATGCAAAGGAAAAACAAACATGGTGAGTAAGCGGCATTGGCATGTTATAAAGCATAAAAATAACGTATAAAGGTGACTTGATATAAACATGAACATGCATTAACATTAATAATTTCTTGGCATCTTTTACATAAAGAATTTAACTAGAAGTATATGCTCCTCTCTTAATGCCCCATAAGGAGCCCATAATGCTCAGAAAGCCCATAATTGCTCGGAAAGCCCATAATGCTCAGAAAGCCCGTAACAAGGTGCATATAAATCTAAATCAAATTCCCTTAACCATGATCTTTCTTAGACTTTACTTATCTTCTCAATAACCTAAACTTGATCTTAATTGGGATTACTCCCTCTTGAACATAATGGGATTTCTCCCTCTTAGGCATGGATGGGAATCTCTTCCCTCTTAATCTTAGTTTCATGTATCTTAATCATAAGTCATAATATTAATGTGACTTATACTCTTAGACTTAGATTATAACAATCAACATCCAATAAGCATATACATTGAGGAAAAACATGACATTTATCATGACTTGAGTATAAAGAGCATAAACATATCATAATCATTCAATAAATCAAATTTACTATGCCAAAGGCATGGCCTGCTTACCTTGATCTAAAACACCTAAGTCAAACCTGGTTTGACTGGTTGGATCCTTTTAATCACCTAAAATTAACATATTTATCCTTTGTTATTCAACTTAAACCCTAATTTGTCCGTATAAATATTGAGATGTTAAAATAGTAGAATCAATCGATTAAAACTAGAAAATCGGATTCCTAATCGAAAATCCTTTCCAAAACGTTTTTATTTATATTTTTCTGAGGTCGTATGTAAAAGATATGAATTTTGCACTCGAGACCAATCAGAAATTAGGAAACCATAGCGTGACATCATTTAAATCTGTGATTATTTCGATAAAAGTTGAAATACCGGAAAAACCCTAGCGTGCACAACACATGAATTAAAGAAGTGGGGGGTAAAATTGTCATTTGGGCGTGCAAACCACTCGCGGCTGATGAAACAAATCAAAAGTCGAAATACCTACAGTACCCTTGGGCGATCAGTTAACTGATTGCGCTCGTGGGGGCACCATGGTCATCTCGTGACCTGGATTGCTCCCCTTCGCGTCATGGCAGGAGAGCAGCAGCCAATCCTCGACTCCTAGGTTCGGGATCATGAAGTAGTGTCTGAAAGGGACAACCAAGAGCACCGTGGACATCCTGGTTGCCACACGAACTCGACAAGCCCAAGATGGAGTCTCGCGGTGTCCGGGAGCTCCAGGAATGCTCCGCCGCAAAGCAAAATAGGGGAGAGGATGTCGGAAAGCTGATCATGGATGAACAGGGCGGTAAACACCAACTAAGGGTCGCAAAAGATCCAGAGGAGTCGTGCAAAGCCATGGGCAGCGTTACCTTGGTCGGAGGAGCTTCGGAGATGGCCTGGCGGTGAGCGCCGACAAGGACAGAGATCCGGTCTATAGGACACGGCGATTGGGGCCATCGTGAAGAAAAGGGGACATGGGAAAAGACGTGCGAGAGAGATGGGGAGCGAGTAAAAGCTTGTTGGGTCCGGATTGACCTCACGGTCTCACTGGTGAAAGAATCAAAGCAAACGATTCATTGTGGAGGGAGAAAGAGATCGACAAAGCAACTGTTGTGAAACGTCTGTTGCTCACGGGGAACAAGGGAGGTAGAAGAAGATATCCGCGCCGTTGGATCTTGATCCAACGGTTGCTGTCGCGCGCGCCAGAAAAGTAATGCGTGACCGATTAAAAGAACCGGAACCTTAGGGAAATAAAGGTAATCAATGAAATTGAATTAAATTCTTTGCTAAACAATATTCAAATCTTTCAAAATCGATTTGAATGGTCAAACATGGTCCAAAAGAGTTCAAATTTGAAGCATGGGTGTATTAGAGGGTCTAGAACATTCCCATTTAATTAGATTTACTGCTTGTACACGTTTTAGGTCTAAAATAGCAAAGAACATTATGTGCATTTAAATGAATATAAATAGTGCACATAAAGTCATTAATTTCTCAAATAAGGATTGCAAAACATAAAAACGTTCCCTAAATATTATTTCTTTTAATTAACAAAATGGAGGCCATTAAACAGGAAATTAAACATGTAAATCACTAATTATCATATGAGAGAGAAAATTTGTCATAAAAGCATTTATCCTCATTTTTCTTAAACAAGAGGGCATAGATATACATGAAAAGACTTTCTTTAAATAAAACAAGGATAAGAGAGCTATTGAGCATACTAAAATGATTTTGAAAAACTAGCATGGGCAAATTGCATTTAAGTCCTCAACAATTATCTAATTAGGAAAAGAGCATGCAAGGAATAAAATAATTTGGAAAATTGCATAGCAAGAGTGGGATGTTACAATTCTACCCACATTAAATAAATTTCGACCTCGAAATTTCCTAGAGTTTCTACCCACCTTAAGGGTTTCACATAAACTTGCAAATTTTCCGTACAAATTTTATTATAAAAGAAGCATACATAAACAAAGCATTATGATTCAACATAAATTACTTAACTACCCTTACCTTGATCATTTTCCTCTTCTCCATCTGACATTTGCATGGTGAAGAGCCTTGGTTTAACCTTGGGTGGAGGATTAGGGTTCTTAGCTTGGTTGTGGTTAGGATCCTTCTTTGCAAGTTTAGGGCAATTAGGCTTGATATGCCCTTCCTCACCATAATAGTAGCACACAGAAGTCCCAAACCTACAAGGACCACCATGGTTTCTCTTACATGTGGGGCATGGGGTTCTCCCATTCTCTAGAGAAGGCTCAGGGGCTTTTCTCTTATGGTTGGAGGGTGGAGGGGGTTGATGGTGACGATTGTTTTGGGGTACCTCCTTCTTATGATTCCTCTTAGGGTGATCCTCCAACTCTAGGGATGCATCCAAGGCTGATTGCATGGTCCTATGTCCTCTACCGGACAAGGCATAACTTAGGTCAGGTTTAAGCCCCCTAATAAACTTCTTGGCTCTCTTTTGCTCAGTGTACTCAAGACCATACTTTTGGAGCTTACGAAACTTCATGGCATACTCAGTGACAGTCATGTCACCCACCTGCTTAAGGTTAACAAACTCATCCTCCTTCCTTTCTAACATGGCTTCAGATACATAATGGTCATTGAAGACTTCTACAAACTCACCCCAAGTGTAAGGAGGGTCATCATCTTCCCTAGAGGCTAAGAGGATTTCCCACCAAGTACGGGATGCACCCTTGAGCATATGGGTGGAAAATCTAACCCTACTTCGTGGGGGACACTCTAAGTCTCTAAAGCAATGCTCCATGTTGCTAAGCCATTCCTCAGCCTTGGTCACCACATCAACTTCATCTTCACCATGAAAAGCATCAGGTCTAATCTTCAAGAAATCTATGAGGGAGATCTCATGTGCTCTAGGTGGAGCTCTAGGTTGGAGGGCATTGGTCAAGGCTGCTACTAGGGCATCTAGGGTGACTGGTGGAGGGACGTGGTTCATGTCTTTAGTCTTATCACCACTAGAGGATCCTTGTGAGTGCCTTGACTCACCAACCTTCTCCTTCTTCTTAGGGGCCATCTGAAAGGGTAAACATAACATGATATTAGAACATAATATGAATCTCTAGTGTTGCCTAATCGGCCATCTATTCCTTGCTCTGATACCATTAATGTAACACCCCTCCCTAGGGTTTCTTACGTAACCAGCGGAAGCACAGCCTAATCCCCAACATTATCCATAATGTGGGGTACTTGGCATATCAGGGAGGGAGTGCCACACACATGATCTCATATTAAGAAATAAACAACACTTGGCATTCATAGAAACATAGATTCATACATAAAGTTCTTCTTGGAAAGATAACTATGTCATGATACTAAAGCTATGCTAACATAAACTGGATAACATATAAATGATAGGATCTCCATAGATGGACGTCCCACCAGGAAACAACTCCTTAAGTCTTTGGGTCCTAGTATTCTTCTCAAGATGATTCCTTCTCCTTAGCTCCAACTCCTACGGACATCTCGTCCCCAGCCATGCAAAGGAAAAACAAACATGGTGAGTAAGCGGCATTGGCATGTTATAAAGCATAAAAATAACGTATAAAGGTGACTTGACATAAACATGAACATGCATTAACATTAATCATTTCTTGGAATCTTTTACATAAAGAATTTAACTAGAAGTATATGCTCCTCTCTTAATGCCCCATATGGAGCCCATAATGCTCAGAAAGCCCATAATTGCTCGAAAATCCCATAATGCTAGGAAAGCCCATAACAAGGTGCATATAAATCTAAATCAAATTCCCTTAACCATGATCTTTCTTAGACTTTACTTATCTTCTCAATAACCTAAACTTGATCTTAATTGGGATTACTCCCTCTTGAACATAATGGGATTTCTCCCTCTTAGGCATGGATGGGAATATCTTCCCTCTTAATCTTGGTTTCATGTATCTTAATCATAAGTCATAATCTTAATGTGATTTCTACTCTTAGACTTAGATTATAACAATCAACATCCAATAAGCATATACATTGAGGAAAAACATGACATTTATCATGACTTGAGTATAAAGAGCATAAACATATCATAATCATTCAATAAATCAAATTTACTATGCCAAAGGCATGGCCCGCTTACCTTGATCTAAAACACCTAAGTCAAACCTGGTTTGACTGGTTGGATCCTTTTAATCACCTGAAATTAACATATTTATCCTTTGTTATTCAACTTAAACCCTAATTTGTCCGTATAAATATTGAGATGTTAAAACAGTAGAATCAGTCGATAAAAACTAGAAAATCGGATTCCTCATCGAAAATCCTTTCCAAAACGTATTTATTTATATTTTTCTGAGGTCGTATGCAAAAGATATGAATTTTGCACTCGAGACCAATCAGAAATTAGAAAACCATAGCGTGACATCATTTAAATCTGTGATTATTTCGATAAAAGTTGAAATACCGGAAAAACCCTAGCGTGCGCAACACATGAATTAAAGAAGTGGGGGGTAAATTTGTCATTTGGGCGTGCAAACCACTCGCGGCTGATGAAACAAATCAAAAGTCGAAATACCTACAGTACCCTTGGGCGATCAGTTAACTGATTGCGCTCGTGGGGGCACCATGGTCATCTCGTGACCTGGATTGCTCCCCTTCACATCATGGCAGGAGAGCAGTAGCCAATCCTCGACTCCTGGGTTTGGGATCATGAAGCAGTGTCCGAAAGGGACAACCAAGAGCACCGTGGACATCCTGGTTGCCACACGAACTCGACAAGCCCAAGATGGAGTCTCGCGGTGGCCGGGAGCTCCAGGAATGCTCTGCCGCAAAGCAAAACAGGGGAGAGGATGTCGGAAAGCTGATCATGGATGAACAGGGCGGTAAAACACCAACTAAGGGTCGCAGAAGATCTGGAGGAGTCATGCAAAGCCATGGGCAGCGTTACCTTGGTCAGAGGAGCATCGGAGATGGCCTGGCGGTGAGCGCCGGCAAGGACAGAGATCCGGTCTATAGGACACGGCGATTGGGGCCATCGCGAAGAAAAGGGGACACGGGAAAAGATGTGTGAGAGAGATGGGGAGCGAGTAATAGCTTGTTGGGTCCGGATTGACCTCGCGGTCTCACTGGGGAAAGAATCAAAGCAAACGATTCATTGTGGAGGGAGAAAGAGATTGACGAAGCAACTGCTGTGAAACGTCTGTTGCTCACGGGGAACAATGGAGGTAGAAGAAGATATCCGCACCGTTGGATCTTGATCCAACGGTTGCTATCGCATGCGCCAGAAAAGTAACGCGTGACCGATTAAAAGAATCGGAACCTTAGGGAAATAAAGGCAATCAATAAAATTGAATTAAATTCTTTGCTAAACAATATTCAAATCTTTCAAAATCGATTTGAATGGTCAAACATGGTCCAAAAGAGTTCAAATTTGAAGCATGGGTGTATTAGAGGGTCTAGAACATTCCCATTTAATTAGATTTACTACTTGTACACGTTTTAGGTCTAAAATAGCAAAGACCATTATGTGCATTTAAATGAATATAAATAGTGCATATAAAGTCATTAATTCTCAAATAAGGATTGCAAAACATAAAACGTGCCCTAAATATTATTTCTTTTAATTAAAAAGATGGAGGCCATTAAACAGGAAATTAAACATGTAAATCACTAATTATCATATGAGAGAGAAAATTTATCATAAAAGCATTTATCCTCATTTTTCTTAAACAAGAGGGCATAGATATACATGAAAAGACTTTCTTTAAATAAAATAAGGATAAGAGAGCTATTGAGCATAATAAAATGATTTTCAAAAACTAGCATGGGCAAATTGCATTTAAGTCCTCAACAATTATCTAATTAGGAAAAAAGCATGTAAGGAATAAAATAATTTGGAAAATTGCATAGCAAGAGTGGGATGTTACAGTTTCAAAACTATGCTCGAGGAAGTGAGATCCTCCGTCAGAATTAGCAGTGTGTGAGACTGTAAAGCGAGGGAAGATGATGTATTTAAACATCTTTATGATTGTTTTGGAATCACAATGAATGGTGGGGATGTCTTTAATTCACTTAGAAACATAGTCGACTGCGATGAGTATGTAGGAGAACCCATAAGAAGAAGGAAATGGACCCATATAGTCCACACCCCACACGTCGAAAATTTCCACCTCTTACTAGCGATTAAGGGGCATTTCATCCCTCTTAGATATATTTCCTGACCTTTGGCATTGATCGCATGATTTGACAAAATTGTGAGCATCCTTGAAGATAGAAGGCCAGAAGAACCCACATTGAAGGACTTTGAATGCAATCTTCTTAGAGTGCATGTGACCCCCTGTTGGGTCAGAGTGACAATGCTCCAGAATGAGAGGAGCTTCTTCTTCAAATATATCATGGTGATAGATACCATCAGAACATAAATGAAAGAGATAGGGCTCGTCCCAATAGTAGTGACGAACGTCTGACATGAACTTCCTTCTTTCATTTTTGGTACATTCTGGATGAAGAATTCCTACAACTAAGTAATTGACAAAATCTGCATACCATGGCATGAATGTAGATATTTGTAACAAGTGGTAATTGGGTAAAGAGTTGTTGATAGAGACTTCATTAGAATCTTGAATATGCAATCTACTAAGGTGATTAGCAACTACATTTTCTATCCCCTTCTTATCTTTGATCTCCAGATCAAACTCTTGTAGTAATAGGATCCATTTGATTAACCTAAGTTTCATATATTTCTTTGACATTAAGTACCTTATAGTGGCATGAACAATGTAGACTATCACCTACAAGCCTATTAGGTAGGAGCAAAATTTGTCGAAGGTGAAGAAACAACAAGAAGCTCCTTCTCTTTTGTAGCATAATTATGTTGTGTGTCATCTAGTGTCTTGCTTGCATAGTAGATGATGTGATGCTTTTTGTCAACACCTTATCCCAGTATCACATCTATGGCATAGTCACTAGCATCACACATGATCTCAAAGGGAAGAGACCAATATGGGGCACGAAGGATAGGAGTTGAGGTGAGGGCTTCCTTCAAGGTGTTGAAGCTCTTCATACAGTTAGAGTCAAAGTTGAAGTTCACGTCCTTCTGAAGAAGATTTGTCAATGGCTTGGTGATCTTGCTGAAGTCACGAATAAACCTCCTATAGAACCCAACATGTCCTAATAATGTCCGAACATCCTTGACAGTGGTTGGAGGAGGTAGCTTCACTATTACTTCAATTTTTACTTTATCAACTTCAATGCCTCTGGAGCTGACCCGATGTCCTAGAAGAATGCCATCCTTCATCATGAAGTGGCATTTTTCCCAATTAAGCACCAGATGTGCTTTTTCACAACATTCCAGGACCAGGAAAAGGTTGTGTAGACATTGTTTAAAAGAACCTCCATAGACTGAAAAGTCATCCATGAAGATCTTCATTATATTTTCAGTAAAGTCAAAGAAGATGGTAGACATGCAATGTTGAAAAGTGGCCAGTGTGTTGCATAATCCGAAAGGCATACGACAAAAAGCATACCTGCCAAAGGGACACATGAATGCCATCTTCTCTTGATTGCTGGGATGAATGGGTATCTAGTAGAAGTTGGAATATCCATCTATGTAGCAGAAGAACTCCTAGTGTGCAAGCCTCTCTAGGGCTTGATCAAGGAATGGAAGTGGGAAGTGGTCCTTCCTGGTTGCTTTGTTGAGCTTGCGGTAGTCTATGCACATACACCACCCAGTCACGGTGTGTGTGGAAATAAGCTCATTCTTTTCATTAAGAACAAATGTAGTGCCCCCTTTTTTAGCACCACCTGCACAGGGCTCACCCAAGGTGAATTGGAGATGGGGTAGACAATCCCAGAATGCAGCAACTTTATCACCTCCTTGTGAACAACCTCCTTTAGGATTAGCTTGCGTTGAGGCTCGATAGATGGCATGCAATTTTTTACCATGTTGATTCTGTGCATACAGAGGGATTGGCTCACACCTGTTAGATCGGTCATCTTGTAACCTAGTTCCTTCTGTCTTTTCTTTAGTTTGGTCAATAGCTTGCCTTCTTAAGTTGTTGTGAGATCTGCATTGATGATGATTGGGCAAACCTTCTTTTCATCTAGGAAAACATACTTGAGCCCCTCGGGTAGAGGCTTCATCTATGGTGTAATAGGTACTTCTTCATCAATGATGGAGGCAGATTTGAGATCTTCAAACCCAGACCCAGGATCTTCTATAGCAGAGTTTAGGAGAAAGAGAAATTTCTACACTTGTTCATCATCCAGTTCATGAGCGTTGGCGTTGATGTGTGTGTTTTCTAAAGGATCTTCAGAAGTATAATCCTCCTATCATAGTTGTGCCATTTTGTCGACACAATCAATCAAATATCACTATTATTGAAATCAAGGACCCTTGAGACTCTCAAAACTCTAAAGTTGATAGAATCGGCCCCGAGCCTTAATGTTAAGATGCTTGCTTCAACATCAATGAGTGCGCGAGCAGTAGCAAGGAAGGGACACCTAAAGATAAGAGGATAACACTGGTCTTCCTTGATGTCCATGATGACAAAGCCACATGGGAAATATGACTTGGGACCTACATAAACAAAGATATCTTCTATAATACCGATGGGGGTAGTCATTGTAGAGTCAGCAAGTTGAATCATGATGCTGGTAGGAAGGATGTCTATTGTGAAGTATAGTCATTTGCACAAGCTATTGGGCATAATATAAATGCTTTCCCCAAGATCAGCTAGGCCCTTTCTACACATAGTATCTCCAACAAAACAACAGATAGCAAAAGATCCAGGATCTTTTAATTTCTTTGGCATCTTGCTTAGGATGATATTTGATGTCATCCGTGTTGACTTGAGAGTTATACATTGCCCATATTTTGATAATGACTTAACCATTCCATTCCTATGTATCTAATATGTTGGTTCAAGATTGATTTCAGGCTTTGGGTACATGAAAAGGATCAAATTACACAAGCCCTGGCTTGTTCAAGTTCAAGTCAAAAGCAATGCAAGTGCGCATTTTGGGAAATCACTCCAAATGACCTTAAATGATTTTTGTAATTACTTGTATTGATGATATGACTTGTAACTAAGATGAGAAAAAATTGAGGACACTTAATTCCAATGTTTAATCACTCAAATGTCAATTTGAAAATTTGTCACAGGCTATTTATCAGTCGAGTTGGAAACTCGACCGATCCAGTGATGGATTTTATGGAGAGACCAATTGATCGAGTTGCACACTCACAGAACTTGACCGATCGATCAACTAAGCAAAAATGATTTTGACTCATCGGTCGAGTTTCCTAGAACAAACTTGACCGATAGTTTGAAAATTGGCTTTGTCACTTAGTGGATCGGTCGAGTTATCTTTATTGAAACCCGACCAAATGTATTATACGGAAAACGCAAGAAAAGTGATTATAACCGTTGGTGAGTTGTTTTGAGCGAGAATAGATATGTTGTAACTTGGAAAACGGCTATATTTCATCCTTAAGTGATCCCACACTCAAGGGAACACCCCCAGCTATAAATAGGACCCATTAGAGTTCATTCCAAGTTTGCTCATTCATGCTATTCTAAATCCTTGCTATAGTTGAGTGTGTTTGCAACTCCTTGAGCCCCTTTCTCTCTCTCTCTCATTTACACAATATTTCATGATTATGAGTGAGATAGGTCAGTTGTAAGAGAGCTACCTTCGTGTGCTTGTAAAGCTCTCATTCCATTTCATCTTCCCTACCCCATTTCTCAAAGAAGAAAAGGTTGAAGCAAGCTACTCTGAGTGAAGGTGAAATTGTTGTTGTTCTTCTTTAAGGTTGAAGAAGAGGTGAAGATCTTCTCCAGGTGAAGAAGAAGGGCAAGGCCAAGATTCAAGAAGAGTGGGCAAATTCCTTCAAGGAGAAATACTTGATGCAAGTGTGGGTAAGTCCTTGTTGAAGGCTGAAGACATCTTGATCAAGTGGGTAAGTCCTTGTGTAGGTGGAAGACTCTTGTCTTGAATAGGTAAGTCCTTATATGTATGGTGGTCTCCTTGTATCTCTTATGAATGAATATAAGTATACACGAATTGCAAAGTCCTAGAGGTTGACCTCTCTAGGTAGTGGATTGACTCTCTCCTAGTTTGGAGAGTGGAACCACTCTAAACCACCTTGTCCAAGTGCATGTTTTAATATCTCTCATCCTTGCTATGTTTGTTTAGTTAGGACTTCAAATTGATCTTAAGATATTGGTTTTGATTGATATAATTTGAAAGTCTAACTTATCTTGTGAGAATTTTTAAAGCTCTATTGACCCCCTCTAGATCCCTAGATCCAACAAGTGGTATCAGAGCCAAGGATCTTATCCAATAATCTCCCACGAGATGAGAAGATGGGCTACAACCTATTTGGTTCACTCAACTTAGAGGGAGGCTTCTCCATGTGTCATCCGGTCTTCGATGGCACCAACTTCCTCTATTTGTAGAGGCGTATGCAGTTCTACATTCAAGGGATGAACTTTGATATGTAGAAGGTGATGGTCATAACATACAAGGAGCCAACCAGAGTTGTTTCAACATGGAATGAAGCTCTACTAAAAGAAGCCCAGCTCAATGGCAAAGCCATAAGCATCTTCTATGCAGCCCTTACCCCAACGGAGTTCAACCGTATCTCATCTTGGGACACCGCCTATGAGATTGAGATAAATTGTGCATTACCTATGAGGGCACAAAGCACGTCAAGGAGGCTAAGATATACATGTTGAAAAGCCTTCTAGAGAACTTCAAGATGGGCAAGAAAGAAGGAATTTTGGAGATGTACTCTAGGCTCAATGTGATCATCAATGGCCTGGCTTCTTTGGGCAACACTTTGGATAGAGGTGTAATTAACTCCAAGATCTTGAGGACTCTACCAAAGAGATGGGAGTTAAAGGTGACCTCCATTGAAGAAATGAGAATCCTTGGTGACATCCCAACCAAAGAGCTCATTGGCAACCTCCAAGCTCATGAGTTAAGGCTTGACAAGCAAGAAGAAGAATCCAAGCAAGAAGAGAAGGAAGCTAAGAAGATTAAAGATAGTGCTTTTAAAGCACAAGTGGAGGCGATCATCCTTCAACAACAACTTGCTTACTGGACATCTCCCTCCTCCTCTAGTGAAGATGATGGCCCTAGTGAGCATGAAGCAAACTACACCAAGAGCAAGCACTTCGAGGGAAAGCAATCCTCCTCCTCTATTCCTAGATGCTACAAGTGTGGACAAAAGGGACACTACAAGAGTGAATGTCCCAAGTCAAGAAAGTCATACCACATGGGCAACTCCAAGAAGGAGGAAGAGTACAAGAAGGAGAGCAAGTATAAGAGGAAGGAAAAGAAGGAGAAAAGGCACAAGAATGCAGCTCATGCAGCTTGGTCAAGAAAGTCACACCATAAGGGTAGCTCCAAGAATGAGGAAGATTACAAGAAGGAGAGCAAATACAAGAGGAAGGAAAAGAAGGAGAAAAGACACAAGAATGCAACTCATGCAGTTTTGGAGGAATCATCCTCAAGTGGCTCTAGCTCCGAAGAAGATGGAGAGTGCCACCTTGCACTCATGGCCTTTACTAGTGAAGAAATCGGTGAGGTAAGATTGCATGAGTTATCTAAGGAAACTCTTATTTATATGCTTGTTTCTACCCGTTCTTCTTTTTCTAAATGTAAATCTAAAAGAAAAAGGTTAGGAAAAATTATTGATGATTTATACCCTAAACTTGAAATTCTTGATCTTAATGAAAAAACTCATCTTCAGAGCATTGATAACTTGCAAGGACAATATATTGATCTTGAGCTCCAATACAATGGAGTTTAAGTAGAGAATGGAGTTTACCTTAAGAACATTGAAACTCTTAAGGAAGATAACCAAAAGTGCCTAAATGAGCTTGAAACTCTTAAAACTGAAAATGTTGAATTTAATCTTATTGTTGATGCCCATAAGGATGAGAGGGATTCTTATCTTAAGGAAATCCAAGTGCTTAAATATGAAAATGCTAGGTTGCTTGGTCATGTTAATGATTTATCTTCTAGACCTTTCTTGCCTAGTAATGATATTGCTTCTATTTCTCTTGAGAAAGATTCTTATTTGACTAAAGCCCTCTATTTAGAGGCCGACCTTGTTCATGCTAGAGATGATATTGCTAGTTTGTCTTCTACTATCATATCTCTTAATGATGACAATCATAGACTTAGAGCCTCTTTATAGAAATTCCTCAAAGGGAAAAACTCCCTAAATGAAATCCTTGACCATTCTACCAAATGAAGTGGTACTAGTGGTTTGGGATTTTTAGGGGGAGCACCTAAGAGAAAGAACAAAGCCAAAGGTAAGAAAAAGAATTAGGAAACCTACTTTTTCATTAGAGAGGGTTCTGGCACTAAGAACCCTATGATTTGTTCTCATTGCAAGTGTGATGATCATTATTCTACTTATTTTCCTTACAAGCCTAAGGGGACCAACCCAAAGATAAAATGGGTCCCCAAGCTAACTCCAGATCCCAAAGTTTGAGTTGGGAACTAACACTCTTCCTTTCTTATAGGGAAAAGGTAGATCGATTGTTGATAGTGGCTGCACTAATCACATGACAAGTGATATAATCAATTTCAACAATTTGACTAAAAAGAAAGGAGGTTCGGTTACCTTTAGGGACAATAAGAAAGGTAAGGTTAAAGGTGAGGGTGATGTAGGTGAATCCTTGTGTATCAAGAATGTTCTTTTTGTTGATGGCCTACAATAAAATTCAATAAGTGTAAGTCAATTATGTGATAATATTTACCTTGTGTTATTTACTTATTTTGAATGCTTGATTCTAGATTCCCTCACCTATCAAGTCATATACAAGGAAACTAGAAGTGGTAACTTTATGTAATTGTGATTGACTCTATTAAGCCTGTTGTTAGTAGATGCCTAGAACTTGAATGATATTTTTCTTTGGCATCGTCGGCTTGGTCATGTAAATATGCATCAGTTGAAGAAGTTGAGCAAAAAGGACCTGGTCAAGGGACTTCCCAAATTGGATTTTGAAAAGGATGAGGAATGCTAACCTTGTACCCAAGGAAAGAAAACCAAATCCTCCTTTAAATTCAAAGGAGTCCTTAGTACCAAGAAAGCTCTTGAACTTCTTCACATTAATCTATTTGGACCAATGAGAACTCAATTGCTTCATGGTTCCAAGTATTGCCTTGCCATTGTCAATGATTTCTCTAGATATACTTGGACCTTCTTTCTCATTTCTAAGAGTGATATGCTTGATGTTTTCTCGAGATTTTGTAAATGAGTTGAGAATGAAGCTTCTTGTTGGATCATTTCCATCCGTAGTGATCACGGGGGAGAATTCAGAAATGATCTTTTTGAACTTTTTTTCAAGAATATGGCTATGCACATAACTTATCTTCACCTCGAACACCTCAACAAAATGGGGTTGTAGAGAGTAAGAATAGGTCACTGATAACACCAAATTTTGTGATATTTTAGACTGTTTTTCTGTTATCAAAACTGCCATTTTTAGCTATTTTCCTCTCTTTTGTATGCACTTTCGCAATAATTGGCCAAGCAATGCTCTTAATCCAATTTTCCTATCTTTTGCAGAGTTTTCCTCGTTTTTGGGCAATAAGGCCGCTCCGGCCCATGAATAAGTCCAAGCCTGTCTCGGCCTACCTGATGCCCGATACAACCCCTGCCCGACAGGGGTTGGGTGACACAAAGGCGCTCAACAAAGAGGTACTGCGTGAGAAGAAGCTGACGGACGACACGCCGTCTACCCGACAGGGAGCCCGGCTCGCCCCGACAACCCAGCTTGTCGGGCGACACAGCCACCCACCGGCAGGTGCGCCGCCTGTCACATGACTGATAGCAGACACCTCCGCACCGAGCTATACCTGTATCGACCGTACATCGACCGGCGCTTAAGGGGGGCACGTGGCGCTTCGAGCACCATAACTCCTCCCGGCCAGCTGACTATAAATAGCAGCTACAGGGAGCCGAAAAGACAGTTTGGAGTTTTAGAATTCGGACAGTTGGGAGTTGAGCTATCTTCCGAGGAGACTGCGAGAGCATACATGTCATGCCCCAATGCTTGTCTCGGGCGACACTAGGTGAGCTTCTCCTCATCCCGAGAGGGAGGGGACAGTTCACTTAGGACCGTCCTGGGCGACACTGCGGGTCGATATCGGCCGACGTAGATGAGCGACACAAATGCCCGACAACAACAATGCGTAGCTCTTAGCCCGACACGATATCAAACCGATACGCTTAGCTTGTCGATCGTGCCGCCCGAGAGGGTGTGCCGCCCGACATGAGTGTATCAGCCAGGGTCCTTAAGTGATACGGTTGATAGTCGGTGCATGCCGCCCGACACCTCTGTATCAGGCTAGGCCTCTGACCGATATCGGGCAGGAGAGCTACAACACCATGTCGTCCTTCTACATCAAGGAGGCGACACCTATCTTTACTTTCTGTCATTTAATTCCTTACTTATGCATTGTAATTAAGACCCTTTATTTGTCTATGGGAATAGAAGATGCTTAATTACTTGTTGCTCTGTGCTTGGTACAATCTGTTGGATGATTGCTATGTTTGATATCCAAACTCTAGCTTGCATGTTTGGATCGCGTTTCGCTTAGCTAACGAATCGTATTTTCCCGTCGCAACAGCTTCGAGAGTTGTGTTGTGGCTCTAGTGTTTGGTCCGATTCTGGAGTACGAGAGTGCCTAGAACAGAGTTGCTTTAGTGACCTTTCCAACTCTAATTTTAGTCCGGTGACCTCGAGAGGGGCACTGATGCCTTGTTAGAGGTACCCGCTTTGAGAGGAGGGGTACAGGACTGGTTCTACCGCCGCTTGTCTTACCGGAGTTTTATCTTTCGTACCTCGCTTTAGCTCGAGCAATATCTTTCTGTTTCTGTTACATGAAAACCCCTAAAAACCGCTAAATGACTAAAATCTTAAATCTCTCTTGTAGCTCCAGTTGGAGATAGTTTTCTTTGTTTTATTTGTGACATCTTGTTGTTTCCCTTTTTGGGGAATTTATCTCTCTTTATACCTACCAGAGTGTAGCATGTCGATTCTGGGTTCTCAACACTACCCATTTGTCCCTGTGTTCGACCCCGTATATCTACTTCGACCTCGTAAACAAAGTTGCGGGGGCCTAGAAGGATTCGGGTTTATAAATGTAAAAGCTCGACTACCTCAAATCCGCCTCCAATTTTAGGACGCGCGATTTAGGCCGGTCAACTTTTTGGCACCGTTGCCAGGGACAAGGCAAAAACAGTACTATTGACGAATCCGAATCCACTAACTACACTCCCGTGCCTCAAGCTTAGCAATGAGATTGACATCACTCTTTTTCTCCTTTACTATCATTCTTTGCTTGAAATTAATAAATCTATCTTCTAAACTTGATTTCTGGTGTCATCTCAGGAACCTTAAAGAACGGTGACCTATTCCTTCGAGACCTGACGCCATGTCTCGTTGTGAGAAATCTCCGTTTGAAGGTGAATGTCAAGGCCGAGATGAGATTTCGCACCAGTCCAACCTGGTTGGCTAGTTGCATGCTTTCATAAAAGGCAAGACTCTATCATCAACCGGTTGGTGCAGGGTGCACTTCCCAGCCCTGGAGCTCAGAATTCCATGCAACACCAGATGGCAAGTCTGCGGATGCGCCAGTGGGAAGTCGATCAACGATTGGCCCAGATGGCAACTCTGATAAAGAACCATGCGGGAAAGACACTCTCATATCTGGAAACTGCCAGAATGGCGGTACTGAGGTCTGGAAAGACGGTGGAGCGCACAGCTGATGCCGAACCAGAACCTGTACCGAGGACGGAGAGTGTCATTCCAGCAGAGGGCGAAGGTGGACAAGTAGAAGCTCAAGAGCCTGCACGGAAGCCTTCCGATGAGCTACCCGGTGGGAGGAATTCTTATGCTCTAAGGCTGTCGTTCCCGCATAAGCTGATCAAGGCAAATCTGAAAAGGCATCATGAAAGGTTCATGGACTCGATCAGGAAACTAAATCTTGAAGTCCCCTTCCTTGACGCATTGGAAGAGATGCCTATGTATGCCAAGTTCCTTAAGGACCTTATCACAAAGAAGAGAAGGGGAGAAAGGACAGAGACAATGTACCTAGCTTCTGCCTCTTCTGCCTTCTTGAAGCCCGACACGCCAAATAAGAGATGGGATCCCTGAGCTTTCACAATCCCATTCGCCATCGGAGACAACGTTGAGCGCAAGGGCCTAGCAGACTTGGGGGCTAGCATCAGCCTCATGCCCCTAAGTTTCGCGCAAAGAGTGGGCTTGACCGACATGTTTCTAACCAACATGCGGATTGAACTAGCAGACCACACCTTTAAGAGACCCGTCGGTATTGTCAAAAATGTGTCAATCAGGGTTGGCAACTTCTTCATCCCTTGCGATATAGTCGTCATCGACACAGCTAAAGACCCCCGTTGCCCGATCATTTTTGGTCGCCCCTTCTTGGCGACAGGGAGAGCGCTGATTGATGTTTCCGAGGTGATGATCACCTTAAGGGTCGGAAATGACCATATCGACTTCAAGCTGAAAGAGACCATGAAGAGTCTGTCCCTATCTGAATCAACATGTTTCGCAGATAGCTACAATAAATTCTGCGAGGAAGTAGAGGAAGAAATCCGAACAGTAGACCCCCTCTTGAGGGCTATAAACTGTCAAGATCCCGACCTTGAAGATCTTGAGGTCACGAAGCACCTCAACCTTTTCAACCTTTCTGACGAAGATTTGCAAGAAGAGGATACAGTGGTGGAGTCTGCGAAGTATGCCTCTCTCGATGAGGAGCCTCAGGAGAAGGCACCCAGACCAAAGCCATAGTTAAAAGTGTTGCCCGAAGGCCTGAAGTACGAGTTCTTAGATGAAGAGCACAGAAACCCCGTCATCGTAAACACCGACCTTTCAAGCTACCAGCTGGACCGACTCCTTGAGGAGTTAAGGCTCCACAGGAGGGCTATAGGATATTCAGTAGATGATATCAAAGGCCTTAGCCCCGCCCTGTGCATGCATCACATCAACTTGGATGAATCTGCCAGGCCTCTGGCTCAACCCCAGTGGAAGCTGAACCAGATGCTCAAGGAGGTCGTCAAGAAAGAGGTAATAAAGCTTAGGGATGCGGGGATCATTTACCCAATCAGTGATAGCAATTGGGTAAGTCTGATCCACGTAGTGCCCAAAAAGGGCAGAATGACGGTGGTTAAGGGTGAGAAGGGTGATGAGGTGGTGGTAAGGACCGTCACCGGCTGGCAGATGTGCATAGATTACCGAAAGCTAAATCAGGCTACAAAGAAGGATCATTTTCCGCTACCTTTTATTGACCAAGTTCTCGAAAGGTTAGCGCATCACGATTTCTTTTGTTTTCTTGATGGCTTTTCAGGTTTTTACCAGGTACCCATCTTGCTTGACGATCAAGAGAAAATGACGTTCACCTGCCTTTACGACACTTATGCTTGCGAAGGATGCCCTTCGGACTCTACAACGCCCCCACAACCTTTCAGCGATGCATGATATCGATGTTCTCAGATTTTCTAAAAGACATCGTAGAAGTTTTCATGGACGATTTTTCCGTCTATGGGAAGGACTCCGATAGCTGTCTGAAGAATCTATCATTGGTCCTTCAAAGGTGCGAGGAGAACAACCTAGTTCTAAACTGGGAGAAGTGCCATTTCATGGTGCGGGAGGGCATCGTTCTCGGGCATAAGATCTCGAAGCGTGGGATCGAAGTGGACGCAAGCAAGGTTGAAGCAATATCCAAGCTTCCTCCACCGAGATTCGTGATGGGGTGCGAAGCTTCCTCAGGCACGCGGGATATTACCGAACATTCATCAAGGACTTCTCAAAGATTTCCAAACCGCTGTCCAATCTTCTGGTAAAAGACGCTGAATTTGTTTTCTCTAACGATTGTCTAAGTGCTTTTCAGGCCCTTAAAAATGCTTTAATATCACCACCTATCCTTCAAGCGCCAGAATGGGGTTTACCTTTTGAGCTGATGTGCGACGCAAGCGACTACGCGGTTGGAGCAGTCCTGGGGCAAAAGAAAGACAAAAAGCACAATGTGATTTGCTACGCTAGTCGCACGTTGGACGAGGATCAAGTAAACTATACAACAACTGAGAAAGAGATGCTCCCGATCGTCTTCGCATTTGATAAATTCAGGTCGTATCTCATTGGAGCCAAGGTCAAGGTATACACAGATCACGGGGCTATAAAATATTTAATGCAAAAGAAAGACGCGAAGCCCAGAATGTTGAGGTGGGCCTTGCTGCTCCAAGAGTTCGACCATGAAATTATCGACAAGAAGGGCGCATAGAATGTGGTCGCAGAACACCTATCAAGAATCGTGACTGAGAGAGAGAGGGGGCCTCAAATCAACGACGACTACGCCGACGAGGCTCTGACGTTGGCAGAAGCTCAAGAAGAAAGTTTACCCTGGTTTGCAGACATCTGCAATTATCTTGCCTGCGGAGAACTGCCTCCTGACATCACATACAATAAAAAAAGAAGCTATTTGCAGATGTCAAAAACTACTACTGGGATGATCCTCTCCTATTCAGAAGATGTGCTGACAACTTATACATGCGGTGCATACCAGAGGAAGAAACCGCAGACATTCTGAAAGAATGCCACGCCTCCCCCTACGGTGGACACTTGGGTAGCGAGAGAACAGCTGCAAAAGTGTTACAGTCAGGTTTCTACTGGCCCACCTTGTTTAAAGACGCTGCACAATTTGTGAAGGTTTGCAAAGAGTGCCAGTTTACAGGAAACATAGGGAGGAGGAATGAAATGCCAATGGCAAGTTGGATCGAAGTAGAAATATTTGACGTGTGGGGGATCGACTACATGGGACCGTTTCCCCCATCTCGGGGGTATCAATACATACTAGTGGCAGTAGATTATGTATCGAAGTGGGTGGAAGCGGTAGCCACCCAAACCTGCGATGCCAAGTCGGTTATCAAGCTCTTTGAAAAGACCATCTTCCCTCGTTTTGGTGTACCACACACTGTGATAAGCGACGGAGGGTCGCACTTTGGAGAAAGACAGTTCGAAGCACTTCTGTGCAAGTACGGAGTGAGGCACAAGATCGCTACACCCTACCACCCACAGACGTCAGGGCAGGTAGAGGTTTCCAACAGGCAAATCAAGCAAATCTTGGAGAAAACTGTCAACCGAACGAGGAAAGACTGGTCCATGAAGCTTGACGACGCACTCTGGGCCTACCGTACTGCTTACAAAACACCCATTGGAACCACCCCCTACTGACTCAACTACGGGAAATCCTGCCACCTGCCTTGGGAGTTGGAACACAAGGCCCTTTGGGCAATCAAGTTCCTAAATATGGACCTCGACAAAGCAGGAGATAAAAGGTTTCTACAGCTTCAAGAGCTTGAAGAGCTGAGAATGAACGCCTACGAAAATGCAAAAATCTACAAACAGAGGACAAAATTGTGGCACGATGCCAACCTCAGGAGAAAAGATGTAAGCGAAGGGGATAAGGTCTTGTTATTCAAGTCCTCCATTCGTCTTTTCCCTGGGAAGCTACAAACGAGATGGTCCGGACCGTTCTTAGTGTCGAAAATATACCCATCAGGAATGATGGAGCTCTATGATAAAGACGATCCGACCAAGGTCTTTCAAGAAAATGGGCACAGGGTGAAAAGGTTCTATGAAGATGAAGCATTTGTCAGGAGAGCAGAAATCAGTCTGCAAGATATGGGTACAGTCGAGAGCTGAACAAGATGATCTTTCACATGTCGAGCTGGCGACGCATACCCCAACGCTCCTCGGGAGGCAGCCCGAGTTCTTCTTTCTTTCTTTATGAATTGTAATAAGGCCCGAGTCAGAGCACACGCCGAGCGTGCCGACTCTTCTATTTTATGGGTCATCGCTGAATTTTCTGAAGCTTTGACGAGCATTTCTATCTGAGGGCGGGAGGGCTCTGCCCTGACCGATGATGTTTTGCCCGTCAAATGCTTTTTCCAGCTTTGTTTTAAGTTTTTCGGCCGCCTATTTTAGGCCGTGTCGGGCAGCAGCTCAGCTGGCACGCATAATCACTTGTATCGGGCCAGAGTTTCTTGGGCGCCGCAAGTGTCGCGACGGTTGGCATCCCCGAGCGACAGCCGTTTCGTGCGTGGGGAGTAAATGCCCTTGATTTGGCTGACGGGACCGTCGTCTTGGGAACGACCTATCTTAAACGATCGACGCGCACACCCGGATCTGACCGATTTACCCCCAGCTTAACTCGGTATATATATGAAAGGGGGGACCATCGTGTCGGGCTACCGTACTTTCTCTTTTTAGCCTCCTGTAACACATGCAGTAGCCCGCTTTTGCTCGCGTGTCGGCCATCTTGCCTTCACCCTGGTATCGGGCGATGGCTCCAATAACCAAGTTGGTCCACACTCATTTGAGTCCAAATGAGTCCACACTTGTTTGAGTCCAAACGAGTCCACACTCGTTTGAGTCCAAACGAGTCCACACTCGTTTGATCTCAAACGGGTTCACACCCGTTTAGACTCCTTTGGGTTCACACCCGTTTAGACTCCTTTGGGTTCACACCCGTTTAGACTCAAGTGGGTCCACACCCACTTAAGATTAAGTGGGTCCACACTCGTTTAAGGTTCAAATGGATTCAAGGTCATTTGAGATTAAACAAGTTCAAGGTCGTTTAAGAATCAAATGGGTTGAAGGTTGAAGGTTAAACCCTAAACCAATTGGAGACCTTCAAGGTTGATTATACTTAATCACTTGAAAGTGTAAAAGGTTCAATGATGATCTAATCTAAACCCTAATGGTAACCTAAGATGTTAAGGGACTAAGTGGCTAATGAATTGACCCATGATGATGGTCAATGGGTAAATTACCAAAATGCCCCTGAAAGGTTCAATTGAGTGATACCTTGTTTTAATCAAACCCTAATCACATGATAGTGATGAGTTGACTTGTGTTAATCAATGAGGACTTAACCCAACCTAATATAGAGTGGTGTAATCACTATCTACTAGTTAGAGGAGAGAGAAAGTACCAATTATAATGGAAACTCAAGTAAAATACCTTCAATATACATGAATGTGCAAGTTTAGGTATGATCCACTTATGTGAGATCATGGAAACCCTAATTATGATAATTGATGAATCTTAATCTTATCTGAGGTCTTTAATGATGATGTTTCTCATACATGAGGATGTTATGAGATCATTTCATTGTAATGTGAATAGTAAACCCTAATTCTAGGGTGATGACATGTAATGTGAATAGTAAACCCTAATTCTAGGGTGATGACATGTAATGTGAATAGTAAACCCTAATTCTAGGGTGATGACATGTAATGTGAATAGTAAACCCTAATTGATGAAAACCAGGGAAACCTAGCTCTTGTATGAGTAGGGAGATACAACTTCTTTAAATGAGTTATTTACTGTTATCAGTTGATTTAACCATGCAGGTTCCTTTATGAGGATGATCATATCCAGGTATGGATGATGATACTATATTCATTGAAAGCATGTTGTTAGCTTTATGAATAGTGATATATCCTGATGCCTTGTTAATAGCATCTTATGAGATTGATAGGCTGTGAGAGCCATGAATACCATCAAGGTCATGCTTTAAGAGATGACTTGTGATGAGAATATTGAGAAATGATAATTGATGAGAGTTAGGTTTGTTACATTTAGTATTCTTCCTTCATAGCTGCTATGCTAATGATTAATGTTTGAAAACATGTATGATGATAAAAAATACTGAAATGTACCTAACTAATCAAGTATAATCATACCATGTAGAGCCCTGATCATAGATCCATCATCGTTAGGAATTAGATGATGGTGAAACAGGTTTTCCTAAGGGGATTCCTGGAGCACATACTTTTGAATATGTGGGGTAATATGGATGTGAATTTCCTTACATCCTAGTGTAGGAATTGATGTAGATGTATCTTTATTCTATCAATCCTTCACTATGTGTTTATGCCAGGGTGATGTAACACTAATCTCCCAAGGAAATCTTTTATACCGCATCGATGAGAGATAAACAAGAAATATTTTGATGGCGAAGAGAGTACAGAATGCCACTGTGACTCTAATAGTGAAGTACCAGAATACCCTGGTAAGCTATTGTAACAGAGACACTAGATGTCCTGCATGTTGATCCTCATACTGACTGAGGAAGATGAGGTCATAAGAATCCGGCTCTTTTGATGACCTATGTATGATACCGATGCGACTTAATAGTGATCGGTTGGAGTATGAGCGGTATACCTCATCTCCGCAGGGCATAATGATGTTTGTAAAACATAATCAACCACGTAGCATATCTGCTTAGGTTGAACCACGAAATACATTGGTTGATGATACATTACTTAGTATACATGTTTTTCATATTCCTTAAATGTTGTTGTTCTAATTGATAACAATCTGCTGCTGATTACCTTAGAGCTTTTATTGCCTATGTTATTCTTGGTTGCTATAATAAAGCTTCTGGCGGAGAGTTATAACTCTCGCTGGGACAATTATTTAAAATTGTCTCACCCCGTAGATTTCAACTTTTTAGGTGGTCGTCGAGGACGAAGGAATCAATCTTCCGGTGACCAATATCAGCAGCAGTAGCACCAGGAGCAGCAGTGAATCTCAGGTGGAGATACTGACTGCTGAGTCATGTGGTTAGATGGTCTTATGTCGTCTCTGTACACTCAGGTCCTAGGAGTTTGTTGATCTGAGAATTTTGAAATCTTGAGATTTTGTATCATGACGTATATAATCACTCGAGAAGTGATTTATCAGAGATGTAAACAGTTCATCTTACTTTTATAAAAGGAGTTTCAGGTTTTTAAGATCTCGTTTATGAAAAGTTTTAATTTCTCGTGATTTTCGTATTCCGCTGTTAATCGAATCGCTTCCGCTATGTTTATCTTGTGTTTTGGAGATCAGAGCCCACACTAAGGTAATCCAATCAATTTTGGATTTTTGAGCCCAGTAGACTTCCTCCTGATTCATCACATCTTTGAGATCCTCCTGGATTTGGGATTCTATATACGCAAGCGAAGTAGTAGGATTCCTCTCCAGGTCCATTTGGACATTCTGAAGCTTGTTAAGAAGCAATCTCTTCCCATAAAAAATATTGCCAAAGACATTCCTATTCTAGTTATTGACTTTAGGACAGAAAGACTTGAGAGCAGATTTGAAACTCCCATTCCCCTCCCAATTATCTTTGACAAAGCTAGAGAAATCCTCGTGTTTGTCCCAAGCAGCCTGAAAAAGAAAATGAGATTGAACTCTCGGTATATTCATCTTAGACACCAAAAGTAAAGGGTTATGGTCAGACTTAACCCTACTAAGATGTTTAACAAAACCATTTGGGTGCAGCTCAATCCAGTCCTTATTGCAGAGGACTCTGTCCAAATGTGCAAAAGATCTACCTCTTCTCCAGGTGAACTCAGTGCCCTCAAACTTCAAATCAATAAGGCTACAATTATCAATCATATTACTGAATCTTGTAGCATCAACACCATTGAAGCCCTTACAGTTCAAACGTTCATTCCGAGAAACCACCGAATTAAAGTCTCCCACGAGAGCCCAAGGTCCAGTGATATATCTTCCCAGTTGTGTCACCTTTTCCAAACAAATTCACACACAGTAGGAAGAGTGTTGCCGTAAATGACAGAGAAATTCCATTTATAATAGGAGTAACTCACCATAACATGAAGAATTTGATGATGATTCAAAACAATATCAATTTGGCAAGTAGAAGAATTCCAAATCAACCAAATACCTCCTGATTTACCAATAGCTTCCACCCTATGGGAACTATTAAAACCAAACTTCCTAATAACTTTGTCAGCAATGCCTCCACTAATTTGAGGTTCAACAAGACCAACCATAATTGGACGAGAGTTCTTGATAAAATCCTGTAGAACTGACCACTTCTTACAGTCTGCAATCCCCTGGAAATTCCAAATAAGAATGCTAAAATCCATCAAAAAGAAAAGAACAAATCACCCTTCTTGAGGGATACCCTCCACTGTAACTTCCTTTTCTTGGTCACCCAGTCCTTCGACTTCTACAATGGTTTGTTCATCATGCATTATCTATTTTCTATGTAACCGGTCAACAATGGAAACAAATCTCCTTTTCAGATTGAGACTAGGTCCCGGATCTAAAGGATTAGTGGCCTTAAAGGAGAAAAGAGGATTAGATTCAACCTAATTCTCCCAAGGCTTAGACTGGTTCCCTGTATACATGTCATGAGATGAGCTCCATTTTTCCCAAACATCCTTATCCCCCATAACTATATTGTCACCCTCAACATTAACTGAAGTATGTCTTCCTTCTCCATGATGTTCTTTAGTTGATTTCTCATTCCCATGTTTGACAACAACCTTATTAGAATTGTTGTTCCTACTATTATGTTCATTAGAAATGTTCCTTAGAATATCCTTCTGTCGATTCAACTGACCCCTTTGACTCCGAGTCCCTTCTCCAAAATTTCTTTTGTCAGTGTTCTCCCTCTGTTTGTCCACCTAGGATGTCCCTTGGACCCTTTCCGTGTTGCCTTCCTTTTCTTTCCCCTGTTGCGTAACACCAGTATCATTTTCCTGCTCTTCACCCCCGTTGTCTTTTAGAATATGAAAAGGATTTAAGTCTTGCTGTTGTTGGGTATTCCTCTGGCCAACCCTTTGATTTTCCTGTTGGTTTTTCCTTCGACTTTTATGTTTAACCTTCATCCATTCTCCAAACATATCATCCCCCTGTCTAAGTTGTTCATCTGTTTGACCTAGTTGCTCCAGTTCTTCATTAACACTCGGACTATTAGCTCTATGAGGGCATTTGTCCTTCTCATGGCCAACTTTACCGCAGGTATAACAAATTCTTGGCAAACTTTCATACATTAACCCATATTCAATACCATCTATACAAACTTTAGGAAGCAATGGCTTATCCAGGTCAACATCCACAGCAAAACGTGCAAACTTACCACGTTGTTATTCCTTGGTATTGAGGTCAACTTTGATCGTACTCCCCACCACATTACCCACAGCCTCCAAGACCCTTTCATCATAAATCTCTACGGGTAAATTAGGAATTCTCACCCAAATCACCACTCTGTTGCTTTTGGGGTTCAAAGGATCAAAACCAAGGCTCCAAGGCTGGACAGCCACATACAAACCAAATAATGTCCAGGGTCCCCCATCCATCACATGAATATGGTCAGCTCTGTTCATGAATTGAACAACATAAAAGCCACCTTCCAGATCTACCAAATTGAATGGTGATGATGGGTTCCACATGCTACGAAGCCTGTTTACTAGAACTGGGAAAGGGACCTGCAAGTCAACTAACCTTATGATTACTGCCATCTGCCACAGCTTAGTCAAAATGGATTTAGCTCTGTCCAAGATTCTGATGGCTGGAACTTTCCTTGACGTATCTATATGTATATCTTCCTTCTCAATACGCAACTCTTTCTCGGTGGATTGGTCGAGCTATTTATCCAAGGATTTCAGCAAGCGATATCTGAAAGATTTCCTTCCCGTCGCATCCGGTGAATTAACTTTGCTCTTTGGATCTCCATTAGGATCCTTCATCATCATGTCTTCTTCCTCCTGTTCCATCTTCCAGATTCAAGCAAACCCAGGCTCGGCGGCAGCACCGCCGACTTCAAAAATCGCCCTTCGAGTCATCCTCTCAATCGCCAGAGCCACATCTAATCAGGTCGGATCCCTTCTCGGCCCAAAACAATAATTAATTAGCAAATTCTGCAACAATTTTTGGTCTAACGGGTTTGAATTTTTGGGGTTTTCGGGTTTGTATTTTTGGATTTTTCGGATTTTTTGGGTTTGCATATTATATAATATTTTCAGGTTCATCGGATCAGACCCGCAAATATAAATTTTGATTGAGTTCCTGAATTCCCTCTTAAAAATGGCAGAAAATGAATTCTAGAACATTTCATATACATTATATTTTCCATTCTTAAAAAAAAATATTTTCCATTCTTCAAAAATGACACATGCAAAATATTTATGATTAAGAATGCTAGCGGCGTGCATAAGGTTTATTGCTAAAATCAATTGTACATTATAAGTGACACCATGTAATGTAAAATACAGTGGTCTATAAAATAAACAAAATATACAAACACTAAGAAAAAGTAAAAACACCACACCATGGGACAAAAAATGTAATTTATCTAGCATATTTTTATACTTTATGTTTAAATAATATGATGTAAAAAATGATAATAGACTATAATCATAAGCAAACAATATACTAAAAATTAATGTAGTACATATTATTTAACAATGACGAACTAAAACTTGTATTTACAAACACGTAAAATCTGCATACCATTACAATAATTTATAAATACAAAGTGAAATATAAATTTTATAATGTGATTTGAACCACAATATTTCTAAAAATATTATAACTATATCATATCATATTAAAATATTTCAAATGAGCAACATCCACATCATGTGGTTTGTTGAGGTTATTATGGTTAAAAAATTATTCATAGTCACATATATGATTCTTTATTTATTTATTTATTGTCCTTACTTTTTATATATCACGTAGTAAAGTTTATATTTTTTAATTGTTTTCTATATTTACACTTACAACAAACCAATCACGTGGAAGTGAATGGAATTTATGTTTCAGAAATTGAACTAGAATTCTCCGAAAATGAGTTCCACGTCACCTTATGACTTACATCAAATCAATCAGAGCTTTAGCAAAGCAGTGACGATTGCTCTGGCAACGATGGACAACCACGGGTAGGGGGTCAGTTTGCTACCAATCGCATTTCCAAACACATGGTCGGTCACCTCTCTCATTTTATGTTATATTTTCTATGTCCAATGATGAAATGCAATGGTGCGTTTGGTATAAAGCTACCACGAGCTTTTATTGTCATGCTTAAATTAATCAATGATGTTTAAATCTTGTGATTGATGACGACTTTGAACAATGACAAATAAATTTAATGACAAAATATTCGTCATTAGGGTTATGAGAGGTGGCAGTTGTGGGCTATCGGGAGGCTGAGGAATGCAGCGTTTGGTAACACGATTGCTTTCATCGTCGGTGGTCCATCACATATGACTCATCGCAATAATTTCTCGGTGAAAAATGAGTGGTCAGTAGAGTTTGTCGACTGCTCTAGACAGAAACACTATGTAAAATGAGAGCGGTGGACAATCGTGTGTTTGGTAATGCAGTTGATAGCAATTGACCCACTGACTGTGGTTGTTCATCGCTACCCAAGCAATCGCCACCTTTGCCAAACGAAGCAGAAGATGGGGGTGGCTACGACCATACTCGCCCTCCCATATGACAACCTAGAAAACCCTTCAAAAGAGTATTTGCATCGCGACGGAGGAGAGCCACCTTTTATTGAGGGAGACAGTATGATCGAGGAATTGAATCACGTTGATCAAGACTTGGAGCCTTCTGAATCACTGGGCGCAAAAAAGTCTTAACGGAGACACTGTCACCGGCTCTGTGAATAGTGGAAGTTTCCCTAAAGCCTCACCAGATCTCTTGAAAGCGTCTGACGTCGTCATAGGCGGAAGTAGAGTCATACCATCTATATATGTTAGAGAGGAAGTTGTTCCCCTGTTATTAGAGACTTGAAGTTTGCTATAGTCATCATGGCAGTTGGGATTCACATTGAATTTCAGGCTCTCATCAACAGAATCTCGATCCTTTGGGGTATTCATGAACAATTCTATATCATTGACCTAGACAATGGATACTAGGTAGTGCATCTCTTCAATAATGATGATTATGTCAGGATCTTTATTGGGGGTCCCTAGACCCTCTTTGGAAATTACCTATATTTCCAGACATGGTCACCTCATTTTTGTCCCTCTGACCCAATCCTATGGAAGATCGTTGTCGTGGAATATTATCACACTGCAAATTCACTAGGAATATAATTCCTAGAATTTAGCAAAACCAAAGTGTAATAGTGCCACTCGCAAGAGGATGGATCTTCTCACAGAATAGTTGAGGATCAAATCCCAAGGGACAATATTTTTCAGAGTTAACTGATCAAAATAACCTAATAAGAACTAGTATTTATCACAAAAGTTGAGTTGAGTTGATTAATCTAAGATTGTGAGAATTAAAAGGGCTAGATTTAAGTTTGAGTTATCAATGGATGGAAATACTAGGGTGGAACTGGGTTTCACATCCACTACTCAAATCTACGCAATCATTCAAATCCAAACTTGTATGAATGTATAAATGGAGTTATGCAAGATTCCCCTTTTGGCGTCAGAAACTTGCATGAGTAGATATCCCTGTAAGCTTGATATCTTGTTACTTACGAATCCTTTATCCACTACTCTGGAGACTTTCCATCGGAAGTTTGCCTCAGGGTGTCAACCAAAGCTAATCAATATTTAAATCGTAAATGTTGAAGTTCTCACAGTAAAAGATTATAATAAATCACGTAAAGTGAGTGATCAATCCACAAAACATGCGATAAACGATTGGCTATGAATTATATGGGTTCATATAAGAATTGGAACATGAATAAAATTACAAGAAACAGGTAGTGGGGATAGTCTTCACACCCTAATGAAAAGACTACTCCCTTAACATGGAGAGATTAATATCACAAGAAGAGGAAGAGGAGGCCATCACGGTCATCATGGTGGCAGAAGCGGCTCGGTGTGGTATGCGACCGCAGACTTCCTTCCTTCTCTCTCATTTAGGTATTAACCCTGACTTGCAGTAGAAGTTGGTGGGGGAACAATAACACGGGGAAGAGATCGATCGACTAAGAAGAGAGATTGACGTCTTAGAGTTGTAGATGAAGGAGATATGTCAATCTATGCTTGAGGTCAATAGGTGTGGAGCATCTAGGTCGATAGAACTAGCTGGGTCAATAGATATCTCCCTAGCTCTGATCTCAGCGACAACGTTTCAGTGTTTCTATCTCCAGAAAATCTAAGATGATTTGTACAACTATGTTGGGGGTCTATTTATAGGGTTGAGACTGTCGACCTCTTGTGTTCCCTATCGGTGTCGACCGAAAGGTGTTGAAGTTGTAGACCGTCAGCCGAAAGGTGTTGATGGTTGGACTTCCTGTCATTGATCTTGGAGGTTGACGGGGCTGTCGACCTTAAGGATAGACCAGACTGTCAGTTGAAGTTGTGGTTGTCAACGAGAGTGTCGACAACATTGTGTCAAAGACTTGATTTCTTGTTGGTTGCTTGGTCAATGGTGATGTCGAGTAGGGTGGTCGAAAAAGGTGTCGAACTTGCTTATCGATGAGTTTGAGTGTCATTATTTGTGGATGTCGACTAGGGAGCTCGAAAAGGCTGTCGAGCTTTGAATGTGTCGAGCTGGGAGGTTTATAAGGTTGTCTCCCTCTTGTATGTCTCGATTTCTTTCTCAATTTTAATGTCGATTGGCATGTCAAACGACTGGTCAAAATTGTCCTCAGACACAAAAAAATTGTGTATCGATCTGCCTTATGAAAGTGCTCGAAACTAGGCAAACTTGTTGTAGAGTGATAAAATTCATAACCTGTAAAAGGGAGTTGAGAAAAGTATCAAATTCCTACAAATAAACATAAAAACCCAAGTAGAACAAAACAAAGCTATTCTAATGAAAACTACTCTAAATGAATGCTAAATTAGACTGAAAATGCAACTAAAATGGGATGAATATGCATTCATCAAAATACCCCGAACTTAAATGTTGCTCAACCTCTAGTAACACAAAATATGAACATTCACCAAATTAATACTTTCGACCCATGTGATTGCCTCATCCTCCCATCATGTTGTTTTCCTTACCACCTGATATGCTCAAGTTGCCCCAACTTCCTGAGATCACATAACACACCTTTCAATATCTCCAATCCTGATTTCATTTCCCAATGACACTTTCTTACTATTGTCCCAACATCAAGCGCGTCAAGGAGTTTCATGAGAGTTTAGAGAGACCCGCAAAATAACAAGTATGCACTTGATCCAACACTGGTGTAATCAAGAGAAGGGAAAAATTTTGAGGCATTCATTTTGCCCATAGGTATAAAAAGGAAGTGAATGGAGGTATGGAGGGAAGCGATCTCTCCTCTATTTGAATCGAGATATTTTTATTTCTTTGTTTGCGGTTTTATTTACCATTTTTTTTTTCTTGTGTGCACTTTTGGAATCTTTCCTTGGTGGTACACCCCTTTTTAAATTTGCGAGGGGTATGGAAGAAGTGAAAGAGGGAAGAAGGGGGATGCACCACCCTGAACTTAGATTTTAGCACATTTTTATGGTTTTGTATTTTCTTTTTGGTGGAATGGAAGGTAAGAATATGTAGGAAGAAGTGTAGAAGAGAGTTCAGATCGCCATGCAACTTGATTTACAATTCAGTGCATCAGATTGTTCTCCTTGTCCCACTCTACTCAAATAATGACTCAAATAGGGTACAAATGGAAATTCCATGCAATTGTCTCATTAGTCAATAAGAAGCACAGTGTGTTTGATACCTCTCAGTTCCTTCAGATCTTACCATCTTTTCCAAGGAAACACAATTTTTGGATTCATAGGCCACAAAGGACAATTTCTAGCCATTGGTTAGTTTAAAAAATTGATTTTTAAGGCATTACTTTGAATAAGGGGAGATATCTATGAGACATGCATAATTTTAAGCCGACTAGGTAATGGCTTTGTTTACTTCGAGAAAGAAATAAAAAAATTGAGCTAAAAGTAATGCATGATGAATGCAATGACAAGATCATAAGTAATAAGTATATAGGTGTGGGTAGAAATTAGAATACGTACCACACTCCCTCCACCTTGAACTTAAATATATGCTCGTCCTCGAGCAAACACTAAATCCAAGATGGAGGGGAAAGACTTTGTTGGTTGATCCATAGGACGTGGTTGCTCTCCCTTCAACAAGAGTCATTCATCTAAAATAAAAATTGTTAGAACTAGTTATCTTGTTATGAGATACACTATCTTAACTAAATGCAATATGAACTAAGATGTAAAAACAATTGGAAATAAAAGAAATGCTCAAGTTGCCTCCTGAGAAGCACCTTTGTTTTATGTCGATGGATCGACACCTATTACTCAGTCATGATATGTTGGAGGGAGGAGGGGGAGATGTTGGTTGTCATGCATGTCATCCATTGTGAAATATCGTTCGAGACGGTGGCCATTAACTTTTAATTATCCTATTTTCTCACTTCAGATTGAGACAACTCTATGAGGAAATATGTGCTTGATGATGAAAGGACCCGACCATCGAGTCTTGAGCTTTCCTGGGAAGAGGTGGAGATGTGAGTTGTGTAGTAATACTTGGTCTCCAACTTGCAGGTCCTTCCTCTTCAAGTGGCCATCATGCCACATCTTTGTGCATTCTTTATAGATGCGTACATTTTCATATGTAGTCAACCGTAACTCTTTGAGCTCTTGAAGTTGAAATAGCCGATTCTCCTTTGTTGCAAGGAAGTTGAAGTTGAGTTGCCTTATAGCCCATTAGGCTTTGTGTTAAAGCTCCACTGGTAGATTACATGACTTCCCATAGATGAGGTGAAAATGTGTAATTCTGAGGGGAGTCTTGTAGGCAGTTCGATATGCCCATAGAGCATCATTCAACTTGTGCTCCCAATCTTGCCTTGTCTTGCCAACTGTCTTCTCGAGAATAGCTTTTACTTGATGGTTGGAAACCTCCACCTGTCCACTCGTTTGAGGATGATAACAAGTGGCAACTCGGTGGGAAACACCATATCTATGAAGGAGAGTTTCTGTAACACCCCTCCCTAGGGTTTCTTACGTAACCAGCGGAAGCACAGACTAATCCCCAACATTATCCATAATGTGGGGTACTTGACATATCGGGGAGGGAGTGCCACATACATGATCTCATATCAAGAAATAAACAACACTTGGCTTTCATAGAAACATAGATTCATACATAAAGTTCTTCTTGGAAAGATAACTACGTCATGATACTAAAGCTATTCTAACATAAACTGGATAACATATAAATGATAGGATCTCCATAGATGGACGTCCCACCATGAAACAACTCCTTAAGTCTTTGGGTCCTGGTATTCTTCTCAAGATGATTCCTTCTCCTTAGCTCCAACTCCTGCGGACATCTTGTCCCCAACCATGCAAAGGAAAAACAAACATGGTGAGTAAGCGGCATTGGCATGTTATAAAGCATAAAAATAACGTATAAAGGTGACTTGATATAAACATGAACATGCATTAACATTAATAATTTCTTGGCATCTTTTACATAAAGAATTTAACTAGAAGTATATGCTCCTCTCTTAATGCCCCATAAGGAGCCCATAATGCTCAGAAAGCCCATAATTGCTCGGAAAGCCCATAATGCTCAGAAAGCCCATAATTGCTCGGAAAGCCCATAATGCTCAGAAAGCCCATAACAAGGTGCATATAAATCTAAATCAAATTCCCTTAACCATGATCTTTATTAGACTTTACTTATCTTCTCAATAACCTAAACTTGATCTTAATTGGGATTACTCCCTCTTGAACATAATGGGATTTCTCCCTCTTAGGCATGGATGGGAATCTCTTCCCTCTTAATCTTAGTTTCATGTATCTTAATCATAAGTCATAATATTAATGTGATTTATACTCTTAGACTTAGATTATAACAATCAACATCCAATAAGCATATACATTGAGGAAAAACATGACATTTATCATGACTTGAGTATAAAGAGCATAAACATATCATAATCATTCAATAAATCAAATTTACTATGCCAAAGGCATGGCCTGCTTACCTTGATCTAAAACACCTAAGTCAAACCTGGTTTGACTGGTTGGATCCTTTTAATCACCTAAAATTAACATATTTATCCTTTGTTATTCAACTTAAACCCTAATTTGTCCGTATAAATATTGAGATGTTAAAATAGTAGAATCAGTCGATTAAAACTAGAAAATCGGATTCCTCATCGAAAAACCTTTCCAAAACGTATTTATTTATATTTTTCTGAGGTCGTATGCAAAAGATATGAATTTTGCACTCGAGACCAATCAGAAATTAGGAAACCATAGCGTGACATCATTTAAATCTGTGATTATTTCGATAAAAGTTGAAATACCGGAAAAACCCTAGCGTGCGCAACACATGAATTAAAGAAGTGGGGGGTAAAATTGTCATTTGGGCATGCAAACCACTCGCGGCTGATGAAACAAATCAAAAGTCAAAATACCTACAGTACCCTTGGGCGATCAGTTAACTGATTGCGCTCGTGGGGGCACCATGGTCATCTCGTGACCTGGATTGCTCCCCTTCGCGTCATGGCAGGAGAGCAGCAGCTAATCCTCGACTCTTGGGTTCGGGATCATGAAGTAGTGTCCGAAAGGGACAACCAAGAGCACCGTGGACATCCTGGTTGCCACACGAACTCGACAAGCCCAAGATGGAGTCTCGCGGTGGCCGGGAGCTCCAGGAATGCTCCACCGCAAAGCAAAATAGGGGAGAGGATGTCGGAAAGCTGATCATGGATGAACAGGGTGGTAAACACAAACTAAGGGTCGCAGAAGATCCAGAGGAGTCGTGCAAAGCCATGGCCAGCGTTACCTTGGTCGGAGGAGCATCAGAGATGGCCTGGCGGTGAGCCCCGGCAAGGACAGAGATCCGGTCTATAGGACACGGTGATTGGGGCCATCGCGAAGAAAAGGGGACACGAGAAAAGACGTGCGAGAGAGATGGGGAGCGAGTAAAATCTTGTTGGGTCCGGATTGACCTCGCGGTCTCACTGGTGAAAGAATCAAAGCAAACGATTCATTGTGGAGGGAGAAAGAGATCGACGAAGCAACTATTGTGAAACGTCTGTTGCTCACGGGGAACAACGGAGGTAGAAGAAGATATCCGTGCCGTTGGATCTTGATCCAACGGTTGCTGTCGCGCATGCCAGAAAAGTAATGTGTGCGTGCCAGAAAAGTAATGTGTGACCGATTAAAAGAACCGGAACCTTAGGGAAATAAAGGCAATTAATGAAATTGAATTAAATTCTTTGCTAAACAATATTCAAATCTTTCAAAATCGATTTGAATGGTCAAACATGGTCCAAAAGAGTTCAAATTTGAAGCATGGGTGTATTAGAGGGTCTAGAACATTCCCATTTAATTAGATTTACTGCTTGTACACGTTTTAGGTCTAAAATAGCAAAGATCATTATGTGCATTTAAATGAATATAAATAGTGCATATAAAGTCATTAATTTCTCAAATAAGGATTGCAAAACATAAAAACGTGCCCTAAATATTATTTCTTTTAATTAACAAAATGGAGGCCATTAAACAGGAAATTAAACATGTAAATCATTAATTATCATATGAGAGAGAAAATTTGTCATAAAAGCATTTATCCTCATTTTTCTTAAACAAGAGGGCATAGATATACATGAAAAGACTTTCTTTAAATAAAACAAAGATAAGAGAGCTATTGAGCATAATAAAATGATTTTGAAAAACTAGCATGGGCAAATTGCATTTAAGTCCTCAACAATTATCTAATTAGGAAAAGAGCATGCAAGGAATAAAATAATTTGGAAAATTGCATAGCAAGAGTGGGATGTTACAATTCTACCCACCTAAAATAAATTTCGACCTCGAAATTTCCTAGAGTTTCTACCCACCTTAAGAGTTTCACATAAACTTGTAAATTTTCCGTACAAATTTTATTATAAAAGAAGCATACATAAACAAAGCATTATGATTCAACATAAATTACTTAACTACCCTTACCTTGATCATTTTCCTCTTCTCCGTCTGACATTTGCATGGTGAAGAGCCTTGGTTTAACCTTGGGTGGAGGATTAGGGTTCTTAGATTGGTTGTGGTTAGGATCCTTCTTTGCAAGTTTAGGGCAATTAGGCTTGATATGCCCTTCCTCACCATAATAGTAGCACACATAAGTCCCAAACCTACAAGGACCACCATGGTTTCTCTTACATGTGGGGCATGGGGTTCTCCCATTCTCTAGAGAAGGCTCAGGGGCTTTTCTCTTATGGTTGGAGGGTGGAGGGGGTTGATGGTGACGATTGTTTTGGGGTACCTCCTTCTTATGATTCCTCCTAGGGTGATCCTCCAACTCTAGGGCTGCATCCAAGGCTGATTGCATGGTCCTATGTCCTCTACCGGACAAGGCATAACTTAGGTCAGGTTTAAGCCCCCTAATAAACTTCTTGGCTCTCTTTTGCTCAGTGTACTCAAGACCATACTTTTGGAGCTTACGAAACTTCATGGCATACTCAGTGACAGTCATGTCACCCACATGCTTAAGGTTAACAAACTCATCCTCCTTCCTTTCTAACATGGCTTCAGATACATAATGGTCATTGAAGATTTCTACAAACTCACCCCAAGTGTAAGGAGGGTCATCATCTTCCCTAGAGGCTAAGAGGATTTCCCACCAAGTACGGGCTGCACCCTTGAGCATATGGGTGGCAAATCTAACCCTACTTCGTGGGGGACACTCTAAGTCTCTAAAGCAATGCTCCATGTTGCTAAGCCATTCCTCAGCCTTGGTCACCACATCAACTTCATCTTCACCATGAAAAGCATCGGGTCTAATCTTCAAGAAATCTATGAGGGAGATCTCATGTGCTCTAGGTGGAGCTCTAGGTTGGAGGGCATTGGTCAAGGCTGCTACTAGGGCATCTAGGGTGACTGGTGGAGGGACGTGGTTCATGTCTTCAGTCTTATCACCACTAGAGGATCCTTGTGAGTGCCTTGACTCACCAAACTTCTCCTTCTTCTTAGGGGCCATCTGAAAGGGTAAACATAACATGATATTAGAACATAATATGAATCTCTAGTGTTGCCTAAGCGGCCATATATTCCTTGCTCTGATACCATTAATGTAACACCCCTCCCTAGGGTTTCTTACGTAACCAGTGGAAGCACAGCCTAATCCCCAACATTATCCATAATGTGGGGTACTTGGCATATCGGGGAGGGAGTGCCACATACATGATCTCATATTAAGAAATAAACAACACTTGGCATTCATAGAAACATAGATTCATACATAAAGTTCTTCTTGGAAAGATAACTACGTCATGATACTAAAGCTATGCTAACATAAACTGGATAACATATAAATGATAGGATCTCCATAGATGGACGTCCCACCAGGAAACAACTCCTTAAGTCTTTGGGTCCTAGTATTCTTCTCAAGATGATTCCTTCTCCTTAGCTCCAACTCCTACGGACATCTCGTCCCCAGCCATGCAAAGGAAAAACAAACATGGTGAGTAAGCGGCATTGGCATGTTATAAAGCATAAAAATAACGTATAAAGGTGACTTGACATAAACATGAACATGCATTAACATTAATCATTTCTTGGAATCTTTTACATAAAGAATTTAACTAGAAGTATATGCTCCTCTCTTAATGCCCCATAAGGAGCCCATAATGCTTGGAAAGCCCATAATTGCTCGAAAAGCCCATAACAAGGTGCATATAATTCTAAATCAAATTCCCTTAACCATGATCTTTCTTAGACTTTACTTATCTTCTCAATAACCTAAAATCTTAATTGGGATTACTCCCTCTTGAACATAATGGGATTTCTCCCTCTTAGGCATGGATGGGAATATCTTCCCTCTTAATCTTGGTTTCATGTATCTTAATCATAAGTCATAATCTGAATGTGATTTCTACTCTTAGACATAGATTATAACAATCAACATCCAATAAGCATATACATTGAGGAAAAACATGACATTTATCATGACTTGAGTATAAAGAGCATAAACATATCATAATCATTCAATAAATCAAATTTACTATGCCAAAGGCATGGCCCGCTTACCTTGATCTAAAACACCTAAGTCAAACCTGGTTTGACTGGTTGGATCCTTTTAATCACCTGAAATTAACATATTTATCCTTTGTTATTCAACTTAAACCCTAATTTGTCCGTATATATATTGAGATGTTAAAACAGTAGAATCAGTCGATAAAAACTAGAAAATCGGATTCCTCATCGAAAATCCTTTCCAAAACGTATTTATTTATATTTTTCTGAGGTCGTATGCAAAAGATATGAATTTTGCACTCGAGACCAATCAGAAATTAGGAAACCATAGCGTGACATCATTTAAATCTGTGATTATTTCGATAAAAGTTGAAATACCGGAAAAACCCTAGCGTGCGCAACACATGAATTAAAGAAGTGGGGGGTAAATTTGTCATTTGGGCGTGCAAACCACTCGCGGCTGATGAAACAAATCAAAAGTCGAAATACCTACAGTACCCTTGGGCGATCAGTTAACTGATTGCGCTCGTGGGGGCACCATGGTCATCTTGTGACCTGTATTGCTCCCCTTCACATCATGGCAGGAGAGTAGCAGCCGATCCTCGACTCCTGGGTTCGGGATCATGAAGCAGTGTCCGAAAGGGACAACCAAGAGCACCGTGGACATCCTGGTTGCCACACGAACTCGACAAGCCCAAGATGGAGTCTCACGGTGGCCGGGAGCTCCAGGAATGCTCTGCCGCAAAGCAAAACAGGGGAGAGGATGTCGGAAAGCTGATCATGGATGAACAGGGCGGTAAAACACCAACTAAGGGTCGCAGAAGATCTGGAGGAGTCGTGCAAAGCCATGGGCAGCGTTACCTTGGTCGGAGGAGCATCGGAGATGGCCTGGCGGTGAGCGCCGGCAAGGACAGAGATCCGGTCTACAGGACACGGTGATTGGGGCCATCGCGAAGAAAAGGGGACACAGGAAAAGATGTGTGAGAGAGATGGGGAGCGAGTAATAGCTTGTTGGGTCCGGATTGACCTCGCGGTCTCACTGGTGAAAGAATCAAAGCAAACGATTCATTGTGGAGGGAGAAAGAGATTGACGAAGCAACTGCTGTGAAACGTCTGTTGCTCACGGGGAACAATGGAGGTAGAAGAAGATATCCGCGCCATTGGATCTTGATCCAACGGTTGCTATCGCATGCGCCAGAAAAGTAACGCGTGACCGATTAAAAGAATCTGAACCTTAGGGAAAGAAAGGCAATCAATAAAATTGAATTAAATTCTTTGCTAAACAATATTCAAATCTTTCAAAATCGATTTGAGTGGTCAAACATGGTCCAAAAGAGTTCAAATTTGAAGCATGGGTGTATTAGAGGGTCTAGAACATTCCCATTTAATTAGATTTACTACTTGTACACGTTTTAGGTCTAAAATAGCAAAGACCATTATGTGCATTTAAATGAATATAAATAGTGCATATAAAGTCATTAATTCTCAAATAAGGATTGCAAAACATAAAAACGTGACCTAAATATTATTTCTTTTAATTAACAAAATGGAGGCCATTAAACAGGAAATTAAACATGTAAATCACTAATTATCATATGAGAGAGAAAATTTATCATAAAAGCATTTATCCTCATTTTTCTTAAACAAGAGGGCATAGATATACATGAAAAGACTTTCTTTAAATAAAACAAGGATAAGAGAGCTATTGAGCATAATAAAATGATTTTCAAAAACTAGCATGGGCAAATTGCATTTAAGTCCTCAACAATTATCTAATTAGGAAAAGAGCATGTAAGGAATAAAATAATTTGGAAAATTGCATAACAAGAGTGGGATGTTACAGTTTCAAAACTATGCTCGAGGAAGTGAGATCCTCCGTCAGAATTAGCACTGTGTGAGACTGTAAAGTGAGGGAAGATGATGTATTTAAACATATTTATGATTGTTTTGGAATCACAATTAATGGTGGGGATGTCTTTAATTCACTTAGAAACATAGTCGACTGCGATGAGTATGTAGGAGAACCCATAAGAAGAAGGAAATGGACCCATATAGTCCACACCCCACACGTCGAAAATTTCCACCTCTTACTAGCGATTAAGGGGCATTTCATCCCTCTTAGATATATTTCCTGACCTTTGGCATTGATCGCATGATTTGACAAAATTGTGAGCATCCTTGAAGATAGAAGGCCAGAAGAAACCACATTGAAGGACTTTGAATGCAATCTTCTTAGAGTGCATGTGACCCCCTGTTGGGCCAGAGTGACAATGCTCCAGAATGAGAGGAGCTTCTTCTTCAAATATATAATGGCAATAGATACCATCAGAACATAAATGAAATAGATAGGGCTCGTCCCAATAGTAGTGACGAACGTCTGACATGAACTTCCTTCTTTCATTTTTGGTACATTCTGGATGAAGAATTCCTACAACTAAGTAATTGACAAAATCTGCATACCATGGCATGAATGTAGATATTTGTAACAAGTGGTAATTGGGTAAAGAGTTGTTGATAGGGACTTCATTAGAATCTTGAATATGCAATCTACTAAGGTGATCAGCAACTACATTTTCTATCCCCTTCTTATCTTTGATCTCTAGATCAAACTCTTGTAGTAATAGGATCCATTTGATTAACCTAAGTTTCATATATTTCTTTGACATTAAGTACCTTATAGTGGCATGAACAATGTAGACTATCACCTACAAGCCTATTAGGTAGGAGCAAAATTTGTCGAAGGTGAAGAAACAACAAGAAGCTCCTTCTCTTTTGTAGCATAATTATGTTGTGTGTCATCTAGTGTCTTGCTTGCATAGTAGATGATGTGATGCTTTTTGTCAACACCTTATCCCAGTATCACATCTATGGCATAGTCACTAGCATCACACATGATCTCAAAGGGAAGAGACCAATATGGGGCACGAAGGATAGGAGTTGAGGTGAGGGCTTCCTTCAAGGTGTTGAAGCTCTTCATACAGTTAGAGTCAAAGTTGAAGTTCACGTCCTTCTGAAGAAGATTTGTCAATGGCTTGGTGATCTTGCTGAAGTCACGAATAAACCTCCTATAGAACCCAACATGTCCTAATAATGTCCGAACATCCTTGAAAGTGGTTGGAGGAGGTAGCTTCACTATTACTTCAATTTTTACTTTATCAACTTCAATGCCTCTGGAGCTGACCCGATGTCCTAGAAGAATGCCATCCTTCATCATGAAGTGGCATTTTTCCCAATTAAGCACCAGATGTGCTTTTTCACAACATTCCAGGACCAGGAAAAGGTTGTGTAGACATTGTTTAAAAGAACCTCCATAGACTGAAAAGTCATCCATGAAGATCTTCATTATATTTTCAGTAAAGTCAAAGAAGATGGTAGACATGCAACGTTGAAAAGTGGCCAGTGTGTTGCATAATCCGAAAGGCATACGACAAAAAGCATACCTGCCAAAGGGACACATGAATGCCATCTTCTCTTGATTGCTGGGATGAATGGGTATCTAGTAGAAGTTGGAATATCCATCTATGTAGCAGAAGAACTCCTAGTGTGCAAGCCTCTCTAGGGCTTGATCAAGGAATGGAAGTGGGAAGTGGTCCTTCCTGGTTGCTTTGTTGAGCTTGCGGTAGTCTATGCACATACACCACCCAGTCACGGTGTGTGTGGAAATAAGCTCATTCTTTTCATTAAGAACAACTGTAGTGCCCCCTTTTTTAGCACCACCTGCACAGGGCTCACCCAAGGTGAATTGGAGATGGGGTAGACAATCCCAGAATGCAGCAACTTTATCACCTCCTTGTGAACAACCTCCTTTAGGATTAGCTTGCGTTGAGGCTCGATAGATGGCATGCAATTTTTTACCATGTTGATTCCGTGCATACAGAGGGATTGGCTCACACCTGTTAGATCGGTCATCTTGTAACCTAGTTCCTTCTGTCTTTTCTTTAGTTTGGTCAATAGCTTGCCTTCTTAAGTTGTTGTGAGATCTGCATTGATGATGATTGGGCAAACCTTCTTTTCATCTAGGAAAACATACTTGAGCCCCTCGGGTAGAGGCTTCATCTCTGGTGTAATAGGTTCTTCTTCATCAATGATGGAGGCATATTTGAGATCTTCAAACCCAGACCCAGGATCTTCTATAGCAGAGTTTAGGAGAAAGAGAAATTTCTACACTTGTTCATCATCCAGTTCATGAGCGTTGGCGTTGATGTGTGTGTTTTCTAAAGGATCTTCAGAAGTATAATCCTCCTATCATAGTTGTGCCATTTTGTCGACACAATCAATCAAATATCACTATTATTGAAATCAAGGACCCTTGAGACTCTCAAAACTCTAAAGTTGATAGAATCGGCCCCGAGCCTTAATGTCAATGCTTGCTTCAACATCAATGAGTGCGCGAGCAGTAGCAAGGAAGGGACACCTAAAGATAAGATGATAACACTGGTCTTCCTTGATGTCCATGATGACAAAGCCACATGGGAAATATGACTTGGGACCTACATAAATAGGGATATCTTCTATAATACCCATGGGGGTAGTCATTGTAGAGTCAGCAAGTTGAATCACGATGCCGGTAGGAAGGATGTCTATTGTGAAGTCTAGTCATTTTCACAAGCTATTGGGCATAATATAAATGCTTTCCCCAAGATCAGCTAGGCCCTTTCTACACACAGTATCTCCAACAAAACAACAGATACCAAAAGATCCAGGATCTTTTAATTTCTTTGGCATCTTCCTTAGGATGATATCTGATGTCATCCGTGTTGACTTGAGAGTTATACATTGCCCATATTTTGATAATGACTTAACCATTCCATTCCTATGTATCTAATATGTTGGTTCAAGATTGATTTCAGGCTTTGGGTACATGAAAAGGATCAAATTACACAAGCCCTGGCTTGTTCAAGTTCAAGTCAAAAGCAATGCAAGTGCGCATTTTGGGAAATCACTCCAAATGACCTTATATGATTTTTGTAATTACTTGTATTGATGATATGACTTGTAACTAAGATGAGAAAAAATTGGGGACACTTAATTCCAATGTTTAATCACTCAAATGTCAATTTGAAAATTTGTCACAGGCTATTTATCAGTCCTGTTGGAAACTCGACCGATCCAATGATGGATTTTATGGAGAGACCAATTGATCGAGTTGCACACTCACAGAACTTGACCGATCGATCAACTAAGCAAAAATGATTTTGACTCATCGGTCGAGTTTCCTAGAACAAACTTGACCGATAGTTTGAAAATTGGCTTTGTCACTTAGTGGATCGGTCGAGTTATCTTTATTGAAACCCGACCAAATGTATTATACGGAAAATGCAAGAAAAGTGATTATAACCGTTGGTGAGTTGTTTTGAGCGAGAATAGATATGTTGTAACTTGGAAAATGACTATATTTCATCCTTAAGTGATCCCACACTCAAGGGAACACCCCCAGCTATAAATAGGACCCATTAGAGTTCATTCCAAGTTTGCTCATTCATGCTATTCTAAATCCTTGCTATAGTTGAGTGTGTTTGCAACTCCTTGAGCCCCTTTCTCTCTCTCTCTCATTTACACAATATTTCATGATTATGAGTGAGATAGGTCAGTTGTAAGAGAGCTACCTTCGTGTGCTTGTAAAGCTCTCATTCCATTTCATCTTCCCTACCCCATTTCTCAAAGAAGAAAAGGTTGAAGCAAGCTACTCTGAGTGAAGGTGAAATTGTTGTTGTTCTTCTTTAAGGTTGAAGAAGAGGTGAAGATCTTCTCCAGGTGAAGAAGAAGGGCAAGGCCAAGATTCAAGAAGAGTGGGCAAATTCCTTCAAGGAGAAATACTTGATGCAAGTGTGGGTAAGTCCTTGTTGAAGGCTGAAGACATCTTGATCAAGTGGGTAAGTCCTTGTGTAGGTGGAAGACTCTTGTCTTGAATAGGTAAGTCCTTATATGTATGGTGGTCTCCTTGTATCTCTTATGAATGAATATAAGTATACACGAATTGCAAAGTCCTAGAGGTTGACCTCTCTAGGTAGTGGATTGACTCTCTCCTAGTTTGGAGAGTGGAACCACTCTAAACCACCTTGTCCAAGTGCATGTTTTAATATCTCTCATCCTTGCTATGTTTGTATAGTTAGGACTTCAAATTGATCTTAAGATATTGGTTTTGATTGATATAATTTGAAAGTATAACTTATCTTGTGAGAATTTTTAAAGCTCTATTGACCCCCTCTAGAGCCCTAGATCTAACAAGTGGTATCAGAGCCAAGGATCTTATCCAATAATCTCCCACGAGATGAGAAGATGGGCTACAACCTACTTGGTTCACTCAACTTAGAGGGAGGCTTCTCCATGTGTCATCCGGTCTTCGATGGCACCAACTTCCTCTATTTGTAGAGGCGTATGCAGTTCTACATTCAAGGGATGAACTTTGATATGTAGAAGGTGATGGTCATAACATACAAGGAGCCAACCAGAGTTGTTTCAACATGGAATGAAGCTCTACTAAAAGAAGCCCAACTCAATGGCAAAGCCATAAGCATCTTCTATGCAGCCCTTACCCCAACGGAGTTCAACCGTATCTCATCTTGGGACACCGCCTATGAGATTGGGATAAATTGTGCATTACCTATGAGGGCACAAAGCACGTCAAGGAGGCTAAGATATACATGTTGAAAAGCCTTCTAGAGAACTTCAAGATGGGCAAGAAAGAAGGAATTTTGGAGATGTACTCTAGGCTCAATGTGATCATCAATGGCCTGGCTTCTTTGGGCAACACTTTGGATAGAGGTGTAATTAACTCCAAGATCTTGAGGACTCTACCAAAGAGATGGGAGTTAAAGGTGACCTCCATTGAAGAAATGAGAATCCTTGGTGACATCCCAACCAAAGAGCTCATTGGCAACCTCCAAGCTCATGAGCCAAGGCTTGACAAGCAAGAAGAAGAAGCCAAGCAAGAAGAGAAGGAAGCTAAGAAGATCAAAGATAGTGCTTTTAAAGCACAAGTGGAGGCGATCATCCTTCAACAACAACTTGCTTGCTGGACATCTCCCTCCTCCTCTAGTGAAGATGATGGCCCTAGTGAGCATGAAGCAAACTACACCAAGAGCAAGCACTTCGAGGGAAAGCAATCCTCCTCCTCTATTCCTAGATGCTACAAGTGTGGACAAAAGGGACACTACAAGAGTGAATGTACCAAGTCAAGAAAGTCATACCACATGGGCAACTCCAAGAAGGAGGAAGAGTACAAGAAGGATAGCAAGTATAAGAGGAAGGAAAAGAAGGAGAAAAGGCACAAGAATGCAGCTCATGCAGCTTGGTCAAGAAAGTCACACCATAAGGGTAGCTCCAAGAACGAGGAAGATTACAAAAAGGAGAGCAAATACAAGAGGAAGGAAAAGAAGGAGAAAAGACACAAGAATGCAACTCATGCAGCTTTGGAGGAATCATCCTCAAGTGGCTCTAGCTCTGAAGAAGATGGAGAGTGCCACCTTGCACTCATGGCCTTTACTAGTGAAGAAATCGGTGAGGTAAGTGAGGTAAGATTGCATGAGTTATCTAAGGAAACTCTTATTTATATGCTTGTTTCTACCCGTTCTTCTTTTTCTAAATGTAAATCTAAAATAAAAAGGTTAGGAAAAATTATTGATGATTTATACCCTAAACTTGAAATTCTTGATCTTAATGAGAAAACTCATCTTCAGAGCATTGATAACTTGCAAGGACAATATATTGATCTTGAGCTCCAATACAATGGAGTTTAAGTAGAGAATGGAGTTTACCTTAAGAACATTGAAACTCTTAAGGAAGATAACCAAAAGTGCCTAAATGAGCTTGAAACTCTTAAAACTGAAAATGTTGAATTTAATCTTATTGTTGATGCCCATAAGGATGAGAGGGATTCTTATCTTAAGGAAATCCAAGTGCTTAAATATGAAAATGCTAGGTTGCTTGGTCATGTTAATGATTTATCTTCTAGACCTTTCTTGCCTAGTAATGATATTGCTTCTATTTCTCTTGAGAAAGATTCTTATTTGACTAAAGCCCTCTATTTAGAGGCCGACCTTGTTCATGCTAGAGATGATATTGCTAGTTTGTCTTCTACTATCATATCTCTTAATGATGAAAATCATAGACTTAGAGCCTCTTTATAGAAATTCCTCAAAGGGAAAAACTCCCTAAATGAAATCCTTGACCATTCTACCAAATGAAGTGGTACTAGTGGTTTGGGATTTTTAGGGGGAGCACCTAAGAGAAAGAACAAAGCCAAAGGTAAGAAAAAGAATTAGGAAACCTACTTTTTCATTAGAGAGGGTTCTGGCACTAAGAACCCTATGATTTGTTCTCATTTCAAGTGTGATGATCATTATTCTACTTATTTTCCTTACAAGCCTAAGGGGACCAACCCAAAGATAAAATGGGTCCCCAAGCTAACTCCAGATCCCAAAGTTTGAGTTGGGAACTAACACTCTCCTTTCTTATAGGAAAAAGGTAGATCGATTGTTGATAGTGGCTGCACTAATCATATGACAAGTGATATAATCAATTTCAACAATTTGACTAAAAAGAAAGGAGGTTCAGTTACCTTTAGGGACAATAAGAAAGGTAAGGTTAAAGGTGAGGGTGATGTAGGTGAATCCTTGTGTATCAAGAATGTTCTTTTTGTTGATGGCCTACAATAAATTCAATAAGTGTAAGTCAATTATGTGATAATATTTACCTTGTGTTATTTACTTATTTTGAATGCTTGATTCTAGATTCCCTCACCTATCAAGTCATATACAAGGGAACTAGAAGTAGTAACTTTATGTAATTGTGATTGACTCTATTAAGCCTGTTGTTAGTAGATGCCTAGAACTTGAATGATATTTTTCTTTGGCATCGTCGGCTTGGTCATGTAAATATGCATCAGTTGAAGAAGTTGAGCAAAAAGGACCTGGTCAAGGGACTTCCCAAATTGGATTTTGAAAAGGATGAGGAATGCTAACCTTGTACCCAAGGAAAGAAAACCAAATCCTCCTTTAAATTCAAAGGAGTCTTTAGTACCAAGAAAGCTCTTGAACTTCTTCACATTAATCTATTTGGACCAATGAGAACTCAATTGCTTCATGGTTCCAAGTATTGCCTTGCCATTGTCAATGATTTCTCTAGATATACTTGGACCTTCTTTCTCATTTCTAAGAGTGATATGCTTGATGTTTTCTCGAGATTTTGTAAATGAGTTGAGAATGAAGCTTCTTGTTGGATCATTTCCATCCGTAGTGATCACGGGGGAGAATTCAGAAATGATCTTTTTGAACTTTTTTTCAAGAATATGGCTATGCACATAACTTATCTTCACCTCGAACACCTCAACAAAATGGGGTTGTAGAGAGTAAGAATAGGTCACTGATAACACCAAATTTTGTGATATTTTAGACTGTTTTTTCTGTGATCAAAACTGCCATTTTTAGCTATTTTCCTCTCTTTTGTATGCACTTTCGCAATAATTGGCCAAGCAATGCTCTTAATCCAATTTTCCTATCTTTGCAGAGTTTTCCTCGTTTTTGGGCAATAAGGCCGCTCCGGCCCATAAATAAGTCCAAGCCTGTCTCGGCCTCCCTGACGCCCGATACAACCCCTGCCCGACAGGGGTTGGGTGACACAAAGGCGCTCGACAAAGAGGTACTGCGCGAGAAGAAGCTGGCGGACGACACGCCGTCTACCCGACAGGGAGCCCAGCTCGCCCTGACAACCCAGCTTGTCGGGCGACACAACCACCCACCGGCAGGTGCGCCGCCTGTCACATGACCGATAGCAGACACCTCCGCGCCGAGCTATACCTGTATCAACCGTCCATCGGTCGTCGCTTAAGGGGGGCACGTGGCGCTTCGAGCACCATAACTCCTCCCGGCCAGCTGACTATAAATAGCAGCTACAGGGAGCCAAAAAGACAGTTCGGAGTTTTAGAATTCGTATAGTTGGGAGTTGAGCTATCTTCCGAGGAGACTGCGAGAGCATACGTGTCGTGCCCTAGTGCTTGTCTCGGGCGACACTAGGTGAGCTTCTCCTCATCCCGAGAGGGAGGGGACAGTTCACTTAGGACCGTCCTGGGCGACACTGCGGGTCAATATCGGCCGACGTAGATGAGCGACACAAGTGCCCGACAACAACAATGCGTAGCTCTTAGCCCGACACGATATCAAACCGATACGCTTAGCTTGTCGATCGTGCCGCCCGAGAGGGTGTGCCGCCCGACATGAGTGTATCAGCCAGGGTCCTTAAGCGATACGGTTGATAGTCAGTGCATGCCGCCCGACACCTCTGTATCAGGCTAGGCCTCTGACCGATATCGGGCAGGAGAGCTACAGCACCATGTCGTCCTTCTACATCAAGGAGGCGACACCTATCTTTACTTTCTGTCATTTAATTCCTTACTTATGCATTGTAATTAAGACCCTTTATTTGTCTATGGGAATAGAAGATGCTTAATTACTTGTTGCTCTGTGCTTGGTACAATCTGTTGGATGATTGCTATGTTTGATATTAAAACTCTAGTTTGCATGTTTGGTTCGCGTTTCACTTAGCTAACGAATCGTGTTTTCCCGTCGCAACAGCTTCGAGAGTTGTGTTGTGGCTCTAGTGTTTGGTCCGATTCTGGAGTACAAGAGTGCCTGGAACGGAGTTACTTTAGTGACCTTTCCAACTCTAATTTTAGTCCGGTGACCTCGAGAGGGGCACTGATGCCTTGTTAGAGGTACCCGCTTCGAGAGGAGGGGTACAGGACTGGTTCTACCGCCGCTTGTCTTACCGGAGTTTTATCTTTCATACCTCGCTTTAGCTCGAGCAATATATTTCTATTTCTGTTGCATGAAAACCCCTAAAAACCGCTAAATGACTAAAATCTTAAATCTCTCTTGTAGCTCCAGTTGGAGATAGTTTTCTTTGTTTTATTTGTGACATCTTGTTGTTTCCCTTTTTGGGGAATTTATCTCTCTTTATACCTACCAGAGTGTAGCGTGTCGATTCTGGGTTCTCAACACTACCCATTTGTCCCTGTGTTCGACCCCGTATATCTACTTCGACCCCGTAAACAAAGTTGCGGGGGCCTAGAAGGATTCGGGTTTATAAATGTAAAAGCTCGACTACCTCAAATCCGCCTCCAATTTTAGGACGCGCGATTTAGGCCGGTCAACTTTTTGGCACCGTTGCCGGGGACAAGGCAAAAACAGTACTATTGACGAATCCGAATCCACTAACTAAACTCCTGTGACTCAAGGTTAGCAATGAGATTGACATCACTCTTTTTCTCCTTTACTATCATTCTTTGCTTGAAATTAATAAATCTATCTTCTAAACTTGATTTCTGGTGTCATCTCAGGAACCTTAAAGAACGGTGACCTATTCCTTCGAGACCTGACGCCATGTCTCGTTGTGAGAAATCTCCGTTTGAAGGTGAATGTCAAGGCCGAGATGAGATTTCGCACCAGTCCAACCTGGTTGGCTAGTTGCATGCTTTCATAAAAGGCAAGACTCTATCATCAACCGGTTGGTGCAGGGTGCACTTCCCAGCCCTGGAGCTCAGAATTCCATGCAACACCAGATGGCAAGTCTGCGGATGCGCCAGTGGGAAGTCGATCAATGATTGGCCCAGATGGCAGCTCTGATAAAGAACCATGCGGGAAAGACACTCTCATATCTGGAAACTGCCAGAATGGCGGTACTGAGGTCTGGAAAGACGGTGGAGCGCACAGCTGATGCCGAACCAGAACCTGTACCGAGGACGGAGAGTGTCATTCCAGCAGAGGGCGAAGGTGGACAAGAAGAAGCTCAAGAGCCTGCACGGAAGCCTTCCGATGAGCTACCCAGTGGGAGGAATTCTTATGCTCTAAGGCTATCGTTCCCGCATAAGATGATCAAGGCAAATCTGAAAAGGCGTCACGAAAGGTTCATGGACTCGATCAAGAAACTAAATCTTGAAGTCCCCTTCCTTGACGCATTGGAAGAGATGCCTATGTATGCCAAGTTCCTTAAGGACCTTATCACAAAGAAGAGAAGGGGAGAAAGGATAGAGACAATGTACCTAGCTTCCGCCTCTTCTGCCTTCTTGAAGCCCGACACGCCAAATAAGAGAAGGGATCCCGAAGCTTTCACAATCCCATTCGCCATCAGAGACAACGTCGAGCGCAAGGGCCTAGCAGACCTGGGGGCTAGCATCAGCCTCATGCCCCTAAGTTTCACGCAAAGAGTGGGCTTGACCGACATGGTTCGAACCAACATGCGGATTGAACTAGCGGACCACACCTTTAAGAGACCCGTCGGTATTGTCGAAAATGTGCCAATAAGGGTTGGCAACTTCTTCATCCCTTGCGATATAGTCGTCATCGACACAGCTAAAGACCCCCGTTGCCCGATCATTTTTGGTCGCCCCTTCTTGGCGACAGGGAGAGCGCTGATTGATGTTTCCGAGGGGATGATCACCTTAAGGGTCGGAAACGACCATATCGACTTCAAGCTAAAAGAGACCATGAAGAGCCCGTCCCTATCTGAATCAACATGTTTCGCAGATAGCTACAATAAATTCTGCGAGGAAGTAGAGGAAGAAATCCAGACAGTAGACCCCCTCTTGAGGGCTATAAACTGTCAAGATCCCGACCTCGAAGATCTTGAGGTCACGAAGCACCTCAACCTTTTCAACCTTTCTGACGAAGATTTGCAAGAAGAGGATACAGTGGTGGAGTCTGCGAAGTATGCCTCTCTCGATGAGGAGCCTCAGGAGAAGGCACCCAGACCAAAGCCATAGTTAAAAGCGTTTCCCGAAGGTCTGAAGTACGAGTTCTTAGATGAAGAGCACAGAAACCCCGTCATCGTAAACACCGACCTTTCAAGCTACCAGCTGGACCGACTCCTTGAGGAGTTAAGGCTCCACAGGAGGGCTATAGGATATTCAGTAGATGATATCAAAGGCCTTAGCCCCGCCCTGTGCATGCATCACATCAACTTGGATGAATCTGCTAGGCCTCTGGCTCAACCCCAGTGGAAGCTGAACCAGATGCTCAAGGAGGTCGTCAAGAAAGAGGTAATAAAGCTTAGGGATGCGGGGATCATTTACCCAATCAGTGATAGCAATTGGGTAAGTCTGATCCACGTAGTGCCCAAAAAGGGTGGAATGACGGTGGTTAAGGGTGAGAAGGGTGATGAGGTGGTGGTAAGGACCGTCACCAGCTGGCGGATGTACATAGATTACCGAAAGCTAAATCAGGCTACAAAGAAGGATCATTTTCCGCTACCTTTTATTGACCAAGTTCTCGAAAGGTTAGCGCATCACGATTTCTTTTGTTTTCTTGATGGCTTTTCAGGTTTTTACCAGGTACCCATCTTGACTGACGATCAAGAGAAAATGACATTCACCTGCCTTTACGACACTTATGCTTCCGAAGGATGCCCTTCGGACTCTACAACGCCCCCACAACCTTTCAGCGATGCATGATATCGATGTTCTCAGATTTTCTAAAAGACATCGTAGAAGTTTTCATGGACGATTTTTCCGTCTATGGGAAGGACTCCGATAGCTGTCTGAAGAATCTGTCATTGATCCTTCAAAGGTGCGAGGAGAACAACCTAGTTCTAAACTGGGAGAAGTGCCATTTCATGGTGCGGGAGGGCATCGTTCTCGGGCATAAGATCTCGAAGCGTGGGATCGAAGTGGACGCAAGCAAGGTTGAAGCAATATCCAAGCTTCCTCCACCGAGATCTGTGATGGGGGTGCGAAGCTTCCTCGGGCACGCGGGATATTACCGAACATTCATCAAGGACTTCTCAAAGATTTCCAAACTGCTGTCCAATCTTCTGGTAAAAGACGCTGAATTTGTTTTCCCTAACGATTGTCTAAGTGCTTTTCAGGCCCTTAAAAATGCTTTAATATCACCACCTATCCTTCAAGTGCCAGAATGGGGTTTACCTTTTGAGCTGATGTGCGACGCAAGCGACTACGCGGTTGGAGCAGTCCTGGGGCAAAAGAAAGACAAAAAGCACAATGTGATTTGCTACACTAGTCGCACGTTGGACGAGGCTCAAGTAAACTATACAACAACTGAGAAAGAGATGCTCGCGATCGTCTTCGCGTTTGATAAATTCAGGTCGTATCTTGTTGGAGCCAAGGTCAAGGTATACACAGATCACGGGGCTATAAAATATTTAATGCAAAAGAAAGACGCGAATCCCAGACTGTTGAGGTGGGCCTTGCTGCTCCAAGAGTTCGACCATGAAATTATCGACAAGAAGGGCGCAGAGAATGTGGTCGCAGAACACCTATCAAGAATCGTGACTGAGAGAGAGAGAGGGCCTCAAATCAACTACGACTACGCCGACGAGGCTCTGACGTTGGCAGAAGCTCAAGAAGAAAGTTTACCCTAGTTTGCAGACATCTGCAATTATCTTGCCTGCGGAGAACTGCCTCCTGACATCTCATACAATAAAAAAAGAAGCTATTTGCGGATGTCAAAAACTACTACTGGGATGATCCTCTCCTATTCATAAGATGTGCTGACAACTTATACATGCGGTGCATACCAGAGGAAGAAACCGCAGACATTCTGAAAGAATGCCACGCCTTGAAAACCTCTAGAGGGGGGGTGAATAGAGTTTTCTAGATAATTTAACAATTATTGCACTTCAACAACCACAAAGAAAATATTGGACAAGGAGACACAAGGTTTAGAGTGGTTCCAACTATAGCAAATACTATAGCCGTCAGTCCACTACCCGGTTGCTTACCCAACCGGGATTTGAAAAGAAATTTATTTTATTACCTCTTCAAGGAATTTACATAAAATACAATCTCTTTTCCTAAACCCTTCAAGCAGCCTTCACCTAGAAGTAATCGCCAACCTTGAAGCAGCCTTCCCTTGAAGTAGATGCACCAACTCCCGTTGCACCAGCCTTCTGAAGTAGCTTCCCCTGCGATAGCCTTCTTGAAGTAGCTTGAAGTCCCCTTCTCCACCTGAGAAGTCGACCCTCTCCAATCCGCAGCCTCCAACCCTAGGAGTAGCAAGGAGAGTACACAAGATAAACAGGAACAAGAAAGGAAAACAGAAATTACAACTTATCCTTTAAGCCCAAGGCTTGATATGCCTAGATCAAGCGTAAGATCTCCTAGCCAAGTATGTGAACTTGTGATTGCTGTAGGTAGGAGAATCTAGCCTATAGGACACGAGATTGAGCTAAGGAGAATGTAGGCCTATGATCACAGTGCTCAAATTTTGCTTGCAAAAGATTGCTCAAGTATGCTCAAGTGTATTCTCAAGTGTAAAAAGTGTGTTCTAGTGTCCTATGGCTTGTCCTATTTATAGGAATGGCCTAAGTATGCTTAAGGACGTTCTAGACAACTTCAAGGGGGTTCCTAGTGCTTAACTAGCCGTTAGGAATAAGTTAGGCGCATTAGCAACGGCTAGTTAATTAATTCTGCAGTTGCTGTCAGAGACCATCTCGGTCGAGGACTTGTCGACCGAGATGCCCAGTCGGTCGAGGATTTGTCGACCGACAGGCTCTCTGGATTAACGTTGATTTGCAACTGTCAACTGCTGTGTCTAACGGCTACTTTTGGTCAATCTCGGTCGAGAAGTTTGTCGACCGAGAGTGTCTCGGTCGAGGAGTGTGGTCGACCGAGATTGACTCTGTTTTCAATCTTTTAATTAAGATACTAAGTATGTGCATGAGTGTGCATTATGTGATCTATTAGAAGGAGATGACCTAACTAAGTGTGGTGTTTAGCTAGGGAGATCTAACGCTTGATTTACATGAAGTCTAAGTACTTGTACATTATATATTTGTACAAGTTTACAAATGATTACATTGTATGACATTTATAAACATTCAAGCGTAAGGATTCCCTAGAACTTTGTCATCACCTTGTTCCTGCACACTTAAGTAGCTCGTTAGATTAATAAGAATGAAATGTTTGTCATCATCGAAACAAAGGGATTTATCATAATATCCAATTTATCCAACAATCTCCCCCTTTTTGAAGATGACAAACATTTCCTAAATATGAAATAAGGAAATATAAAGCATGTGAGTTTCATACCTGAAAATTTACCTTTTGTAGCTATTTATGTTTTTCAAGTGAGTGCTGGCCAAGATGTGATGAAACTCTTTTATATTCTTTCTCCCCCTTTGTCATTTCAAAAAGATATCCAAGTTGAATGTTTTATTTTTCTTTTCCCCCTTAATATAATGCTCCCCCTTAATTAGATATCCTATTAGGAACATGGATTTTTATCTAATTTATCCACAATTTGTTTCTTAATCATTCGCAAAGGATGTTAAGCCTTGAAATGATATGAGATTCCTTTAAGCTTAGATTACATAAAAATGTCTCCATCTAAAAGCCCTATTTTGGGTAGAGAATTCCTGTAAATACAAGATACCATTTTCAATAAATTCATAAATTTCTTGAAAATTCTCAGCTACACATAATATTTTTGTAAGCTTATTTAATCAAATGGTCAAAGTTTTGATAATCTCCCCTTTTTTTTTTTTTTTTTTTTGCTCCCCCTTAGATAGATGAAAGTTTTGATAATTTCCACAAATGATTTGATGTTTTGATTTAAAAATATGCTAAGATTAAGTTCAATAAAATAATGTTCAAATAAGTAATTTTTTATCAAAGTTTTTTTTAGGTCGCCCTTGATTACGACCATGGCGCCCCTTGGTCAAATTTTATTTTAACCAAGAGGCATATTCTGCAGGTTTCCAGTATGAATCATTCATATGCGAAGTATGAGTTCTGCAGATAGCTTGCAAATATCAATTTGAGACTCATTAAAGTGTACAAATTGTGAGAGCTTAATAAGGACATCAAATATGATGAAGCATATTCAAGAATAATATCCATTCATGAATTTAAGATTACTTTGGATAGACTAAAATAAGTGATGCTTAATATAAAAGCACACAAAAATTTATTTGAAACATTTTATTCATTGCAAGTATTTCTGAAAAAGAAATGTGCAATAAAAGAATGATTAAATAGAAATGTAAGCATGATCAGTTAATATTTATTCCATATAATCTTTCAAGAATAATTTTCTCATACAATGTAAAGATTTACAGCAGTCTGAGAACAGTGATATGCTCGGTCGACAGTTGCTCGACCGAGGATTATTCGGTCGACAACTTCTCGACCGATCAAGTTTCTGGAAACTGTTTCAGAAATATATTTCAAGTGCAATATAGGCTGTATCTTATTCAATTATTTCAAAGATCAGTTTGAGATAAACATATGTGTATCAAGGTGCTATTAAATCTTTTAATTTTTGATTTTGTTATCCCTAAATGTTAAGTTGAGATAGACATAAGGATATACAAATTAAGGTCTTTGGTCATATCTCAACTTAGTCGAACCTATTTAATTTGGGGTTTTTGGAACCCATACCATCTCGACATGCTTTTTCTTGTATGGGCATGAAAAAGAATAATGTCCAAGGCGTGAGCAATAATGACAACAAATTGAATCAACCTCAAGCCTTTTTCTATGGTTTTAATCTAGGTTATTCTTGGGTATATACATTTTTGTGCCTCTAGGTATATAAGCAGATTGACTCGCTTGTGTTCTTCTAGGTTGTTGATGGGATTTCTCATTAGGCTTATAACCTAGTCCTCTTCTCCCTATTTGATGATAGGAATTTTCTAATATTCTATCAAGGATTCCATTTTTGCTTAACTTACTAACTTCTTGTTGCAACTTAACGATCTCATCCATTCTTTTCTTGATATCTAATTTTGCTTGGTCTAGATTGGATGATAACATATTTCTTTCTTTCACTATATTGTCATAATCTACATGGGTGCACAATATAGGTTGTTTTTGAAAATCATTTAATTTTGTAAGCAATTCAGCTTTTTCTTGACATAGAAGATCATAGTTTGTTTCTAGAGTAAAGATCTTTACTTCACTGTTACTTAGAGATGATTTCAAGGTACGATTATCAGACATAATGCTGTCTTTTTCAAAACCAAGAGTATTCAATTTAGCATATAAATCGTCATTTTCGGATGTAAGAGCAAGAAGTCTAGCATTTAGATCATCATTTTCTTTACTGGATTTCTTTAACTTCTTTTTGCATTCAACATATTTATTATGTGTTTCTTCAATAATAGCAACTAACTCCTCCTTGGGTAAATCAAGCAAGCTTACCTCTTCTTCTTCTTCCTCACTTATTGTAGCAACGAAACACTCTTTATGTGCATTTCCTTTCTTTGACCTCCATGGACATTTAGACGTAGAGTGCTTTGTTCCTAAGCACCAATTGCAACTTGTCGAACTTTGGTCCATGCTCCTTTTCTTGTGGTTGTAGTCACCTCCTCCCTTTATCTCTTCAAGACCTTGTTAGGGCTCCTTGAAGCCTGCTCTGATACCAATTGAAAACCTCTAGAGGGGGGGTGAATAGAGTTTTCTAGATAATTTAACAATTATTGCACTTCAACAACCACAAAGAAAATATTGGACAAGGAGACATAAGGTTTAGAGTGGTTCCAACTATAGCAAATACTATAGCCGTCAGTCCACTACCCGGTTGCTTACCCAACCGGGATTTGAAAAGAAATTTATTTTATTACCTCTTCAAGGAATTTACATAAAATACAATCTCTTTTCCTAAACCCTTCAAGCAGCCTTCACCTAGAAGTAATCGCCAACCTTGAAGCAGCCTTCCCTTGAAGTAGATGCACCAACTCCCGTTGCACCAGCCTTCTGAAGTAGCTTCCCCTGCGATAGCCTTCTTGAAGTAGCTTGAAGTCCCCTTCTCCACCTGAGAAGTCGACCCTCTCCAATCCGCAGCCTCCAACCCTAGGAGTAGCAAGGAGAGTACACAAGATAAACAGGAACAAGAAAGGAAAATAGAAATTACAACTTATCCTTTAAGCCCAAGGCTTGATATGCCTAGATCAAGCGTAAGATCTCCTAGCCAAGTATGTGAACTTGTGATTGCTGTAGGTAGGAGAATCTAGCCTATAGGACATGAGATTGAGCTAAGGAGAATGTAGGCCTATGATCACAGTGCTCAAATTTTGCTTGCAAAAGATTGCTCAAGTATGCTCAAGTGTATTCTCAAGTGTAACAAGTGTGTTCTAGTGTCCTATGGCTTGTCCTATTTATAGGAATGGCCTAAGTATGCTTAAGGACGTTCTAGACAACTTCTAGGGGGTTCCTAGTGCTTAACTAGCCGTTAGGAATAAGTTAGGCGCATTAGCAACGGCTAGTTAATTAATTATGCAGTTGCTGTCAGAGACCATCTCGGTCGAGGACTTGTCGACCGAGATGCCCAGTCGGTCGAGGATTTGTCGACCGACAGGCTCTCTGGATTAACGTTGATTTGCAACTGTCAACTGCTGTGTCTAACGGCTACTTTTGGTCAATCTCGGTCGAGAAGTTTGTCGACCGAGAGTGTCTCGGTCGAGGAGTGTGGTCGACCGAGATTGACTCTGTTTTCAATCTTTTAATTAAGATACTAAGTATGTGCATGAGTGTGCATTATGTGATCTATTAGAAGGAGATGACCTAACTAAGTGTGGTGTTTAGCTAGGGAGATCTAACGCTTGATTTACATGAAGTCTAAGTACTTGTACATTATATATTTGTACAAGTTTACAAATGATTACATTGTATGACATTTATAAACATTCAAGCGTAAGGATTCCCTAGAACTTTGTCATCACCTTGTTCCTGCACACTTAAGTAGCTCGTTAGATTAATAAGAATGAAATGTTTGTCATCATCGAAACAAAGGGATTTATCATAATATCCAATTTATCCAACACGCCTCCCCCTACGGTGGACACTTGGGTAGCGAGAGAACAACTGCAAAAGTGTTACAGTCAGGTTTCTACTGGCCCACCTTGTTTAAAGACGCTGCACAATTTGTGAAGGTTTGCAAAGAGTGCCAGTTTACAGGAAACATAGGGAGGAGGAATGAAATGCCAATGGCAAGTTAGACCGAAGTAGAAATATTTGACGTGTGGGGGATCGACTACATGGGACCGTTTCCCCCATCTCGGGGGTATCAATACATACTAGTGGCAGTAGATTATGTATCGAAGTGGGTGGAAGTGGTAGCCACCCAAACCTGCGACGCCAAGTCGGTTATCAAGCTCTTTAAAAAGACCATCTTCCCTCGTTTCGGTGTACCGCGCACTGTGATAAGCAACGGAGGGTCGCACTTTGGAGAAAGACAGTTCGAAGCACTTCTGCGCAAGTACGGAGTGAGGCACAAGATCGCTACACCCTACCACCCACAGACGTCAGGGCAGGTAGAGGTTTCCAACAGGCAAATCAAGCAAATCTTAGAGAAAACTGTCAACCGAACGAGGAAAGACTGGTCCATGAAGCTTGACGACGCACTCTGGGCCTACCGTACTGCTTACAAAACACACATTGGAACCACCCCCTACCGACTCATCTACGGGAAATCCTGCCACCTGCCTTTGGAGTTGGAACACAAGGCCCTTTGGGCAATCAAGTTCCTAAATATGGACCTCGACAAAGCAGGAGATAAAAGGTTTCTACAGCTTCAAGAGCTCGAAGAGCTGAGAATGAACGCCTACGAAAATGCAAAAATCTACAAACAGAGGACAAAATTGTGGCACGATGCCCACCTCAGGAGAAAAGATGTAAGCGAAGGGGATAAGGTCTTGTTATTCAAGTCCTCCATTCGTCTTTTCCCTGGGAAGCTACAAACGAGATGGTCCGGACCGTTCTTAGTGTCGAAAATATACCCATCAGGAATGATGGAGCTCTATGATAAAGACGATCCGACCAAGGTCTTTCAAGAAAATGGGCACAGGGTGAAAAGGTTCTATGAAGATGAAGCATTTGTCAGGAGAGCAGAAATCAGTCTGCAAGATATGGGTACATTCGAGAGCTGAACAAGATGATCTTTCACATGTCGAGATGGCGACGCATACCCCAGCGTTCCTCGAGAGGCAGCCCGAGTTCTTCTTTCTTTCTTTATGAATTTTAATAAGGCCCGAGTCAGAGCACGCGCCGAGCGTGCAAACTCTTCTATTTTATGGGTCATCGCTGAATTTTCTAAAGCTTTGACGAGCATTTCTATCTGAGGGCGGGAGGGCTCTGCCCTGACCGATGATGTTTTGCCCGTCAAATGCTTTTTCCAGCTTTGTTTTAAGTTTTTCGGCCGCCTATTTTAGGCCGTGTCGGGCAGCAGCTCAGCTGGCACACATAATTGCTTGTATTGGGCCAGAGTTTCTTGGGCGCCGCAAGTGTCGCGACGGTTGGCATCCCCGAGCGATAGCCGTTTCGTGCGTGGGGAGTAAATGCCCTTGATTTGGCTGACGGGACCGTCGTCTCAGGAACGACCTGTCTTAAACGATCGACGCGCGCGCCCAGATCTGACCGATTTACCCCCAGCTGAACTCGGTATATATATGAAAGGGGGGACCATCGTGTCGGGCTACCGTACTTTCTCTTTTTAGCCTCCTGTAACACATGCAGTAGCCCGTTTTTACTCGCGTGTCGGCCATCTTGCCTTCACCCTGGTATCGGGCGATGGCTCCAATGAGAAAACGTATAGACAGACATTATTGTCGCCCGACATGTTTTGTCGCCCGACATGATTATCGACCGACATTTTATAGACCGACACGCTTATCGACCGATAACCTTGTCGCCCGACACGAGTTTTCTTTGCGCACGCTGCTTATCGGGTTTACGTGCTTTGCAGATTTTGTATTGCCCGAGGCAGTTAAGCGCTACATAACGCCCGATGGTGTTTTCCCGATACATCATATCGGGCGACACGTTTTCTTTTGTACAATCCTATCAGGCAGTTGCTTTTTGGCGGTCTTATCGGCCGATATACCCCTATCGGGCGGTATGTCTTACCGCGCGGCACTCTTCGTATCACCCGGTTTTGTATCGACTTGAGTTTTCTTTTGACGGACGATACCCGGAGATTGTAATAAGTTTATCAAGTTTCTTTTTCCTATCTAACATATAAACGGTCAATAAACTTGATAACAGGAAAAATGGCGGCCGCAGATGAAGCAACAACTGTCGGGCAGAAACATAGAAATCCCAAGGCAGCGAGCCGTCGACTACCGCAGATAGAATGTGGGGAGATTTTTCTTGATTTGGTAGCTCAAGAGGAGGGTCATCTCTTTATCATAGTCTGTTTTCTGTGGTGATTAAAACATCCTACAGAGACAGCACGAGTACCTTGTCAGTGACCTCTGGATGGAACCTGGGCATCCCGGTTCCAGCTACTTAATAAAGAGGAAGCAGCCACAAGTGTCCGCACTTGCAGAAGCTGTTTCCAAATGAGAAAGAAGGAGGCTGCAACAAAGAAGCATATTGAAGCTTCTCGACCGGAAACCTCCCAATGGCATGCTGCAACTTCGTAGGAGCATATTGCAGCACACCATCGTGGCTAAACATTACCCTACCCTGTCTTCTTCACCACTCTGGGACAGAGTGTGGAGTAAGTTGGGGGGGGGGTACCCATGTTCCAGTGAGGGAGGTATAAAGTCCTTTTCCACTTCAAGCTCTTCACGCTTTCTGGCTTACTTTATATCTGATGTGCTTATGTATGTTCTTATGGCTTATTGTATATCTGATGTACGCATGTATGCCATATATATAAAAAAAATTCAAAAATCTTTCCTTCGCTTATTTTGTTCCCATGCATATGTACAAAGTCGCTATATTAGTAAAAACCCTAATGCAACTGCTTGCCAAGTTTATTTTCTTTGTGCTGAATGTGACGCAAGTCCTGCTATATCTTTTTGATAATGCTGCTTCAAACGAACAAAAGAATATGTTTTGTCATGCCAAAAGTTTTGAAAAATACAATAATCTCGCAAACAGTTAAGAGACAAGTATGGAGAAGGAAAAAGCTGCCCAAACAGCAGGAATCTCTTTGTTCCCCTTACCCAACAAAAATCCCAAAAGAGAGAGAAGCCTTATGAGCGTGAATAAAAGCATGAGAGTTGTGCCCAATAAAAGAAAAACAAATATATATATATATATACACACACACCACTTGTTTTCCAAAAGTACCCATCTTTAGACATGGTAGATCCGGGGCAGTGGTACGTAGGATGTGAAATCACTGCTCTAAAGCCAACTGGCTTGGACTGTAGGGACCACTTTCCCGTTAACAGACCCTTACCTGGATGGACTGATGGGAGACAAGAATGAAAAACCCAAAAAGCCTTAGCCTACCCTATACACAACTTTATGCCCCAAAAAGAAAGCTGTTTGGTGTGTAAGCTAACTTCGGAATCATACAACAAAGTCTCGCCGAAGCTGTAGAGAATTTTTTTACTGAAATGATAAGGCAAGGAAACGCATGGTCTTTTGTTTGCAGTGAAGCAGCATTATCTCTAAAGGCATTACTATACTTGTTTTACCTCTTGGCCTGAAAGTTATACCAAGCAAGAAGAAGCATCACAAAATATAGTTTAAATATTGATTGAGGACAATCAAAATGCTAAGTTTGGGGGAGTTGATAACACCAAGTTTTGTGATATTTTAGACTATTTTTCTGTTATCAAAACTGCCATTTTTAGCTATTTTCCTCTCTTTTGTATGCACTTTCGCAATAATTGGCCAAGCAATGCTCTTAATCCAATTTTCCTATCTTTTGCAGAGTTTTCCTCGTTTTTGGGCAATAAGGCCACTCCAGCCCATGAATAAGTCCAAGCCTGTCTCGGCCTCCCTGACGCCCGATACAACCCCTGCCCGACAGGGGTTGGCGATACAAAGGCGCTCGACAAAGAGGTACTGTGCGAGAAGAAGCTAACGGACGACACGCCGTCTACCCGACAGGGAGCCCGGCTCGCCCCGACAACCCAGCTTGTCGAGCAACACAGCCACCCACCGGCAGGCGCGCCGCCTGTCACATGACCGATAGCAGACACCTCCGCGCCGAGCTATACCTGTATCGGCCGTCCATCGACCGACGCTTAAGGGGGCCACGTGGCGCTTCGAGCACCATAACTCCTCCCGGCCAGCTGACTATAAATAGCAGCTACAGGGAGCCGAAAAGACAGTTCGGAGTTTTAGAATTCGGACAGTTGGGAGTTGAGCTATCTTCCGAGGAGACTGCGAGAGCATACGTGTCGTGCCCCAGTGCTTGTCTCGGGCGACACTAGGTGAGCTTCTCCTCATCCCGAGAGGGAGGGGACAGTTCACTTAGGACCGTCCCGGGCGACACTGCGGGCCGATATCGGCCGACATAGATGAGCGATACAAGTACCCGACAACAACAATGTGTAGCTCTTAGACCGACATGATATCAAACCGATATGCTTATCTTGTCGAGCATGCCGCCTGAGAGGGTGTGCCGCCCGACATGAGCGTATCGGCCAGGGTCCTTGAGCGATACGGTCGACAGTCGGTGCGTGCCGCCCGAGAGGGTGTGCCGCCTGACACCTCTGTATCGGGCTAGGCCTCTGACTGATATCGGGCAGGAGAGCTACATCACCCTGTCGTCCTTCTACATCAAGGAGGCGACACCTATCTTTACTTTCTATCATTTAATTCCTTACTTATGCATTGTAATTAAGACCCTTTATTTGTCTATGGGAATAGAAGATGCTTAATTACTTGTTGCTCTGTGCTTGGTACAATCTGTTGGATGATTGCTATGTTTGATATCCGAACTCTAGCTTGCATGTTTGGATCGCATTTCGCTTAGCTAACGAATCGTGTTTTCCCGTCGCAACAACTTCGAGAGTTGTGTTGTGGCTCTAGTGTTTGGTCCGATTCTGGAGTACGAGAGTGCCTGGAATGGAGTTGCTTTAGTGACCTTTCCAACTCTAATTTTAGTCCAGTGACCTCGAGAGGGGCGCTGATGCCTTGTTAGAGGTACCCGCTTCGAGAGGAGGGGTACATGACTGGTTCTACCGCCGCTTGTCTTACCGAAGTTTTATCTTTCGTACCTCGCTTTAGCTCGAGCAATATCTTTCTGTTTCTGTTGCATGAAAACCCCTAAAAACCGCTAAATGACTAAAATCTTAAATCTCTCTTGTAGCTCCAGTTGGAGATAGTTTTCTTTGTTTTATTTGTGACATCTTTTTGCTTCCATTTTTGGGGAATTTATCTCTCTTTATACCTGCCGGAGTGTAGCGTGTCGATTCTGGGTTCTCAACACTACCCCCCTTGTCCCTGTGTTCGACCCCGTATATCTTATCAACCCCATAAACAAAGTTGCGGGGGCCTAGAAGGATTCGGGTTTATAAATGTAAAAGCTCGACTACCTCAAATCCGCCTCCAATCTTAGGACGCGCGATTTAGGCCGGTCAGTCACTACATGATATGGCTAGGACCGTGCTTTTAGAGTATGACACTCCAAAGAAGTTTTGGGCTGAAGCCGTCAGTACCTCATGTTTTGTGAAAAAATAGGTCTTTACACATCCTTCTTTAAAGAAACCCCCTATGAGATATGACGCGGTCGAAAGACTTCCATCAAGTATTTTCGTGTTTTCGGATGTCCTTGTTTTGTTTTGAATACAAAAGATTCTCTTGACAAGTTTGATATGAAATCTTATAAGGCTTTCTTTCTTGGCTATATCACTACTAGCAAGGCTTATAGAGTGTTTAATGTTGATCTTGCTAAAGTAGAAGAATCTATAAAGGTTAAGTTTATTGAGACTAACCCCTCTATTCCCAAAGATATTATTCCAAATGATAATGTTGTAGGTGAGGTAACTCCTATTTTAAAAGAACTCAACATCACCCAAAAGGGTTAAAGAGGTGGTCACTTAATAAGAAGAGAAAGATGAAGAGAAGAAGGATCCAACTCCCCGATTTGCAAAGAATCATTTAAAAGAACTGATCTTAGGTGATCCATTTGAAAGAGTGAAGACGTGGGCTGCATTCAACAAAGAACAAGCCAACATCGCCTTCATCTGAAAACTCAAGCCAAAGAACGTCAAAGAAGCTCTTGGGGATGATGAGTGGATCCTAGCTATGCAAGAAGAGTTGGAGACATTTGAAAAGAACAAAGTATGGAACCTAATTGAAAAAGCAAGTGACAGAAAGATCATTGGAACAAAGTGGGTGTACCGCAACAAGCTTGATGAAAGCGGTAAAGTGGCAAGGAACAAAACAAAGTTAGTGGCTCAAGGCTACAATCAGCAAGAAGGTGTGAGAACCTGTTACACTAAATGAGATTACTCAAAACATAAAGCACACTCGATCACTAATTAATCACATACCCAAAAATATGGGTAAATTAAATTTGATTTTAAAAGCGGCACCTGCGCAGAAACATTTGCATAACAGCCCAACATCTTTCTTATATCCATACTATGACAAGAATTTGATACAAATTGTTCTATTGTCTTAGCCACAACATATATACACAAGAGAACAATATTTGTATATGCCACACAAACAAGCATTAATATGTTAACAAACATTTGATTCGTTTGAAACACCTTGTACAAATTTTTTTTTGCCCAAACCTGAAAGTACAGGAACGACTCTAGGACACACTAGACATCTAATCAACTTTCTCAAAGATTCATTACTATATCTCCTCTTTGCTGCCACATGTTTGCTTTTGTCACTTCCGATTACCTAAAAAGATGTGGCGAACCACAAGGGTGAGACCCATGTCCCAGTAAGAGATATAACCTCCAACAACGCTTATTGATTAAAACATTTTAAATAGTAGATAACTAAGCAATTGGAGTATTTAATAATCAATTGAACATATTGAACAGATTAAGTATACTAAACAGATTAATCTTAGCAACAAGTATGATCATCAATGCATATATAGATAACAAATAAATCCATTTCTCTAGATAGATATCTACTCAAATATCATCAAATTGCATCTAATAACAATCATTATCATTAATCCGACTATCATCATATTCCTTTCTAATAGTACAAGCAATCTAGTAGCATAAGCATCCCTAACATCATGAAATGTCTAGTAACATAACATGGCTATCAATATTGGCATCTCAAATAATGTGAGCAGATCTATATCATAAGTAGAACTAACATCATACCATAATTAACTACGTAGGCATGATTAGCAGTTTAAGCATTTATAATTACATAGGCATGGCTAGCAATATTAAACACAGCTAGCAACATCATCTTAACCATCAATGTTAGTATATTTGACAACATAAGCATGTTTACAACATGAGCATAACTACATCATAAGCATATCTATTATCTCTTATTGTACTATACATGATCTCAATGAAAAGAAGCAAACAAGGGTTATCATCCAATATGAAGCATTGTGTATAAATCTAAACAGACATGCTAGATGGTTGTCTTACATCTTTTATTATGCCCTGGGGAATTTGAATCGTACCATCCAAAGTCTAACCGACCCATGAGAAGGGTTATTCAGTTTCGTACAAGATCTAAGAGTGTCGGTATCCTAAGATCTCTTCCCCTCGGTCAGTATGAGTAAAAAGGCAGTGACATTGTCACACCCACATCCCACGATTATCACTAATCATGAGATTAGGGCATAAGTTTGAGGATTATACTTAATACAAAGTTCACTCCCTTACTTTTTTTTCTTCCTTTATTTCATTTCAAACTCTTTGTTTTCTCGCATCCAATCACATAAACAAACTTTATAAGAGAGTTAAACTTTTATTACTCTAATATGATCTCAACATTAATGATACACATCCATACATTCATTCTGTTTCTCACACTTCTATGTACATACGACGTGACAATCAGATACATTCTCTCTTATCAAGGAAATAAAGATACAAAATATCATTTACAACTCTCTCACATCTATGCAAGGACCTAGAGTGACAGGGACTGACTAAACTAAACTAATCTCATACTTAACTCATGTGGTAGATCTACTCTAATGATTTGACCTTCTTCAAGCCCACATGGTTTCCCTAAAAATTGTGAGTATATGGGTGAGCCTACTCACTCAATGAATGAGTACTTCAAAGAAATAGTCTAAAACACTGATATAATTATAGATATACTTTTGAGCAACTTGTTGGCTAAATTGACATTAGCATAATCCCTTTTGTTTTGATAATGACAAACATTTCATTCTTGTGGTTTTAACGTGCTATTTGAGTATTTCAGGAACAAGCATATAAGGTGGTGGATAACAAAGACTTGGAAGAAACAATTTGATAAAATCGCTTTATTTTTCATGATTGTAATCAAATGTAAATGCTTGTACAAGTATATAATGTACAAGTAATTAGATATCATGTAAATCAAGCGTTTAGATCTTCCCTATCCACTCACAACACTTAGATAGGCCATTCCCCAAGATAGTATCACAATTGCACATTGATACACACACTTAGTAAATGAATACATTGAGTCAGTAATATTCTCGGTCGACAAATCGTCGATCGAGAAAATATCGGTCGACAAATCTTCGACCGAGAAACTCTCGGTCGACAAAATCTTCGATCGAGAATAGACCCTACTAGCCGTTAGACCCAGCAGACAAAGTGGTTGGGAGTTGGAAATGAACATTGTAAACACTTGCTCCAGGAGGTCCCTCGGTCGACAAATCTTCGACCGAGAAGGACTCTCGGTCGACAAATTGTCGATCGAGAAAAGTTCTGTCTGCACTTTTCAGGGTCAATTAAATAGCCGTTGCAAATGCAATTAGTGGACACATAACGGCTAGTTGAGCACTAAGAACCCCCTAGAAAGTGTCTAGAATGTCCTTAAGCACTTGTAGGTCATTCCTATAAATAGGACATGCCTTAGGACACCTAAATACACCCAAGCTACACATGTGCTACACTTGAGATTGAATACTCATTGGCAATCTGTTTTGAGCAATAGAGCAATTCCTACATTGGCTATTCATTCCCATTGCTCCAACTTCGTGTCCTATAGGCTAGTATCTCCTATCCACAACACTTACACTTCTACATACATTGGTTAGGAGATCAAAACGCTTGATATAGGAAATCAAGCCTTGAGCTACAAGTGGTATTGTAATTTCTATTTTCTTTCTTGTTCCTTTGTATCTTTTGTATTCTCCTTGCTACTCCTAGGGTTGGAGGCTGCAGATTGGAGAAGGTTCTTCTCGGAGGAGAAGGTGGACTTCAAGCTACTTCAAGAAGGCTATCGCAACGGGAAGCTACTTCAAGAAGGTTATTGCAACGGGAAGCTACTTCAGGAGGAAGGCTGCTTCAAGGTTGGTGCAATTGCTTCTAGGTGAAGGCTGCTTCAAGGTTGGTGCGATTACTTTGAGGTGAAGGCTGCTTGAAGGGTTTAGGGAGAGAATTGTAATTTTATGTAAAGTCCTTGCGAGGTAATAAAATTAAATTCTTTCCAAATGCCGGTTGGGTAAGCAACCGGGTAGTGGACTGACTGCCTTAGTATTTGCTAAGGTAGGAACCACTCTAAATCCTTGTCCCCTTGTCCAATATTTTTGTGATTGGTTGTTTGAGTTAAATAATTGTTTAAAATTGTTTAAAACTCTATTCACCCCCCCTCTAGTAGTTTTCACAACTGATATCAATTATAGTAGTAGTAAGATTTAAAGAGACTAATCATTCACAATAATAAATATGGAAGGATACTCTAGATATCTACAAGAGTGAATCAATATATGAACATGCTTGATTAATATCAAAGAGAACTAATAACTCAGAAATATACAAAGGATAATTGAATAACTGCACACACTTGCTTAGCCTCTCATTCATCTTATTATGCCCTGAACCCACATGAGGTGTACCACAACATGTGAAAGAATCACAACAAGATACGATCTCACTGTACAAGGCTTAGAAGCATGCCTGGGTTCCTAATCCTATGTCTTGAGTAAGACCCCGTTTACAGCGGGCCTCGGCACATCTGCCTCTAAGCGGATAATGCGAGCGGCCGGATATCTCAGACTCCACCTATCAACCTGGGTACTCAGGCGGTGAGTCAAAGCCATCATGCTTATTGTGCATCAGTAGACCTATTGACTACTGATCACTCAACATGTAAAATAGGTACCACCGACATCCCCGGTTGGTGTTGGGCACCACACAACTGTAAGGAGTCTGCCCTACTGGTCAAGACCCCCGCACCCTACTGGTGCGCTCTGGCTTACCTCGATCTGGACTACCTCCAGTCGGGAAACTGTTTCCTCCTCACAGCGCATGCCTCATCCTATGAGGATTCTATAGTTTTTAGGGCATCTACATGTCTAATTCACTCTTTGAATTCACAATTCAATCGTCACATCAACATATCTTTGTTAAGCTTTGTAAACCGTTCATTTCATAAACCATCTGATAACATATACCACAACTAAACTGTTAAGCATCACCACATCTCAAGTTGAGAAACATTGAAATCACAATACTTGTTTCACTGAACACCCTATCCTTAGGGTTTCATTTACCTCATTCACTTATCACATAACTCACATAAGGATTGAATACATCATAACATCATTCAATAATAATTGCTCTCAATAGTTCACATATAATCAATATATATATATATATATATATATATATATATATATGAAACCCTATAATGAACTAAACTAGGGTTTCCACCCTCCTTACTGATATATCAAGCAAACATTATTATCATCGAATGAAATCCAAGATCTAATATGATATATATGTAATAAGCACACAAATAAACAATCATTTGTATCTAAAGAGATTCAACTAGGCAAACTTCTTTATTCAATTATACAACAATTTCTGTCGTAGCCGGAATCCCTAAATTTTAGTATATTCATGTAATGCTTATAATTACTTTAAGAATTCTTATTTAGACGGATTGCAATATTTTCTAATGTGATTTCATAATATGAAATTCATCACAACAGATAAATAATCCATTTCTTATCAACTTGCACAAGCTAATTCAGATAGACCATTTAGGGTTGTACTTGCATACTAATCAATTGAAAATTATTAATGATTTAACTGATTTTCATGCAATCTAATGTTTAAAGGAAGTACCCACTCACCCTAAGGTGTGAAAACACCCTAAAAATGTAGCCCATCTCTGAAGATCTCGAATCCATAAAAAGACTCTATCAAAATCCGCAGTTTCTTCTTCCTTTTAGCCCTAAATGAGGTCTGCTGAAGGTAGAAGACGAGATTAGAGGTTAAACCAAACCTCCAAATTGTTGGATCAAGGGTTTCAATCAAGGGGAAGTGAAGAGAAGAAGGAATCCACGGTTAAAACTACTTACCAAGTCAAATTTATAGCAACCCCTTTTGATTTTTGTTGTTCTGCACGTTCTTCCCCAAAAATTGCCATAGAAATCACCCTTTAGGTCACCCCCTCATAGAGGAATTGGTATGGATGATAGAGGATCGAATCACGGTTCTAACATACTTCATTTTGTTGAAAATGGATTAGTATTGCTTGAGATATGATCATTTTATGATTGGTTGTTCTTGGCAGCATCGATCGCGGTCGCGGTGTCGACACAACGTCGCGGTCACGATATCGACACAACGTCATGGTCACGGTGTAGACCGCAGTCGTGGTGTCGACACAACATCATGGGTCGCGGTTGAAACAACGTTGTGGGTCGCGGTGTCGACGCAGCGTCGGTCACGGTGCTCAATATATGTTTACTAAAAATGGCATAACTCACTCATTTTAACCCCGATTTGGTTTATTATTATTTTTTTGGATTTATAATTGAATGATATACAATCCTACCATATTATTTTGATAATATAATCAAATTAAAAATCATTTATTAATTATTTCCTCCAATATCATTAACTCTCTTCTTGCACACGTGTATGGGTCAATGCTATGTCAACCCCAACTCAGATCATTATGGTATGCTTAAGTCATGATTATGAGTTTCCCAAACAAGTATTTTAAGGTCACTAAAGTTAATATAAAGCACAACATAGAATATTACTAAAAAAACATGATAAGCATTAAGATTATCTTAAATCTCTAAGATTACCAACAAAGCTAGGAACGAGTTGTAACAAATCTCTCCCTCTAATAAAAATTTTGTCTCAAAATTTATAAAAGAGGAAAATATACTTTTTTCAACATCTCTGATTCTAATTTCCAAGTAACTTTTTCTATGCATGATTCCTCTGAAAAACCTTTACTAGGGGTATCTCTCTCCTTTTAAGCATTCGAATACCATGATCTAGAATTTTATTTTCAGCATTGAGTCATTTATTCCTCTTTAAATCATAGCTTTTAAAAGATATAAAACATGTGGAACATAATTTCTCATCTTATGATCACAAGATACTATTCACTTGCCATTCATGAGACCACACTAGTCATCATACTATCACAAGATAGAAATCTTTTTCACAATATCACTGGGTATCAACCCTTATCAACACAAGAGGATTACACCTCATCCAAGGCTCAACCATGCCCAAAGGTCATTAAGACCATCATACTATTCTTTGCAAGATCATCATTATCTTTCCATGCCTTATAACAAGACTCAACAACATCACTTACATATAATACACTGGATCAACACAATATTGCATTAATGAGCTAAGAGATATTCATAAATAATCATAGCAGGGTTATATTAACATTAAGAATATTTCTTTATTACATCAACATATCAGGAATCTAGATATGATTTACCCTCATCATATTCATAACGCACATGTTTAGCATAAGAAATCATCAACCATGTGGCTATTATAACCATCAATTAACAGATTAAGATTATGATCATATTTAGGAGGTTGTTCCACCATCATTCCATCATATAAGAATGTTAAACATGAATACTCATTTTTATCTATTTTTATTAGAGATTAAGTTCATCACGATAAATTATATTAATGTTACTAATCAACACTTATACCCAAACCCTTACTCACATCATCCCCATTGGATCATGGATGCATAAGGTGAAGCATCAGCATCATATTCCATACTATTCTCAAGTATGAACCCACATAAATCAATGTATAACCATCAGGTTATAGCATACTAGGGTTTCAACAATAGTAACAAAGTACTCCATTATTGTATTAGTCATTCAAGGACTATTCATACCCAATTACCATCACTTAGTTATATTAGAGCTAGGTATAACAAGCTATACCTCATTAGGGTTACATATCAATACAATATGGTTATCATCCCTTCTATTCATATGAGTGTATAGGTAAGACTACCTTTTTCAGGGTAACCCTCCATTTGTTCCATCATCATTCATCCCATATCACCATACCACAATTGTACAATACTAAGATGGGTTACTAGTATGAATGACTACAACTATCAGACACCTTTAATTACCATATTGCTTGCACATGTACACTAAAAGCATACATAAAACAAATTTACATCCCTTAATATACCTTCAACAAATTATGCTTCTAAAAACAAATTCACGTATAACTGAAATCCATTGTTTTCTCTTATTTCTCACCTCATTCATTACTACTTACTTCTCATTACTTATCCTTCTCATTTGATCATATAGAACAAACATCCCTAACATTGAAACATACAAGGTAATTATTCATCATTCTTGATATCACTACAAGAATTTATTTCATATCACACTTTACTCACGTTGTATCATGCCTTTTGTTTCAAACACACTTGTTACATTTAAAATTTATTTCTTATCCTTCGCTCCGAATCATTTTCATATTTTTTATCTACCTTTCAGATTTGCTACCTTTAAACCATGGATTACTATCAGTGCTAGTTTACTTTTCATAGTGCAAATCTCATGATCTTGTTTTATAGAGATGCTAGTATTCAAGGTCAAATCACTAGTGACATCACTTGAACTACTACAACTCTAAACATTCTAGGGTTTGGACCTTATCAATAGCATGATGTTATTGTGATGTGACTTTGCTCCCTTAATTTGAAATTCAAACTTTGGATCTCATAAGTTTTACTAAAGTCTTCCTTATCTTATCAATTGAATTTCCTTTCTCTTACTTGGCCATTTAGACAGATTACATTCTCAATTTACCCTACTAGGTTTCATCATCATATTGTGTGCCATTACTACATTCACTAGATGTCTCTACCATGGTGGTTATGCATCAGATATGATTCATTTTCTTATCACTTCATTCCCACCTTGCTCTCATTAAGGAATATATGAAAAAGAAGATGATTTTAAGACTTAGAATTCTTATCTTCAGACATTCCCTTAATACATTTCTTGTATGTAGGTTTAATTGGTTATCAACAAGGATACTTGATTAATTAGCACTTGCTTGAATCTCCTAACCTCTTTCTTTTATAATCTATATTACTCCATCGTGTTTCAAACCCTTCCTTACTTTCCATAATCCTCTTACCATATACTACTCTCCCACTTGTCATCTTTAACTTCTACTTTTCTCTTATGATCATGTTACTTATTCATGTGTATGATCATGTATACCATGTTGCATATTTTTTTTATCCTTCTACTAATGTGAAGTTGAGATTATAAATCAATAATCTCTCTACTAGTTTCACCTCATGTTTAATACATTACATTTCCTTCATTTTAAATCAAATGGCTCATGCATGGGTCAAACTTAGTTTCTCTTTCAATCAAGTTTTTTCCTTCCTGAATATAGTCTACCTTTGTATGACTTATTCATTTGTTTAGATACACTTTTGTTCTTCTTTTAGAAACTAGTTTGTTGTTCTATAGAGACTTAGAACCCCAAAGGTAGTAAGGATGAATGTATTAAACTTTATAATAAAGGTATACATTCTATGCTCTCAATTATATCATAACCCTCATTCCTTAATCAAACTCATCATGTCTAACATTTCTCTTTATTTCAACTAAATTTGTTATCCTAGTCTTATGATTTACATGCTCATCTAGTTCTCTTCACTTTAACTCTTTTGAAGACTCTTCACTTCTATGTACTTATCATATACTTAACTCTTTTCTTCTATTTCCCCTTTTCTTTGGAGTACATTAAAGCATTGTACTCGATTATATGATCCATTCCTCATGATTGATTCTTACTATCTTGGCCCTTACATACTTTTCTCACATCTTTTCCATATTTCATATTTAGAGTTACGTTCATATAATACTAATAATTAAACTTAATCTGAACCTTATGTCGTGTTCCTTTATTCCCAATTAAGGGTTTCTCATATGAGACCCCAAAGTTGGATTCAGATATCAATTCCAACTGATTCTTAGCTATTCTAATCTTTCCCATATGTTTCAACATCTTAGTGTATGTACATTCTCACTATGATGTGTGTCTAATTTATCCAGAGTCTACTCTTATTATATTTTTAATAGGAGTCATTAGATCCCAGTAACGCACCCTGCTAGTCAGACCAGGCCGAACCTGCAAGAGCTACTCAGGATTAACTAACTCCTATTAATCTCAAACATGTGGAAAGAATATCTACTTAGGGCAAACTCATTTAAACATAACTTCTGGTCTACTTGATTTAAAGAATATAAATAATAACTAAATCAATTCATGATACACAACAATATAAAAGAACCATATATATTTTAAAAACTAATAATATGAATTCATACATATAAGAGCATTTCTATTTATCTACAATCAAAGAGGAAATATAAAGCAAGAGTTGTATCACATTCTATGTTTAATCTCTTACTCCTTCATTACTTTTCGGTCTCCTAACCCTAAAATTTCTAGGGTTTCTCTCTATTTCATCCTTCCTCTGCATACCTGGCCAGGGCATCCAGAGAAGAATAGACAAAGTAGCTTGATACTGGTCAATCTAAGTAATTAGATATCGGGCCAAGGTATCTAAATACTCTGACCTCCCAGAGCTAAAGACACATCACCACCTATCTGCAACACTTATAACTCTGACTTTCTATCCTAATGGTCCATGACGACTCAGCCTAAGCTCTGATACCAAGATGTCACACCCACATCCCATGATTACCACCAATCATGAGATTAGGACATACGTTTGAGGATTATACTTAATACAAAGTTCACTCCCTTACTTTTTTTTTCTTCCTTTATTTCATTTCAAACTCTTTGTTTTCTCGCATCCAATCACATAAACAAACTTTATAAGAGAGTTAAACTTTTATTACTCTAATATGATCTCAACATTAATGATACACATCCATACATTCATTTTGTTTCTCACACTTCTATGTACACACGACGTGACAATCAGATACATTCTCTCTTATCAAGGAAACAAAGATACAAAACATCATTTACAACTCTCTCACATCTATACAAGGACCTAGAGTGACATGGACTGACTGAACTAAACTAATCTCATACTTAACTCGTGTGGTAGATATACTATGATGCTTTGACCTTCTTCAAGCCCACATGGTTTCCCTAAAAATTGTGAGTAGAGCGGTGAGCCTACTCGCTCAGTGAATGAGTACTTCAAAGAAAAAGTCTAAAGCATTGATATAATTATAGATATACTTTTGAGCAACTGATATCAATTATAGCATCCATAAGCTTTAAAGAGACTACTAATCATTCACAATAATAAATATGGCAGAATACTCTAGATATCTACAAGAGTGAATCAATATATGAACATGCTTGATTAATCTCAAAGAGAACTAATAACTCAGAAATATACAAAGGATAATTGAATAACTGTGCACACTTGCTTAACCTCTCATTCATCTTATTATGCCCTGAACCCACATGAGGTGTACCACAACATGTGAAAGAATCACAGAAAGCTATGATATCACTGTACAAGGATTAGAAGCATGCCTTGGTTCCTAAGCCTATGTCTTGAGTAAGACCCCGTCTGTAGCAGGCCTCGACACGTCTGCCTCTCGGCAGCTAATGCGAGGGGCCACATATCTCAGACTACACCTATCAACCTGGGTACTCAGGCTGTGGCGACCGTCTTGCGAAAACATGATTAACTAATGCGGAAGCAAATTATATGCAGCGGATTACTGAAAATCACTGAAAATTTAAAACTTTTTCAAGAGATCCATTCACAGGAAAACTCTTTAACCAAAAACAAAAGTATTTCAAATTCATCCTAGTTCACAAGTATACAACATGTACCATTTCTTCTCAAAGATTACAACATCAACTATCTTATAAACATTATATACAAGCATTATACGAATCTCGAGGCATCAAGCCAAAACCTCAGATTGATTCATAAGACATTGATTAAAAACTCCGAGGACCTGAGAGTATAGAGACGACACATAGGATTACTATCTGTATGACTAGACATGCAATATCTCCACCTGAGATCTTATTGCTGTCCCTGCTGTTGATATTGCTGTTGCTCTTTCCTTGTTCTAGGATTTCTGCTTTGCCTCCCATGCATACCTAAAAATGTTTCCCATGGGGGTGAGACAATTGAAAATTGCCCCAGCGAGAGATATAACTCTCCGCCAAAAACATTGTTATTGCAGTTTATTAAATTAAAACTGAGCAGGGGTTATTTTTACATTATCAGGCAGAGTTATTCATCATAGAACAGAATAAGATAATATCCATTCTCAAGGAGGTCATTGCATCTACCCATGGTAGATAAGTAATTCATCTGTCTACCTTGCAGAGAATATAAAGAAACATAATTAAAATTTAACTACTAAGGAATGCACAAAGAAATGCAACATCAGCCAATGAATCTCCATATTCAATCCTTAAGCAAACATGCTATATGGCTGATTAAATTTTACAATCACACTTATGCTCCGAGGAGATGAGATATACCGCTCATACTCCAACCGACCATTACGAAATCGCCTCAGTACCATACATAGGTCATCAAAGGAGCCTGATTCTTATGACCTCATCTGTCTTGGTCAGTACGAGACCATATGCAGGACTTCTCATGTCTCTGATAACTAGCTAGCCAGGGCATTCTGGCACCTTCACTACAAAGTTACAACGTCAACTGCACTCTCATCGCCAATCGAGAGATTTCTTGTTTATTTCCTCGATCCAAGATTAAGTATCATTGGGAGATTCGTGATACATCCATCCCAACATATTCATGAAGGATTGAGAGGTTTCTTATTTACCTTCCAACAATCTCTTCAAGAGGACGTAAGGATATTTTCGCCCATTTACCCCCACATATTCAAAATATGTGCTTCGGGTTTTGCCGCGGGCACCCGTTTCACCATCACCTATTCCTGACGATGATGGATCTATGGTTAGAGCACTACATGAATAGATTTCACTTGATTTATTAAGTACATTCTCATATTCTTTTAGCATCATCCAAGTTCTCAAACATAACTTATTACAACAATGCTATAAAGAGACATGTACTACTTTTATCAGATATTTATCAGTCTTTCAAAGACCCTGGGAACTCAGTCCCTCATTTCAATACTGGGAATTCTCATCCCTTCACAATCTCATCACCATAATCATATGTTTCTGGGTATTCAAACCCTTAACTCATCATTGAGCATTATTATACCTTTTTCAGGTAACTATCGCCTTCAAGTCATCTGACCAAGGTATTCATGATACTTGTTACACAAGCATTACACCTGGCTCACAAGGCCATGAAATATCTTGTCACCTCTCACTAGGTAACAAATTACTCATGTGACTCATAAAAGTCCATGCATATTGCTTCTTTTACTAAGCAACAACAACATTAAGGCACATAATGCCAATCAACATTTATTATATAAATGTCACAGCTCAAACTAGCTATATACATCACCTCATAATATCTGTATGGTTATTAGGCATGATAACAGTCATACAAGATATTCATCACATCATGTGATGCAATAGTAACACCATTATTCCTCTACCAGGAAACCCTGAAGTGTTGAATGTGAGAACTATCATATTTTGATGTATCACTTTCTCATCACTTCAGACTCTCCTGAATTAGCCATCTTATCTTGTATTAAGGTATTTCCCTTCTTAATACATTCCATCACTAATCACTTACCTATAGCATATAATGCATATGTCACACATTAGAGTTGTCCAACTATCTTTAATGATATGGACTTGTCTAATGGTAAAGACATTGCTTACAATTAGTTTGCATATATTCAACCACATGAAATGTTTCACCTTTATAAGGCCATTACTTCTATCTCATCATTAGGGTTTCTTTATACCCTTACTTAAGATTAGAATTATGATTCATTGCATATTATCCAAGATTAGGGCTTTATGTATTATGACTCCTCATTAGAGTCTCACATGCCTTCATCCTTCTTAGGGCCTCTTATCACAACATAACATTAGTACATCATGTGGTGTTAATATTTAGTTAAGGTTTCTCATAGAATCACCCTCAACTAGGGTTTCTCATGGAATCACCCTCAACTAGGGTTTCTACCATAGTTTCCCACAATTTGGGTCTACTATTCATCTTTATTAGGATTTTCATTCAATTATCCATAATTGGAGATTCACTATTCATCCCAATTAGGGATTTACATCTCTTTTCCCTAAATTAGAGTTTCACTTATGATTACCCTAGATTAGGGCTACATCCTTACCCTGGATTATGGTTTCATTTAGAATTGCCCTCAATTAGGGTTAGAATTCAATAACCCTGTCAATTAGGGTTTATGTTCATGATTAGGGTTTCATGATCTCTTTACTTAAGGATCATACCCTTAATCTCCACATGAATCATATTCATGTTATGAATTCATGCTAACATCATATCAAATTGATAAGGTCATATCATCCCTTCAATCAAGTACATACAACTATGAATGACATAGTGTACCAAGTCATTGATCCTATAAGCAATTAGGGTTCATCCCTTAATTGGCACTAATCACTTAGGTACTAATAAGGTTTCAATCTTTGTACCTTCATTGATTATCATTACTAGTCATAATTGGATAAATGAGTCATTCATCATCTCTATTCTTGAGAGATTCAATCACCTTGGACCTCCATTACATAAGGTATCCAATTGAATTGATCAATTGAATCTACAATTGCAATAGGTACTCAATTAGGTTAATCAATTGGACCTTCAGTTGCATTAGGTTCTCCATTGGACTAACCAATTGAACCTTATATTGCATAACATAACTTGACCTTGAAACCACCTAGGTCTCCAAACGGTTTGAGACCGTTTGCCCAAGTAGGTGAAGACCGTTTGCCCATCCAACCCTTGGATTCTAGTGAAATTTCATCAAGGTTTGGTCTATTGAGTTGATCAACACATCAACACTTGGTTGTAATATGATTTGGTACCTTTGAACCTTCAATTGGTCAACTATACTTAACCACAGACCTCCAAATGGTCTTGGGTGATCCCCAAACGGTTTTGAGACCGTTTGCCCAAAAATTCCAATTAATCAGGTTGAAGATCAGCACTTAATCCAATTAGGGGTTACCTAATTGATTAGCCTTCAACTCACGATTCCTTTGGAATTAACCCCTCAAATTTGGTGAGTCATTAACCAACATAATTATGAACAGTAATCTCAAACGTTGAATGCTTGGTCAACCATATCAAACGGTTTTGAAACCGTTTGCCCAAAAAGTCAAGTTAAATCAGATTGAAATTCATGACTTAATTCAATTAGGTTTCCTAATTGATTTGCCTTCAACTCACGATTCCTTTGGAGTTAATCCATAAAATTTGTAGGGTTAACAACCAACATAATTATGAACAGTAATCTCAAACTTTCAACCCTTGTTCAACCATCTCAAATGGTTTTTAAACCGTTTGCTCCCAAACCGTTTGATCACCAAACAGTTTGGTGAAACCGTTTGGTCCCAACTTACAAACCGTTTTCCCAAGATATTTGGGGAGGTGTGTGCTTATGATGATGTAATAATCATCAAGCTTCGTCCCTGAAGTTCTAACAACTTCTGATTTCATGAATTAATCAATTTCAACCAGAAATTAATCAAGATAATGAAGGAATCATTGAAATTACAAGATTAATGGTTGAATAACAATGTAAAAGGGTTCAAGTTATAAAATCTGCCTCAAATATGATCTCCAAGCTACACGAATCTAATGGTGTATGAAGCTTCTCCAACTATTCCAAGGATCAACTTCAAGATTTGGAGTGAAATGATCGGCTAGAATTGAAGATTGAGTGAAGAAATGAAGGAATTACACATTGTTTTATGATTTTCACCATGAAATCATGAAGAATGAAGATCAAAGGCTTAACAACAGGTTGGGGACGTTCTCCCTTCTGTCCTTAGCCTTCTTGGTCGGTTTTGCAAGCAAGGAGAAGAAGTGGGGTCGTAAAAGCCTTTCATTTGGCTTGGAAAAGGTACTTTTATAAGAAAATTGAGGAGAGAGAAGATACTTTATAAAAGTCTTTTAATTCCAAAATTGTTGCCACCACTTCCCCCTTGGCTTCTTGCATGCAAGGGCATCTCTATCCCCACCGAAATCCCTTCCATTATCCATGAATTAAGGGAAAAGAAATTAAGCACCTTAACCCTTATAATAAGAATATCCTTATTTGAGTGAAAATTCTTTTTCTTATAATAATGGTGAGTGAAATTTCACCTCCTTAGGATATGCTCGTGCCTTTGCAAGGCTTTAGGCTTATCCACACACATCAGAATCCAACCATTTTAATTTTGGTTGAAGGCCCTTTAATTAATACATTCATTTTTGCCCTAAATTGGATTAGGGTTTCACTTAGGATTAAATCTTGATTGTTTTAATATCAAGATTCTCTCTCCTCCATCTTATTTCAAATGAGAAGTCCCTCTCATTTTCTTTGCTCTACATGATGCTAAGAAACATTAGGGACTTTATTGAAGTGGTAAATTGCATATTGAACCCTTGGTTTTTGGTTAATTGTACATTACTCAAAAACTAGGTTTTTATGCACAAACATTGCTTTATCAGCTCTTTCTTAGTGTTCAGGCTTCCATAAGCCATACCTCAGCATCATTTTCACTCTCATGATGCTTCAACACATGAGGAACATATTATCATGCACAATTGCACTTAAACCCCTCAACTTGGGTAATTTGCACTTTAGTCCAATACAAACAAAACATTGATTTCCACAATGTTGAAAAAGGACTAGAATTGCAACATAAGTTCCTCTTGAGGCCTAATTACTTTTCATAAGATGAGATTAAGCATTTAATCACATTTCTTAATCAAAACATCTAGGGTTAAAGTATAACCCAGGTCAGGGTTGTTACACAGGCGGTGAGTCAAAGCCCTCAGGCTTATTGTGCATCAGTGGACCTACTGACCACTGATCACTCAACATGTAACACAGGTACCACCGGCATCCCCAGTTGGTGTTGGGAACCACACAACTGTAAGGAGTCTGCCCTACTGGTCAAGACCCCCACACCCTACTTGTAACGACCCCATTTCCCGGTAACCCCCACTTAAGGGAGACCAAGAGATCAGAGTTGTTAGCCCAATAAACCGGATCAAAGGTTTGACAAATAATCAATAATAATTATGAAATTCTACTAACTAAACTGAAATATGGTATTAAAATAAAACTTTACATACCTTTTAAAAACTTTGGAAATCTATCTATCCACAACTTGAATTATTCTATCTAATCCTCCTTGCACTTTATTTCTCAGTTTCACGATGTGTCACTTTACCGTTTGTTCTTTTTAGGGTTACACCTAAAACGCCGACAAACAAAATGTCGGTCAGCATATCGCAATATTCCGGTATGTGGAGGCAACCAAAATCTCACAATTATTTCTAACAATTTAATTATCACAATCAAGATATTTAGCAAGCCAATTTACATCTTCCATGTGACATTCCCCACCGCTTTTGACCTAACCCTGGAATTACCCCCTTTAGGGTTTCTCTTTTGCCATTGACTTAAGGCCACCTTCTCAATCCCGAGCTTGGTGCCTGTGAGTCACCACTAATGGTGTCCATTAGTCATGCAACATAGACCACCTTCTCAATCCCAAGCTTGGTGTCTGTGGGTCACCCCTTAAGGTGCCCATTGGTCTTCCCTCCTGGGCTTGAACTCATTGTATCATCCATCAGGGTGGCATGTAGGTGCGGGAATACACATTATTATTAAGTTGTGATAATCATAGTGACTTTATAATTGCAATATGAACATCCAAACTGTTTAATTGCATTCAATGCGATTAACCATTCGGAAAATCCTCGTGAAACTAAGGCGATTATTCATAATTAACCACATACCTGTACATGCAGATTTGAGATAGAATAGTCCAATCAATCAAAACATCCAGTCAAGCAAGTACAAGAATCCAAAAATCACATTCAATTCATTTTATCAAAATCGATCCAAACCATCTTGCTAAATAGGGTTTCTATTCCTTTTTAGGGTTTCTTCATCTTTTAGGGCTTACTTTGCAATTAGGGTTTTACTTCACCTTACTCTTTTAATCCCTAATTTTCTCATCTATCCTTCATGAAAGTTATTAAGGTTCCCTTTTTAACAACTCATAACCTTAATATCAGATTAAAGCATAGTTAACCATCAATTAAGTTCATTAAGCCTCTTTTCCATTAAAGCTACCATTTTTATTCTTTTAATCCATGACAAAGTTATTATGCTCATTTATCCTCAATTCATAGTTCATTATGGTCTAATTCACATATGAACGTTATTTATCATTAATTCTACCTTTTATCCACTAGAAAACCCTAATTTCTACATTAAGGCTATTTATCCACAATTAGGAACTTTTATACTCGAAACAGCTTAAAATCATCATATCTTAACTTTATTCATGATTTTGAATAATTAAAGCCATTAAGAGTTGCATTTACCAATATTAGGGTTTCAAGGCCCATTAAACTAATTACGAGAAAAGTTCATCCTTTTTTTTCTTAATGTTCCTTTTCATGATTAACATGCTAATATCAACTTTAATCATCCATTAAACCCTTCTAAATATATTAATCATCTCAAAATAGGGTTTCTAAATCTTTAATTCATTAAAGTTGATAAATTACATTACTTTTCGAATTACAAGAGGAATTCGCTTCTAAATACATTTTTATTGGATTCTTATCATTTTTCTGAGCAATTTTCATATTTTATTCGTACCAATTCGAGCTACCAATATTTAACTACGAATTTTGCAATAAAACCTTACTTGGGCCAATCGGAGAGCGCCATGTGTCTATTTCCATGCAACGTTGCTTGGTTTAGGAAATATAACGTAATGTCGACTTTGCCCCTGGTAAGTCAAGTGGGTCTTCAGCCCGTAGAGGGGCAAAAATATCCAATGCACACTGATCGTCTTCAACCTCGGGATGGCGGGCTGCAGCCGCCCTAGCTACGTTTGGCGTGGCTCCTCCTTTTCTTCTAGAGCCCGATGGCCTCCGCCAACCCCTACCCTATCTCCTCCGCCCTCCACTTCCCTTGGGGATCCTCTAATTTGCCGCCAAAGTGGCCTCTCCCAAGCAGGAGAAGAACACAATCGATGTTGCAACTGCAGCCGGTCTTGCAGTCTTTCGGTGGGAGCTGCGCGAAGTTAAGGACGTCGAGATGGTAGCCGATCAGTCTAGGGTTGTTGTGGAAGCATCCCGCCTCCAACCATATGACTCCACAACCCTTCATTGGTCTAGGGATGGAACTATCATCTTGGTTAGGGTTTATGGATGGAAAAGAGAAAGAAGAAGAATGAAAAGAAACGTGGGATTCTCTGGACTCGGCCCTAGGTCGTACCCCTTATATAGGGGATGGTAGATAGGCACTAGGATGCTCATCCATGAGATCCAAGTCCTTATTCCAAAAGGAAACCAATTCCTTCAATGAGAAGAAACCTTATCTTTCTTCTTTATCTTTTTGATAATCCTTTTTCTTTAAATATTTGGATTTTGAAAATTACTTCCTTTATATTCTTTGTACTTGACTTTTAATTTATTGGCACAAAAATTCTATTTTCTTTTAGTAGGAAAATACCACTTTTAAGCAACACCACAAAATTCATTAATAATGTATTGCATTACTCCCTTGTTTTGCTTTATTGGTATTTTCTTTTTCTTTTTCTCCATTGGGACTCCTTGGATCCCAAGAAACTCAAATATTTCGAAATCCTTTTAAATGGATACTCATTATCCTTCTAGATGCATCTATATCCATTATTCCTCATTATCTTGCTTATTTCTCATTAAAATATCCCTTTTTGAGGATTTCTCTTTCTCTTTCTTTTTATTTTCCTCATTGGTATTCCGTTTAATATTAGGAATACTTGGGATACGAAATTCCACCAAGTATAACTCAATTATACCTCTTTTCACTTATTTCCCACATTTTATCATTATCTTCAATTTCTTTCTTGATATGGAAATATTTAATTGATCTTTTCTTTTCTTATTGCATTCTCTATGCAACCTTAGACTCCTTGGAACCCAAGGAACCCAAGAGGCACAAAATCCCTTTTTGGATTTGTCTTCTAGAGTTTTCCACATTTTTCTTTCCTTTATTTTCCTATTTACTCAATAATAGAGTTTCTTTTGTCCTTTCTTTGTTATTGGGCCCAATAGCCAATAAAGCCCACAAAGTAACCAACAAGGCTATTGTAAATGGAACTCATTTATTCAAAACAAATTATATCATTATTTGTTCCCATACCTTTGATATGAGAAATTACATTTCTCACCAAATGAACCCAAAAACTGGGGTTGTAACACTACTAGTGCACTCCGGCTTACCTCAATCTGGACTACCTCTAGTTAGGAAACTGTTTCCTCCTCACAGCGCATGCCTCATCCTGTGAGGATTCTATAGTTTTCAGGGCATCTACATGTCTAATTCACTCTTTAAATTCACAGTTCAATCGTCACATCAACATATCTTTGTTCAGCTTTGTAAACTGTTCATTTCATAAACCATCTGATAACATATACCACAACTAAACTGTTAAACATCACCACATCTCAAGCTGAGAAACATTGAAATCACACTACTTGTTTCACTAAACACCCTATCATTAGGGTTTCATTTACCTCATTCACTTATCACATAACTCGCATAAGGATTGAATACATCATAACATCATTCAATAAGAACTGCTCTCAATAATTCACATATAATTGAATATATATATATATATATATATATATATATATATATATATATAACACACACAACTAAAATAATGGTTTATAACGTCAGTTTTTTTAAGCTTGTAGCATCACTTTTTAACCGATGCCTAAGTGGCTGTCGCTATATAATTTGCTCTATAGGGTCGATTTTTTTGACCAAAGAAAATCGACCTTATAGAGTAAAAACTGACCCAAGAGGCTGTAAAAAACCTGACCCAAGCGAGAAAAAAGAGGTTGTAAGGTCAGTTATTACTAAAAAACTGACTCTAGAAATGTCTTGTAAGGTCAGTTATTGCTAGAAAACTGACCCTATAAAGCAACAAAGGTTTTCTCGGTCGAGAAATACGTTGACCGAGAATGATTTCAGTCGAGAAAATTGTCGACTGAGAATGTACTATCTTAAGTTTCTTAGAGGTTTTCTAAGGTTGGTTATTTGTAAAAAACTGACCCAATAGAGTACAAAAAATGAGCTTTCTGATCCCATTGCCTATAAGGTCAGTTATTCCTAAAAAATCGACCCTAGAAGTTAAAAAACCAACCCTATAAAGCAACAAAGTTCCTATAAGGTTAGTTTTGCTCGATCGAAAAACTTGTCGACCGAGTGACTTTCGGTCAAGAAAATTATCGCCCCAGAAATCACCCTCTAGGTTCCCCCTCATAGAGAAAGTGGTCTGGGATGATAGAGGATTGAATCACAGTTCCAACACACTTTGTTTCGTTGAAAACAAATAAGTATTGCTCGAGATATGACGTTTTATGATTGGTTGTTCTAAGCGGCGTCGATCGCGATCGCAGTGTCGATGCAGCGTCGCGGTCACGGTGTCAACGTAGCATCGTGAGTCGCGGTGTAGACCATAGTCGCGGTGTTGATGCAGCATCACGGGTCACGGTGTAGACCACGGTCACAGTGTCAACGTAGCGTCGTGGGTCGCGGTTACTTGTGGCAACACATCCCACTATCACATAGACAACGAGGTGTTACACGAAAATGTGCAGAAATCACCATAATCACAGATTACCAAAAACACGAGTTAATTAAAACAGATTGCGGAAAGCAGAAACACCAAGGAACTATTATATTTAGGTCCTCATCCTGCAAGGAGACAAGTTATATAGACATTTACAAGTCTTAAAACGTGTCCACAGCTTAGGAGATCAGCTGTCTTGTTATCACATGAGTTTATCACCTGTTCATACATACATAACGGCCCACATCCGGCCAGTAGCAGGATATACAAAACATCAACAGCTATACATTGCGAAACAATGTCAAAACATTCCCAAGGACCTGAGAGTACAGGGATGACTCTAGACTCTACTACAAAATGACCAAAATAGCAGCATGTCCATCGCTTGCCTTCTACTGCTCGTCTTGCTACTTGGCCACAACTCCGTGACCACCACCACATCTAGCTCGAACACCTAAAAAGGTTATAAACTAGCGGGGTGAGACACACAGTCCCAGCGAGAAACATAACTCCCCTCCAAAACTACAAAACTTCAGAAAGATAAGAGCAGTTTATAAAGTAAAGCTATTCATACCGTCAAGCTTACCAAGATGTACAGAAGGCATATACCCAAGTATTTCTTTATGGAACATGATTAACAAGATAAGATTTATAAGATCTTACTGCATAACATAAGGAACGTATAAGTGATCGCAAGTACAACAAGATTAACTATGCAAGCAAGGCCTCAACCAATGTTCTGTGTTTTGCCTTATGCAGTAAATACTATTCGGCTGGATTACATATTATTATTATGCCCTGAGGAAGTGATTTGTACTGCTCAAATCCAACCGACGGCTACGAAACTCGGCGCCAGTGCCATACAAGGTCAATGGAAGAGCCAGACTCCACGACCTCCCACCTCGTGGTCAGTGCACGAGTACAACACAAGCAGGACTGCAGTCTCGTGCTTAGGTGGCCTCAGCCACTGGGTCAGGCTACCCTCTGCCTAGCCTTCCTTGGTACAGGTATCGACACTAGTGAAACTCAGCCACGGGCCTGTTCACCATGCTCTGATCCATGAACACATTCATGCTCCCATATCACATATCCTGAGCCATGGGCCTGTTCACCATGCTCATATACATATCCCGAGTCTGCAACCACAGCTGCACTCGGTTCCCTCTCTATTTTAGGCTAGGAGAAACCTCACATATTCAACAATATGCGCTCCGGGTTAACCCGCAAGAGAACCCATTTCACCATCACCAGCTCCTGACGATGATGGATCTATGGCCAGGGCAAACTACATGATTTGTTCCACTGTGATTAATTAGTATATTTTAAGTGGATTGCAAGATTCAACCAAGTTATATAACATGCAAACTATAACAAGAATAAATAACATAAAACTCAATATCATGCTTTTGTCATCAACCAACCTTACATGTTACCACTTGGCCTCTTGCCAATCATCTAGATCCATATCAAGGATCATCACATTGCCATGGGATCTCAATCCCTTATAATGCCACTGCCTCTCAAGGCATTCTTATCAACTTAGGAACTTTAGCCAAACTCAGATTTTCAAACCAAAACACATCATGTATGTCATCTCATCATCAAGAGTAACTATCAAAGCAATGTTACTCATCATATATACCTCATATCCCTTTACCTGGCTATGCATCACCTGCATGGTTAGTATGCACAATCGTCATGAATTAACAAAAAGATCATATTATTGATGTAGGGTAACATTGATGATTAGGTGCTTTATCATTCATGCCTCAACCTGTGACCATAGATACAGTTCATGCAAAGCATCTTATATGTTAACCATTATCTCAGAAGTATTCATATCATTAAAATGATTACACACATGTCATATCATGGTAAGATACATAGGCGTAACTTACTATCACGACTACCATCAAGCATGTCAAGGTTTACTATAAAAAACCAACGTGATTCATGAGCAAAAGCTAGCATATATGTTTTCTAAAAGGAACCAAACCCTCACTAGAGGCGCCCACTACCCTCACCAAGAGTGGTATCGGGTAGGGCACTCTCCCCTATTACCCAACCCTCAACTCATGCCGTTTAGGTAGATCAACATGTATCAGCCAAGAACTAGGGTGTGGGGCATCCAAGGCATAACGGGCAACATCATATTGGGCAGCTAGGTTCAAGGGCATGTCGGGCAATGCAATGTCGTGCAACACAGGGTATCAGGTGCAACGCGGTGTCGTGCGCTGCTGGTAACGGGAAACCAGGCGCACAGCTCAGCCGAAGGAGCATGTCTGGCAATGACGCATCATACAAGGGTGTGTCATGTATCGTGCGCCCCAACATATCGGGCATCCACATGTATCGGGCACTATGGTGTCGTGCAACGCCCAACAAGTGTTGTGTTGTCGGCTGACACACACAGAGCTAAGGCCAAAGGATGACGCCCACCACAAACTAGCTAGCAATGTTTCCACCACAACAAGGCATAACAATACTAACCCACCTTCTAGGTTATATGTGTCGGGAAGGGCACTCAGCTAAGTGTGATGCCTGACACAACAAGGCAAGGACCAGGGAGCATCACCCAACACAACCGCAACATGTGTCGTCCAAAGCTCAAGGTCAAGAGGGATATCGGGCATCACTTCCCTTTAAGATCATAACGGTTAAGATACAACTCCACAAGGTCGTCATCAACCTCAAGCACAAGGGAACCAAAACCCTAAAGGATCAAGAAGATGACTCACCTCTCAACTATCAATAGAGAGGGGTATTGCCAAGCTTCTTAACACCAATCGGGCAACACAAGGACCAACCCTAACAAAGGTCTACAACTACCACAAAGCTCACCTTTCAAGTCTATGGTGAGAGGAGGGTGTTGCTCCAGCCACTAGAACACAAGCTCACCTCTCAAATTAAGCGAGAGAGGAGTATTGCCCATATTACTAGAGCTCAAGCTCACTCCTCTAGACCTAGGAGAGAAAGGGGTGTTGCTCACCAAGAAACCCTAGAACATGGTTCGGCCAACAAGGACAACTAAACAAGAAACTAAACTAGCAACATGGATAGATGATATGATCATCAACAACATATAAGAACATAAAAGAAGGTAGTGTAGTTAGGGTTAGGATTTATGTAACCCGCCTTAAGCAAGCCCCAAGCTCCTAGCACCACCAAGGAAGGAGAGCAAGGCACTCTAGGGTTCGGCCACCACTAGAGGAAGAAGGAGACTCCAAGAAGGATCGGCCACCAATCTTGCAAAAGAAGAGGGTGTCGTGCACCAAGGGAGAAGGAGACTAAGGGACTAAAGGTATCCTTAGCAAGGAAAAGGAAACACATATATAGAAGAGGATGGAGGAGAAACTAAGGTAGAGCAAAGCAAGGTGTCCCCCACCTAGGGACACTTGTCCATGAGCAAAGCTACCACTCATAACATGCCCTAAACACATGTCCAAGGCCATTGCCACATGCAAGCATCAAGCACTAAGTGTCCACTAGTGGTGACACAAACGAGGTCAAAGCGAGTCAAAGGGGTCCATGGGCGACACACCCATATCACTAGCCGACACACACCCTGGGCAACACACCTCTGGCCGATACAGGCACATGCCGACACACCTAGGCCGACACAAGCAAGCTCTTACCCGTCACAAGGTCCAAAGAAACAAGGACAAGGCACCACAAGGCCCAACAAGCTCAACCAATCCCAAAGGAACTCAAGCAACGAGCCCAACCCTTCCTCTCAACACAAGAGGAAGCAAGGAGAGGGAGGAACACCTCACAAGGTGGCAAACTTGCCCACAAACCCTAGACTTGGGTTTATTGCAAGTAGCACCTCCAACTCTCAACAAAGCACCAACAACCCTAATCACCACTAAGGGTGATTAGCAAGCAACTAAGCATCAAGGTTAAGCAAAGCAAACAGGATAAGCCCTAAATGGAGGTCAGGGTCCTTACAATCAAATAGATAGTTCTTGAGCTTATCATACCAATTCCTAGGTGCTTGTTTTAATCCATAAAGAGCTTTCTTAAGTTTGTATACATAGTCACCTTTTTCCGGTATTTCAAAACTAGGTGGTTGGGCAACATATACTTCTTCTTGGATTATCCCATTGAGAAATGCACTTTTTACATCCATTTGAAAAAGTTTGATGTTTTTGTGTGCAGCTATAGCTAGTAGCATTCTAATTTCTTCAAGTCTTGCTACTAGTGCATATGTTTCATCAAAGTCTATCCCTTCTTGTTGATTATATCCTTGTGCTACTAGCCTAGCTTTATTTCTTACTACTTCCCCTGCTTCATTTAGCTTATTTCTAAAAACCCATTTAGTTCCAATAATGGTTTTATCTTGTGGTTTAGGAACTAAATCCCATACGTCATTTTTAGTGAATTGGTTTAATTCTTCTTGCATTGCCATTATCCAATAGTCATCTTTAAGAGCTTCAATCACCTTATTAGGTTCAATTATAGAAACAAATGCCATATTTGCAACATCTTTAAAAGAAGAATGAGTTTTGACTTTATCATTCAGATTTCCAATGATCAATTCCTGAGGATGATCCTTAATGAGTCTAGGAACATGTTGTGTCTCAACTTGGTGATCACTAGTAGTGTTTTTGTCACTATCATTAGGTATTGATAAATTTTCTAATTGATGAGTGAGATCAATTACTTCAAGGTTTTCAGATTGTGGCTCTACATGAAAAGAGATGTGAATTGATTCCTCAACTTTTCTAGAAATAGTGTTGTAAACTCTAAATGCTTTGCTAGAGGTGGAATATCCCAAGAAAAAGGCTTTATGTGATTTAGTGTCAAACTTGTCTCTATCCTCTTTTTTGTTTAAGATGTAGCATATTGATATGAAAGTATGAAAATAGTCAACCCTAGGTTTCTTATTATATATGATTTCATATGGTGTTTTCTTCAAATAAGAATGAACAATTACTCTATTTAGCACATAGCAAGCTGTGTTTACCGCTTCAGCCCAAAATGTTTTAGGTGTATTATTGCAACGACCCTGACCTGGGTTATGAGGTAACCCTATTTTTTTTGGATAATAAAGTTGCTTATAACTTTAATATAATCCTCTAAGGTGTTTTGTTATCATGTGACACACTCATGTTTCAAGTTTGGTCCCGATTGAATGTTGTTTGAGCAATTTTCCTTTATTTTGGACCAAAGTGCAATTTGCCCAAGTTGAGGGGCTATAATGCAAAATGTCACATGTTGAATGTGACTTATATGTTATAGCATCATAAGAGATAGAATCATGCTAGGTGGTGGCTTGTGGAAAGCCTAAATTCCAAGTTTGAACTTGTTTGAACAATGTTGGTACCTTGTGCACCAATTTTGGTACAAATTATAATTTACCCAAAATGTGGGGTTGATATGAAAATTACCACCTCTAGAGTGTTCCTATTTCCTATATGTATCATTTATAGGAGATAGAATGAATTATACACCATGTTTTATTCCATTATGAATGATGGTAATCTTGGTGATGAAATGACCAAGAAAAAGGGTTGAATTTGGAAGCTTAACTTGAGTGGTATCAAGTTGAAAAGCTTATATATGAGTTCCTATCGGCCATGGAGCCCAAGGAGGTGTCTCATATCGTCTTGTGAGCTCTTGTAAAAGGCCATATCGTGCAAAGCACCTCAAGGAGGTGAGGTGTGACGGCCAACAAGTTTCCTTAGAAAAAGTGTATCAACTTGACTTAAAATAGTGATTAAACCTAGATGACTTATCCAAATGGATAAGTAATGGACGAATTTTCATCTCTATATGATCCTCAACTTTTTTGCAAGACAAGATAAATGATTATGCACGCATGGACACGTGTCACCCATGCATGACACGTGGCACCTACTAGCTCAAAATGTTGACACCTCATTTTTGCCTTTCTTCATGATCAACAAGTATATATACCCCTAGTTTCACCCCTTGGTGCAATTTTGCGACCCTTACCACCCTCCTACCTTGTGGTATCATGCATGGGGCTCTTGTATCGTGCAGGAAAGCAAGGGTATCGTGCTTAGGCCCTTGGATATTGCCCATAGCAAGAGCATATCGGCCAAGTAGGTGAAATTGGCCATATAAGGTGATATCGGCCAATAGGGTGAAGAGTTGAGTGCCATATCGTTCAAGTGAGTGAAAAATCATGCAAGAGGGTTGGCATATCGTGAAAGGGCACAAGGGTATCGTGCATAGGCCTTGGGTATCGGCCATAGCAAGTGTATCGGCCATACCATGTTGATATTGTCCATAGCAAGTTGATATCGGCCAATTGAAGTGATTTGGGCCACAAGTGAGGGGGTATCGGCCACAAGCAAGGTTGTGTCGGCCAAGAAGAAGTCCATATCGCCCAAGAGTGGTGGGGTGTCGGCCAAGGAGCTAAGGAACTCAAAACTTAACCCTAAGGTGAGGCAATGATCATCTTCAACATTGGATTGAAGCATGAATTTAGGGTTATGATCTACCTTTCTTTTCTTCTTCACCAATTGCTTATCCATGGTGATTCCTTGTATATGAAGGAGTTGTGAACGAGCCTTGTACCTTTGATAAAGTCATCTTCAACCTTAGGAACATGGAGCTTTGGATCTTGAAGCTTTGAAGTGGTTCTTAAGGCGGGTTATATAACTTGAACTTAACCATGCTATTATTCTTCACCTAAATTGCTATAATTAGTGAAATACTTTTAATTCCGAAATTTCCTGAAATAGTTGATGAAATTATGAGTTAAATTAGTTGCTTAGACCTGTTTCCATGAATTATATCAGTTAGAACAAAGGTCTAGAGCTTGAAGATGATGGTATCACTTTATAAAAGTGATATCGGGTGCAAGCACATATACAAGCACCTCTAACCCGATATGATGATGCAACTACTCCACTAAAAAGATATGAATAGGTTTGTAAACCTTATTTAACTATATGGGGGTGTAGTATACACCTCTTTCACGATAGGAAGTCTATTATAGACTCCATGCACGATACAAGGTCAATTGTATACTTGTAAGTTGACAAGAAACCCTAAATTGGGTAACTCGATATAAGTGAAGAGTAACAAGTGTTATTGCATGATATGATCATATGATACATCATTTATACTTAGTATCATGAGGCCTACATGACCTCGTATGACATGGATGCACGATAGGGTTGCACGATACACAACCCTAGACAATATGGTAGCCCAACATGTTGATGACTTGATACCTCTTAAGCATCATGGGCGACACATATATGTACCATGTGCCCATCACAATCAACCCTAACCCAACATGGGTGTTGCAACCTAATTTTTGATGGTGTATCCCAATATGGTTTGGTTCCCTACACTCCTATTGATTTGTATATTGGGTTGAACCTGATATGGCAAACCCTAATCTGTCATGGCCAACCCTAGATGGTGAGCTGCCCGATATGGTGATTGAATGAACCTCTAGCTCAAAATGGTGATGGCTTAGTACCTCATTCATGACATGGGTAACACATACAAACACCTCTAGCCCGATATGGATGATGGTCATATACCTCCAACCCGATATGGTGGTGCTTGTACACCAACAACTCGATATGGTGAACATATGCACATCTTTAACCTTATACACCTTGTAAAGGTGAGGGCAAGACACTCTTAGGAGTGATGAGTGTAACACCAAGTAATGGTGTGGATAATACCTTGATAGGAGAAGCACCTAGAGTGGTTGATAATGGACAACCTTATATCAATAATGCCTTAACCCGAGATGAGTCCATATCATTGATGATGGTTGAATAATTCAAATGTGTGACTTAGGACCAATACATTACATGATAAATGTGATGAGCTAGTGCATAAAGTATTAGGATGGGACATACCCTAATACAAGATAATTTGATGAACTTAAGTATGTTAAAAGTGATGAGAGAAGTGATACATCAAGACATGATAGATATGACATCCAGCACTTCAAGGTTGATGCACCTTAAAACCAATATACTTGGATGAGTAACACATGAAGTGTGTCATGTCAATTGTTACATTGAGATATAATGAGATTAATGCACCTTGATAAGTGTAGGCTAACATACCTTGAGAAAGGGTTAAGCCAAGTTAATAAAATATGATGTAATCATACCCTGATAAGGATGAGAGAGGAACTCATACCTTGTGTTGATGATCATTTAATGATAAACGATGAGAATAAATAAGTATGATTGAATACTTATGATATCAAATATGCTCATAGATGTGTGGAGCAATGAAATATGGTTTGGATCAATAAAATGAACATGAAACCCTAATCGGTTATAAAGGGGAAACCCTAAACCCAATGATGGGAAGGTTGTAATTCTCTTATTGCATAAGCCTTGTAAGGCATGATTAAATACTTACATAGAAAGTATAACGTGTAATGGCCTTGTGAGCCATGTGAATAAGTTTTTGCCTAGTGAGAGGTGACAAGATACTTAATGGGCCTTGTGAGCCATGTGAGATGCTTGTATAACAAGTACCATGTATACCTTGGTCTGAGGACCTAGAGGTATTAGTTACCTGATTAGTGGTAACAGTGTTCTGTGATGAACTAAGGGTTTGAATACCCAGATCCAGTAATCATGATAATGACGATGTGAAGGAATTAGAATTCCCAATAATGTGATAAGGGACTAAGATCCCAAGTATCATGTGTTTTAAAGATTTTGAAAGAACTTGATAAATGTTTTACGCCTTTCTTTGTAGCATCTGTTATAATAATTCTTGTTTGAAACTTGAATGATGCTAAAATAATATGGTAATGCACTTAATTAATCAAGTGGAATCTTATCATGTAGTTCCCTGGCCATAGATCCATCATCGTCAGTAGTTGTTGATGGTGAAACAGGTTTTCCTATGTGATCTCCTTATGAACACATATTGTTGAATATGTGGGGGTGATGGGTGCGAATACCTTACGCCCTGATGAAGAAATTGATGTGAGATAAACATTAAATCTCTCAATCCTTCATTATATGTGTCGGGATGGATGTATCATGAATCTCCTGATGGTGATGAATTCCGGATTGATGTGAGATAAACATTAAATCTCTCGATGCCGAAGAGAGGCAGCTGACGTTGTAACTCTTGTAGCAGTTGCCAGTATACCATGGTAAGCTATGATGAGCAGTTGACATGGTCCTGCTTGTGGTCTCGCACTGACCGAGATGTGGGAGGTCATGGAGTTCGGCTCTTCCATTGACCTATGTATGGTATCGATTTCGACTTCGTAGTGGTCGGTTGGAGTATGAGCGATATACCTCATCTCCTCAGGGCATAAGTGTGATTGTAAAATGTAATCAGCCGTATAGCATATTTGCTTAAGGATTGAATACGAAAATCATTGGTTGATGATACATTACTTTTATACATCTTAAATGGATAGATGTTATACATGTTTTTCATTTTCCTTATAAAATGAATAGATGAATTACTGCTTTATCACATATAGTTGCAATGCTTTAAAAGATGATATTTCTCTATTCTGCTTAAATAGTGATTAAATTCTATTGTTGAATTAAAAAAGAATCCTCTGCTCAGTTATTTACTGTTTACCTATAATAATAGTATGGTTGGCGGAGAGTTATATCTCTCGCTGGGACAATTACAATTGTCTCACCCCTGTGGGACCCAAATTTTTAGGTGGGCGTGCTCGAGGTAGTGGAGACCTTACTGCAGAGGAGGAACAACATGTGAGGCAGCAGTGACAGCTCAGGTTGAGTTTACTATCTGTCATGTCTTGTAGATATGAGTCCTATGTGTCGTATCTGTACTCTTAGGTCCTTGGAGTTGGTTCGTACTAGTTTTATGACCAATAAGAGATTTTGGCTTACGCGCCTCGAGGTTTTATGTTGCTCATGTATAGTTTGGTAAAGCAACTGTTATATGTTATTCTCGAGATGAGATGTACCAGATATGTACAATGTGAATAATGATGTATATAAGGTTTTGGACCTTTTAGTAAGAGTTTTCCTTGGAATGGATCTCTTTGAAAAATGGTTTTAATTTTTAGTGATTTTTGTTAATCTGCTGTTTATGTTTAATTCAGCTTAATTAGTAACAATTTGATTGTCGGTCGTTACAGTTTTGGTATCAGAGCTTAAGGTTCACTGAGTCTACAGAGACATAGGACTAAGGTGTTGAGTCTGTGTTAGTGTCCTCCGGTATACCCTATAGTGACTTCTTCTTATGCAGAAGAAAGGGTGAAGTTTATAAATGACTGGGGATCATGAGGAATACATTGTTGAGGGCAATGTTGTTGCACCAGGAAAGGGTGTAAGGGATCAGGCAAGAGAAGAATGAATGCCTGAGAATTCCCATCATGACCCGATCAGGATAAAGAATCCTATGTTTATGCTCTTGTTGGGTAGGTTAGGACAACAGTGATACATATAGTAGACTGGATACTAACATTACAACCTAGGTTACCAGTCCTCAATGTGGAAACTTTGGGCTTTGGGAAGGGTTCCTGAATGACATAGTCATGTTGGAACAGTGGAAAATGTGGGAAAGATTAACATATGGCGAGAAAGTAGACTCTGCCATAAGTTTAGACAGATAGTATATCTGTGATGGCAGTGCCCAAGAAGGGGCAATAAGCCGAGAATTATGGAAATTTCATTACAATTCCAGAGACTTTTGCCTAGTGGTTCTAAAAAGCCAAAAGTAACAACATGAAACAACTAGACTCTATGGGTTGAGTCAACCTAAAGCGGTGGATGACCGCCAGGGGTAACAATCAGATAGAGATTTTTCATTTTGATATGCCTTCTTTTGATGTTACCTGATAATCCTAAAAAGGATTGCTGTTATGGAATTCCCTATCGATTGTCCTATGGGGACATAGGGAAGAAATGATGAGAACTAGAATTTATATTCTGTTCAGTATTCTTTTAAATGCTCTATAATTGCTCTTATATGTGTAAAAAAGGATGCGGTATAGAAGAGATGCCTGGAGAAAATCGAGGAATGTTAAATCATGTGTTGGTTATTATACGAAAAGTAAGGAATATGATAGTTAACAAAGTGCATACTACTTAATCTCAGTACTTGTATACCCTGGCCAGGTATATAATTATTGGAGATAAGGTGAGTATGGAACTCTTAGATTGTTATCTTTCTGATTACTCTGATCAAGTAGTCATTCTGAGACAATCTAGAGAGTATAATGAAACTGGAAATATGGTATGGACATGTATATCACATCCTAAGTGCAATAAAGTGGAATCTGAGATGATCTCAGATCAATCTGTATGTATGAGGAAATGAAAAGTATAATCCTCATGATAAGAGAATGAGAACAAGGGAGATGATCCCTGTCAGATAAAGCATGTGTGAATAGCAAAGATCTTTTCCCATGATGTGGAAATGGGAAATGTGATAAAAGCACAAAATGCTCATGAACATGTTAGACAATAACAAAGAAAGGAATAATGACATGTAATCATCCTTATAATTCCTATGCCGGTGACAAGGAACCTAGGATGAAACACGAGTAAATGACTCACGAATAGTTGAAAGTTCATGCAATAATCAGAGGAGATGACAATCTCTTCTCTTTGATAAACAACCCTGGATGATGATGGGGTGATAACAGGAATATGTTTCTTTGTGTTCTTTCCTTTCAGAGACATGGCAATCAAGTGAGTACTATGACACTTGATGTGCATGGATTAGAAATAATCCATTGATGGATACTTAGAAAAGTATCAATTTGTCTTGGACTTTGGTTCCAAGATAAAGATATATGTAACAAGTAATGTCCCAAGATCAAAGAAAGATGAGGATGTGATGTGTTTTTGACACATGTGATGGATACCAAGATAATAAATTCTGGTATCTAAGAAGTATCAAGTGATATGGCAAAGTAAAAGAATAACTCCTAATCAACTGATTTATGTGGGTTACCTGGGATGGCCAACTGTGAAATCAGTCTAGTTACATAAAATAGTATGGACATCACATGTTAGGGGTTTATGCTCCGCATAAACATAACATCGATAAGGATGCAATATTTGATAGAACAATTGTAAAATCATTGTGGGAAAAGCTTATCAAGCTAAAAATAATTTCTTAGAATACCCCTATCTAGATCTGTTAAGGCAACTTATATATAACATCTAAAGATACCTCTAAGGTAAGTTCTTAATTGATAAGTAACCTCCCCTTATTATAAGAGAATGTACAACTAATGAGATAGTTGGTACAAGTAGTAAGAAAGTTTAATGTTGTGTCAGTAGATTAGATGACACAGCAGATATATGACAAGACTTGTAGTCACAAGTGGGTGACAGAACATGACTCTGGTCTTTCCTTTAAAAGTAAAATGCTAAATGAGGAGTATGGGAGACTTCCCAGAATCTTGTCACATAAAGTTGTAAGTTGAGAAAGGTGACAAATCAGTAAGGTATGACACCTGAGTTAAATAAGGTATGAATGATGTTTCCCTGACTAAGAAAAGTATTACCTGACATAGAGTTGACTCTACAGTCAATAATGAAAAAGATAGTGGAATATGTGCCCTGTGTGAAAGATTCAATGATAACCCTGTGTGGAAGAACTTTGTGTTGATCAAAGTTCTATGTCATCTCCATGACATTAAGATGTTATGTGGAGACTTTATGGTATGATGAATGAATAATATCTGTATTCCTTTACCTAGGATTTTGGGGACGAAATCCTTGTTAAGGGTTTATAACTTGTAATGACCTTGACCTGGGTTATGAGGTAACCCTATTTGTTTTGGCTAATAAAGTTGCTTAGAACTTTAATATAATCCTCTAAGGTGTTTTGTTACCATGTGACACACTCATGTTTCAAGTTTGGTCCCGATTGAATGTTGTTTGAGCAATTTTCCTTTATTTTGGACCAAAGTGCAATTTGCCCAAGTTGAGGGGATATAATGCAAAATGTCACATGTTGAATGTGCCTTATATGTTTTAGCATCATAATAGAGAGAATGATGCTAGGTGGTGGCTTGTGGAAAGCCTAAATTCCAAGTTTGAACTTGTTTGAACAATGATGGTACCTTATGCACCAATTTTGGTACAAATTATAATTTACCCAAAATGTGGGGTTGATATGCAAATTACCACCTCTAGAGTGTTCCTATTTCCTATATGTATCATTTAGAGGATATAGAATGAATGATACACCATGTTTTATTCCATTATGAATGATGGTAATCTTGGTGATGAAATGACCAAGAAAAAGTTGAATTTGGAAGCTTAACTTGAGTTGTATCAAGTTGAAAAGCTTATATATGAGTTCCTATCGGCCATGGAGCCCAAGGAGGTGTCTCATATCGCTTGTGAGCTCTTGGAAAATGACATATCATGCAAAGAACCTCAAGGAGGTGAGGTGTGACGGCCAACAAGTTTCCTTAGAAAAAGTGTATCAACTCGACTTAAAATAGTGATTAAACCTAGATGACTTATCCAAATGGATAAGTAATGGACGAATTTGCATATCTAGATGATCTCAACTGTTTTTCAGGACAAGATAAATGATGATGCATGCATGGACACGTGTCACCCATGCATGACACGTGGCACCTACTAGCTCAAAATGTTGACACCTCATTTTTGCCTTTCTTCATGATCAACAAGTATATATACCCCTAGTTTCACCCCTTGGTGCAATTTTGCGACCCTTACCACTCTCCTACCTTGTGGTATCGTGCATGGGGTTCTTGTATCATGCAGGAAAGCAAGGGTATCGTGCATAGGCCCTTGGATATTGCCCATAGCAAGAGCATATCGGCCAAGTAGGTGAAATTGGCCATATAAGGTGATATCGGCCAATAGGGTGAAGAGTTGAGTGCCATATCGTGCAAGTGAGTGCCATATCATGCAAGTGAGTGCCATATCGTGCAAGAGGGTTGGCATATCGTGCAAGGGCACAAGGGTATTGTTCATAGGCCTTGGGTATCGGCAATAGCAAGTGTATCAGCCATACCATGTTGATATTGTCCATAGCAAGTTGATATCGGCCAATTGAAGTGATTTTGGCCACAAAGTGAGGGGGTATCGGCCACAAGCAAGGTTGTGTCGGCCAAGAGGAAGTCCATATCGCCCAAGAGTGGTGGGGTGTCGGCCAAGGAGCTAAGGAACTCAAAACTTAACCCTAAGGTGAGGCAATGATCATCTTCAATATTGGATTGAAGCATGAATTTAGGGTTATGATCTACCTTTCTTTTCTTCTTCACCAATTACTTATCCATGGTGATTCCTTGTATATGAAGGAGTTGTGAACGAGCCTTGGACCTTTGATAAAGTCATCTTCAACCTTAGGAACATGGAGCTTTGGAGCTTGAAGCTTTGAAGTGGTTCTTAAGGCGGGTTATATAACTTGAACTTAACCATGTTATTATTCTACACCTAAATTGCTATAATTAGTGAAATACTTTTAATTCCGAAATTTCCTGAAATAGTTGATGAAATTATGAGTTAAATTAGTTTCTTAGACCTGTTTCCATGAATTATATCAGTTAGAACAAAGGTCTAGAGCTTGAAGATGATGGTATCACTTTATAAAAGTGATATCGGGTGCAAGCACATATGCAAGAACCTCTAACCCGATATGATGATGCAGCTACTCCACTAAAAAGATATGAATAGGTTTGTAAACCTTATTTAACTATATGGGGGTGTAGTATACACCTCTTTCACGATAGGAAGTCTATTATAGACTCCATGCACGATACAAGGTCAATTGTATACTTGTAAGTTGACAAGAAACCCTAAATTGGGTAACCCGATATAAGTGAAGAGTAACAAGTGTTATTGCATGATATGATCATATGATACATCATTTATACTTAGTATCATGAGGCCTACATGACCTTGTATGACATGGATGCACGACAGGGTTGCACGATACACAACCCTAGACAATATGGTAGCCCGACATGTTGATGAGTTGATACCTCTTAAGCATCATGGGCGACACATATATGTACCATGTGCCCATCACAATCAACCCTAACCCAACATGGGTGTTGCAACCTAATTTTTGATGGTGTATCCCAATATGGTTTGGTGCCCTACACTCCTATTGATTTGTATATTGGGTTGAACCCGATATGGCAAACCCTAATCTGTCATGGCCAACCCTAGATGGTGAGCTGCCCGATATGGTGATTGAATGCACCTCTAGCCCAAGTACCATGTATACCTTGGTATGAGGACCTAGAGGTATTAGTTACCTAATGAGTGGTAACAGTGTTCTGTGATGAACTAAGGGTTTGAATACCTATATCCAATAATCATGATAATGACGATGTGAAGGAATGAGAATTCCCAGTAATGTGATAAGGGACTAAGATCCTAAGTATCATGTGTTTTAAAGATTTTGAAAGAACTTGATAAATGTTTTACGCCTTTCTTTGTAGCATATGTTATAATAATTCTTGTTTGAAACTTGACTGATGCTAAAAGAATATGGTAATGCACTTAATTAATCAAGTGGAATCTTATCATGTAGTGCCCTGGCCATAGATCCATCATCGTCAGTAGTTGGTGATGGTGAAACAAGTTTTCCTATGGGATCTCCTGATGAACGCATATTATTGAATATGTGGGGGTGATGGGCGCGAATACCTTACGCCCTGATGAAGAAATTGATGTGAGATAAACATTAAATCTCTCAATCCTTCATTATATGTGTCAGGATGGATGTATCATGAATCTCCCGATGGTGATGAATTCTCAATTGATGTGAGATAAACATTAAATCTCTCGATGCCGAAGAGAGGTAGATGACGCTGTAACTCTTGTTGCAGTTTCCAGTATACCCTGGTAAGCTATGATGAGCAGTTGACATGGTCCTGCTTGTGGTCTCGCACTGACCGAGATGTGGGAGGTCATGGAGTCCGACTCTTCCATTGACCTATGTATGGTACCGATTTTGACTTCGCAGTGGTCGGTTGGAGTATGAGCGGTATACCTCATCTCCTCAGGGCATAAGTGTGATTGTAAAATGTAATCAGCCGTATAGCATATTTGCTTAAGGATTGAATACGGAAATCATTGGATGATGATACATTACTTTTATACATCTTAAATGGATAGATGTTATACATGTTCTTCATTTTCCTTATAAAATGAATAGATGAATTACTGCTTTATCACATATAGCTGTAATGCTTTAAAAGATGATATTGCTCTATTCTGCTTAAATAGTGATTAAATTCTATTGTTGAATAAAAAAAGAATCCTCTGCTCAGTTATTTACTGTTTACCTATAATAATAATATGGTTGGCGGAGAGTTATATCTCTCGCTGGGACAATTACAATTGTCTCACCCCTGTGGGACCCAAATTTTTAGGTGGGCGTGCTTGAGGTGGTGGAGACCTTACTGTAGAGGAGGAACAACAGGTGAGGCAGCAGTGACAGCTAATGTTGAGTGTACTGTCTGTCATGTCTTGTAGATATGAGTCCTATGTGTCGTCTCTATACTCTCAGGTCCTTGGAGTTGGTTCGTACTGGTTTTATGATCAATAAGCGATTTCGGCTTACACACCTCGAGGTTTTATGTTGGTCATGTATAGTTTGGTAAAGCAACTGTTATATGTTATTCTCGAGATGAGATGTACCAGATATGTACAATGTGAATAATGATGTATATAAGGTTTTGGACCTTTCAGTAAGAGTTTTCCTTGGAATGGATCTCTTTGAAAAATGGTTTTAATTTTTAGTGATTTTTGTTAATCTGCTGTTTATGTTTAATTCCGCTTAATTAGTAACAATTTGATTGTCGGTCGTTACAATTATGTTCGAGCATCATAGTCCTATCCATTTCTTGTAGTGATCGATTTTTCCTTTCGACTATACCATTTTGTTGTGGAGTGCGTGGAGCAGAGAAATTATGAGTGTAGCCTTGAGATGTGAAAAATTCTTCAAATGAATGGTTCTCAAATTCTCCACCATGATCACTCCTAATTGTACATATTTTGTTTTGTAATAGATTTTCAATCTTGGAACAAAATTTAATAAAAACTTGAATAGTGTCATCTTTGTTTGCGAGAAAGTGTACCCATGTATATCTACGATAATCATCAACAATAACAAAACAATATCTTTTGCCACCAATAGATTGTGTCTGCATAGGTCCAAATAAATCCATATGAATGAGTTCTAGGAATCTATAGGTGCTAAGTACATTTTTGGGTTTAAAAGAGGTTTTAGTTTGTTTACCCAAAGTACATGGTTCACAATTTTTAGTTTGATCAAAAGATAAATTAGGCAAACCACGAACAAGATCATGCTTAACTAGATTTTTGATAACATGTGAACTAGCATGACCTAATTTTCTATGCCATAGTTGTAAAGAATTTTCATTTGCAATTAAGCATTTTCCAACTATAGATTTCATAGAGTTAGGTCTAAGAATATAAAGATTTCCAACTCATTTTCCTTCATAAACAACATTTGTAGTATTTTCTATTAGTAACTTGCAGCAATTTTTGTTGAATAAAACATCATATCCATTATCACATAATTGACTAACACTTATTAAATTATGGTGCAAGCCATCAACAAGTAAAACATTCTTTATTTCAAGATTTGTACCAATGTTACCTATTCCAACAATTTTACCTTTACCATTGTCTCCAAAAGTGACTGTTCCACTCTTCTTTTCCTCAAAAGTTTGAAATGCATCCTTGTTTCCGGTCATGTGTTTGGAACATCCACTGTCGACCACCCAATCCTGCATTAAAATGTAGGTTTTGGTACCCATGTGATGGTTCGTTATGGTTAGGTACATTTAATTTCAAATTGAACATGTTTTAACAAAGAAAGTTGATCAGAACTTCATTCGGTCGACAAAAGTTCGACCGACATGTGTCTCGGTCGACCAATTTGTCGATCGAGAAAGTTGTTGTTTTACAGATTAAAACTGAATAGAGGCAGAAGTCTATTCGGTCGACTATTTTTTGATCGATTTTAGCTCCGATCGATCGGTTCTCGATCGGAATAGTTGCTGTTTTACTAAGATTTTTTCTGCAGATTTTGGTTTGTCACAGGCACTTGCTCGGTTGAAGTTGTTCTCGACTGAGAGTATCTCGGTCGAACTATTTGTCGACCGAATATGTTTCTGTTTCAGTAATTTATTTATATCAGTTCTGAAATTAACACAATACATGAAACTATTTGTTTAGTTGAGATAGGACATTATGATTCTCAGGAATAAGCATTAGATCATATCTCAACTAAAATACATTCAATTTTTCTAAGTTTGAGGTTCGGGAACCCAAACTAACTCAGAATCCTTCTTCTTATAAGGGCATGAAAAAGAGTAATGTCCAAGATGTAGACAAAAATGACAAGAAATAGAGTCAATTTCATTTCCCTTTCTAGGAATTGTGTTCTTAGGTACAAACATAATCTTAGTCTTGGATGCTTTAGCTCTTTTGGGTTGATAGAGTTTTCTTTTTGGATCATATCCTAAGCCTCTTCTTCCATTGTACCTAGAGGAAATTTTCAGAATATTATCAAGAATGTCATTTCCCCTTAAGCCATTTATTTCTCTTTGTAACTTAGCAATCTCATCCTTCTTCTTATTTATATCTTTCCTTGCTTGATCTAAATCAGATAATAGAGAGTTTCTTTCTTTAACAACATTATCATAATCTAGATGATTACATAGAATAGGTTGGGTCTGAAAATTGTTAAGTTTAGCAAGCAAATCAACCTTTTTTCTAGAAAGAAGATCATGATTCGTTTCTAAATTAAGTATCTTGATATTACAATCATTTAAAGATGATGTTAAAGACAAATTTTCAGAAGCAATATTGTTCTTTTCAGAAGAAAGATAATTTAATCTAGCATATAATTCCTCATTAGTTTTGGTGACCTTCTTTAGTTTCTTTTTGCAGTCAACATACTTGTCATGAGTTTCTTGTAAACTAGAAATTAAATGTTCTTTTGGCAAGTCAAGAAGGCTTACCTCTTGGGAATCTTCATCATCTTCTTTTGCCATGAGACACTCCACCTTCTCTTCTCCACTTTTACTCTCACTTGATTCATCCCACACAACTTTATAAGATTTTTCTCCCTTCTTTTTGTGTGAGCTTTTCTTTCCTTTCTTTGCTTTAGGACATTAATTTTTGAGATGTCCTTTCTTTCCACATTCAAAACATCTAGGAGGAGAATAAGAAGTACTAGAAATTTTGTTAGATCTAAATCTTCTATATTTCTTACCATTAACAATTAGGGCTTCTTCTCCTTCTTCTTCACTTGTTTCATCACTTTCTTGCATGATGATCTTTGAAGCTTTTAGAGCCACATCTTTCTTTCTTCCTTGTTGCAGTTCATGCTCTCGTCGTTTCTCTCCCTCCAAGGTTGCCTCATGTGCTTCTAGATTGCCAATGAGTTGCTCCATCCTTAATCGGGAGAGGTAATTTGCTTCTTCAATGGCAGTCACTTTGGGCTTGTACTTGGGAGGGAGAGATCTAAGAATCTGACACCTGGTCTTCCTCACTAATCACTTTGCATAAAGCATTCAAACCATTCACAATAGAAGAAAATTTTGCATACATTTCACTAATGGATTCATTTTGATCCATACGAAATTGTTCAAATTTCTATTTAAGCATTCCGATTTTAGAGTTCTTAACTTGAACAGTTCCTTCATATGTTATAGAAAGTCTATGCCATATTTCATAAGCCATTTCACAATTTGATATTCTATTAAATTCACCAACGGAAATTGAACAATAAAGTATACTTACAACCTTCACATTCATTTGGACAGATTTTACCGTATTAGCATCCCAAACTGCATACTCCGTTTGAGGAAGTTCATAAGGAGTTGATACCATTCTCCATAAGTCCCAACTGATCCCTTGAAAGTAAAATTGCATCCTCCTCTTCCAGTAGGTGTAGTTAGTACCATCAAAAGCTGGAGGCCTAGCCATAAGTGTTCCTTCCAAGTTGAGGTTGTTGAGCAACCCGTCACCTATTCTTCAAGACTTTGTTAGAGTTCCTTGAAGCCCTGCTCTAATACCAATTGAAAAACCACTAGAGGGGGGGGATGAATAGGGTTTTATGATTATTTTGAAATAAATTAACTCAAACAACCACAATTGAAATAATAAGAAGGAGACAAGGTGTTTAGAGTGGTTCCAACCTTAGCAAATACTAAGGCAAACAATCCACTACCCGATTGCTTACCCAACCGGGATTTTGAAAGTATTAAATTTTATTACCTCGCAAGGATATTACATAAAATTACAATACTTTCTACACCCTTTGGACAGCCTTCACCTTGAAGTAGTTGCACCAACCTTGAAGCAGCCTTCTTGAAGTAACTTCAAGCTCCCCCTTGAAGTAGCCTTCCTCTTGAAGTAGCTTCCCGTTACAACAACCTTCTAGAAGTAGTCCAAAGATCTCCTTCTTCACCAAGAAGATCAAACCCTCTCCAATCCGCAGCCTCCAACCCTAGGAGTAGCAAGGAGAGTACAAAGAATAAGAAAGAACAAGAAAGGAAATGGAAATTACAATTACCACTTGAAGCCCAAGGCTTGATTTCCTATATCAAGCGTTTTGATCTCCTAACCAATAAGTATAGAAGTGTAGGTTTAGTGGATAGGAGATGCTAGCCTATAGGACACGAATTTGGAGCAAGGGAAATGAGTAGCAAATGCTAGTGTTGCTCAATTACTCAAAACAGATTGCCAATTGCAAGTGTGTAAGCTCAAGTATTGCACAAGTGAGTGTTGGGGTGTCCTAAGGCTTGTCCTATTTATAGGAATGGCCTACAAGTGCTTAATGACGTTCTAGACACTTTCTAGGGGGTTCTAAGTGCTTAACTAGTCGTTAGGTACACATTAGTTTCTTTAGCAACAACTAGTTAATTAACTCTGAAAATTGTAGATAGAACACTTCTCGGTCGAAGAATGGTCGACTGAGAGTCCTTCTCGGTCGAGGTCTTGTCGACCGAGGGACTGTCTGGAGCAAGTATGTACAACGTTCTACTCCAACTACCAACTACCTTGTCTGCTGTGTCTAACGGCTACCTGGGTCATTCTCAGTCGAAGAGTTTGTTGACCGAGAGTGTCTCGGTCGAGAATATTGTCGACCGAGATTAACCCTATTTCAATGTTTTAAACTAAGTAATAAGTGTGTGTATGAGTGTGCATTTGTGACACTAATGTAGGGGATGACCTATCTAAGTGTTGTGATTGGCTAGGGAAGATCTAACACTTGATTTACATGATATCTAACTACTTGTACATTATACATTTGTACAAGTTTTTTACATTTGATTACATTCATGACTTAAAGCAATTTTAGCATATAGATCTTCCAAGTATTTGTCATCCACCTTATTCCTGCAACACTCAAGTAGCACATTAGATCCACAAGAATGAAATGTTTGTCATTATCAAAACAAAGGGATTAAATGATGTCCATTTAGCCAACACATCCTCCACAACCTGCATTGTGGATGACAAGGATATACCCTCAACTTGCCACTCCCACATACTCAATAGAATGCACTCCAAGTTTCCCTTAGGAATACTCGTTTCACCATCCAACAAGTTCTAACATTGAATATGGCTCTACGACACATGTCACTACATCATTAGAGTTGCACTTGATTAGTTATGCCAATTGGGTGAATTAAGGATGCATCAAACAAGTGGACATACAAACCCTAATTCACTTCTAGCAAGAATATAAATATCACAATTTTTAAAGATATAAAATGTGTGGAACATAATTTCTCATCTCATCATCACATGGTACTATTCACTTTCCATTCATGAGACCACACTAGTCATCATACTATCACAAGATATAAATCCTTTTCACAATATCACATGGTATCAAACCTTATCAACACAAGAGGATTACACCTAATTCAGGGCTCAACCATGCCCAAAGGTAATTAACACCATCATACTATCACATGATATAAATCCTTTTCACAATATCACATGGTATCAACCCTTATCAACACAAGAGGATTACAACTCATTCAAGGCTCAAACATGCCCAAAGGTCATTAAGACCATCATACTATTCCCTGCAAGATCATCATTATCTTTGCATGCCTTATAACAAGGCTCAACAACATCACTTACATATAAAACACCAGATCAACACAATATTGCATTAATGAGCTAAGAAATATTCATAAACAATCATAGTAGGGTTATATTAACATTAATAACATTCCTTTATTACATAAACATGCAAGGAATCTAGATATGATTAACCCTCATCATATTCATAATGCACATGTTTAGCATAAGAAAGTATCAACCATGTGGCTATGATAACCACCAATTAACATATTAAGGTTATGATCATATTAGGGAGGTTATTTCACCATCATTCAATAATATAAGAAGGCTATGCATGAATACTCATCTTTATCTATTTGCATTAGAGTTAGGTTCAATAAGAATATGTTAATGGTACTAATCAACACTCATACCCAAACCCTAACTCACAACATCTCCATTGGATCATCGATGCATAAGGTGAAGCATCACCATCACATTCTATACTATTCTCAAGTATGAATCCACACATAAATTAAGGTGTAACCATCAGGTTATAACATACTAAGGTTTCAACAATAGTAACAAAGTACTCCATGATTGTATTAGTCATTCAAGGACTATTCATACCCAATTACCATCATTTAGTTATATTAAAGATAGGTATAACAAGATATACCTCATTAGGGTTACCCATTCATTCATTATGGTGATTATAAATCATAATAATATGAGGGAAAGGGTAAAACTACAAGTTTAAGGCATTGAACCATCAAATTCTCATCATTAGAATCATAACATTACACTACACGCTTCACCCAAAATAATGGAAATATTGAGGCATCAACTTCTAACCATGAAATGTTGAAAAGGTAAAGCCATTAGTCGTTTACATAAGTAAACACCTTGAATGAATCATCTATAATTTTATTGAGTTGTGATCTATAAAGATCACCATTTAAACCTAGACATCCTTTGATTAACAACAATAAGGGTTCTGTTGAGAGTATGGTAAAACCCACAATCGACTGTTCATTTAAAACAAGCCATCCATTGTCAACAAGTAAGCTCCTTAAGTTGATCATATAAAGGAAACCATCTAAATCACATTATTAGTACCAAAATATTACATTAGCCATCATTCCATTTTATTGGAGGAATAAACATTAGATCTTGACCATTGGGTGGAGTTCATATGTTAAAACCATCAATTACAGTATAGGTCTGACCATTGCGTCAAGTGAGCCAAGAAACCATTGGTCTAAGGCTTAATTGATGCTAAAACTATATGATTAACTCACCATAGGTTTTGGAGGCCTGATCCACCATCATTAGTGACCATTAAGTCACCATAGGTTGTTATATCAACACTATATTCATTAATCAACATCAAATTTCAAACTAATATCACCATTGATTGATAGCATCATTAGGGTACTTAGTTGTTAATCACTAGGCTTATAATTAGGCCAACACCTGACCTAAGGGGTGAACGTAAGTTGACACCCTTGTTTACCACCATTAGTTGTCATGAAGACAACACCATCGGTTGTTGCAATGGTACCACCATCGAGTCATGTGTTTATAGAAGAAATCGACTTTAAATCCTAAAATTGACCATTGGTTGATAGGTGCTTAGCACCATAGATTGTCAAACCAACCTGATATAAGTTATATTATACCTTAGGAATAATGTGCACATAATCACAGGTTCATCAAAAACTGAAATTATAATAGAAAACATTATAAAACTTGAAATCCAAGTCAATCATAGCTTTTTAATGCACGAATCATCATTTAAAAGCAAGAACATGAGCTAGCGAGTTTATGGTAAGAAATAAACGTGGAACAAGTTATAAAACTTGCCTATAATTAGAAGATAAACTCCAAAAAAAAAAAGAAAACATGAGTAGGTAGGGTAGAAAATCCAAGCATAAGTTGTGAACTCGTCCATCTAGCACCTTTCTTAATCAAATGAGCAAACCCTAAGCACAAGGATCAAGAAAGGTAGGGTTTTAGAGCTTTCGAGCAATTTATACCATGGAACAACAAGGTTACAACCTGGACAAAGGTAGGAGGGAGGATAACAAAGAAATAAATGGAGGAAATAAGTAGATTCTTACTCTTTTAGGTCAAGATCACTAGAAGGAAGCTTTTCAAACCATAAAAGGAAGTCAATTGCAACCCTAGATTTTTTTCTTCCAAGAAGATCCCCTCTTTCTTCTTCCTTGCACAGGAAATTCATAGAAGCACAGAGGGAGAAAGAGGATCATAGAAGGAGGGAAGTGATGGAGAGAAAATGGTTCGTTTGGGTGCTTAGGGATAAGTATATGAAACTTTAAGATAAAGAAAAAGAAAAAGTTGAAGTTCTAGTATCTTTCCAAGTGTCCATGGCCTTAAACTATTAAGAATACACAAGCACACACATAAGAAGCTCCCCCACCATCCATATAGACCTGCTTATCTTTCCATTATCTAATTACCAAGCCAATGAAATAATTCATTAGTTGATAGCTACTAAAGGTAGCTCATCCATGAAGGGGTAAACCCTAAAATACCCTTGAGGAAAACACCTTCAAACCAAGGTAGGCGCCCCATGGATCAACAAGCTCAATAATGATGATAGAATATCCAAAGAACATAATTCAAGTGATAAATTTAAAAAAAAACCTCTCAATTAGGTAAATTGCAGAAAAGTCCAAAATGTGCATCAAATTGCATAACTTGCTCAAACAGTGTCCAAATTGGACCAAATTTGAAACTTAAGCTTGTATCATGATTTCAAAGCATAATAAAAGGTTATATTAGGGTTATACGAATTAAATTATGATAATTAAGCTTATTCAACTCATTAAGCAAGTTTAGGGGCCTTACAACTATAAACCCCTAACATGGATTTCGCCCCTAAAATCGAAGGTAAACAAAGATGGGTACTTTCTTTACACCTCATCCTATTACCTTCACATGGTTACTTGCATATCATGGTGATGTCACATAAATCATACATATCTCATCTTGGGTCAGCACAATAACCCCCACCTAAGAAGACATTCTCAATATGGAATGTAGAAACTTGTTGTGTCATTTGTACAACTCTAGTAGTAATGTTTAACTTTAAATTCTAGCTATCATCCTAAAATTATATCTATTGTATCAACACATTACTCAAAAGTCATACTTGCTAGCTTTTTACCAATCATGGAATGTGTCTCATACCATTCCTTGAATCATAAAAAAAGGCGATGTATCCATCCCCCCTTTTTTTAGATACACTGACACTGGAACACTTGTTAGTTCTTTTTCAGCATCAAAAGAAATGTTGACGTCAGCACCTATCATTCCATACAAGGAAACATCATTCCTAGTCAACCTTGTTAGGGGTGAAACAACAACACTATCTTCACCTTACTAGGATTTACACAACCTACTTAGAAGGCATATCATGGTCCCATAAAGACATTTAATCAACCCCATCTCACTCTTGTTCAACTTGTCTCATCGCTATTGCTGCTTCAGCAAACCTAAGGTTTTGAAGAAATATTGATCATATTTTTGACCATATTTAAAATACTTTGACATGTCATCATTCAAAGCTTAATATAACTTGTATGACATGACTAGAACACTCTATTCCTCCTATTCATAAATTCTATTTATACATTAGTTAGTCTAAAGGACATAACTCTAAACTCATCATGGCCATGTGAATCATGTCATCCAATATAACTCTTATGCATTGATATTTGATCATAGGTTTATCTTAAAGGAACAAGGCATCACATATCTACTGATCAACAAACCATCTATCCTTGATAGTGTTCTTACCCAGCTATCACTAGACCATACACAACATTATAGAATCACTTTTGTTTTTCCTTCCAAACAAAATTTAGAGGGTCATCATCAACTCTCTATCTCTCTCTAAGGGAGAGGAATACTTGGAATGTTCATTTAATAAACATCTCCAACCTTCACATACTTCCCATATTGTTGATACATCTTGGATACTAGGATTCATTATCTTAGTATCCACCTCATGTGCTATAAGGAACTCACATCCTTATCTCATCTACTTTTACCAACATAACAAATATCAAGACATATAAGAGGAGTCTTCCTAATTATTGGAAGGCTCAAAAGCAAAATCATCACAAACTTTATGATCTTGGAACCATAGTCCAAGAAACCTTATGCTATAATAAGATATCCACCCTCATGTTTGCAGTGAATACACACATACCAAGTGATAATGATCCACTTGAAAGTTGTACCCTAGAAAGGAAAGACACAAAGGTAAACACACTTCCCATACCATAGTAGTATTTTTCAAGGGTCACTAGCAGAAAGGTAACTAATTCTACTTTTCATTATACAAGTTACAACTTCTTATGTATCATTTTACCTTTTTCATTCTGGGATCCTTGCCATTAGAATAGGAAGCATCATGATTAACATATCTGATTACTCCTTCCTTGATGACTATTTATCCCACTAGGGTATGTTCTCTTGTTTTATTATGTTTTTCAACCACTTATCAACATGTAAATCATTATATTCCACATTTTCTTCATTAAACATGGATCATCTGCCTTAATTTCTTTCAAATTCCATGCTTATTTTACATTAACACTTTCTTACACACATAGGTTGGTCTGAGATTAACTTAGGTTCCACCTTATTCCTTTGTCATTTTCCCCCTTCATCTTCTCATTTTATACTTATCATTGGAGTTCTCTCCATCTTATGTGGATTTCATACCTTGAATCACTTTATAAGCATAGACTTATCTGTATTTTACTTTATTCTCTTCTTGAATCACATCTTCAAGAACTTCTCTTTTGCTTATTTGTATTCAGATTTAGATTTCTTAGTGTTGTGTCTTTCTCTTTAGCTACCAAACATTCAAGTTTTGATAGATTATGATGCAATTCTCATCTTCTTTAAGGATTGAGATATTCACACCATGATTTGTTATTCATTATGCTATTTACATTGTCTCAAAATGACTACTTGATCAGAGTAACCAGAAAGATAACAATCTAAGAGTTCCATACTTACCTTTCTACAATAATTGAATACCTGGCCAGGGCACCCAAATACTGAGATTAGGCAGTATGCACCATATTTTTGTGTCATGTTCCTTAGACATCACCTTAGTCATAAGTCCTAGTGTCCATGTAGACTCAACAAACCTAAAGCTCTGATACCAACTTGTGAGAACCCGTTACACTAAACAACATTACTCAAAACATAAAGCACAATCGACCACTAATTAATCACATACCCAAAAATATGGGTAAATTAAAACTAATTTCAACGTCAACACCTGCTCAGAAACGTTTGCATAAGAGCCCAACATCTTTCTTATATCCATACTATGACAATAATTTGATACAAATTGTTCTATTTTCTTAGCCACAACATATATACACAAGAGAACAGTATTTGTATATGCCACACAAACAAGCATTAATATGCTAACAAAAGTCTGATTCATTTGAAACACCATATACAAATTTTTTCTTGCCCGGACCTGAGAGTACAGGGATGACTCTAGGACACACTAGACATCTAATTAACTTTCTCAAAGATTCATTACTATAGTTCCTCTTTTCCATCACAAGTTTGCTTTTGTCACTTCCAATTGCTTAAAAAGATGTGGCGAACCACAAGGGTGAGACCCATGTCCCAATAAGAGATATAACCTCCAACAAAGCTTATTGATCACAACATTTTAAATAGTAGATAACTAAGCAGTTGGAGTATTTAATAATCAATTGAACATATTGAACAATTTAAGTATACTAAATAAATTAAGCAAATCATCCTAGCAACAAGTATGATCATCAATGCATATATAGATAACAAATATAACTACTTCTCTGGATAAATATCTACTCAAATATCATCAAATTGCATCTAATAACAATCATTATCATTAATCTGACTATCATCATATTTCTTTCTAATAATACAAGCAATCTAGTAGCATAAGCATCCCTGAAATCATGAATATGTCTAGTATCATAACATGGCTATCAATATTGGCATCTCAAATAAAGTGAACAGATCTATATCATAAGTAGAACTAACATCATAGCACAATTAACTGCATAGGCATGATTAGCAGTTTAAGCATTTATAATTACATAGGCATGGCTAGCAATATTAAACATAGCTAGCAACATCATCTTAACCATCAATGTTAGTATATTTCACAACATAAGCATGTTTACAACATGAGAATAACTACAACATAAGCATATCTATTATCTCTTATTGTACTATACACGATCTCAATGAAAAGAAAGCAAACAAGGGTTATCATCCAATATGAAGCATTATGTATAACCCTAAATAGATATGCTAGACGACTGCCTTACATCATTTATTACGCCCTGCGGAATTTGAATCGTACCATCCAAATTCCAACCGACCCCTGAGAAGGGCTATTTGGTTCCATACAAGATCTAGGAGTGTCATTATCCTAAGATCTCTTCCCCTCGATCAGTATGAGTAAAAAGGCAGTGACATATCAGTCAAAGCTACCACCACAGTGTCATATAGTCAAGCTACTAACCACTAGTCCGCCCTTGGTACAGGTCACGACACTAGAAACCAGGATATACAAAACCCTCTAATCTGAGGTACAACCACAGTTGTCCTCAATTACATCAGATGTATGAGGCATGACCATAGCCATCCTCCACAACCTGCATTGTGGGTGATAAGGATATACCCTCAACTTGCCACCCCTACATACTCAATAGTATGCACTCTAAGTTTCCCTTAGGAATACTCATTTTACCATCCAAGTTTTGAAACTGAAGATGGCTCTACAACACAGGGAACTACATGATTAGAGTTTCACTTGATTAATATGCCAATTGGGTGAATTAAGGATGCATCAAACAAGCAGACATGCAAACCCTAATTCACTTCTAGCAAGCATATAAATATCACATTTTTTAAAAGATATAAAATGTGTGGAACATAATTTCTCATCTCATCATCACATGGTACTATCCACTTGCCATTCATGAGACCACACTAGTCATAATACTACCACAAGATATAAATCCTTTTCACAATATCACATGGTATCAACCCTTATCAACACAAGAGGATTACACCTCATACATGGCTCAACTATGCCCAAAGGTCATTAATACCATCATACTATCACATGATATAAATCCTTTTCATAATATCACATGGCATCAACCCTTATCAACACAAGAGGATTACAACTCATTCAGGGCTCAACCATGCCCAAAGGTCATTAAGACCATCATACTATTCACTACAAGATCATCATTATCTTTGCATGCCTTATAACAAGGCTCAACAACATCACTTACATATAATACACTGGATCAACACAATATTGCATTAATGAGCTAGGAGATATTCATAAACTATCATAGCAGGGTTATATTAACATTAAGAACATTCTTTTATTACATCAACATGCAAGGAATCTAGATATGATTAACCCTCATCATATTCATAATGCACATGTTTAGCATACAAAAGTATCAACCATGGGGCTATAATAACCACCAATTAACATATTAAGGTTATGATCATATTAGGGAGATTATTTCACCATCATTCCATCATATAAGAAGGTTATGCATGAATACTCATCTTTATCTATTTGCATTAGAGTTTGGTTCAATAAGAATATATTAATGTTACTAATCAACACTCATACCCAAACCCTAACTCACAACATCTCCATTGGATTATGGATGCATAAGGTGAAGCATCTCCATCACATTCCATACTATTCTCAATTATGAATCCACACATAAATCAAAGTGTAACCATCGGGTTATAGCATACTAAGGTTTCAACAATGGTAACAGAGTACTCCATGATTGTATTAGTCATTCAAGGACTATTGATACCCAATTACCATCATTTAGTTATATTAAAGCTAGGTATAACAAGATATTCCTCATTAGGGTTACCCATTAATTCACTATGGTGATTATAAATCATAATCATACAAGTGCAAGGGTAACACTACAAGTTGAAGGCATTGAACCATCAAATTCTCATCATTAGAATCATAAAATTACACTATACGCTTCACCTAAAACAATGGGAATATTGAGGCATCAACTTCTAACCATGAAATGTTGAAAAGGTAAAGCCATTGGTCGTTTACACAAGTAAACAACTTGAATGAATCATCTATAATGTTATTGAGTTGTGATATGTAAAAGTCACCATGAAAACAAACCCTACAAGCTAAACTGCTTGCTTCACTGTATCTATGTCTAAAAGCCAAACAATTTCAGGGTCAGATCCACAGTTTACTATAATGCACTCATGAAGCAGATCAAAGTCTTCATGTTGTGCAAGTGTTGGAGGGAGAATGAGTTGACTATTCATTCCTTAATAATAATTTGGTTGATTCTTTGATCATTTTTCAATGCCATCCAGAAAATGTCAGCTCTAGTTCAGTTCCCAGCAATTGAAACCTTGATATTCCTATTACTTCGCTTATAACATGAATTCAAAATGGGTCACGAGCTTCATGGCACATAACTTCTTAGTTAATGATTCCTGAGTTTTGAGTCTGATTAATTTTTTTTGTAAGTGCATACCAAAAATGGAGTCAGAGGGAGAGCCAAGTTGATGCCAGATAATTTGGTTGGACTATACATTAGACTTTCTATCTAATTTTCTCATCTAGTTTCTTCCTGGTTATCCAAAAGAAATAGGATCTCATTTGTTCCGCTGATGAGATTAAAGGATGCTGCAGGAATGGAAAGAGGGGATCTACCTACCAAGTATCTAGGGGCTCCTCTAGTTGTAGGTAGAGTTAAATCCAAGGACTACAACCAGCTGATATACAATCTTAGGAACAAAATTGAATAATGGAGTGGCTTAAACTTGTCAATGGTTGGGAGGCTTGTTCTTATTAGAATGGTAATACTGGCTATCATCAGATTATGGGATACCATGGGATACATTCTGAACCCTATCCTAGATAACATCTGATCCCTTACTATTAATTTCCTTTGGGTGGGGAAAGCTCACAGGGTGGCTTGGGAAACTATTTCCAAACCTTATAAACAAGGAGGCATGCAGATCATGGACCCTTTCATGGCCATGGAAACTAGCACCAAAAAGAGAGTTGATAGATTTATCCAACACTTGGAAAACTACTGGGTGGTATGGATGAAGAAGAGGTATACAAATACATTGTTGATCACGAATGGTTGTAATCCTTCTAGAGTTTGGAGAGCCATGTTCTCCTTTGTCGCTAAAATAACTTCCCTTTATAGTGTCGATGCTAATGGTGGGTGGACTGTCTTAGTCCCTCCACCATTAATCAACACTAATAAAGGGGATTCAAGCTGTGTAGAACATGCTGATATCATTTGGGGCAGGTTCCACTGTCCTAAATGGAGTACTCTAGCATACCGGGCCCTTCTTAACAAACTTCCAACCAATGACATGTTACTAAGATGGGGTTTGCAAGTAGACTTGAGTTGCTGCTTGTGCAAAGAAGCTGTAGAAACCAAAAACCATATATTCTTCGACTGCAGATATACAAAACAGATGCTCAAAATCATCTTCCTTAGAAATGGGTGGCAGTATAATGGCTCGAGTAATCCTCATGCTTTGTTGAGATGGGTAAAAAGGTAGAACAGGAACAACAAATTCTCTTGTAGCTTCGCTAATCTTTGCATCACATGTCTGATGTACTCTATCTGGAATGAAAGAAACAGAAGAACCCATAATAAGGGAGACATGGAAGCTCTTAAGTTGATTGATGTGTTTTCCACTAACATTATGTGGCATGTAAAGTATAGGCAAGAACTCATTGCTAGCTTGAGTTCGATTACAAGAATATACTAGGGATTTTTGTATAGAGCCCATGTATAGTTCTATGCCTTTTTAGCTTGTTTGGTTTTGGGATCTCTTTTCGAGATGCCCTGCTTTGTTTGTATAGTGTAGCTAATACTCTTCTTTTGGCAATATATTTACCATATTCCAAAAAAAAGTTTTGGATTTATTATGCATGTGTATTTAGAAAAGGACAAATCTCAAAAACACGAAGACTCAAATATCATGACTAATATAGGTACAAAAATAGAAGTAAAACACATGGTAATATTGTATGAATTTGGGTGTTACTCTTGAGAAATACGGGCACAGAGAAAGGCAATGAAAACAAAATTTTATCTATATGGATTTTCTATAACTGCAAGATCGCATCAACTACTATGAAATAGGAAAGATGGTTTAATGAGTTTATACCTGGTCCTGGAGCAAAGTCCAACGACTACCTCTCATTGCAGTGCAACTATCTTCTCATTGCTCTTGGACGGTGTCTATGCAACTCATGGTCTTTACCACGAACATCATACTCGAATGACGTCTGTAGAAGCTCCTAGTCTTACCATGGACTGTAGGTGACGTTGTCCTCCTAGCGCCAGACAACAACCTCCTTGCCTTTAGAGAAGTCCACACAGACCAACTAGAACTCATGTTGTTCTAGTAGAATAGCCAGGAAGGAGTTGTCCCTCTCATTGGTATACTAGTCATCAATTTACTCTCCCACAATTATTTCTCCCTTACCATCTCTCCCTTTAGCGGGTAGGACTTGCTCGGGCTCTCTTTGGTTACCACAACCAGAGAAGACAATAATTGTTAGAGGGAATTGACTTGTGTTCTGGGAAGCTACCAGTACCTCTCTATTTATAGGCGGGATTAGGGTCTAGGTTCTCAATCTGTGTGGGAGTGGAGGTACCGAAGATATGAATTTTTGCAACCTACGAATCCCAAAATAGTCAGTTGGCAACCAAACTGGTTGGTTCACTCGTGAGATAGTCAGTTATCTGCCCAAACTGGTCGTTTCACCAATTTCCTAATGACACATGAATTTGGCAAATTCATTTCCAATTAATGCAAAACATTAATTCTTGTACCAATCGATTTGAACAAGTGATACGAGTAATCTTTCATCGCGAAGTCAGGAAAGCTACTAGAACCTTCGGTCGACATATCTGAGATGATCGGTTCACCAGGTGAACAAGTCGTCTGGCTCATCCTGAGCCAATTGGTTCACCCAATGAGCCAATCAGTTGGTGTCCCGTTTCATGCAGAACTCCAGCCAATTCAATTCCAATCAACTTGACACTCCAAATGGCTATCTCACTGGGTGAGTTGATCGGTTGACAATCTAGTCAACTGATTTTTTGCTTGAATTGAATACCTAAACACTTTAGTAATCAATTTAATCATCATTTATGATTAAACTCCTCTTCTAGATGAGTTCCTATATGTGTGACCCTATAGATACCACATCACGTTGGCAGTGAATGTTCCCAACTAACTTATGACATCACAAGCAAAGAACGGTGCCTAGTCGCATATCAGTGCTACCCAAGTGAATGGAAAGTTGGATAACAACTTCAACCTAAAATCTATCTAAGGTGTTGCAATGATTGTATAACTCCTTTGTCTCTGATATCTGAAATGATCTTGAGGCATGGAATCATCATCCTCTCAACATTCAATCCATATTCATTGAACCAAGAGCAGACTGTCTGAGATATATGTGACCTCAATATTATATATTGATTCACATGTGCATGCACATGCATTTCTTAGTCTCACTTATCAAGTGGCTAGGATATCAAACTCCAGTAGGAGAGACAAATCCCATCTACATCACTCACAGTAAATCCCCATGTGTCACATCTACCTAGTCATCACCTTTATGGCAATCCTTATTTTAGGGTTACATTTGATGATGTCAAAGTATACCATGAAATGTGATGAGTGTAGTAACTTTAGGTGTAAGAACCACAATCACCACCTTCACTATGAGAGACAACTATGACCATCAATGATGGTTTCCATGTGTCACTCTCAAGGTGGGTCTGTCTAACACACTATTCTACAATATGTATTTGTGTGCTTGGTTTGATATGCCATATCATGACTATTGAGATTCTATCATCAACCAACCCACACTCCAATCTTTTGTGTTGTTGGTGTCTATCTACCTTCCACATTAACAACTGACTAGTGACATAATAAGAATGTACATACTCTTAGCATTTGTATGATCTCATTGTTCAAGTCATGTACTTGAAGACATACATCATTGAGTATTGTCATTCGTTAGACATCCATAATGTTTCCTCATTATCTCATAATTGAGTGAAATCATAATGAATTGGAAGCTTGGCTTTATGCTTATTAATCAAATCCTTTATGTTATATGCCATGCCAAACATCATATAATTGGATCTATGGGCATCCCTTACAAACAATTATTAACCACTCAAAGCTTATAACTTGCTTGTCCTCAAGTTAAGATAACTTTCAAATTGAGCATGACAATAATCTCTAAGGTTAGGAATAACATTTTCAAACCATAAGTTGTCCATGACAAATTATTTTAGAATGAAACCCCACCATACAAACAAACCCGCCACTAAGATAAAAAAACTACCACACATGTTTAGGTGAATTCACTACAATCCAATAAGATTTGAAGGGATGCAAACCATATATATAAGCATGAAAACATAGTTAGTTAGGATATCGGGAAAATGATGAATAAGAGCAGTGAGATGTCATCAGGAATTCATGTAAACTAATCAAGAACAACACACCTCCCACTTATTTGTTTTCTAATGCAAAAGTAAAGTAAAAATACTTAATGACTTATGAGGATTCCAATATGCATCAAGTTGGTCCGTTTAAAGAATAACAATCATTGAAATCCAAGCTAGTTGGATCAAAACAATGAGACAACCTCCTTGTACCATGCTCAAATCAGCCCTGCTATGGGGAGGTCCCATTAGTCTCCTAGGGATTCCAAAAGGCTCTCTAATGACTTTTGTATGACACTACCAGGCATGACATACCCACATTTGTGAGCATTATCATACACCCACTGGACATCTCTTCAACTCTACTAAAAGGGGAAAAATAAACCACTAATGTATTTTATTCACTCTCAAGCTTTTAACACTGCATTGTAATTAATTCGGTATGTGTGTTAGATATTTTTATGATTCTTCTTCTCTTATACAAATTTGAATCATTTTTAGATTTTGGGCGGCCAAACCTCTTGTGCTTATTTTTGATGTTTTTAACTCAATATAATGTGGGAAACCATGAAGTCCACCACAGTAAACAATCCATCTTGATTTAACTCAAAACTCATCATTGCTTGCTCAAAATATATGTGAAGATTTTTATATGGTTCAAAGATCCTTAAAATATTGTCAAATTTGTGAACACACTGCTCAGAGTTTTGATCTTACACTAGTTGCAATAATTGGGCACATCATTCATAACATGAAATAGGTAAACAAGTGATTTTAAAGTTTAAACTGTGGGTAACAACACGTAACCTTAGAATTTATCACTAAAATTATAGAAGGAGTCGATGAGGTAAATGAAGCTTGAAGTCAAGAAAATATAATAACGATGGGGTGATGAGAATTGCATGAAAGTTTGAAAGTTTTTTTACTGAACGTAAGAAAGTAACATGGATGCATGCATGAAAAGAAAGACAAAGATACAAGAGATTGAAGGGCGTACCACTATACTATCCCAAGCTTAAGATTTTTCTCATCCTCGAGAAAATTCTAAAGTTAAGATAATAGAGATGGTGTCTATTTTAGCCATGATTGGTATCTGTATGGCCCACTCCCCACTTCCTTTGATGTACAATATAGATGCAAACATAATTTGCCTAATGTGAACCTTAAAAATAGAAAAAATGCATTGGGAACAGGCCAATCTTGGGGTTTTCCATCCACACTGCGACAGAGTGGATTGCTCGCTTACATGCGCACCAAAAGATAAATCAAGTATAATCGTGGAACATAAAGGGATATCTAGACATACACCATGACATGGTGAAAAATAAAGAATCTAGTATGATGCATTAATTAATTTATTTTATTTAATCAACAACTACCAAACTAGTAAAGAAAATTATATTGTTTCTAAAAAGAAAAAAAAACTATTATAAAGGGAAGGGTCTCTCTCGATGATACTGCAGACACTTGGATTGCAAATCCTAAGATCAGGACCAAAGTCAATTGTGTCTTGCATATTGTATCTTTCATGTATGAGTAGAATGTAAAGAGTGGTGAACCTTATAAAGTTTGAAATCGAAAAATAAAATCAAGGACTTGGTGACTTCATCTTCATAGTAATCTTGAAATGAGTGCCTTAGCATAACATCCTCAAGATATCCTTCAAGGTATGTATTTGAATAGTTGGGCCCTATGATGCTAACACACTAACTGATGGAGGAAAGAGGCTTCAAACCTGAAAAATAATTATGTTCCTCACCCTCCATCTTCAAATTTGAGAATGGATGGTTTTCCTTATACCCAAGTTGAATATGGACCATCCAATCATCCTCTATACATGGGGTAATCTTAGATGAATCAAGTTATAAATCCTTCAATCCAAGCTTGTCATTGAGTAAGGGGGGGGTAGGATGTCCTCATGAGTCACAACCATGTTCTAAAAGTTTGTCAAAATTGTGTCTCTCATACTGTCATCACCCTTTAAGGGGGAGGGGGTGAAGTGAAAGTATAATCATGCGAAGTCAGTTGGTGGTCATCATAAATAAGTTCACATTCCCCAAATGTACAATAATCGCCATCTTCATCATATAAACTGTTCCATCTCAAAGTAGATGATATGTTAGTAACAAATGACAATTCTCAACATGTGGGTTGTCACTCTGGGTTGGGACTGAAAATAAGGTGGACAAGTCAAGAGAGTCATCAAACTAATCTGTAGGATGATACGTGGCTTCTTGGTTGTCCAGTGGTATGTGAATATCTCCATCATAAATTTTCATGTAAGAGTATTGTAAATCTTCCACTAGTGGCCGCACTAGATTAAATGAGTGGAATGAAGGGGTCTCTTGGGTATGGAAATATTTACTAAAAATTCTGGGTGGGTCCAGTGGAGGATCCGAGTAAGGAACTAATATGAATTCCTCATTGAGACAAGTAGATTGGGTGTGATGGCTGAAATATTCATACATGAAAACTAAGTGTGGATGTGATGTTTAGACTAGGGTGTGTTGGTGAAGCTCTATTCACCATTGTATGTGATGCGTTGATGGTGGGACTGAATGTTTGTCAACTCTTGGATCATTTGTTTCCTCTTGATAATAGCTAAATACATATCAATATGATATTGGAAATAGGAAAACATGGCTAACTTGAGAGCATCAATATTTTCTCTTGTATTAGTAGTTTCTCTCATAAGATCTTGGGTAGAAGCCTAACATGTGATGTGGTAGCAATGAAAGAAGTAGATGAAGTTGGTGGAGGTTGATATAAGGCTACCAAATGAAGTGTATGGTTCTCTATGATGAGACAACATAGTGGACTTTTGAAGAAGTTAGGGGAGGAAGATGACAATATGGTTTGCCTTTCTTGGCTAGATCCATGGCTGTAAGAAAAAATAATAAAAAAAGAGAGTGAAATAATTTATGTATATATATAATTAAGTCTATTGCTAAACTTAATAACACTAACTAAGTGTAAGTAGAATTCAAGTTCTTAATCATTGTTTGTTTTCTTATCCCCGACAATGGTGCTAAAAGTTGACTAGTCTTGAACGTGGGTCAAAAGTGTAAAATAATTTCCTAGTCAAATTGTTACATCCCGATCTCACAACTACCATTAATCATGAGATCAGGGCATAAATTGAGGATTTAACGTAATACAAAGATCACCCTTAACTTTTTTCTTCTTTTTCAAACTCTTTATTTTCTTGCATTGAATCACATAAACAAACTTTACAAGAGAATTAAACCTTGATTACTCTAACATGATCTCAACATTAATGATACACATCCATACATTCATTTTGTTTCTCACACTTCCATGTACATACAACATAATAATCAAATTCATTCTCTCTTATTAAGGAAACAAACATACAAAACATCATTTACAACTCTCTCACATCTACACAAGGACCTAGAGTGACAGGGACTGACTAAACCTAACTATACTCAAACTTAACTCTTATGGCAGATCTACTCTGATGCAATGATATCTTCTTCAAGTCCATATGATTTCCCTAAAAATTTTGAGTAGAGGGGTGAGCCTACTCGCTCAGTGAATGAGTACTTCAAAGAAATAGTCTAAAGCACTAATATAATTACAAATATACTTTTGAGCAATTGATATCAATTATAACAGCAGAAAGCTTTAGAGAGTCTAATAATTGACAATCATAAATATGGCAGGATACTCTAAATATCCATAAGAGTGAATCAATATATGAAATGTTTGATTGATCATAAAGAGAACTAATAATTAAGAAACATACAAAGAATAATTGAATAACTGTACACACTTGTTTGACCTCTCATTTATTTTATTATGCCCTGATCACATGTAGTGTACTCTACATATGAAGACTCATAGTGCACTACGATCACACCGTACAAGACTTAGCGGACACACCTGGGAAATGCTAAGTCTGACTACTCTCCTGGTCTGCAACAGGGAAATGGCTCTCTGGCCTAAACTGGACTCCTCCTCCAACCTGAGCACATAGGCGGAGTGTCAAGCCACCTCTTGACTTTTCTGTACTCTAGTACCACCAAGACTTCTGGTTGATGTTGGACACTGCAAACTATAATTTAAGGAGACTTCCACTAGGGCTTCATCCCCCGTGCCACCTGATAGCACCTTCCAACCCATGTATACTGGACGCTGCCTGGGTTAGGTCGTTTCACCCCTAAGGCAGAGACCTCACATAGGGGTTCTACGGTGTTCAGGGCTCCTAAGTCTATTATTTTATTATTCCTAGAAAGCTCTTTCTACATTGTACCCTTATCTTACTTATACTTGACTCTGGTATCTCTATGGTGTTGCGTCTACTTATTTGAAGTTATAATACAACATGTATATCATTCTAAACTTGGCAGAGCAGTATATTCAAAACACTGTAATATATTGAGTAATCAACATACTATACATGCAGACAAACTAAAATTCTTAAATAAATAGATTTCATGTCCACTTGGCACATACACACTAGAATCGTGCATATCAACCCAAATCTTGAGTTGTGCATCCCATAACTCAATTAAGAGTTAATTACTTATCATGAAAATAATTATTAATAATAATTGAGAACATTGATATCACAATACTTGATTCATTGAACACCCTACCCTTAGGGTTTCATTTAATCACCACAAATGCTATAAAGAAAGGTGTAATGCATCTATCACGTACTTTTCAAATCTTTAAAACACATGATACCTGGGATCTCAATCCTTTATCACATTACTGGGAATTCTCATCCCTTCACATCATTATCATGATTACTGGATCTGGGTATTCAAACTCTTAGATCATCACATAACATTGTTACCTCTGTAACAGGTAACCATTACCTCTAGGTCCTTAGACCAAGGTATTCATTTCACTAGTTGTACAAGTATTCTCATTGCTCACAAGGACATCACACATCTTGTCACCTCTCACTAGGAAACAACTTATTCACATGGCTCCCATAAAGATTGCATACAACATAAACATTCATTGAATAAAGACTACTATCAACAAATCATATAAAATCAATATATGTATGAAACCTTGGAACTGAGTTGAATTTGGATTTCCATGCCATTCACTAGGATATTATGCATCAATAATAACATTGAATAAATAAAGTCTATCATGTCAAGAAAACGCCTTCAAATGGATTTCACGATATCTATTCAAAAATATCCAACTTTCCTCGCATCTAGGGTTTCACCCTCTTTACTGAGATATCAAACAAATACTATTCACTTTGAACAAAATCCAAGATAGTATCTGACATATATGTACTATGAATTTAGATAAACAATCATTCATAACCAAGGGGATCTAGATAAGCAATTTTCTCTATTTACTTATACAGCAAATTTCAGTCATAGACAAATTCCCTACATTTCAGTTTACCCTTATAACCTCTGTGAATACTTAGGAAATTCTCATTAGGATGCATTTTTTACATTTCTAATATGATTTTATCATCTGAACTTCATCCAAATAGAGGAAGAATCCATTTCATATCATTTTGCAACAACTTAGAACAAATAGACAATTCAGGGTTTATAGTCGCATACTAGCAATTAAAGATAATGAATGAATTAACCAATTTTCATGCAATATACTGTTTAAAGGAAGTTCCCACTCACCCTAAGGTTTGAAAACACCTTAAAAACACAGCTCATCCCTGAAAATCTCGATATCATATCAAATCCCTAGCAATTCACCCGATTCTTCTTCCTTTCAACTCGGAAAGAGTGATTATGAATAAAGAGTGAGAAAAGGACTTGATTTGATATGATTTTGAATCCAAATAGGGGAGGGGAAGAATTTTGACATGTGAGAGAAGATTCACCATGAAACTATATCCAAAGAAGCTAAACTTACATGATTTCATCATTCCTCGGACCACAAAACCCTAGGTCAACATCTCCATCAATTTCTCCTCTCAAACCCTAACTCTCCCTCTCTCTCTAGGATTTCGTTTATTTGGTTTGAATCAAGAATTATGAGATCTGCTAGTGTTCTAGGTTGACCATATAGAGCAATTGAGCTACTTGGGTCAATTGCACATTGACCCCTCACTATACTTTTTCTTATTTCAGCTGAATTTTCTGTCATAAAAATATTACTATAATTCGTTTACTAATAAGGTCTAAACACATCCAAAAATTATTAAATTTTACTTGTTTTTTATAATTGAGTTTTAGATCTCCAATTAAATTTTTAGACCATTTAGAGTTACCAATAAATAATTAAAAATAAAACACTACACTGTTGAAAAGCACTCTATTAGCATTTTGGTCGAAGTATAGTTCGACCGAGAACCACATTCAAAGAACAATAAAAAATTCTAAAATTTTTCTCCAATATGCATGATTGAGTTATACATATCATATCCAAAATTAAATTAAATAAAAATTTGTAGAAAATATGAAAAATCATTTACCAAACTGCTATCCTAATCAAATTCCATATCCATGTACTATCAAAACCCTAATTTTTTCCGATTAGGGTTTACATTTCTCAAACCCTAATTCTTCAAACTAAAATCATAGTTAGAGTTTCTTATTAGGTTTGAAACATCACAATTGATCTACTATCATTAATCAAGTCTAAATGATGTTCAATCTAATCAAGCATGTAATCATTCAGGTAAACCCTAGTTTACCAATTAAGCATAAATGTGGTCATTACAATTCTCACCCCCTTAAAAAGTTTCTTCCCCGAAACATGAATACACAAACAAAGTATATTCAAAGTTTATTTTAAGCTTCTAAAATCTTACATGTTATTACATTCTTGTATTTTATACTTGAATATAGTTTTCAACGTTAATCCCTTTATTTCTTTTCTAATCACAACATGTTAAAACAATTCTCAATGATAACAAACAAATTCTCTATGCCACAATCAATCATAGAGTAGATAGAGAAGCAACCATTTCAATATTTTCATACTCTTGAGGTGTTACCTCAATATTGAAAATCTGATCCAACCATATCAATTCATACGGATCAATATGTACTATTGTTATGTATTACCTCTAAGTCACAAAAGATAGTTCACCATGTTGTTTTAAATTTTACTATTGTTCTACTCAAATAGCAAAGTAGTCTTGAGTTGGAAGACTAGATTCAAAAACAATTTACAATACTACTGACGACATCCCCATTGCATCATGGATGCATGGTGAAGCATTACCATCACATTCCATATTATTCTCAAGTATGAACCCACACATAATTCAAGGTGAAACCATCGAGTTATAACATACTAGGGTTTCAACAATGGTAACAAAGTACTCCATGATTGTATTAGTAATTCAAGGACTATTCATACCCAATTACCACCACTTAGTTATATTAAAGCTAGGTATAACAAGCTAAACCTCATTAGGGTTACATATTAATACAATATGGTTATCATCCCTTCTATTCATATGAGTGAATAGGTAAGACTACCTTATTCAGGGTAACCCTTTATTTGTTCCATCATCATTCAACCCATATCACCATACCACAATTATATAATACTAACATGGATTACTTGTATGAATGACTTAAACTATCAGACACCTTTAATTGACATATTGCTTGCACATGTACAACTGAAATCATATGTAAAACAAATTTCCATCCCTTAGTATACCTTCAACAAATTATACTTCTAAAAAAAATTCACATATTACTAAAAGCCATTGTTATCTCTTATCTCTCTCCTCATTCACTACTACTTACTTTTTGCTACTTATCCTTCTCATTTTAATCATGTAGATTAAACATTCCTAAAATTGAAACATACAAGGTACAAATAGATTATTCATCATTCTTGCTATCACTGTAAGAATTTATCTCATATCACACTTCTCTTGTATTGTATTTCTCCTTTTGTTCAAAACAAACTTGTTACATTTCAAATTTATATCTTACTCTTTGCTCCAAATCATTTCCATATTGCTTATCTACTTTTCAGATTAGCTACCTTTAAACCCTGGATTACTATTAGTGCTAATTTACTTCTCATAGTGCAAATCTCATGATCTTGTTTTATAGAGATGCTAGTATTCAAGGGAAAATCACTAGTGACATCCCTTGAACTACTACAACTCTAAACATTCTAGGGTTTGGTCCTTATCAATAGCATGATGTTATTGTGGTGTAACTTTGCTCCCTTAATTTGAAATTCAAACTTTGGATCTCACAAGTTTTACTAAGGTCTTTCTTATCTTATCAATTGAGTTTTCTTTCTCTTACTTGGCCTATTCACATAGATTACATTCTCAATTTACCCCTCTTGGGTTTCGTCATCATATTGTGTGTCATTATTACATTCACTAAATGTCTCTACCACGATGGTTATACATCATATATGATTCATTTTCTTATCACTTCATTCCCACACTGCTCCCATTAAGGAAGATATGAAAGAGAAGATGATTTTTAGACTTATAATTCTTATCTTCAAACATTCAATAATACATTTCTCATATGTAGGTTTAATTAATTATCAACAAGGATACTTGACTAATTAGCACTTTCTTGAATCTCACAACCTCTTTCTTTTATAATCTATATTACTCCATTATGTTTCAAACCCTTCCTTACTTTCCATAATCCCCTTATCATATACTACTATTCCACATGTCATCTTTAACTTCTAGTTTTCTCTTATGATCATGTTGCTTCTTTTATGTGTATGATCATGTATACCATGTTGCATATATTTCCTTTTATCCTTCTACTAATGTAAAGTTGAAATTCTAAATCAATAATCTCTCTACTAGTATCACCTCATGTTTAATACATTACGTATCCTTCATTTTAAATCAAATGACTCATGCATGGGTGGAACATAGTTTCTCTTTCAATCAAGTTTTTCCTTCCTGAATATAGTCTACCTTTGTATGACTTATTCATTTATTTAGCTACACTTTTGTTCTTCTTTTAGAAACTAGTTTTTTGTTCTATAGAGACTTAGAATCCAAAGGCCGTAAGGATGAATGTATTAAACTTATTAATAAAGGAATACATTCCATGCTCTCAATAATATCATAATCCTCATTCCTTAATCAAGCTCATCATTTACAACATTTATCTTTGTTTTAACTTAGTTTCTTATCCCAGTCTTATGATTTACATATGATTTTAGTTGTACATGTGCAAGCAATATGTTAATTAAAGGTGTCTGATAGTTTAATTCATTCATACCAGTAATCCGTCTTAGTATTATATAATTGTGGTATGGTGATATGGGTTGAATGATGATGGAACAAATGAAGGGTTACCCTAAATAAGGTAGTCTTACATATTCACTCATATGAATAGAAGGGATGATAACCATATTGTATTGATATGTAACCCTAATGAGGTTTAGCTTGTTATACCTAGCTTTAATATAACTAAGTGATGGTAATTGGGTATGAATAGTACTTGAATGACTAATACAATCATGGAGTACTTTGTTACTATTGTTGAAACCCTAGTATGCTATAACCCTATGGTTACACCTTGAATTATGTGTGGGTTCATACTTGAGAATAATATGGAATGTGATGGTAATGCTTCACCTTATGCATCCATGATGCAATGGGGATGTTGTGAGTAGTATTGCAAATTGTTGTTGAATCTAGTCTTCTAATGCAAGACTGTTTTGCTATTTGAGTAGCACAATAGTAAAATTTAAAACAACATGGTGAACTCTCTTTTGTGACTTAGAGGTAATACATAATAATAGTACATATTGAGCCGTATGAATTGATATGGTTGGATCAGATTATCAATGTTGAGGTAACACCTCAAGTGTATGAAAATATTGAAATGGTTGCTTCTCTATCTACTCTATGATTGATTGTGGCATAGAGAATTTGTTTGTTATCATTGAGAACTATTTTAACATGTTGTGATTAGAAAAGAAATAAAGGACTTAACGTTGAAAACTACATTCAAGTATAAAATACAAGAATGTAATAACATGTAAGATTTTAGAAGCTTAAAATAAACTTTGAATATACTTTGTTTGCATATTTATGTTTCGGGGACAAAACTTTTTAAGGGGGTGAGAATTGTAATGACCACATTTGTGCTTAATTGGTAAACTAGGGTTTACCTGAATGATTACATGCTTGATTATATTGAACATCTTTTAGACTTGATTAATGATAGTAGGTCAATTGTGATGTTTCAAACCTAAGAAGAAACTCTAACTATGATTTTAGTTTGAAGAATTAGGGCTTGAGAAATGTTAACCCTAATCGACAAAAATTAGGGTTTTGACAGTACATGGATATGGAATTTGATCATGATAGCAGTGTGAGAGGGAGAGTTAGGGTTTGAGAGGAGAAATTGATGGAGATGATGACCTAGGGTTTTGTGGTATGAGGAATGATGAAATCATGTAAGTTTAGCTTCTTTGGATATAGTTTCAATCTGAATTTTTTGTTATAAAAATATTACTGTAACTCATCTACTGATAAGGTCTAAACACATCCAAAAATTATGAAAGTTTTACATGTTGTTTATGATTGAGTTTCGGATCTCAAATTTAAATTTTAGATCATTTAGAGTTACCAATAAGTAATTAAAAATAAAACACTACACTTCTAAAAAGCACTATGTCAACATTTTGGTCGAAGTATAGTTCGACTGAGAACCACATTCAAAGAACACTAAAAAATTCTGAAAATTTTCTCCAATATGCATGGTTGAGTTATCCAAATCATATCCAAAATTAAATTAAATAAAAATTTGTAGAAAATATGAAAAATCATTTACCACACTTCTATCCTGATCAAATTCCATATTCATGTACTATCAAAACCCTAATTTTTGCCGATCAGGGTTTACATTTCTGAAACCCAAATTCTTCAAACTAAAATCATAGTTAGAGTTTCTTCTTAGGTTTGAAACATCACAATTGATTTACTATCATTAATCAAGTCTAAACGATGTTCAATCTAATCAAGCATGTAATCATTCAGGTAAACCTTAGTTTACCAATTAAGCACAAATGTGGTCATTACACAAAGATATTGAACTTTTATATTATACCTAACTTGTAAGAGAGTCCACAACTAAATACATAGTCTATAGTAGTAGTGTGGGGACAAACATAGGGATTATGAAAGAAATAAAATAAGAATAGAAAAATCTTGGCTTTGCTTAGTCAGACCAAAGGATAATTTTGAAATTTCAGTTAAGGAATGAGTTATTCTACTCAAAGAAGTGAATCTAAGTGATGACCTTAGACATGAGTTTTATGCACACATTATTGAGAGAGATTGGGCAAATTTGGGAGCAAATATGTGGTGGAGAAGTCTTCGAGATGAGGATTAAAGTTGAATCTGATGCATTTGGATCTAGAGGTGAACCTTCGAAAGGACTTGTGACAAAGTATGTGAGTTGATCTTTAATCACTGACTAGTTATCCTAAAAAAATAACACATCTACTCCATTGGGGCCACGAGCTTTCAAGGGTGCCATCGAATGAGCGTGTTATAACCTCAATTTTTCCAAATTATATAATGAGTTTTGTAAACATCATTTAAGGATAAATGAATTTACTTGATTGATGTGATGTGGTTTGGAATGGATTCCATGGATGATTGGTAGCATGTTTCTTAATGGGCCTTGTTTTATTTAAAGCCCAAATTGATATAATCAAATAATACATCAAGAATTCCATAAAATAAGGAAAAGGATATGGAAATTCCCTAAAAATAGGATTTCGAGTTTAATGGATTCCTTGGGGTTCAAGGAACTCAAAATAATAAATTAATAACAAAGGAAGGAGAAATAGATGAAATATATATATAATTAAGAGATATCTTGCACTTGGAGAGAAGTAATGTTTTCTTTGAGATAATGAGTCCAATTTTGGCAGGAAGGTATATTACGTCGGTATGGACTATCCCTCCAAATTTGGGATTAATTGGATAATTGGTTTGGGAGTTATAGCTTTTACAAGTTTCCTTAAAGTGTTGGGTTTATAATTAATGTCACGATTTCTCTGATTTAAATGAAAATAAAAGGATCAAGGCCAGCCGTCGGATCAGGATCCAAGGCAATCTGTGCATCGCCTTCCTTGAGTCCGAGAAGGACTGAACCGTGAGAACAGAGGGTTACTTCCCTCGATTTTCCTCACAAACCAACGCATGTGCAAACTTGGAAATCCCTTTGTGAAGATCAGGAGAAGATTCCGGACCTATTTGACCTAGGATTTGCAAGGTTTCATGGCCGTTTTAGGAAACGCCTAAATCCCATTGGGACAAGGCTTGGCGGCAGGTTGGGGGAGCCATCTCTAGACCCCCATGCCTATATATAATGGACCCTCTCAACTCTTCGCACCCATACAAACACGAACGGCCTATTAGAGTGTGTTCTTGCATCCCCAAGACGGGGATTGTCGTAGCGCCGGCGAGCTTCAGGCAGCGGCGCCGTCACAGATGGCTCTGCTAGTTCGGGAGAGGAAGATTGGAAGCCACCGTTCGATCGAGTTCCATCATGAGCCAGGTCTGGGATCGACGGTTCTGGTGCTTCGTGCCTCAAAATAAGCTGTGGGTGGGTGCGCACGTTAAGAGCCGCGAGATCGGGTCAACTGTTGACCGCAATACTGATCTGACGACCCTTGTTTTTCCAAAAAGAAAAGAAAAAGAAAGGTAACTCGCCTCTCTGAACAATATTCAAGGAAAATGTGGGATCTTGTTTAATTCATTAAAAATCATTCCTTTGGCCGAAAAATATGAATAGATAGTGCTTTTTGATCAGAAAAATACGAGAAACATGATAAAAATACTCAGAGAACCTAGTTCTACCTCGTTGTGTAAAAGTGCTTTAATTTGATAGAAAGGTGTATTAAAAAGTAATTAAAAACCCTAATGGTATATAAAGGATGTATCTTTATAATTTAATGGGTTAATTAGAAAAGTAATAACCTGTTGATGCTTATGATGAAGTTTTTACCCGTTTTGAATACAAAATTGGTTACTTTAAGGTTCCATATGTTTTAGTGAATCTTGAACCCTAATTGTGGTAATTATGACCCTTAATGGTTTTAATTGGTCAAATTCATGTACATAAATGAGATGTATGGTTCTAATCTATTTAAAGACCTTTGTTCTTGATAAATACCCTAAGAGTAGTAATTAGGGATTTCTCTTGAATAGAAAGTAGAATCATGGTAAATCGAGTTCATATGTGTTTAGACCGTAAAGAACTTTGAATTAATGATAAATGCATATAATAATCTTGTCATGGATTAAAGGGATAAAAGTAGTATCTTTGATGTAAAAGAGACTTAATATAAAATGGTGCCTATAAATCCGAGGATAGAATTATATGTTGTTAAGATAACCTTAATGATGAAGAATAGGGTTTATGGGTAATGGTATAAAATTAGGGTTTAATATGGTAAAAGATGAAGGGAAACCCTAATTGTAAAACAAAACCCTAAAATGGATACATAAACCCTAGATAGTGAATCCAAGTCAATAAAGTAGATTCTTGATAAAGTGTTTAATAAATAGAGTACATATTCTTTTCAGGAATTATGTGATGGTTGAATAACTTGCTTGGATCTGTTGATTGGCTTGATTGTATATACATGAAGTATATGTTCAATAATCTGCATGACTCATCAAATCAGGTATGTGGTTACGCTTATGAATAATCGCATTAGTTTCCCGACGATTCCCGAATGATTTACCGGTTGCTTGAAATAACTGTTGAGTGTTTATTTATTTCATGCAACTATAAAGTGACTATGATTATCATCATAAGTATGCATATAACTGGCTAGATCCTTGTTCACCTCTGGTGTTTTAAAAAGGCTGAAAAGGGGGTAATACCTAGAGAAAGGTCTAGGATTGCCGTGAGTCAGAAACTGGATTGCCTTGTGCGTTCATGAGACTCTTTAGCATACCGAGAGTTAGAAACTGGATTGCCTTGTGCGTTCATGAGACTCTTCGGTTTACCATGTAACTCAATCCTAGAAACTGGTTTACCATTTTGGTGGATCATGAGGGGTTGTAGTTTGGTATACAGGTCCACTGCAGGGATAGCACAGAGGTTATGGAACTAGTGGATCGTTGATGTTATATTAAAATGTAATCTTGATTGTTAAAAAGATTAATTGCTTGATTACATTGTTAGCATAGTTTCTTGATTATTGGATCCTCCACATACCGACTGACCGTTGTTTTGTTTGTCGGCGTTTTAGGTACATATTTCAAAGCACAAAACAGTAAAGTGACACACTGTGAATTCAAGAACTAAAGAACAAGGAGGAGTTAGTTAGAGTAGTTCTTCTATGGTTAGAAGTCTAGTACTTCCAACTTTTCAAAGGTATGATAAAGAAAAATTTTTATTACCATTTTCAGTATAGTCTGTTAGAATTTAATAATTGTTATTGGTTATATGTCGAACCTTTGATCCGGAATTTTATTGGTGCGGCTTTATCCTCTCGATCTCCCTTAATTGGGGGTTATCAAAAGGTGGGGTCGTAACATTTGGTATCAGAGCCTGGGTTCCTCATTTAACCATTAATAATTATTAAATTTTACAAACTCCATAGAACCCAAGGGAGTTATTAGAGGAGTATCCGAAAGACGGAGGTGTCTAGAAAGGGATCACGACCGGGGGCTGGCAAGATTTTCCTCCGCACCGCTAGTCGGAATACGAGGACTCCCGGACCCGTGTGACCGCCTGGCCAAAGTCTTAGGGTATGAATCGAAATAAGATACCTTTAGGACTTCTCATCTTATTCATCCCTCCTCATCACAAAATTCTGTGAAGGACCTTAAGGATTAAGGTTTTCTCTCTTTTCCTCACCATCTTGAGGTATGGGTAAGGTTAATAAGATCTAAGGAATCCTCCATTAAATTAATGAAAAGAATGTAAATGAGATGTCATGGACATAAGCTTAATAGATTAAGCGCAAAATTAAATGATAGATACATGCTTAGGTCGTATGACATAAAATGTCATGCCCTCAGAAGAGACATAGGGCTAGACCTTCTTGTTGGGAGGATAAGTTAGTTTTGGAGATAGATATCTCCATGGTAAGTAGAAACCTGACTCATCCTACAAGGATGACGTTAACCCTAACCCTAAGTGAAGGATTAGAGAGAGATGGCATGATGAGTTAGACCAGGTGTTTGGATGGACGTGCCTGGGATGCCATATGAGCCATGAGAGGATGGATGATCGAGTACCTTTGGCCACCCAAATCCTAGAGAGAGGATGAGTCTGTTTATATCTTTGTACCTATGGTATAGATGTGAAGAAGAGTTCCATAAACCCTAGAGAGGTATAGTAACAGGTTTTGAGGCCTTGTACCCTGTTAGTTGTCCTGGAGGAGGACTCAACCTTAAAGGGTTGTTCGAGTTGAAGGATGACATGAAGTGCACGTTATGGCAAGCTTGATTCATGGTTAAGAAATAGAGTGTGTTGTTGGACACCTAAAAGTGAACCTAGGGTTCCTAGGCCTAAGAGGGTAAGTGGTATACCTAATGCTCATGATGAGAATTAAGTTGCTATAGTTTTGAGCATGGTGCTCCTCATGCATAACAGAAAGTGAAACCCCCTTAAGTTTAGGGTATGTGTAATGAACCCCTCATAGCTAGGTTGATAATAAGGGAAGGTATGATCTTGATCCAACATTGAGGAGAGAGGACAAGTATGACCTAGCATGGTTCAGTGGGTGATCTACTTGTGCCTTAATAGCTTGCTAGGGTTAAGTAGGCTCATGTGGATGTAAACCATAGACCTAAGAGTTTTTGTGACCTCGTGGTCAAGGGATAGTTTTCCTCCCATCCTGGGAGAGGGACCCCTTTGGTAGGGTGTATATCAGTTTTGTTAGTTTAAAAGAGGTCTCATAGGATCTTGAGAAGTTAAGTGAAGAGTACATGGTATGAAAATGAACCTGTAGACCCATAAGATAGTCATCTCTAAGTGCATGTAGATGTGTTACCATGGAAGTAACCGGTATGGGGCTGACCAAGGTAGGCAGGTTGCCATGATCCCTATGAAAGGATGAGGGACAGCCCATGAATGCAGAAGACTTAGGTAAGGTTCTAAGTGAACATGTACTATGATGGAGAAGCCTAAGTCTATCCTAAGGGTCAGGTAGGGATAAGACCGATGAAAGTAGGAGTTGCCTAATTCCCCAGTTGCACATGACCATAGGGTCGGGAGGTAACAGCTATCGTTGTCTGAGGGCCATGGGTTAGGAGATTGATCACCTTCATGAACTCATGGGACCCAAAGGGCAGATGAGTAGGGCACTCCCTTGATGTATGAGGGAAGAGGGATGACCCCAAAAGTGTCGGTATCCTATAGACCTAGAGGTGATGACCGATGATATAAACCTCAGTGGGTTCAAGATTAGTTGTTATCATGATGACTGTGATGTAGAGACATATGTTGCACGTTTCAACTTAGATTTGAAAGTGTACTGGCAAGGTGGGCTGTACCATCTCTACTCTTGGAATAGGAAGAACTCTGTATTTGGACGGCCACCAAATGCTTATTTCTTCTTGTTATGGGAGTGAGAGATAGGACAGTATGCATGCCATACACCAAGGATAAAGATGATGTAAGTTGGAACGTTGTTATAAGGTATGAAGATAGATGATAACATTCCTTGTGGAAGGAATAATACATGGATGGTTTACAAACACTAAGAGAGATAACATAGTCATCTTATAAGGATGTTTTTAGCATGAGCTATGTGGATTTTACAAGTTATACCAGGTTGAGTTTGATCACCCTGATGATGAAATCAGAGAGTGTTCTTAATAAAGATGGACGTAGAGTTTGAGGTGAGATGATAAGTGAAATACATGGAAGTGTATGCCTTCAATGATTACTTAAAGATGTGAAGTAGTAATGGATGCTCTGGTTGAGTTATAGCTACCTAGTTTTAACTAGAAGAGGTTGTTTGGCTAACCCTAAGTTTAAAAAGGAGTGGTGTTGGGATAACACTCAAATGTAACGAGATACGTTGAAAAGTTAAGGGTTGTTTGGTTAGCCAGTCTAGTCCTTGATGCAATGAAAGGATAATGGTAGAACCTCAGATGCACTTCTTTGGAAAAGAAGGTGATGAACCCCGACATGAGTGATTTAGGGTTTCGGAGGAATCGATCTTGAAGAATCATGACCTACAGGAAATCATGATTGAAGACCACCATACGTCGTAGTAAATAGCAATAGCACTTTGGATGCGTAAGATGAAGTTGCATGTGGTTTATGGCCATGCAAGCTAGGAGGTAAGGGACGAACCCCAGTAACCTAGTGTATCAATATAGAGGACAAAAGAGTCCTTGAGAGGGAATGGGAGATCAACACTATGGATGTTGAGATAGGTTTTCCCTGGACCGAGGAAGGTCGAGATGCAATATGGGTTATGGTAGGTCGCCTTACCCAGAGGATATGAGAAAGAACGAGTTTTGTTGAAATACCCAGGAGAGAGATGGTTCAACTACACCATGAAGCGAGTTCAAAGGTTCTTGAGTTTGACCTAAGAGGTTCCCTTCCATAAACTAGAAGTAGGTACATGAAGAACTCAATGTTAGTATAGTTATCACCCCTAACTATGGTTAGTATGATCCAGACTAAAGGGTCTGATGAGGGTATATGTGCTCGTTCAGGGTGATATCTAGAGACAGTTTTGTCCTATGAAAGATGTGACAATGACCACCATAACCAGTATCGGGTTTTATATGAAGCTCTGTAAGGGAGGTTGTGTCGGTCACCACTTCAGTAAGGTGATGTTGGTGAAAAGGGCCACGTGATGGTTAGAAAAAGACCACATGATGGTTAGAAAAAGGGACCCCAGTACATGTAGATGAAGTCACTTTGATCATGCAAGGGCTGAAAGGAGCCTAGAGACGATAAGAGTCATGAGCAGATGCAAAGTAGACTAACATGCAGTGCACTGTGGGGGAATATAATCCGACCCCTCTGAGCTACAAGTGAGAAAGCTGAGTCCCCGATACATGGGTCCTTTATAGATGGAAGGGTGGATATGGTTAGGTTTTGACCCTACCTCAGGATAGAGTAATGGGAGATGTTTTCCATGTGTCCAATTTAGAGCACTATGTGAGGTACCCTGACCATGTGCTGAGCAATGAACCTAGTGAGCCCCAAGGGAGGCTGAAATGGCCTGAGTCACCTGTGTAGTTTATAGACGCCAGGATGAAAGGACTCAAGGAAAAGGATATGTGATGGTAAAGGTTCTTTGGAAGCGCCATGAGTACGGTAAAGCCACATAGGGGCCAATGATGGACATGGAAAAAGTCTTATCCTGAATTATTGTTTGTTGTTTGTTTGTTTGGTTGTGAATTTTGAGGACAAAATTCCTATAAGGAGGGGAGGATGTTATAACCTCAATTTTTCCAAATTATATAATGAGTTTTGTAAACATCATTTAAGGATAAATGAATTTACTTGATTGATGTGATGTGGTTTGGAATGGATTCCATGGATGATTGGTAGCATGTTTCTTAATGGGCCTTGTTTTATTTAAAGCCCAAATTGATATAATCAAAGAATACATCAAGAATTCCATAAAATAAGGAAAAGGATATGGAAATTCCCTAAAAATAGGATTTCGAGTTTAATGGATTCCTTGGGGTTCAAGGAACTCAAAATAATAAATTAATAACAAAGGAAAGAGAAATAGATGAAATATATATATAATTAAGAGATATCTTGCACTTGGAGAGAAGTAATGTTTTCTTTGAGATAATGAGTCCAATTTTGGCAGGAAGGTAGATTAAGTCGTTATGGACTATCCCTCCAAATTTGGGATTAATTGGATAATTGGTTTGGGAGTTATAGCTTTTACAAGTTTCCTTAAAGTGTTGGGTTTATAATTAATGTCACGATTTCTCTGATTTAAATGAAAATAAAAGGATCAAGGCCAGCCGTCGGATCAGGATCCAAGGCAATCTTTGCATCGCCTTCCTTGAGTCCGAGAAGGACTGAACCGTGAGAACAGAGGGTTACTTCCCTCGATTTTCCTCACAAACCAACGCATGTGCAAACTTGGAAATCCCTTTGTGAAGATCAGGAGAAGATTCCGAACCTATTTGACCTAGGATTTGCAAGGTTTCATGGCCGTTTTAGGAAACGCCTAAATCCCATTGGGACAAGGCTTGGCGGCAGGTTGGGGGAGCCATCTCTAGACCCCCATGCCTATATATAATGGACCCTCTCAACTCTTCGCACCCATACAAACACGAACGGCCTATTAGAGTGTGTTCTTGCATCCCCAAGACGGGGATTGTCGTAGCGCCGGCGAGCTTCAGGCAGCGGCGCCGTCACAGATGGCTCTGCTAGTTCGGGAGAGGAAGATTGGAAGCCACCGTTCGATCGAGTTCCATCATGAGCCAGGTCTGGGATCGACGGTTCTGGTGCTTCGTGCCTCAAAATAAGCTGTGGGTGGGTGCGCACGTTAAGAGCCGCGAGATCGGGTCAACTGTTGACCACAATACTGATCTGACGACCCTTGTTTTTCCAAAAAGAAAAGAAAAAGAAAGGTAACTCGCCTCTCTGAACAATATTCAAGGAAAATGTGGGATCTTGTTTAATTCATTAAAAATCATTCCTTTGGCCGAAAAATATGAATAGATAGTGCTTTTTGATCAGAAAAATACGAGAAACATGATAAAAATACTCAGAGAACCTAGTTCTACCTCGTTGTGTAAAAGTGCTTTAATTTGATATAAAGGTGTATTAAAAAGTAATTAAAAACCCTAATGGTATATAAAGGATGTATCTTTATAATTTAATGGGTTAATTAGAAAAGTAATAACCTGTTGATGCTTATGATGAAGTTTTTACCCGTTTTGAATACAAAATTGGTTACTTTAAGGTTCCATATGTTTTAGTGAATCTTGAACCCTAATTGTGGTAATTATGACCCTTAATGGTTTTAATTGGTCAAATTCATGTACATAACTGAGATGTATGGTTCTAATCTATTTAAAGACCTTTGTTCTTGATAAATACCCTAAGAGTAGTAATTAGGGATTTCTCTTGAATAGAAAGTAGAATCATGGTAAATCGAGTTCATATGTGTTTAGACCGTAAAGAACTTTGAATTAATGATAAATGCATATAATAATCTTGTCATGGATTAAAGGGATAAAAGTAGTATCTTTGATGTAAAAGAGACTTAATATAAAATGGTGCCTATAAATCCGAGGATAGAATTATATGTTGTTAAGATAACCTTAATGATGAAGAATAGGGTTTATGGGTAATGGTATAAAATTAGGGTTTAATATGGTAAAAGATGAAGGGAAACCCTAATTGTAAAACAAAACCCTAAAATGGATACATAAACCCTAGATAGTGAATCCAAGTCAATAAAGTAGATTCTTGATAAAGTGTTTAATAAATAGAGTACATATTCTTTTCAGGAATTATGTGATGGTTGAATAACTTGCTTGGATCTGTTGATTGGCTTGATTGTATATACATGAAGTATATGTTCAATAATCTGCATGACTCATCAAATCAGGTATGTGGTTACGCTTATGAATAATCGCATTAGTTTCCCGACGATTCCCGAATGATTTACCGGTTGCTTGAAATAACTGTTGAGTGTTTATTTATTTCATGCAACTATAAAGTGACTATGATTATCATCATAAGTATGCATATAACTGGCTAGATCCTTGTTCACCTCTGGTGTTTTAAAAAGGCTGAAAAGGGGGTAATACCTAGAGAAAGGTCTAGGATTGCCGTGAGTCAGAAACTGGATTGCCTTGTGCGTTCATGAGACTCTTCAGCATACCGAGAGTTAGAAACTGGATTGCCTTGTGCGTTCATGAGACTCTTCGGTTTACCATGTAACTCAATCCTAGAAACTGGTTTACCATTTTGGTGGATCATGAGGGGTTGTAGTTTGGTATACAGGTCCACTGCAGGGATAGCACAGAGGTTATGGAACTAGTGGATCGTTGATGTTATATTAAAATGTAATCTTGATTGTTAAAAAGATTAATTGCTTGATTACATTGTTAGCATAGTTTCTTGATTATTGGATCCTCCACATACCGACTGACCGTTGTTTTGTTTGTCGGCGTTTTAGGTACATATTTCAAAGCACAAAACAGTAAAGTGACACACTGTGAATTCAAGAACTAAAGAACAAGGAGGAGTTAGTTAGAGTAGTTCTTCTGTGGTTAGAAGTCTAGTACTTCCAACTTTTCAAAGGTATGATAAAGAAAATTTTTTATTACCATTTTCAGTATAGTCTGTTAGAATTTAATAATTGTTATTGGTTATATGTCGAACCTTTGATCCGGAATTTTATTGGTGCGGCTTCATCCTCTCGATCTCCCTTAATTGGGGGTTATCAAAAGGTGGGGTCGTAACAGAGCGCCTCCTAGATTTACACCTACCGATGCTTCTCAGATAGGTAAGAGGAGTTGGTAGTTGAAGGGAAGGGAGAACTCCTATCAATGCAGTACTTGCTAGATGTCTCCCCATGGTGTTAGATTCATGATAAACATTTAAGAAAAAAGAGAGGCCTCTTCTGAATGTTGTGTGAGCCCTATTCGCACCCAAGTCCTTGATATGATAGTTCTCCATGGCCTCAAGGAAATCTCTACTATTAACAATGTCAAAGGTTGAACTAAGGATACATGACAACATTAAAGTTGCATATGACCATCCATGGGATATTGATGGAGGTTGTGAGGAGTTGAAGCTGATTCCATAGTAGACGTTGACTTCTTCTAGTCATGCTAGCGTACACAAAGGTAAGAAAGCAGCCGTTGTACTTGCAATGGACAAACTGTTTGTGTGAAAGTATGATTTCGAGATGTACATTGACTTTCCATAGAACCCAAATTCCTCCCACAAACCCAACAACTTACACTCTATGGGATTGGGGAAAACCTATCTTCTTGATCATGCAAAGTGCTTTCTTTCCACTGCATCTAGTTTCAAACAAAGTAAGAACTGAGGTGTTGTATTTCAAATTCAGACCCTTTATAACTAGTTGGGTATTGTCGTCGCAGATACCTTGGAACAACATAGGACGTTCATGGGTTATCACTCTCAAAGGTCAAGAAACCCATCTCCCGTGCTTCCACCTCAATATCCTAGAGGTGTGATTGTTTCCCTCTTTTCCAAGTTGATGCACGTCCTGGATCCCCAACTTGTACCACCTTCCTATTTCAAAGGTGAATACCGGATGTCAGCTTGGTGGGACTCTAGTAGGAAACATAATTCGTGATCCCTATAACAAGACTCCCAATGTTGAATTTCATGGACATGAATGGATGTGAACTCACATCCCTTCCTGGTAAGACCACATCACCGGATGGTGTGACTACAATGTGGTTGTAGGATGATGGTGATTGTTGTGCTTGTTTGGGTCCACATGTTGGGGATTGAATCCTTGTTGGTGTTGGTGGTTAACATAGCTGTTATGCTTCTTGGATTGTTTGGACTGCATTTTCCTTGCATTCCAGTCAATAGCATCGATACCTCTGTCTGCTATGGCATCGCTTCGATGACTTGGGAATCATCTTCCTCCTCATGATTAACCAAATTAAAGAATCTATTAGTGGTTTGAGTAATTCTCTTATACTGGTGGGCATTTGCGGGCTTCCTTGGTTTCCTCACAATCAGATGAGCATGACCCTTCCTTCCTATTTGGCTTATCTGGAATAATTGAACCTGATGCAATGGCACTTCCATGAGCCATGTTGTCATCTTCAGTCCTTTTGGCACAATCTTTTCCAGATGTCCAACACAGCCACAATGCATACATATAAAGGGTATGTTTTCATATGCAACTTTATAACATAAGCCAAAAATCATGATAATTGGGATTAGGGGATGAGCCATGTCCAATTAAACCACAATCCTGACGAAGTGGCCTCTTCTTTGTAGTTTTGTGTTGGTATCAACCTTGATACTCTTCCCTAGCCAATCGCCTAGCTCCTTCTTGATTTTTAGTATTATTAAAAAAATTACAAATATCCATTTTACAATCATCATATGATGGATCTCAAGCATATAGCCAACATTATCCCATTTTCACTAGAGCCAATCACTCATGATCTTAAATCCAATTGATCTAACATGACCATCATGCTTCTACTGTGAAAGTGCTTAAGTCTGAGGATCAACAACATTGCATTCAGTTGGTACTCTATAAATTCTAATATCTCCTCACTGTACAATCTCATGTATGAGATGGTAATGTCTAAGTATGTGATTGTAACAATGATGTGATCTAAGATCCTTAGCTTGTGTAATATCTCTGTTGTTGTCACAATTAAGATATACTATGTCTTCAATGGTAGGAACCAACCCAAGTTCACTAATGAAGTTCTTGGTCCTTACTGCTTATTTTGCTGCACAAGAGGCAACAATATACTCAAAATCTATTTTAGAATCAACCATTGTCTCTTGCTTGGAGCTCTTCGAGATTTCAGCTTCACCACTTATGCAAAACATGGGACTTGATTGTGATCTACAATCATCCTTGTCGATTTGGAAGCTTGCATCAGCGAAACATTTTACTACCAACTCTTCGTCACCATCATAAATTATGAATTGATCCTTAGTTCTTCTCAAGTATTTTAAGATATACTTTACTATTATCTAGTGACCATTATCCAGATCAGAATGATACCTGCTCATCATGCTCAAAGCATACGAGACATCTGGGCATAAACATATCATTTCATACGTGAGAGATTTGATTGCTGAGGCATATGGAATCTTACTCATGTGTGAACTATATTTAAAGAGTTGGGATATTGAGTTTTATAGAGAGTTATTCCATGTAACATGGGTATATTTCCTCAGTTAGAATCTTGCATGCTAAACATTTTTAGCACTTTGTCAATGTATGTAATTTGGCTTAGGCCATGAAGCTTTCTAGATCTATGTCTATAGATCTTAATTCTTAGTATATAGGATGCTTCACCTAAGTCCTTCACAAAAAAGGTATTTCCCAACCATTTCTTAACTAATTGTAGAGTAGGTATGTCATTTTCTATTAATAGTATGTCATCTATATAAAATATGATAATTTCAATTATGCTCCCACTAGCCTTTTTACAAACACAAGGTTCATCTTCATTTTGGATAAAGTCAATCTTTTTGACCATCTCATCAAATAAAGATCTCAACTTCAATATGCTTTCGTCAATCCATAGATTGACCTTTGTAGCTTATAAACTTTATTGACTTCATTTGGAGCTATAAAACCTTCAGGTTGTATTATGTATACATCCTCTAGAAGTTTCTCATTGAGGAAAGTAGTTTTAATGTACATTTACCAAATTTCATAGACATGATAAGTTGCAATGACAAGCATGACTGTGATGCATTTAACCATGGCAATTGGTGAAAAAGTTTCATCATAGTCAACACCTTGAACTTGTTTGAAATCTTTTGCCACCAATCTACCTTTGTAGGTTTGTAGATTACCATCCATGTTGGTCTTCTTCTTGAATACCCATTTGCATCCTATATATTTTACCCCATCATGTGGATCCATCTTGAAGCCATTTATCTAAATCTAGTCCCTCAACATCCTCATTGTAGGTTGTTGGCTAATCATCCTCAATGACCAACACATTGTCTTATTGAGTCACAATAAATCCATATCTCTCTGGATCAAGACGTTCCCTACTAGACCTTTGAGGTTCCTGTGTTAGAAGAACTTGAGATTTCACAATAGTTTGTGACTCTTCTGGTTCCTTATCTACCTCCATAGGTTCAATGTTATCTTGTTGGTCTTGAACTTTTCAAGTTCTAATTTTCCTCCCACTAGTTCCTATAAAAATAAGTTCTTTTTTGAGGAAGACAATAGTTCTAGATACAATCACTTTGTTGTCATATGGAATATACTAGTAACCCTTACTTTACTTAGAGTATCCAATAAATAAACATTTATATGAGGGTCTAAACTTTTGACAAAACTATTTCTTGACATAACTTTCACATCCTAAAGCTATCATGAAAGATATATTGGGACATTTCCCATTCCATATCTCATATGCTGTCTTTTCAATGATTTTGGAAGGTACTTGATGAAGTGTAAACATGTTGGTTTCACGAGCATGTCCTCAAAAGGAATCAAAAGATTATCTAAACCCGTCATTGATCATACCATGTACAACAGGGTGGGATTTATTCTTTCTGAGACCCCATTATGTTGTGGTGTTCTAGGTGGATTTCATTGTAATACAATACCATAATACCTCAAAAGGTCCTCAAACTCTTGACTTAAGTATTCACCATCTCGATCTGATGAAGTGCTTTGATTCTTTTGCCCAGTTCATTATACACTTCATTTATGAATCCCTTTAAATTTTCATAAGATTCTAATTTGTGTCTTATTAGATACACAACCAAATCTACTGAAGTCATCAGTAAAAGTGATCAACTACTGATATCCACCTCCATCACTTATTCTAAAATGACCATACACATCAATATGTATGAGTCCTATTATTACTTGCTCTCTCTCTCTCTCTCTCTTTCTAGTGAAAGGTGCTTTTGTTATCTTACATAATAAACAAAATTCACATATATCTACTGATTCAAAATCAAAAGAGTCATGGTAACCATCTTCATGGACTATAGACATATACTTCTCATTTATGTGCCCTAGAAGACATTGCCATAGATAAATTTTGTTTGAGTCATTGAATTTTAACTTTGTAAGCCGGGGTGGAATAGCTCGGGTGGTGCGGCTCGCAAGCTCCCTGCGAGGGGGCACGGGTTCGACTCCCAGCGTTCCATCGAAATGATTTAGCCCACGCGTCGGCCGGCCAACGATGCGACTGAATTGGGGCCCCGGTATGGGCGGCAGGGGTCCCCGAGAGTTTACACCGCCTGCGGGGGTCACTAAGTGGCGCTCGTGCGGGGGTGGTTCTCTCGCAAATCAAATTTTTTTTAACTTTGTGGTATTTATGTTATGTACATGCATCTCAAGAACTAATAAATAAAGGCCCATAAGATATAGGGGCTCTATAATAAAATATCTCATCTTTAGATGAAAATTTGACTATTATTTGTTAGAAACTCAAAACCATTCTTATTCAAACAAGATACAAAAATAATCTTTCTACTAATGACAAGTACATCATATCACTTATAATACTCAAATACAAGCCCACTAAATAGAGATAAATAGTAGGTGCCTACAACAGTGGCAACAACTCTTGCTCTATTTGCAACACATAGTTCCACCTCTCCTTTTTTCAAGGGCATACTTCTTTTTAGATCATGCATATTTGATTATATATGAGATCCACATCCGATATCCAATACCCATGACGAATAAGTAGATAACTTTACTTCAATAATATATATACCTGAAGTAGAGATCTCTATAATTCTACTTCTTGTTCTACAATTCCTCAAGGTAGAGGGTAATTTCTTTTCCAATATCTCAACCTGGTGTCAATGGTGACAATTTCCTCCCTTGCCCACTCCTCCTTTTGCCTTCAGTGCAAAAGACTTTTGGCTAAATTTAGAACCTTTTTTAGCTTTACATTTTCCCTTGGACATTCCTTCTCCTTTGCAAACCATAAACACAATATTGGGATTGTCTTTCATTTGCACCTCAATTGTTCTCACCATGCCAAGTAGCTCTATCAATGGCTTCTCAAAATTGTTGATATTGTAATTCATAAAAAAATGGTTGAATGAATCTGACAATGATTGCATGATTACATATGTGGCCAACTCTTGACATAAAGGAAATTCATGTATTGCAAGACTTTCCACATACCCAATAAAGTTGAGTACATGGGGTGCGACTAGATCACCTTCTACCATCTTGCACTTAAATAATGCCTCGGAGATGCCATATCTCTCTTGTCTAAAAATGTATTGTCATCTCAATAACATACATGTTCTCATATTTCTTCTAAATCTCATGATTCATGGAACATAACATGAGACATTTGATGCCTAGCATCTTTGGAGTGCTTCTTATGAGCTTCCACTTTCCACTCTAGGCACATTCAGAGTTTGTTTGTTAGGTACCAATGTGTCTAGGACATAGAGCTTACACTCATGTGTGAGAATTATTCTTAATGTCTTGAAACACTCGATAAAGTTATTCCCATTAAGTTTCTCATTGTGAAGGACTGATCATAGTGAAAAGAGATTGTTGCTAATGTTTGCCATTAAATCACATAGAAGATATTTACATGAGTTCAAATAACATAAGGTTCCAAGGTTTGATCATCAATAGAGTCCATTATCATAAGAGTTTGATTAGATTAAAATAATCAAATTTCATCAATTTTCATGCGTACAAGTATTAAGAGTGATAATAGAGAGTCTATACATCATCATGACTAGATCCAAGTTTCAAGTATTCAAAAGTTATTGAATATGATATATCTAAAAAAATAAAATCATAATCTTGATGTCTGATTAATTAGATATATTCAAAAGTGGAATGAAGTAAAATTTGGAATATTTAGAGAGTTAGGATGAGAAAATAGGTTTTCAAAATAGTCTCATTAGATTGTTTTGACTTTTTGATGAACTATTTACTTACATAATTTGTATAATCCTAACATTTATTATGATCAAGTTAAGATAGGGTAATTACCTTGAAAAGATTTCAGTGTAATTGGGTCTGCCCATTCAACGTTATTTGACCGGCGGTGGCACACTTCCCACACCCACCGTCCAAGGGAGGGGCGACACCCCTTGTGACTGCCTTGCCCAACTTGGGTCCTATGTGAGATGGCAGTTGCTCATCAGAAGAGGAAGGAAAAGGAGGAGGGGGATAGTGGTTCCCCACAAGAAGGTGCTAAACACTCTTGGGGAGGTCCGCCAAAGGTAGAGAGGGGTCGACAACTCCTTAGATGCTCCAAGGAAGGAATTTGGCAATGATGGGCCATGACAACACTGCTTCTTCAACAACATGTTGATGAGGGAAAATGGGGGGGGTCAGGCCGTGTTGACAAAAAAATAATGTTGCTATGGGTCGAGGGTGAAGTTTTGGAGTCTTTGGCATGGTTTATATAGGGCGAGAGGGGTAGATCTAGGATTTTCAAGTTGGGAGGTTTCCATGGTGGGAAGCAATGGTGGTGGCTCCATGCCAAACTAAGATTTTAGAACAGAAATCATCCATTCAAGGTATGAAAAGATTTGTATTAATGAGACAAATTTAATGTAAGAAAAATTAAGAAGAACGGATGAAAGATGCAGTGTGGAGAGAGAGTAAAGAAAAATGTTGACCTAACAGTTATACACTATCCATATTTTAATGAATACTTGGCCATTCCATTAATATGTATCTAATATGTCTATTTGAGATAAATGCATGCATTAGGTACATGAAAATAATACATTCAAATGTACTCAAGCTTGGTGAAAAACAAGCCAAATTCAATGCAAGTGCACTTTTATGGAAAAGGCCCTAAATCACTTAGGACAATTTTTGTAACCTCTTGTATTTATGCTATGACTTGTAACTAAGATGAGAAAAATATTAGATGCACTTCAAATGAATGCTTAAACACTTTTTTAAGAATTTGTAAAATTCACATCTGGGACTTTTGTTGGCCGAGTTTCCATATCAAAAACTCGATCGACACCCCTGAATGGGTCTTGGATATTACCAAGGTTGGCTGAGTTTCCCCAGAACAAATCAATTGACACCCTACACAGACAACTTGGTATTGAACTGTCGATCAAGTTTCATCAAGGATAAACTCGACCGATAGCTCACCTACCAGCTTGCCATATAGTGCTATAGATCGAGTCACCTTTATTGAAAAATAGATCGAAAAACTCCAAACTAGAAAATAGATCTGTTGCAACTTACCAAAATGATAGAATTCGTTCCGAGGTGATTCTACTGGATATTAGTCACCCCTAACTATAAATAGGGACTATTGAACTTTACTCCAAGGCCACCTTCTATGCTCCCAAGTTATAGTTGAGTGCTACAACCATTACCAAAATTTATTAGAATGCTACTTGCTTTTGCTAGTCATAAAAATTTTCTACTTTATCAAATGGATGTTAAAAGTTCAATTTTGAATGGGTTGATAGAGGAGGAACTCTATGTGGCTCAACCTCCCAACTTTGAAAATGACAAATATGCTAATCATGTTTGTTTATTACAAAAGGTTCTCTATGGACTCAAACAAGCCCCAAGAGCTTGGTATGAAAAATTGAAAAACTTTTTGATAGATAATGGTTATGTCATGGGAAAAGTTGATTCTACACTCTTTCTTTAACACTCTTCTAACATTTTTATTATTATTCAAATCTATGTTGTTGATATTATCTTTGGGGGGACTGATCTTGATTTTTGCAAGGAGTTTAGTTCTCTTATGTAGAGTGAGTTTGAGATGAGCGTGATGAGCCTTTCATCCTTGGATTTCAAATCAAGCAAACAAAGAAAGAAAACTTCCTCAACCAAGGCAAATATACAAATGAACTTCTCAAATGCTTTGGGATGGAGAACACAAAGCCAACGGATACTCCCATATACAACACTGCCAGACTTTATAGGGATGAGGAAGGTGAGAGGATAGATGAGAATATGTATAGGGGTGTGATTAGTAGCTTACTTTATTTAACTGCCTCTAGACTTAATACCATATTTCCTGTTGGCTTGTGTGCTAGATTTCAATCAACTCCTGGAAAATCCCATCTTATAGTTGTTAAAAGGATTTTGAGATACTTAGCCAAAACTCAAAATTTTAGATTATGGTATTGTAATTGAAGGGAGTTTACTCTTATGGCTTTTAGTGATGTGAATTTTGTGGGAATAATGGTTGATAGAAAGTGCACAAGTGGCACACGCTTCCTCCTATGACCATGCTTACTTTCTTGATTTTCTAACAAACAAAGTATCATGGCTTTTTCAACTACCGAGACTGAATACATTTCAGCTGGAAGTTGTTGTGCCCAAGTCCTATGGATGAAGCAAATGCTCCAAGACTTCAATGTTTATCATGATGCTTCTCCTATCTTCTCTGATAATACTAGTTCAATTAGCTTGTCTTACAATCCTACATTGCATAGTAGAGCCAACCACATAGAGGTCCACCATCACTTCCTTCATGACCACATCACCAAAAAGGATATTTATATGACACATGTGGACATAGAAAACCAACTTGCAGAAATTTTCACCATACCTCTAGCTAGAGAGCAATTCAATTTTATTATATTAAAATTTCTTATATCTGATCTAGATGATATTCCTGACTTATCTAGTTAGAGTGATGTTTTATCTCTTGGTTGTTTTCATATTTGTACTTATTTGTGCTACAAATGCCAAGTTTGAATGTTTATTTGGTATTTTTGCTTATTTTTTGGCTATTTTTTGAAAATGATTATTTTTTCATAAAATAGTAGCCTAAGACGAGTCAAATGTGTCTTAATATGTACAAAGTGCATGACATACCAGAGAAATAAATTTATTGGGTGCTCTAGTGGTCTAGAATTAAATTTCCCATCTTTGTGACATACTATTTTGTCAGTCGAGTTTTCTTAGGGGAAACTCGACTAACAAAAGGCCCAAAGAATGAACACAGAGTAGTGTCGGCCGAGTTTTGCAAATTTCAAACTCAACCGACGAAACTATTGTGCAGAAATATATATATACTATCAGCTGATTTCCTCCCTCTCGATTGGAGGACACTTGAACGACCACCCTTCTCTCCTATTTGCCTATGAACTCTAGCATGAGATACACCCTTTCTTGGCCCTCGCCTGCCCTAGATTCCCTTATCCAACCCCTTCCCACCTTGACCTAGGTGTTTGGGTGTAACATATTGAAATCCAGGGTCTTCCCTGCAATTTACCCACTTTTGAGCTTTTCTTTGCCTTCTAGTCCATTTGTACCTTTTCATAAATTTCCCTTCTATTATATTCTTTTTGGACTCCTTGTGCAATTTGAGCACAATTCAAGGTTGAAATTACCTTTTTTCTCTCATTTATATAAATGGAGGGGTGTTTGCACAAATAACCCACTTAAGGTAATAATTAAGGACTAATAATACAAAATGGAGTTTTATGATAGATGATAAGTGGATAATGTTTATTTGGAGCTTTTTGGATAAATATATTGCAATAATGTGTATTTGAGTTAATGTATGAGAACATTAACCTTAATTGTTTCTCTCTCCTCAAAATATGATTTTAATTCATGAAGATATGTTATTTAATTGAGAAATGATTATTGAAATCTTAATGTGTTTAATATCTCGAAATTTACTCACTTGTTTCATAAAAAGAAGTCTTTTCATATAATCCATTCATTTTAATATATTAATATACACTTTAATGAGAAATATTTTTATTAAGGGCCATATTATGAGTAAAACGAGAATATAATTGCATAGCATTGTTCTAGACTTTAATATGAGCATGTGGTTAAAATTTGGTGGCTTTTGGAGTTGGTTTGACCCCTCAAAACTATTTTATATGCTTTTAATATAGTGTAAATTAAAATGGTGAATAATAACCCACCTTCATACCTCACTCATATTATGGACTAATTAAGCTTGAAAATACATGTAATAAGTGAATGGAGGACTCTTGGACTCCATATCTTGGATTTGGGAACCAAGGGTTGCTTATAAAAGCAACACATAATTATTTGCCCAAGCATTATATTAATATATGCTTTAATAATCAAAATAATTTATTGGAGGCCAAAAGTTGGGTGAAACACAAAATCCAATTATATATCATGAATCTAGACATCATTAGCAACCTGGGGTTAAAATTTGAGGCCATTTGGAGTTTGTTTGACCTCCCAAATGCATTAATCAATTTCCTAATAAAGTGTGACATTATATCATTAAGATATCAATGATATATGCACATTTAAGATATGGTTCGACTTTAATCAGTGTCACGCGTGACACATCCACGTGGTTCCATCGTGGACACGGATCCAACGGTTCGCGTGAAGCCTGACTCGCATCCAACGACCTGAAACTTGTCTTCTACCTCCAGCCGTTACATGTGTAACGAGCTCGACTCCTCAGCTCCGTTCTCTGTCGTTTCACGACCTTTTTACAAGATTTCTTTGCCAAACGAACCACCTTGATCCGATGCTTCAAATGATCTATGGATCATCCCCTTTCGTGTGTTGTAGCCAAAACTCCAGGAGGTGCCGGCCAAGGCCTCTCGCGTCCACCGTCGTCTCGCATCCACAACGAACCTCACCTATAAATAACCTGCCGTGCACCTCCGCCAGACCTTAGGCAATCTTTTTCTCGAGCTAATTTTCTCTAAACCACCACTGTTAGCCACCGCAACCTCCACCTTACTCCCCACCTTGCGGCGCCTCTCCTCGGATCTAGGAGGAACCAGCTTCCAAATTTCTTACACAGGTGAGTTCGTCGTCCCTTACCCTTCATTTCGAGTACCTGCACGACCCTTTTGGCCTCGGATCGCAAAAATGCCCAAGTTGCAAGAGCTAACCCCGACGCAATGGGTAGGAGTAGAGGAAGAAGAAGCTCACCGACATTTTACGTTTATACCCCCGCACCCCTTCTTGTTTTGTTTTCTTGCCTAGGACCTTTTGGTCTTTCTCTACCTTGCCCTTTCGCTTTGACCGGAGCCACGCGAGGCGCAGACCAGTCGACCTGGCCAAACTTGATCGGTCCAGGTTGGCGCGGGCCTGGCCCACGTGACTCGTTTCTCGTTTGCAAACCATCCCAAGAGGCATTTATCTAATTCCTGATTGGTCGGTTTGTTTAATTCGTAGAAAATCGCTCAGACATCAGAAAAATATAAATAAATAGTTGTTGGAAAGGATTTTTCGAGTAAAATCCAATTTTGTGGTTTTTGAATCCTGATTATAAATGAGTTTTCGAAGTTTCCCTAAAATACTCTTTTGATGATTTAAATGTTCTAAAATGCGTAAGTAATTCATTTAAACTCCAATTTGTAAAATAAAATATGTTTTATTATTAAGGAGAATATGACTAATCTATTGGACTAGGTTTTAAACCTTAAATCGTGGTTTTGTAGATAAGTTCCAAAGTTAGGGTTTTTCCTATGTTTTATGTCTTTATATATATTAATTCATGTGTAATGTTTATAACTAGGGAAATATGGAATGGTGATACAATCAGATTGGTGAATGTGATGGTAATTAATTAAAATAGGTATGTGAAGCCTATTTATGTATGTGACATCTATGATGAATGTGAGATCTATGTGAATGATTATTGTGCAAGCAATCCTAATATCTCAGTTGGGTCTTTTCCAACCCCACAATCATTATTGTGCTAGCCTTGTTATCCTTCTAATTGCATTTATTTGGATCCTTACTTATGAGATACTTCCTTTGCCTTTGTGGCCCATTCATGAATCTTGCTACTACATATGTTGGCTCATTTACTTGGAGTTCTTGGATATTGTTGTTGCCTATGATGGCCTATTTATTATTTCTTGGGTTTTATTCCCAATTCTATGTTGCAATCTTGTTATACTTCTTAATACTGCCAAGTGACTATTTAAGCATGATGTATTCTAGGCCAAATGACAATGTAGTGTACATGAGTACAAACCACCCAATAGGGCACTGAGGTTTTAGTCCTCCTGTCGGGCACTGGGGTTTTAGTCCCCCTGCCATTTTATGTATTAGGCACTGGGGTTTTAGTCCCCCTGCCACTTTTTAGGCACTGGGGTTTTAGTCCCCCTGCCACTGGTGAGGTCCGGTAGGTGCCTCACCCTACATTGAGATGAGTTTGTGTCTTAATATATTCATGCTATGTGATTAATATTGTAGTGATTGATTATGGAAGTTCTCTTATTCTTATTTGAATATCTATCTCATTCTCTTAAAATCTTGTAGCATAGAGAATCTTTTATTATGCAATGTTGTTGACTATTATTTGTCCTATTTCTCTTGAATAACACATAATTTTATCTTTCTCTTGCTGGATGACCCCAACCATCCAGGCTAGGGTCAGAGTGCACATGGAATCTTGGTGAACCTAAGGCTAAGGATAGGACAAGAAGAAAAGGAACATATAGCTTGCATGTTCATAGTTGCCTTTATATATTAAGTTGTTTTTTTGGAGACAATGTTGGCTTAGTCTAAGTCTTCCTCTACCTAGATCCTTGTTCTTGTATAAAGATGTACCCCATTTGGGAAAATTTTTGTAATGTACTCTTTATACACTTTGAATATAGTCGAGTTTATTTCTTCCGCTGCCACACCATTAGTGTATTTGTTTATCATGTTTAACAGTAGAGACTTGGTCTTTACAACATGGTATCAGAGCATCAAGATAGTCAGATTCTTGACTAATTCAAATTGTCTCCTAGATAGAACCCTTAACATATATAGTTTCCCTATAGTAAGTTTTTCACCTTAAAGTTGACCTAGCATGAAAGTTTGATTTAGGATCATAATAATTTCATATTAAAATGAAATTTGTCAACTTTTTGGTGAATTGTCTATTGAGAAGCTACTAGAGCAAGAAGTTGAAAGTGATGGTGTCTAGAAAGGGTCAGAGCTTGAGAGCTGGCAAAATTTTCCTCCACCCCACTAGCTTGGTAACGAGGACTCCTGAGCTCATATGACCTGGCCTGGCCTGATCTGATACAGACAGCTCGAAATAGTCTATCTTTGGGCATGTTTCCTGATTGTTGAATACCTTAGGAAAACCGTAAGTGATGATTTGATCTCTTACACAAAAATCATCCTTAAATACCTTATACTCCCATGTTTAGGGTTTAGTGTACCTTATGTTACACCCTAAAGCTTGGTTAGTAAATCCTTTTAGTGTTGAGTTTTATGTACCCTTTTACCCTTAGCTTAGTTTGACTTAGTTGACCCTTTTAAGGGGTGGTGTGAGGGTAATAGTGTTAGTACCCTATTTGGTTTTGCAAATCTGATTTCGAGGATGAAATCCCTTTTTAGGGGGATGGAATCCCAATTAAAAGCAAAATCAAATACCTTTGGAGTTAGAAACCCTATCTATGTGGACATATGTACATAATAACTTATGTGAACAAGAATTTACCAAACACTTGTAATTCAACTTGTTTGTTTATACACATGTGAATATGTAGTAAGTCATATAGAGATAGTTCATATGCTTGAACCTTCACATATTGTTGATGCACATAATAATGGGTTACTCATTACTAATTGTGAAGATACATAACATTGACTATGCCACCCTAATGGTAAAATGCACCCTAAGGATGCTTTAACATGTAATGATCATGTTGACCTAAACCCTAATATGTAATCACCTAGCCTTGACAACATATACATATATATATATATATATATATATATATATATATATATATATATATATATATATAACCTTAATGCCTTTCATGACACATTAGTGACATTAGGTGTCATCATCACATAATATGCCTTAATGCATGTAAATGGATTATAGTCACAAAGTTATCAATATATGTAAGGTATATCACCTTGTTCTCTAATGAACACCTCATCATAACTTGATATATGAATTAATTCATTAAAATTTAATGTGTTACATCCTAATAACTAAAATGAGTATAATGACTCAAATATGATAATGAATAATTGGATTCACATAAATATTCATAGATGCCTAATGTGAATCAAAATATGTATAATTTATAATATGAAGTGTAATGGACGAAAATGATTAATGATGTCATGGATATGAGTATGAAAGATGATATGAAAATGTGCAATATGAACATTATTTGGAATTAGTATAGGCTTAATAACTTGTTGGATAATATTAACTTTTTCTACAAAATAATTTGTGATAATTTTAAATGATAGTTTTAAGAGGATAATGGATAATGAATTGATGTTATTAAGGTTTTTGACCTAATACATTAATTAATGTTGAAATGGCTTAGTAAACCTTAATTGGCTTAAAACCCTTGATGAGGTAAATACACATGATATAATATTGAGATGTAATTGTTTTGAATAAAATATGGCACAAGTGATAGTATTATAAATAAGATACCTCTTCATGATGGGGATTATATTAATAAGGCAAAAATGTTAATTAGGTTGAGTTTGATAAATGGCTATAGGTTTTGTGGAAACCTTAGTAACACCTGACTTATGTAGATTTTGTGTTGTACCCTAGATTAAGGGTTATAACCTAGTTGTTTAAGGTTGGGATGTTACCCACTCACCCTATCTTTCCTCTTGTTGTGATTTTGGGGACGAAATCATCTTTAAGGGGTGGTGTGCTGTAACATACTGAAATCCAGGGTCTTCCCTACAATTTACCCACTTTTGAGCTTTTCTTTGCCTTCTAGTCCATTTGGACCTTTTCATAAATTTCCCTTGTTTTATATTCTTTTTGGACTCCTTGTGCAATTTGAGCACAATTCAAGGTTGAAATTACATTTTTCTCTCATTTATATAAATGGAGGGGTGTTGGCACAAATAACCCACTTAAGGTAATAATTAAGGACTAATAATACAAAATGGAGTTTTATGATAGATGATAAGTGGATAATGTTTATTTGGAGCTTTTTGGATAAATATATTAGCAATAATGTGTATTTGAGTTAATGTATGAGAACATTAACCTTAATTGTTTCTCTCTCCTCAAAATATGATTTTAATTCATGAAAATATGTTATTTAATTAAGAAATGATTATTGAAATCTTAATGTGTTTAATATCTCGAAATTTACTCACTTGTTTCATAAAAAGAAGTCTTTTCATATAATCCATTGATTTTAATATATTAATATACACTTTAATGATAAATATATTTATTAAGGGCCATATTATGAGTAAAACGAGAATATAATTGCATAGCATTGTTCTACACTTTAATATGAGCATGTGGTTAAAATTTGGTGGCTTTTGGAGTTGGTTTGACCCCTCAAAACTATTTTATATGCTTTTAATATAATGTAAATTAAAATGGTGAATAATAACCCACCTTCATACCTCACTCATATTATGGACTAATTAAGCTTGAAAATACATGTAATAAGTGAATGGAGGACTCTTGGACTCCATATCTCAGATTTGGGAACCAAGGGTTGCTTATAATAGCACACATAATTATTTGCCCAAGCATTATATTAATATATGCTTTAATAATCAAAATAATTTATTGGAGGCCAAAAGTTGGGTGAAACTCAAATCCAATTATATAGAATGAATCTAGACATCATTAGCAACCTGGGGTTAAAATTTGAGGCCATTTGGAGTTTGTTTGACCTCCCAAATGCATTAATCAATTTCCTAATAAAGTGTGACATTATATCATTAAGATATCAATGATATATGCACATTTAAGCTATGGTTCGGCTTTAATCAGTGTCACGCGTGACACATCCGCGTGGGTCCATCGTGGATACTGATCCAGCGGTTCACGTGAAGCCTGACCCGCATCCAACGACCCGAAACTTGTCTTCTACCTCCAGCCGTTACATGTGTAACAAGCTCGACTCCTCAGCTATGTTCTCTGTCGTTTCACGACCTTTTTACAAGCTTTCTTTTCCAAATGAACCGCCTTGATCCGACACTTCAAATGATCTATGGATCGTCCCCTTTCGTACGTTGTAGCCAAAATTCCAGGAGGCGCCGGCCAAGGCCTCTCGCGTCCACCGTCGTCTCGCATCCACAGTGATGCGATGATTTTGAGTCGCATTTATAGACCTGTTCGATATGTGTTTTGTGCTTTTATTAGTCATTTTTATGATTAATATTGCATAATTCACCCATTTTGGTCTTTGCCATCATTTTATGTCAAATCCTCTTAGTTTCATCATTCTGAGCATTCATTATCACATTATTATTATTTGTGTGGATTTATTTGATATTGTCTTCAAATTTCAGGAAAAACAAGTATCTGCTTCCATCGATACCATCGACGGAAGTCGATACCATCGACAAGGCCACAGGTTGCCAGCCGAAAGGAGCAGCAAAGTGTCAATACCATCGACGCTCAAGTCGATGGTATCGAGAGACCTTCAGGTTGTTGGCGCGAAAGCTGTCGATACCATCGACGTAAGTCGATACCATCGACGCATGGAGGCTACAGCGACACAAAATGACAAAACCGTCACTACAGGGTAGTCGATACCATTGACCCAAGTCGATGGTATTGAGACTGCATCAGGCACTCGGACGAAAAGAAGAGAAGGGCTGTCGCTACTACACTGGGTCGATACCGTCAGATATGCGTTGGATTCAGATTGATCTCAATCGGACGGCTGGAGTTAATTAACGACCTAATTAGGGACTTATACCTAATGACAGCCGCTCAGACGAGGGAGGATCGGATTTTGCCATTGCACAAGTGCCGAGGAGGGAGAGAAAGGAGAACAGAGGCCAGAAGTTCATACCTGTCGATCCGGACGCTGCCGAAGACGGATTTCACCACCGAGAGGCGTGAAAGCACGTGTTCTACGCAAAGGATCAATCGGTTCTTCTCCGTTCAGGGGTTTTCCTATTCAATTCACGTTTTTCATATGATTTCCCCTATTTCTACCATGTACTTGCGTGAGATGAGCATGCAGGGCTAATCCCCTCCATCTTTAGGACTGGGAGTAGCCCGGGAATTCATTGTATGACAGTTTTATATTAGTAATTCATATTTTCTCTCTTAAATCCGTGGTATAGTTTCATTTTCTCCATATATTATTATGCTTGATCACCATGATAATAACCTAATGCCCTTAATCACTTCGACAGAAGGATTAACAGTTGAGAAGAGACGGAACCTACATTAATCGATAAATCCCTTGACAAAGGTGGTGTAAAATTAATGGTGGAAACTGAGAGATCATTCGTAATGCACTTAGTTTAGGGAATAGGTTACTACGACGGTGGAACCGACCTAAACCTAAGTAGTGAATTGCACCACGACAGTGGGCAATTCTGTTTTCAGGCCACTACCAGGATAGAGAGAGAAGATTGAGGCATTATATAAAATCTAATACAATGAATACCCGCGGTGAAACCACAATCCTAAAGATACCTTTTTGAATTGATTAAATTAACCTTTAATCGATTGTTTGCTTTGTTTCATTTTTATTTTCTTTTAATTTTGACAACAAACCCCAATTTGTTATTTGTCTTAGCTGATCGCAAATAGTTAGTAGGAGTCTCCGACAATTCCGAGTATCCCTGTGTTCGACTCGGGCCTCACAAGGCCTGTACTACTCGACGCGTATACTTGTGTTTTTAGCGCGTAGTAAAATATACATCAAGTTTTTGGCACCGTTGCCGGGGATACGGCGAATTGTTGGCACTTCGAGTGCTACGAGCGGCCACTCTAGGCCACATTTTTTTTTATTATTTTGAAACAACTTCAAATATTTGTAAATTTCTCTATAATTGTTTACACTCGTCTAAGCATAGTACTAAACTCGAATTTTCTCATTTCAGGTACATTGCATGGTGCATACACGTAGTACATACTACGATAATCGCACACCCGAGGTTCCGTTTTCGGGACCTGAGGACGAGGAGCATTCCGAGCAAGAGTACCAAGAAGAGGTAGATTCTGAATCTGAACCAGAAGAGATGGCCGAGCCACAAACCATATGGGAGAAGATCAAAGCTTCTTCCTCATCAGCTTCAAAGGGGCCTATAAAGAAGCAGACGATCAACATACCGACATATAAGATCGATCCAGCGTTGATTAATTTGGTGAAATCAAATGCGTTTCATGGGCTGAAGAATGAGGATCCTGTTGCACACATCAGCCAGTTCGTTGAAAACTGCGACATGGTAAAAATAGATAGGTTTCCACAAGATGCATTGTACCTCAAGCTATTCCCAAGTTCCTTGGCGGGAGCAGCAAGAGAGTGGCTACATAATCTAGACGATGAGTTCGTGGAGTCTTGGGACCATATGGTGGAGGTCTTCTTTGAGAGGTTCTTCCCTCCTGAGAAGACTAACGACATGATCCGGAAGATTCACAATATCACCCAACAGGCCGGTGAAACATATTCCGAGACCTGGGAGCAATTTCAAGTTATGTTGAAGAGATGTCCGCATCACGGGCTGGACAAAGAGACACAGGTGAAAATCTTCTATTTTGCTCTCTCCGAGCATGATAGGAGTAATCTGGATTCAGCCGGGTCGGGATTTTTTCTGAACAATACTGACACTAGATGCTGGGAAATACTCAAGAACATGGCTAGAAAGCAGTCATGGGGAGAAAGAGAGTGAGGCCCAGTTGAGCAAGCACGAGTCGCCAGTGAATCAAAAGCAATGAGAGAGCTGAATGAGAAGATGGATCTTCTCGCAAAGAAGTTACTGCAAAAAGAAGAAAATGAGTCCGAGGATGAGGCTCAAGTCAAATACATGAGACAACAGCAAGGGTACAGGAACAATGACTACTCATGGAGAAAGGACAAAAAGTTCTCATGGAAGGATCTGAACAATTTTCTGCAGGATCCGGAAGCCAAGCCCGCACCAGCTGCAGAGGACAAGAGCACGGAGTTGCTCAATCAGGTCATCAAACAAAATCAAGAGTTAATGAACACATTCGGGCAGCAAATCAAGCAACAAGGAGAATATATGAATCAATTTGGGTAGACATTGCAGAGCCATGGGGCTCAAATGAGGACCATAGAGACATCCATGGCGCAGATGGTAGCCGAAATAGCTAGTTTGAAGAAACCGGCACATCCGGGTTTTCCGGGGAATACCAATGTTCCCGGGGGAAACCAGCAAGCTAAGGCAATTCTGCTGAGAAGCGGCAAGAAAGTGTTGAATCCAAGAACGGATGAAACAAGCACACCACAAGATGAAGTTGAAGGTAAATCCAATGAGGAGCAGCCCACACCAGTCACAGGGCAAGTTGAAGACATAGCCGTGGATGGTACTGAAGAACAAGTTGAAGAGGAAGAACTACAGAAAAAGACACCTTATGTGCCACCTCATCAAAGGGCACAAGCTGTTCCGGTCCCTTATCCGAATAGTGTGAAGGCAAGGAAGGTAGATGCACAGTTTAAGAAGTTCTTGGACAACTTTAGGAAGATTTTGGTAAATATTTCGTTATTGGAAGCCATTGAGCAAATCCCTTCATACGGGAAGTTTCTAAAAGATGTCATTACCAAGAAGAGGAAAATACCAGACACTGAGGTTGTTGTGCTAAAGGAGCAAGTGAGTGCCTTCATTATGGGCACTCTACCGCCAAAGATACATGATCCAGGGTGTTTCAACATTTCTTGCTATATCGGGAAGTTTAAATTTGGAGAAGCATTGTGTGATTCAGGGGCGAGCATCAACTTAATGCCCCTTTCGACATTTAAAAAGTTGGGACTGAAGGAGTCACGGCCGAGTAATATGACTATCCAATTGGCCGACAACTCTGTGGTGAAGCCTTATGGAATCTGTGAAGATGTCTTAGTAAAGGTGGATCGATTTGTCTTTCCGGCTGATTTTGTGGTTATGGAGATGCAGGATGAGCACGACAATGAGCTATTACTTGGACGTCCATTCCAAGCTACAACCGACATGATCTTAGAGATGGGGAGAGGTCGCTTGACCTTGGGCATAGCAGATGATCGCTTTGAGATGGTCATGCCCTCTAGCACTGCGTCTTCTAGAGCAAAAGAACAATGTAATATGGTGAAAGATATGGATCACAACATCTCACTCTGCCTTGGAAAACCATTTCTGGACATGGCTCATGTGATGAGCAAGATGGATAATGGAACCTTAGCTGTGGATATCATGGAGCAAACTAAGGTTGTTTCTTTGTGTAAAGCTGTGGGATTTCCGAATAATGAGAATGAGGACATTCCGCCTTCTTGGGAGGATGATGCGATTGCTATTTCTGTTGTTGATGCATATCCGGAATTGCCGTTAGAGGCTTGTTTGTTGAATGTTACCTATGATTGGATGCGGAGTAAATCACTCAAGGAGTGTGCTAAAATGCTTCAGATGCTTCCATGCTTCTATGTGAGGCATTATGAAGATTTGGGTGTACTTCCCCCACCGCTGCAATCATCTCTTATCAGCCCGCCAGAGTTAGAATTGAAGCCGCTGCCCCCGCATCTCAAGTATGTCTTCCTAGCTGAGAAAGACAAGTTACCGGTGATCGTATCTGCTTATTTGAGTGCGGACGAGGAGGAGCAATTGCTGATAGTGCTAAAGAACCACCGTGGAGCTTTTGGGTGGTCTGTTGCAGACATCAAGGGGATTTCCCCTACTCTATGTCAGCACAAGATTCGGCGCGAGGAGGGAGCCAAGCCTGTTATTCAGCCTCAAAGACGTTTAAATCCGAGCATGATGGAGGTTGTGAAGAAGGAGTTCATCAAACTTCTTGCTGCAGGGATTATCTATGCCATATCAGACTCGACGTGGGTGAGTCCCACACAGGTAGTCCCTAAGAAGGGGGGAATTACTGTCACTAAAAATTTGTTGAATGAACCTGTCACCACCCGACTGGTAACTGGGTGGCGAGTTTGTATTGACTACCGTCGTCTGAATGCCGCCACACTTAAGGATCATTTTCCTTTACCATTTATTGATCAAATTTTTGAACGACTTGCCGGTCGGTCGCATTTTTGTTTTCTAGACGGATATTCGGGGTACAACCAGATCTCGATTGATCCTTTGGATCAAGAGAAGTCTACATTCACCTGTCCCTATGGGACTTTTGCTTACCGTCGAATGCCGTTTGGTTTATGTAATGCACCGGTGACGTTTCAACGATGTATGCTCGCCATATTTTCTGACATGGTAGAGCGATGTCTTGAGGTTTTTATGGATGACTTCTCGGTTTATGGTGCATCGTTTGATGAATGTCTCTATAACCTAGACAAAGTGTTGCAGCGTTGTGAGGACACACACTTGGTCCTTAACTGGGAGAAATGTCACATGATGGTGACAGAGGGAATAGTGCTAGGACACAAGGTGTCTAGCAAAGGTCTTGAGGTAGACCCGGTGAAAATAGAGGTGATTTCCAAGTTGCCCCCACCCAGTTCTGTAAAAGGGGTGAGAAGCTTTCTGGGACACGCCGGGTTCTATTGGCGATTCATAAAGGATTTTTCTAAAATTGCAAAACCCTTATCCGAACTATTGGAGAAAGACGCGGTTTTCGATTTCAACGATAAGTGTCTTCATGCATTCGATGTTTTGAAAGAAAAATTGATTTCTGCCCCGGTTGTTCAAACGCCGGATTGGACAAAACCCTTCGAATTGATGTGCGACGCTTCGGATTTTGTAGTAGGAGCCGTATTGGGGCAACGGGTGGATAATAAGCCCGCTGTGATTTTCTATGCTTCCAAAACTCTGAATGATGCTCAATTGAGATATACAACTACTGAGAAAGAATTACTTGTCGTCGTGTTTGCTTTCGAAAAATTTCGGCAGTATTTAGTTGGATCTAAAGTAGTTGTATGGACTGACCATGCTGTAATAAAATACTTGATGGAGAAAAAAGACGCAAAGCCTAGACTCATTAGGTGGATTTTGCTCTTACAGGAATTTGATATTGAAATCAAGGATAAGTATGGAATTGAGAATGTAGTGGCTGATCATTTGTCTAGGTTAGATAGGGTGGATGAAAAAGATTTGCATATACCCATAACCGAGACGTTTCCCGATGAGCAGCTTTTAAAAATTAATTCTAAAGAGCCTTGGTTCGCTGAAATTGTTAATTATTTGGCTTGCGGGATCATCCCGGAAGATTGGTCATATCAGGAGAAAAAGAGATTCTTTCATTCTTTAAGATACTATTTTTGGGATGATCCAATTCTTTTGAAGCAATGCAGGGACGATATCTTACGCAGGTGTGTGCCTGAAATGGAGTACGAGAGTGTTCTCCATCATTGCCATGCATCACCTACGGGAGGACACCATGCTAGTTCGCGAACAGCAGCCAAGGTGTTGGAAAGCGGCCTTTACTGGCCAACTTTGTTTCGGGATGCCTACGATTTTGTGAGGCAATGTGATCCTTGTCAGCGAGCAGGTAATATATCGAAGCGACAGGAGATGCCCCTGAATGTATTTCAGGAAGTTGAGGTATTTGATTTGTGGGGCATAGACTTCATGGGACCCTTTGTGTCCTCGAACTCTAATTTATATATTCTGTTAGCAGTTGACTATGTGTCGAAGTGGGTGGAAGCAATCCCCACAAGGACTAATGATTCTACTATAGTGTGCAGGTTTGTGAAAGAGAATATTTTCTACAGGTTTGGGATACCCCGAATGATAATAAGCGATGGGGGTACACACTTTAGGAACCAGAAGTTCTCGACATTATTAAAGAAATATGGGGTCAAGCACAACATTGGCACCCCATATCATCCACAGACTCAAGGCCAAGTGGAGGTCTCAAACTATGAAATCAAGAAGATTCTAGAGCGAACGGTGGCATCCACAAGGAAGAATTGGAGTGCCCTACTACCGGATGCACTGTGGGCATACAGAACGGCTTACAAAACACCTATAGGCACTACACCTTTTAGGTTGGCGTATGGCCGGGCTTGTCACCTACCGGTAGAGTTGGAGCACAAGGCCCATTGGGCGCTTAGAAGGCTAAATCTAAGTTATGATGAAGCAGGAAGAAAGAGAATGTTTGAGTTGAATGAGCTGGATGAGTTACGGATGACGGCATATGAGAATGCTCGGATATACAAGGAGCGCACAAAGCTAATCCACGATCGCCACATCGAGTTGCGCACGATCAAGAAGGGAGATAATGTTTTGCTGTTCAACTCCCGACTCAAGTTACACCCCGGGAAGCTGAAGTCCCGGTGGAGTGGATCGTTCATGATGGAAGAGGTTAAACCACACGACGCGATTTTAGTGCGTGATGGTGATGCCACGTTCTTGGTGAATGGACAGAGGTTAAAGCTGTATTTTGGTGAGAATTACAAGAGAAAAGTGAATGAGGTTAAACTCATTACACTTTTGGATGAATGAGATGCCCAGAAGCCGTCTAGCCTAAGACGTTAAATAAGGGCGCTTGTTGGGAGGCAACCCAACCATCGGTACATTAGGATAGTTTAATAATAATCATAGGTTGCTTTATTTTCGTTCAATTTTTAGTGTAAAGAAGATACCTTGATCCGTTTGTTCATTGTGAAGGCTGAGGCAGAGTCGATACCATCGACACACAGGTCGATGGTATCGACATAGGTTCAGGTTAACAACAACAGAGTTCGTTCTGAGTCGATACTATCGACGGACTCGTCGATGGTATCAACACACCTACAGGCAGGTCGCCCAACAACAGTCGATAGTATCGACACAGGCGTCGATACCATCGAGATCTCTGGAGAAGTTCAGATCGATTTGTCTCAGTCAACTCGATACCATCGACGGCCTCGTCGATGGTATCGACATCGTTACAAGTTGAAGTTCAAAGTGGCGGTGTCGCAATGAAACCACGTCGATACCATCGACCCTTGTCGATGGTATCGACTATCCATGTCACCGATCCGCGCAATGAAATCGACGGCGATCGTGGCGTCCACGTCATCGATTCAGGTGCATCGTCGATACCATCGACCCGCATCGATGGTATCGACTTAAGAGCGATCCGGGTTACAAGATCAAGCAATCGTCAGCCGTCGATACTCGCGAGGGGGGCGGATAGCATCAAGACGTGTCAATACCATCGACTCGCGTCGATGGTATCGACGGGTCAACAGTGGCGCCGGCCAAGTCTATATAAGGAGAGTAATTACGTCATTTGACGTCACACCTTCAGAAGTGATCTTTCTCCTTTGCGCCGAGCACTCCCCCGAGCCATCCAAGATCGAAGAGAAGCAACACCGAGTGAAGATCTTCACCGAGCGGAGAGTCAATTCTCCATCTTCCCCGAGCTCTTCTTCTAATCCCGTTTCTCTCGCAACAATGGTGCACGTCACCGGAGCATCATCCTCCCGCGCGAATCCTATGGATATCATGGAGTTCGTGCCACCCCCTACTGCGTCAGTATCACGTCCGCGCCTGGTTCACCCATCCACGGAGGTGAAGAAGATCTATGAAGAGATCTTGAAGCGAAAGATCGAGCCTACCCGGTATGTGGACCGAGATATGATCTGCGATCTTGGATTCGAGGCCAACTTGGCCTATGTTCTGAAGGGTCAAGCACGCCACACCAGCAGAAGGCCAGACGAGCTGGAGTACCATGCGGATGGTCAACCATTCTTCGGCGAGTGGTCCACCTACAAAGAGTTGGTGGCGGAATTCATGGCGTCCCTTGATGTCTGCGTCGTGCCCAACGACGTAGTTGCTACTGATCGTGAGTGGATCAAGGGCCGGGTGTCGTTCCGGCTGTTCAACATCGACTACAACATCACTCTTAGGCAGTTCAACAACATCTTCAACTGGAACCACTCACAACACGATCACCGGCGACCGGACTCCCGCACCGATTATGAAAAAATCTTCGCCGAGCTAGTGACAGTGTCGGAGGGCAAGACAGTGAGCTACCACAATGCTGCGTTAGCGGATTTCGAGCACCCATTTGTCTGGGTCCTACACCAGATGTTGAGTTTCACATTCTTTGCTCGTAGTGATCTGGCGCTGAGAAAATTTCAGGAGACCGACCTCTTCTTTCTCTACATGCTCCTGAAGCGACAAGAATGCAACTGGGGTGCGTTTTTCCTGCAGCGAGTTTTGGTGGTAAAGAGGAGTATGAGGAAGGCCCCGATTCATTTTGGCGGGCTCATCACCAAGCTGGCGCACTACCTCGGGCTCAACTTCTCCACCATGACTCTGCTTTCCACGAGGAGTAAGGTGAACGTGCAACATTTGCACCGTTCAAACCTTATTCTTCTACGGGATGGTTTGGCGTACGCGCACTGCCACGTCAACCACGCTTACCAGGAGTGTGCACTGCCGGATCCCGTCTTCAACATTGAGGGCACACAACATTTCAGATGGCCAATCATAGCCATCGACTCCGATGAGGAAGAAGGGGGCAATGACGGCGGTAATGATGGACAGGACGATGAGGCTGAGGAGGAAGAGGAGGCATTCACACCTCTTCGAGCACGCGTAGCACCCCGGAAGCGTCCTCGGATGCATCCAGGTGCTTCATCATCTTCTCCGCATCCGCCTCCACCGCCGCAGTCCTCGCAGCAGAACGAGGATGTTTACTCTATGCAGGGCATGTACAACATGCTCCAAGACATTCAGCAGACGCATCACAGCCACACCGCTGCATATGCCGATATTCAAGACACCACCAACCGGCTTTTCGTCAACCAATATGCAATCTTCGAGAATGAGCGCCTTCTTTTCGCCAATCAAGAAAGCATCCATGATCGGCTGCATAGGATGGAGCAGCAGCAACAACCATTCTACGACCACTACTGGAGTCAGGGCTATTTTGGTGGGTATCCACAGCCTCCACCAATGCCCCAGTATGAGCCGAACTTCCAAGGGCAGTTCCCGTCTTGGGACCCCACTTATTCACAGCCACCTCCACCTCCACAAGAGTGATTGGGTATCTCTATTCCAATATTTAAGTTTGTTTTTGACTATGAGGCCATAGTCGGATTCAAGCTTAGGGGGGTAGTGGAACAACTCTATCTTTTATTGTTTTTAGTTTTTGGCATTGTTATTTGTTTCTTGCATCTTTACTTTTTGTAGGATCCACGCGCTATCTAGTGTAAATTGTGGATGTCATAAAAGTGTGTCATCTTGTTTGTTAGTGCATGGGGAATTTAAGGGAAATTTAAAAATTTTTGTGTCTTTGGATAGCTTGTTTTGTTTTGACCTTGGGAACACATCCTATGAAAATGATTGATTGTCAACTTTAAAACAACATTTCATACCTGTACTCCTAATGATTCATGAAAGTGGACGGAAATGGTTGTTTGAGTCTAACCTAACCAAATGGTAATGAGACTTTAATTGGATGTAAGAGAGAGAACCCTCTAAACTACTACACAGGTCAGTAAGGAGGGACACATAATATCTTTCTAAGGTTCAGTCATCTAGTCTTGTGATCGTTCCATTTCATTTTTCCATAATCCACCTAAGAATTGGAAGTAAAGTGCAGTTTTAATTCCTTCTTGTGTGCATAGCATTTAGATAGGACTTGCATTGGTATTTTCCATACTTTTGCATACAAAGAAAAAAATACAATGATTCATGCACATTACCTTTAGGTACATGCCATGTAGTTGCATTCATGATTTTCATGCATAAAGTAATTCATGTATCTCAATTTTTCCCTAATGGTGAATTAAACTGTTCCATACCTTCTAAATATAAAAAAAAAACTATGAGTATGAAGAAAAATAGCCCCATAAAATTATCTTTAAGCAATTATGGATAGGTGGGCTGAAAAAATCTGAAAATCTGCAATATATATAGAAAAAAAAGAATTTAGAAGAAAGTGAAATAAGAAGGAGAAAGGAACATGATATCGCTTACATTTCAGGATAATTGAGTACATGATGTAGTTTGACTAGATATCCATCTCATTTTGAGGTGGATGGTTAGTGCATGCATCATTCCACCCAATTTTAGGCATTAGGGCATTTCTAATGTGCATTTGCATCACATAGGACATTTCTGTGTTATGCATGTTGAAACTTTACAATACTTCCACTTTCTTCCATGAGCCACTCATTTTCATCCACCAGTTGCTCGGATTGGTAGGCCACCGTGAATTTCTCCTCACTAATGAATATCAGGAGAATTGCTTCCATTTAGATGGTAGTTAGGGTGAGCAACGTAGTATAGGCGATCACGAGATGCACCAATGCTGAACCGGCGAATTTTATTATGTTAACTGCCTTATGTGATAGTGTTCATCAGTTTGGAGGTTAATTTCTTTTATTGATGATTACTGTCACCTTTAGGGTAATTACCGTTCTGTGGTTAGGAAAGGCCGGTTTGAGAATGTTCAGTGGGAGTCATATGGGATGTTGGGTTGGTGTGTTGTTTTTCAGTTGACATTTGCAATTCTATTCTAAGGATTAGTTGCTCGAGGGCGAGCAATGTTCAAGCTTAGGGGAGTTTGATGCGGTGATTTTGAGTCGCATTTATAGACCTGTTCGATATGTGTTTTGTGCTTTTATTAGTCATTTTTATGATTAATATTGCATAATTCACCCATTTTGGTCTTTGCCATCATTTTATGTCAAATCCTCTTAGTTTCATCATTCTGAACATTCATTATCACATTATTATTATTTGTGTGGATTTATTTGATCTTGTCTTCAAATTTCAGGAAAAACAAGTATCTGCTTCTGTCGATACCATCGACGGAAGTCGATACCATCGACAAGGCCACAGGTTGCCAGCCGAAAGGAGCAGCAAAGTGTCGATACCATCGACGCTCAAGTCGATGGTATCGAGAGACCTTCAGGTTGTTGGCGCGGAAGCTGTCGATACCATCGACGTAAGTCGATACCATCGACGCATGGAGGCTACAACGACACAAAATGACAAAACCGTCGCTACAGGGTAGTCGATACCATCGACCCAAGTCGATGGTATCGAGACTGCATCAGGCACTTGGACGAAAAGAAGAGAAGGGTTGTCGCTACTACACTGGGTCGATACCATCGACCCGCGTTGATGGTATCGACACCGTCAGATATGCGTTGGATTCAGATTGATCTCAATCGGACAGCTGGAGTTAATTAACAACCTAATTAGGGACTTATACCTAATTACAGCCGCCCAGATGGGGGAGGATCAGATTTTGCCATTGCACAAGTGCCGAGGAGGGAGAGAAAGGAGAACGGAGGCCAGAAGTTCATACCTGTCGATCCGGACGCTGCCGAAGACGGATTTCACCACTGAGAGGCATGAAAGCACGTGTTCTATGCAAAGGATCAATCGGTTCTTCTCCGTTCAGGGGTTTTCCCATTCAATTCACGTTTTTCATATGATTTCCCCTATTTCTACCATGTACTTGTGTGAGATGAGCATGTGGGGCTAATCCCCTCCATCTTTAGGACCGGGAGTAGCCCGGGAATTCATTATATGACAGTTTTATATTAGTAATTCATATTTTCTCTCTTAAATCCGTGGTATAGTTTCGTTTTCTCCATATATTGTTATGCTTGATCACCATGATAATAACATAATGCCCTTAATCACTTCGACAGAAGGATTAATGGTTGAAAAGAGACGGAACCTACATTAATCGATAAATCCCTTGACAAAGGTGGTGTAAAATTAATGGTGGAAACTGAGAGATCGTTCGTAATGCACTTAGTTTAGGGAATAGGTTACTACGACGGTGGAACCGACCTAAACCTAAGTAGTGAATTGCACCACGACAGTGGGCAATTATGTTTTCAGGCCACTACCCGGATAGAGAGAGAAGATTGAGGCATTATATAAAATCTAATACAATGAATACCCGCGGTGAAACCACAATCCTAAAGATACCTTTTTGAATTGATTAAATTAACCTTTAATCTATTGTTTGCTTTGTTTCATTTTTATTTTCTTTTAATTTTGACAACAAACCCCAATTTGTTATTCGGCTTAGCTGATCGCAAATAGTTAGTAGGAGTCTCCGACAATTCCGAGTATCCCTGTGTTCGACTCGGGCCTCACAAGGCCTGTACTACTCGACGCGTATACTTGCGTTTTTAGCGCGTAGTAAAATATACGTCACACAACGAACCTCACCTATAAATAACTTGCCCTGCACCTCCGTAGGACCTTAGGCAATCTTTTTCTCGAGCTAGTTTTCTCTAAACCAACACTGTTAGCCGCCGCAACCTCCGCCTTACTCTGCACCTTGCGGCGCCTCTCCTCGGCTCTAGGAGGAACCAACGTCCAAATTTCTTACACAGGTGAGTTCGTCATCCCTTACCCTTCATTTCGAGTACCTGCACGACCCTTTTGGCCTCAGATCGCAAAAATGCCCAAGTTGCAAGAGCTAACCTCGACGCAATGGGTAAGAGCAGAGAAAGAAGAAGCTCACCGACATTTTACGTTTATACCCCCACGCCCCTTCTTGTTTTGTTTTCTTGCCTAGGACCTTTTGGTCTTTCTCTGCCTTGCCCTTTCGCTTTGACCGGAGCCACACGAGGTGCAGACCGGCCGACCTGGCCAAACTTGATTGGTCCAGGTTGGCGCGGGCCTGGCCCACGTGACTCGTTTCTCGTTTGCAAACCAGCCCAAGAGGCATTTATCTAATTCCTGATTGGTCGGTTTGTTTAATTCGTAGAAAATTGCTCGGACATCAGAAAAATATAAATAAATAGTCGTTGGAAAGGAGTTTTCGAGTACTATCCAATTTTGTGGTTTTTGAAGCCTTATTCTAAATGAGTTTTCGAAGTTTCCCTAAGATACTCTTTTGATGATTTAAATATTCTAAAATGCGTAAGTAATTCATTTTAACTCCAATTTGTAAAATAAAATATGTTTTATTATTCAGGAGAATATGACTAATCTATTGGACTAGGTTTTAAACCTTAAATCATGGTTTTGTAGATAAGTTCCAAAATTAGGGTTTTTCCTATGTTTTATGTCTTTATATATATTAATTCATGTGTAATGTTTATAACTAGGGAAATATGGAATGGTGATACAATCATATTGGTGAATGTGATGGTAATTAATTAAAATAGGTATGTGAAGCCTATTTATGTATGTGACATCTATGATGAATGTGAGATCTATGTGAATGATTATTGTGCAAGCAATCCTAATCTCTTAGTTGGGTCTTTTCCAACCCCACAATCATTATTGTGCTAGCCTTGTTATCCTTCTAATTGCATTTATTTGGATCCTTACTTATGAGATACTTCCTTTTCCTTTGTGGCCCATTCATGAATCTTGCTACTACATATGTTGGCTCATTTACTTGGAGTTCTTGGATATTGTTGTTGCCTATGATGGCCTATTTATTGTTTCTTGGGTTTTATTCCCAATGCTATGTTGCAATCTTGTTATACTTCTTAATACTGCCAAGTGACTATTTAAGCATGATGTATTTTAGGCCAAATGACAATGTAGTGTACATGAGTACAAACCACCCATAGGGCACTGAGGTTTTAGTCCTCCTGCCGGGCACTGGGGTTTTAGTCCCCCTGCCATTTTATATATTAGGCACTGGGGTTTTAGTCCCCCTGCCACTTTTTAGGCACAGGGGTTTTAGTCCCCCTGCCATTGGTGAGGTCCGGTAGGTGCCTCACCCTATATTGAGATGAGTTTGTGTCTTAATATATTCATGCTATGTGATTAATATTGTGGTGATTGATTATGGCAGTTCTCTTATTCTTATTTGAATATCTATCTCATTCTCTTAAAATCTTGTAGCATAGAGAATCTTTTATTATGCAATGCTGTTGACTATTACTTGTCCTATTTCTCTTGAATAACACATACTTTTATCTTTCTCTTGCTGGATGACCCCAACCATCCAGGCTAGGATCAGAGTGTGCATGGCAGCTTGGTGAACCTAAGGCTAAGGATAGGACAAGAAGAAAAGGAACATATAGCTTGCATGTTCATAGTTGCCTTTATATATTAAGTTGTTTTGTTTGGAGACAATGTTGGCTTAGTCTAAGTCTTCCTCTACCTAGATCCTTGTTCTTGTATAAAGATGTACCCCATCTGGGAAAATTTTTGTAATGTACTCTTTATACACTTTGAATATAGTCGAGTTTATTTCTTCCACTGCGACACCATTAGTGTATTTGTTTATCATGTTTAATAGTAGAGACTTGGTCTTTACATTGGGTGACCTTCTTGCAGCGATTCTTCCTTATTTGACGTCAATTCCATCTCCTCTTCATCTCCATGGCAACAAATAGGAGGAAGAGGATGGGTCAACCAGAATCCCTACGTCCTCTACTACTTCTAGGTTTGTAACCTATGATGGTACTTACTTCTTCTCTTCTCAAGCGATCAATCACTATAAGGAGCTCATACCTAGATATCCTTATCCATTTAGGACCTTGTCTTTCTCTCATCCTAAACTCTTAAAAGTAGTTAAGACCATCTTCTCTCACCAAAACCTAGATGCCCTTTGCTATGAATGCATTACCTATAGAAATCACCATTCTAGTACTAAAGTGGTGTATGAGTTCTAGGCCAATCTCACTTGAAACTACACCACTTTAGTATCTCTACCCAATACCAAGATAGTGTTTACATCCATTATTGTGGGAACTCACATTCTAATAACTGAATTTCCTTGAATGCATTTCTATTTTGTTCCTCGCCTGATTGGATGAATGCCTATCCCAACTTCTGTGACCTCCTTGACCCTAAATCCTTCTATAAGAGTTTTGATCCTGAGTTGAATCTCCCTGACATCTACAAAACTCTTAAGAAGATTCAGGTCATGTATAGGGAGAACGCCATCCTTCCATCCTTTTCTCTAGACATTAAGACCAAATGGGTTGCTCTCCTTGTTAGCTGTAACATCCATATGAAGAAAAATAAAAAGGATATTGCAGAAAACTCAACTGTGATCATCTATTGTCTTCTTTAAAATGGCTGTGTCAAGTGGGCTCATTACATTCTCCACCATATGACCTACTTTGACACTGAGAAGAACACCAAGGACTCCCACCCTCCCTACCCTAACTTGATATGTGTTTTTTTTCACCACATCACTGAACACTCACTTTTAAGGATCTAGGCTACATGCCTAGTAGAAAAGGAGTGTATATAGTGATATAACAGTCAAGAAGTCCTTCCACCCTTCATCCACCACCACCCTATTGGGAAATGTGGGCACATAGTGTAGTAGCGGAACAAAAATTTATCTATCTGTATTCCCATGATAACAAGATCGTGTCAACTACTATGAAATAGGAAGGATGGTTTAATGAGTTATACCTAGTCTTGGAGCAAGTCCATCGACTAGAACTCATTGCAGTTGCAACTATCTTCTATTTGCTCTTGGACTGTGGTTGTGCAACTCCTGGTCTTCACCATGAACAACGAACATAACAACTTCTGCAACAACTCCTGTGGTCTCACCACAAACTGCAGACTGACTTTGTTCTCCTAGCAGTAGCCAAAGAACTCCTACCTCTAGATTAGTCCACATAGACCAACTACAACTCATGTCATTCAACTAGAATAGACATGAAGGAGTTCTCCCTCCCCTTGGCATACTAGACACCAACTTGCTTTCCCACAATAATGATCCTCAGTTGTTCTCTCCCATAACTATCCTTCCCTAGTCGGGTAGGACTTGCTCGGGCTCTCTTAGTTACCACAACCAGAGATGATAAAAATTATTAGAGCAACTGATTCTCAATTGATTGTGTTATTGTTCTACTATGAGAAGCCCCAATAACCCTCTATTTATAGGCGTGGTTAGGGCTAGGGTTCCTAATCTATTTAGGATCTGTCTGGGAGTGGAAGGGATCATAAGATCTTACATTTTTGCAACCTACGAACCATGAAACGATCATCCGGTGACCCAGACGGTCATCTGGCACTGCAAGACAGTCGCTTTGTACTCTAAGATGGTTGTTTTGTAGTTTCCCAATCACATCAGAATTTAGCAATTTGTTTTCCCATTAATGCTAACCATTAATTCCTTGTACCACAAGAGTTATCCCATCCAAACAAATTTTAGAAAGTATCTAGAACCTTCCTCCGCCTAACTAAGTGATCATGCACATGCAAGATAGTCATCTCACTCACCTAGACGTTCGTCTAGTGAGCCGAGCCGTATCGGTCGGTTCACACTTCAGTTTGGGTAGATCTTAGCCAATTAAATTTTTGATTATCCTGACGACCTAGATGGTCTTCTCACCTACTTAAGTGTTTAGGTACTCAATTCACACAATAGATCAACTGAATACACCCCATTCGATCGTCCTATAGGGTGATACATTCATTTGGTGCACCAGACGATCATCCTGTGAGATGATCGTCTAGTGCACCAAATGGTTGTATCACCCTATGGGACGATCGACTGGGGTGCAGTCAACTGATATGTTGTGTGAATTGAGTACCTAAACACTTTAGTAATCAATCCAATCATCATTAAATACCAAACTCCTCTTCTAGATGAGTTCCTTTGTGTGTGACCCTATAGGTCCCATATCATGTTGGCAGTGAATGTCCATAACTAGCTTATGACATCACAAGCAAAGAGTCATGCCTAGTCACACATCACTGCTACCCAAGTGAATGTAAAGTTGGAGAACAACTTCAACCTACAATCTATGTAAGGTATTTTAGTGATTGTATAATTCATTTGTCTCCGATATCCAGAGTGAACGCAAGGCATGGACTCATCATCCTCTCAATGTTCATCTCATGTTTCTTGAACCAAGAGAAGACTATCTGAGATAATGTGACCTAAATATCATATATTGATTTACATGTGCATGCACATGTATTTCTCAGTATCGCTTATCAAGTGACATGGATATCAAGCTCCAGTAGGAGGGACACATCCCATCTATATCACACTCCAGTATTATGTGTTACTGGTATCTATTTACCTTTTACAGTAACAATCAACTAGGGACATAATAAGAACATACATACTCTTACCATTCATATAATCTCATTCTCCAAGTCACATACTTGAAGACATATGTCATTGAGTATTGTCATTATTTAGACATTCATAATGTTTCCTCATTATCTCATAACTGAATGAAACATAATGAATTGGAATCTTGCATTTAATGAATATAATCAAATCCTTTATGGTATATGCCATGTCAATCATCACATGATTTGCTCTATGGGCATACCTTACCAACAAACTCCCACTTGCACTTAGAACAAGTCACCCATGGATCTCATCCTTAGTGATATAAACATGTCCACCATCTTTCTACTATGCTAGTGCTAATTGAGAGGGTTAGCAATAATTTTCTTATAGTTGGTATATTGCATGTTTCCTATCTCTTCGCTCTGAGATGAAACGACCATACTATGGTATCTGATATACCTTGCCTAACTAGTAGCTCCATTCTTGTCACATTATCACTATTGAGTCATCAATGCTGTGAACATTTATAAGTTCATCATATGAACCTTTAGATCCATATAGTATCACTCTATGTTCATAAAACAAATATACTCGACTTCTATTGCAGAATAGAATTAATGGCTATTAGTTCGGAACCCTTCCAACTAATAACATTTCTATTTTAAATCAAACATTTTTGAATTGCGATCACCTTTATCATTACAAAAGATTGCATCGATGTCACCCTTTACATCCAACTCTTCCTTTATTTCTATCTTTACTTACTAGCAATCTATCCTTAAGGTACTTCTCAAGTACTAATGCATATCTTTTAATGACATTCCAATAACCCTTATTGAAATTTAGTATCATCTTTTCATGTCTAATACATACAATATATTATGGGATAAGTACATATATAGCATTCATGATAGATCCATTGCTACATCCTGTGGCATCTTAACCATGACATTTCCATTCTTCCCAATAATTGGAACATATGGTTCCTGAGAGACTAAACCAGATTCTCTCTCATTGAATCCTTCCCGTGTTGAACTCCTTCAACATGTTGCTATTTTATGTGCTCAAACTTACATTGTGAAACATTCAAGAACTATCTCATAGATCTTGATCCTTATCTCATAATATGTTTTACCTTGTCCTTCATTATTGAAGGTGTTTTACATGCCAACTCTCAATAATCATAGTATTGTGGTGTTATTCCTCATCATATGTGTAATATTCATATACGCTCCCACTAAAAATTTTGTACTCATAGATTTCATCTTTTATCTTGATTCAAGTCAAACTCTTTGACTATCTTGTCAAGTCAAAAGATCCCTCCTATGAGATGCTTGTTTCAATCCCAAATTGAACTTTGTAGTTTATAGACTTTTTTGCATTCTTGAAGTTGTAAAAAACCTTTTAGGTTGTGTCACGTACACATCCTCTGATGTATTCCCTTTAAATAATCTGATTTCTATCTTCATATGCTAAATTTTTTAGTCTATTTCAACTACAATAGCAAGCTTGACAATTGATAAAGGAATTTCTATCATGTTCAACAACTTGAACTGATTTGAAAAACTTTCCAACCAACTTTTCCTTTTATGCTATCCATTTAGGTCTTTGCCATAAGACCCTATCTTCACCTTTTGGGTACTATCAAGGTCATACCTTGTTAGTTTACATGGACTCCATGATGACCCTAAGCAACTTCTCAGATTTGGTACTTAATAACTTCTAGTTGATTAGTTGGCTATCCTTTTATGACCAACCTGTCTGAGTTGTTAGATTCACGATCCTCCAATTTCAGATGTGTTCTACTAGGATTATTTTGTTATGTGTCACATGAAAAATTCAGATTACACAACATCTTGTGATTCTCTTAGTTCTCATTATACCTCTTTGTTGACCTTAAACATTTTGAGTTCCACTTTTACTCCCACTGATTCTTTAGGAACTCAGTTATCCTATTAACAAAACAATTTTGTTATTGGATTAGGATTAACAGTAATATCCAAAAATTTTGGTTTGTGGATAAACCTTTTCAAGAAACTACTTTCTTAATGTAGGTTTCAATCCTTTAGACATATTGGGATATTCCCATATCATATCATATATGATGTCTAACAAACCGTTTAGATGGTACATTATTTAGTGATTATATATTAATGAAGATATTAGAAGATTAGATTAATTGATAATTATATCATGACTCATCATGGTATAATTACTTCATTCTGACACATCATTATGTTCAGATGGATTAGACTTGTGATATTTTATCATAGTTCTTTCCTGAAGGTTATCAAAATATTGATGCAAAATATTTCAACATTTGATCTCATCAAAGTTTCTTAACACTTCCATCAATGCTATACTTCATTTATAATCTTCTTGAACACTTCAAGAGATTTATGTTTCTATTTTACTGTGTGCATATCATCATATTACTAGTAAATGAAACAAAATATAACTAATTATCTATAGCATTCATTCCATAAGAACTTCATGCATCATATGAATGAGGTATGATGGAAAGGTTATCCTCCCACTACATCTAGTGAAGGATGTCATGTAATATTGTGCATAAATAAGGCTTTGCATGTTTCCTTAGGTTCGATAACCAAAGGAATCTAGATTAACATCAATATGTATTCTAGATATGCATTTCTTATCTATACATCTAAGGTGATTATTGCTAATGCTAATTTTGAGTTATCAATTATAATCCTTTGGTATTAATGTTGAAAACTTTATCTAAGATTATTTTAAAACAAAGATCATTAGATATGTGGGCATTGCCATGCAAGATCATATCTTTTGAAATGAAAACATTAATATCTCACTTTATTGATTCATCATTCTTGTCATATAAGATGCTTACAGTAAATGTTTCTATTTTCTTGGCATAATGAAATAGCAGTTCTATTAACTCTATTACATGCCCATTGGGCTAAGATAAATTTAAAGTAGAGTAAATATTCCACAACTCTTGCTCCACTTTGTCCTTCTTTGTCCGTACATGAAGGATTTTACTTCTTTGTCCGTACATGAAGGATTTTACATCAAGTATGTTAGATCTCTATTTGGTATCACATACCAAATGAAGACGTAATCAAATTTATATTATAATGTTTATACCTAAAGTGGAGGCATCAATACCTTCCTTCTTCTTATTTAGTTCCTCTAACCAGAATGGGCAATTTCTTTTCCAATGTCTAGGCTGTTGACAATGGTGACATTTGCCTCTTTTCTTCACTCCTCCATTTGCTTTGAGATCTGAAGATTTGGGCTTCTTGCTAGCTTTAGAACTCTTCTTAGCTTTGCCTTTTCCTTTAGACTTCCCCATTGTCTTGCTGATCACCATCACAGACTTGGGCTTATCTTTCTTCATTTGTCCCTCAGTTGTTCTCAACATGCCCAACAACTATGTGAATGTTTTATCAAAGTCGTGCATGTTGTAGTGCATGACAAACTAACTATATGACTCTGATAGAGATTGTAGAATCATGTCAGTGGACAACTCTTGATCCAAGGGGAATACCAATCTATCTAGGTTCTCCACATACCCAATGAGTTTGAGTACATGAGGACCTAGTGGGTGTCCTTCTGCCATGTTACATTTGAACAATGCCTTGGAGACATCATATCTCACTTGTCTTGCCTAATCTTGGAAAATGTTCATGAGATGTGTGATCATATCAATCACATCCATGTTCTCATGCTGCCTTTGAAACTCATAGTTCATGGACCATAGCATCAGACATTTGACATCCACCACATCTTCAATATGCTTCTTGTAAGCATCCTTGTCAACCCTATGTACATTTTGAGGAGGTTTCTTTGGTTCTGACATCTCCAGGGCATAGAGCTTGTGCTCTTGTATGAGAGTGATTCTTAACATCTTGTACCAATCATGGAAGTTGTTCCCATTAAGTTTGTCCTTCTCAAGGACCGATTGTAGAGAAAAGTGATTGTTGTTTGTTGCCATTTGATTCTCCAAAAAAATTGCAATTTTGTCAAAAACTAATTTTTGATTTGATTTGATTAAATTTTAGGTGATAATAATTAGTTCTTTACATAATTATCATTCTCATTATTTTGTTTAAATTGATAACCCTCAAGTATCCATTCGTAAAATTGTAGCAAACCATTTTCTAATGAGCCAATATCCAAGATAATTCAACTATGACCTGACCAACATCAGCATACATAGTCAGCCATCAACCATCAAGACGAGAAACTTTTTCCAATTGCATCATATGCAATTCTGGATCGAAAATATGCACAACTCCTTGCCATGATCATCTGTATGCTTCTGAGGTCAGACGCTCTAAGAATCACCAGTTAAGCCATACTGTGAAGGTGGAACCTACATTACTACCATCACACTTTCATGAGGTAGACAGTGCACCATGCAAAGGTGTAACTTGCACCTGGTCAAACAAGCTTTTCATGTGGGTTTCTCTTTGAAAGCATCTTAGGCTTAATATGTTTGATTGAGGGATATATATATATATATATATATATATATATATATATATATATATATATATATATATATATATATATAAATAGGGCAACGATCCAGTGAGAAACATATCTGGTGAGAGCATGAGAGGCATTTAAATAACTCTCCACATAGATCAATTTTTCATAATCCAACCATACAGATTACAAGTATATCTTAATATCTACATTCCTATAAAATTTTATCACCATCCAAATTGCCCACAACAACCATATATTTTTCGACACTCTATATTGAATTTCAGGCTGACCGTTGGATGTAAAAAGTGTATATTGTACATATGGACATGTAAACAATGTCTGATTGCAATGATTTTTTGTGACAAGGTAAATGAAATGCTGCTTTTTCCATCTATATGGTTGGATTTTAAAAAATAGTTACCAATTTGTAGTTATTCAAATGCCTCTCATGCTCTCACCGTAGGATGTTTCTCACTGGATCGCTACCCTATATATATATATATATATATATATATATATATATATATATATATATATATATATATGGGTATATCTTCGCTACCCGTGCGGGTAACTAAGATTCGCTACCCGTGCATCAATTTTGTAATGGGATGACACATATATGTAATGAGATAACCAAATTTGTAATGAGACAGCCGAAATTGTAATACAAAGACTCGTTTTGTATTACAGCGGTGTTACAGTAATAAATTTATATTTATTACTGTAATAGCGTTGTAATACAAAACGAGTCTTTGTATTACAATTTTAGTCATCTCATTACAAATTTGGATTGTCTCATTACAAATGCATACCTTCCCATTACAAAATTGATGCACGGGTAGCGAATCTTAGTTACCCGCACGGGTAGCGAAGATATACCCTATATATATATATATATATATATATATATATATATATAGGGCCCATCTTTATTGCCCGCGCGGGTAGCTACCCGCCCACCCTTCCCACCACGTTTTTTCAATTTTTTTTTTGAAATTGTAGAGGACTATTTTGTCTAGCTCTCCAAAAAATTTTAGCCAAAAATAATATCATTTGCCCCTCCAAAATCAAAAAACCCGTCCTTATATATATCTGCTGTATATTTTGTACAGAGTTACTTTTTTGGCCAGCAGAGTTACTTTTTTGGCCACCATAGTTACTTTTTTGATAGCAGAGTTACTTTTTTAGCTTGGAGAGTTACTTTTTTGGCTACAGGGTAGCGAAAATCTAAGTTACCCGTGTGGGCAACGAATGAACACCCATATATATATATATACATATATATATATATATATGGTAGCGATTTAGTGAAAAACATCCTACGGTGAGAGCATGAGAGGCATTTGAATAACCATAAAGTTATAGATTTTTTTCAATATCCAACCTTATGGATTGGAAGAACATCATTTTATTTATCTTCATACAAAAAATCACTACAATTCAATATTTTTACATGTCCATATATATAATATATGTAGTTTACATCCAACGGTCAGCCTGAAATTCAATATTGAGCGTTGAAAAGTATTTGCTTGTTGTTAATGCAATACAAGTCCTATGATGATGAAATTTTGTAGGAAGGTAACTAATATGGTATATTTTTAATCCATACAGTTGGATTATGAAAAATTTGATTCCTATGTAAAGTTATTCAAATGCCTCTCATGCTCTCACCAAGATATGTTTCTCACTAGATCATTGTCCTATATATATACACATATATATACATATATATATACATATATATACATACATACATACACACACATATATATATATACATACATACATACATACATTCATACATACATACATACATACATACTTACATACATACATACATACATACATACATACATACATATACTGTATCCAATCACCACATATATATTACATATTATATACATGCTATATCCCACAACATAAACATGTAATATAAAACAAAAAGCAATGGTTATGGCCATGTCCACTATAATTCCTTAGAGCCATAAGGAATTACTACCACCTAGGTTAATCATCACATCATATGTATGAACCTACTAATGGTGCAGATATGTGCTTGCCAATCTGGGTAGATCGATTCAACCCTTGAACCGGTTGTTGAAAAGTATTTGCTTTTTATTAATGCAATACAAGTCCTATGATGATGAAATTTTTTAGGAAGGTAACTAATAAGGTATATTTTTAATCCATACAGTTGGATTATGAAAAATTGATCGCTATGTAAAGTTATTCAAATGCCTCTCGTTCTCTCACCAAGATATGTTTCTCACTGGATCATTGTCCTATATATACACATATATATATTTACATACACACACACACACACAGATATATATATATATATATATATATATATATATATATATATATATATATATATATATATATATATATATATATATATATACACACACATACATACGTACATACATATACTGTATCCAATCACCACATATATATTACATATTATATACATGCTATATCCCACAACATAAACATGTAATATAAAACAAAAAGAAATGGTTATGGCCATGTCCACTATAATTTCTTAGAACCATAAGGAATTACTACCACCTAGGTCAATCATCACATCATATGTATGAACCTACTAATGGTGCATATATGTGCTTGCCAATCTGGGTAGATCGATTCAACCCTTGAACCGGTTGTCTTGCCTCTTAGCCAGTCGGTTGGTCTTCCTGTCCAACTGATGTCTAGACACCTTCCAGGCAGTCAGTTGGGCCTTCTGGGATGGTTGTCTAGTCTCCTATCCAACTGATATTTGGACTCCTTCCAAACGATCAGTTGGGTCCACCAGGTGGTCGTCTGGTTCCATTATTCTATCCTCCATGGTCCTTCAGACAGTCGGATCATCTCACAAAATGTTCATTTCATCTGGCGACGATAATCTTATTCATCATTTCAAGAAAGAAGACTATCCTATTGCTACTTTATTACATTGTAGAGAGGAACCTCGAGTTACATTCGACGGAAGCAAAGGTAGGAAATAATTACCTTTACATTGGGATAAGGAGGTTGATGCTCGATACAAAGATTGAGATAAATAGGAATAAAACTATACCATCCAACCAAACACAAATATTGGATATTGGCCATAACCATGCTACACATCCACCAACAAAACTACTTTTTAGGGAAACACATGTAAATTGCATATATATATATTGATTTGGGATTATGTGGTTTTTGATCGGATATGCATATGAGACCGTTGAAATATTCACATCATATGCAATAAATAAATGACAAAACCAAAAATCGAATCACATCGATTATCCTAAAATATAGTAAATTGATGTGGCTCTGATACCACTATTGGGAAATGTAGACACAGAGTATAACAGTGGAAACAAAAAATTATCTATCTATATTCCCATAACAACAAGATTGATTCAACTACTATGAAATAGGAAGGATGGTTTAATGAGTTATACTTGGTCCTGGATCAAGTCCAACGACTACAACTCATTACAGTTGTAACTATCTTCTAGTTGCCCTTGGAAGGTAGCTGTGCAACTCGTGGTCTTCACCATGAAAATGAACAGAACAACTTCTACAACAACTCCTGTGGTCTTACCATAGACTGTAGGTTGACTTTGCTCTCCTAGCAGCAGCCAAAGGACTCCTACCTCTAGAGTAGTTCAGATAGACCATCTAGAACTCCTATCATTCAACCAGATAGACATGAAGGAGTTGTCCCTCCCGTTGGCGTACTAGTCACCAACTTACTCTCCCACAACAATGATCCTCAATTGTTTACTCTTGTAGCTATCCCTCCCTAGTCAGGTAGGACTTGCTTGGGCTCTCTTGGTTACCACAACAAGAATGGACAACAATTGTCAGAGCAACTGATTCTCAATTGACTATGTTATTATTGTGCTCTAGGAAGCCCCTAGTACCCCTCTATTTATAGATGAGGTTAGGGCTAGGGTTCCCAGTTTGTTCAGGATCTGTGTTAGAGTAGAAGGGACCGGAAGATCTTGAATTTTCACAACCTATAAACCACGAGACGGTCTTTTGGTGACCCATACGGCCATTTGACACTGCAAGACAGTCATTTTGCAATTTTGAATCACATATGAATTTGAAAATTTGTTTTCCCATTAATGCTAAACATTAATTCCTTGCACCACAAGAATTGTGCATTCCAAATGAAATTGGGAAAGCATCTGGAACCTTTCTATCACACATGCGAGACAGTTGTCTCACTCACCCAGACAGTCATCTGGTGAGCTGAGTCAAACTATTCGATTCAACAGAATGAACCGGTCATTTCACACTTTTGTTTGGGCAGATCTTAGCCAATTCAATTTATGATCATCCTGACAACCCAAACGACCATCTCACCCTATGAGACGATCGTCTGGTGCACCAAACAATCATCTTACCCTATGAGATGGTCGACTTGGGTGTAATCAGCTAACATGTTGTGTGAATTGAGTACTTAAACACTTTAGTAATCAATCCAATCATCATTTAAGATCAAACTCCTCTTCTATATGAGTTCCTTTATGTGTGACCCTATAGGTCCCATATCACGTTGGCAGTGAATGCCCATAACTAGCTTATGACATCACAAGAAAAGAGTGGTGCCTAGTGATGCATCCCTATTTAAGAGCTTCATCTTGTGTATTTTTTCTCTTCAATCACATCTATACTTGTTAGATTGCATGTCATTCCTCCCAATACGCTTATTTGTATAAAATGCACTTAAGGACATTATTTGCACGTTTCTCAGGCATTTGGACCACATTTGATGGAAGAGAGAGAAGGAGTGATCCTAGGGTTCCTATGCCCTTAGAGAGACCCAAAGTGAAGTCTGAGGCTCCCTCAACCTACCCCTAGTGGAAAAAGATCATTTGAAGCAAAGATGTCCAAGAAAATCCAAAGAATAGAGTCAAAGTGCTGATCCAGGACCCAGCACGGTCGTGGTACCACAAAATGGCCGTGTTGGGTCACTTACAAATCAACAACCTCCAAGTCAAGCAGAGAGCAGCACAACCGTGCAGAACAGAATGGCCATGCCGGTGACATCCACCACGGCCGTGCACCACAAAATGGCCGTGCTACAATAGACCAGAACATCCATGCAGAATCACCATGGCCGTGGCGCCCTGACACCACCACGGCCATGGCATTTTCAGCCCAAAATCGACCAAAATCCTATAACTTTGATGGAATAAACCCACGACCGTGCCCCATCCACCACGGTCGTGGCCTACCCTACCCACCACGGCCGTGCTACTCACCAAACCCACCTAGTTTTCACTGCTTTACCCATTTTGCCCCTACTTGACCTAGTGCTTCCTCCCCACACCTATATATACCTAGGTGATGGCTGGGTCATGAGGTCAGCTAACTTCCACCACCTCCTAGCTCCCCAAATCGCCATCCACTACATTCCACTCCATATCCACCTCAAATCCACTCCATTTCACGATTTCCACCATCAAATCACTAGTTTAGACTAGTTCCTACCCATAATCCCCTTCATTCTTCACCCTTGCACCCTGGAGGAGGGAGGAGGATGACCTGCAGCTACTGGAGAGAGGTATTTCATCCACTACTTCGAGCTCCATGGCCACCTCTATCTCTTTCTTCTCTCTTTTTATATTTTCCATTTCTATGAGTAGCTAGGCCCCTGTGGGTGGGCTGTTTGGGTGAAATTATGTTACTTTGATACCATGTTGGGGGAAAATGACATGTAAACATTGTAATTCCATTTTTTAATGATTATATTCTATTTGCATCTCATTCTCCATGGATTGCTCGTTGGTTTGTGTGTGGAATCACCTAGGAATTTAGGCAAATTGCATATATGTGTGAATTTTGGGATTTGCCCCTAGGTCCAATTCTTGGATCCCTAGGTTGCCTCCCATCTTCCTACATCCTAATAAATCTCCCTAAACCTAAGTGAGAGATCTAAGTAGCTAGATTAGGTAATTCTAGTGCAATTAGCATGGAGCCTTCTCAAGGCTAGAATGTGGAGGGAATTGGGGTCCAAAACCCTAATCTCACCTCCCCATTACTACCCTTGGCCCCTAATTGCCCTAGGAATGCCTAATATAGAAACCTAGACTTAATTAGACTCTAATTGAATTATACATAATCCCTAACCCAATTGAGCCTCATAAGGGTAGTAGGGGGTGTTAGGGACTAGTTCCCCTATGCACAACCTAGCATATCCATGGCCAGTTAGTAGCTTAGGTTAATTCATTAGACTCTAACTTGTTGTTTGGTTTGGATAATCTAAATGGAATCATAATGTTCATATGTCACACCCAACTTAAGTGATAAGTTCATACCCCTAAACAGCCCACACATCTCTTTACTGCTTGAAACCCTAGTTTTGTGCTTGCTTAGCTTAATTAGTTCTTTCCTTGCTTAGTTAGCTTCTTGGTTTGCTCTTGTCTTGTTCATGCTAGTGTAGCTCTTTAATTTCTCTTTTACTTCTCTCTTGCTTGCCTTAGTGTAATTTGCCTTTTCATACCTAGCTTAGTCCTTTCTTTCCTGCTTAGTCTTAATCTAGTCTAGGGTTAACATAGATTTCATTCTTGTCTTTAATTCCTCATTTGTTCATAGTAGTTTAACAATCAAATCACCTTTAAACCCTTAACCCTAGTCTCTGTAGTAGGAACCTAGCCAAACTAACCTAGCTCTAGTGCCCCCTCTTTTCCATGTGGATCGACCATGTACTTGCCACCTTCCTATATTACGACATGACCCCGTGCACTTGCGGGTGTAGTGTTTTAGTGTGAGTAGGTGTTAAGTTAGGTTTATAAATTTTGAAAGAAAATTCCCATCATGTGTGTTCCGACCTCATGGGGTGCATCTAGTTGGGTCAAATCGTCTAGTGTGTTGCACCTCTAGCGGAATCACACCAAGCTTTCTGGTGCCGTTGCCGGGGATTTAGAGGCGTTTGGCCTAACTAGTCAGTTTTGCTTTGACTTTTCCTACTGCCCTCATCATTGCTATTCTTTATTCATTTTTCTTTGCATTCTTTGTGTATATTGGTTTACTAACTTGCTTTCCTTTGTTTGGTTGTGCTTTGTGCATGTGACAAGCCATTCAGGAGGAAACGAGATGGAAGACTAAAATGCATCTCGCAAGTCCTTGCAAGATTACTTCATGCTGAGCAACTACCCGTCACCTATTGCATCTAGAGTCACCCAAATGCAAGGGGAGAAATTTTCTATTCCTCCAGGTCTTCTTGGGCTCCTGCCCACCTTCTACGGCTCGGAGAGTGAAAACCCCTACAAGCATGTGGATGCCTTCCTAGAGATGTGTTCCACCTTCAGAACGTCAAAGACAATTGATGACTCAATTTGGCTCACATTGTTCCCCTTTTCACTCAAGGATTGGGCCAAGGAATGGTATGATTCAAGGAGAGACATCATGAGTTGGGGTGAGATGAATATGGCATTCTTGAGGAAGTTCTACTCTATTGCAAGGATGACACAAATGCAGCAGTCAATAGTGAGTTTCAACCAAATGGATAATGAAAAGTTTCATGATGCTTGGGATAGGTTGCAAAAGCTGTTGAGAGAGTGCTCGCATCATGAGATACCTTTGTGGCAGCTTGTACAAGCGTTCTACTCTGGTTTGTCATCATGGGATCAAGCTACAGTGGATTCTTCTTGTGGAGGTGTTTTCATGACAAAGCCACTGGATGAGTCATGGCCGTTGTTTGAGCAATTGGTGGAAAATTCATGGAACCGAACTTCTAGCATGATTTGTGATGGGAGTCAGGTCCTTAGTGAGACTTCTATTTCTAATGATCCCAATGTACAAGTGATGAAGGCTATGGAAGACATGATGAAACTCATGAAAAGTCAAGGAGGAAATGGTCCTTGTCATTCGGTCAACTACATTGGTTCTTTTGAGGGAGAAGTGAAGACACCTTACCCCTATAGCTACTGGGAACCGCAAAGTCCAAGCTACAACTCAAGGTTTGAGGAAGAGGTTCTCTATAGATTGAAGATCTTTGATGATGTCCAAAAAAATGTTGCAAGGCTTAAAGAAAAGATAGAGCAGCTCTCTTCTACACTTGCTCTTCAAGAAGAAAAGTTAGCTTCAAGATCCATCTTGAGTTACCATGAAACAAGTGGACCTATGCCTTCTTCGCATGTTTTCTACAATCCACCTCCCATGAAAGTGCAGCCCATTTACCATTTTCAAGGCTATTCTAAGCCTTACACTCCCCCACCACCTTCACCACCTCAATTTTCCCAAAACTTCACTTTCTAACCCCAATTATCTCCTCCCCCTCAATTCCCCTCTCCACCTCAATTCCAACCCTAAGTGTCACCTCCACCTCCTCCACAACCACAACATGTTCTCCCTCTCCACCATGAGCAAGGTAGTGCTGCGACAGTTCTAAGGAGTGGGAAAACTCTTTAGCAGCCCGCAAGTCAAAGAAAAGTTGATAAAGCAAAGAAAAGGCAGCCAAGCGGTGATATTGTGATTGATATTGCTGAAGATGATGTTGTGATACCGCATGTTGAGTTTGGGATTCCATGTGATCCATCACATATCCCTTTTGCAGGTCCTAACATCCCTAGTGCTCCACCTCATGCTACTCCATAGGAAGATTGTGCTGAGTCAAGTAGGCCAATAGCTAGTGAGCCACCATTTCCCGAAGCACTAGATGAGCCCCCGGCTGTGAAAAGAAGACAAAAGCACAATATGGACATTCTTGAGGTATTCCGACAAGTAAAGGTCAACATTCCTCTCTTGGATGCAATCAAACAAATTCCATCATATGCCAAGTGTCTCAAAGACCTATGCACTGTGAAAAGAAGGTCAACAGGGAGGATTCCAAAGAGGGTGAGATTGACTTAACAAGTGAGCTCCATCATACAACATGCCCTTCCCGTAAAGAGAAAAGACCTAGGAGCCCCACTCATACCTAGTTACATAGGGAGACATCACATAGACAAGTCCTTACTTGATTTGGGATCTAGTGTGAATTTGATGCCATACCATGTCTATGTTGAGCTGGGCTTAGGCAAGTTGAAGCCGACACATTTCACTCTCCAGTTGGTGGTTAGATCCATAAAAGTGCCCATGGGTAGAGTGGATGATGTCTTGGTGATGATAGACAAAGAAAAAGGTGCGGTGTTCCTGGTGGATTTCATTGTACTTGATATGGAGCCGTAGGATAGGAATATTCCAATCATCTTGGGAAGACCGTTCTTATCTACAGCTGATGCTGAAATTCATGTGCACAGTGGCACTATGATAGTCTCATTCATGGACATGAAGATCAACATCAACATGTACAAGACCCCAACCCGGCGAGTCCAAGATTGGGATATTGGACATGATCACTTCACAAGTCCAAATAGGCATTTAAGAGGACACCAAGGTGAAGAAATTGGTGACAATTATTGTGATGAAAGGGATGAGGAAAATAGATTGAGTGCAAATGAAGGATGCATGTTTTGCAAGAATGGGTACATGAGGACCCCAAATGGGTGGATTTTAAAGAATCACCAAGAAGCCTAGCTGAAGGCAAGAAACTCAACGCTTGTGGGAGGCAACTCACCTAGGTTTGGGAATTTTTGACCCAATCTACATTTTTCATACTTTTGCTTTGTTTTTACATTTTTCCAAGAAAAAACACACACACACACACTTGTATTTGATAGTTTTTGTGTAGTTTTGAGATGTGAAGGTGAGAACAGAGTGAAATGAAGAAGGAATAGATGAAATTTTGACAAAGAATCAATAAAATATCAACTTGAGATCAAAGTTTTGATGTTTGAACAAGATTTGAGTGTTATACTGCTGTCACAGTACCCACCACGGCCATGGTACAAAACAACGGTCGTGGTGGTACATTCACATTCAATAGGGAAATCATCACAAATTGAGAAAATCAACTATGGAACCAGAGCAGCATGACCGTGCAAGGCAGCACGACCATGGTAACTGAAGACACCACGGCCATGCCGCGTAGCACGGCCGTGCAAGGTAGCATGACCATGGTAACTGAAGACACCACGGCCGTGCCGCGTAGCATGGACATGCCGAAGCACGATTCCAGCAACTTAAACTCAAAATTTGCAAAATTTCTATTCACTTGTTCATTTCTCCAAAGAACAGAACGGCCGTGCTCCGTGCCCTAGTGCTTGTGCAACACTCCGCCCACCATCTCCAGCCATCGAATCCTCACCAAAGCACTCCCAAATCATCCCGAATCAATCCCCTACCATTTCCACTACCTCAATCTCCAGATTCCACCAATTTCCATCCACAAACGCACCACTTTCTCTCCATTCCGCCCCAACAACCCAGTTCTTCAGAGAAATCCAAAATTTTCTAATTTCACTTCCATTTTCGAGCAAGAATGAAGAAGTTTGCAAGGAAAGCGGTAGAGAAAACTTGGGGTGTCATCCCCTACTAAAGGAAAGTAAGAAACAACCACCCCCGGTTGACGGATGCCGATTTGGATGCCATAGTGGATCCTATCATTGAAGAAGCCTCCGAACAGCCACAAAGGGGGACATCGTCGTCGTCGCAGCCACCTCCGTCCGCTTCCTGGCCGTCAGTTTCAGCCACCTGACCATCAGTCTCCTCGACGACACAACCGCAGCCTGAGCCACAGCCGCGACCACGTCGATGACTCGTATTAGATGATGAAGATGATACAGACATGCCCGATTCTGAGCAACACGAGAGTCTACCACAACACCCACTTCCACAACCTGAGGTTACTACAGGCAGGGCAAAGGAGCCTAAGCACCCGAAGTGCTTAACACACAGAGTTTTAGCAACTCGATATGCATGCCAAGCAACAATGGAGGCGATGGGTTTCTATGCCTACTTTAGGGATTGATGGAGAAAATGGGGCTATTTAAGGTATTGACACTGCAGCAGGAGTCATACATAGAGATGGCCCAGCAGTTCTTCACCACGCTAGAGAAAGCAACTGATGATGGCGAGAATGCAATCAAGGTGGTGAATGGGGATAAGAGGTGGAAGATAACCTCATAGATGCTAAATCAAATTTTTGCCCTAAGTGGGGAGGTGGCAGCCCTCCTAGACAGAGGAAGGATAGAAAATGATTCTAGTCCCACATATCCAACTATGTGGAAATGCTTCACCGGCCAAAGTACATTTGTAGCGGGGAAGTCCAAGACAAGTGCCATCCATAGCCCGTTTCTCTGCTATGTTCAAAAGGTGTTAGCAAACACCATCTTTGCCAGGTATGAAAACTAAGGCATCTTGGTTGGATGACAAAATAGAGGCATGTGAATCTGGGGGCATTACTTATAGATCATATGAGAATAATCCCATCCAAGAGCACAAATCCATTTGTAATGGGAGGGATTGTGACATCCATAGCCACTGCTTTAGGACATGACATGACAGGCTATACAAAGGCAAATGGTGGCAAGTTGATTGATTTGTACTACTTAGCTCGCTCATCCATGATTACAGTTACAAATCAGAGGATCATTTACCAAATCAACCCACCTTACCCAGGAATGACATTGGAGCTACCATACCATACTCCACCCTCATGGCACAATATGGACCGATGCCGGATTTTCTAGAAAAATTAAGGAGGTATGAGGTGGAGAACCCAAGAGGAGAGGCAGTCCTTGAGGTGATTTTTGCTGGGGGGTCTAGGAGAGCCTTCACAGGCAGCTAAGCAGAGGTAGACATCATAGGAAAGAGTGGCACGATGGGTGAGGCAAAGAGAAGAAAGGATGGGAGCGTCAGAATCACAACAACCTTTAGTGAATGCATATGATATGGGTACCATTCATCCACAGATAGAGAGCATTCAGACGATGTAGGAGAGGATACTACGGGCACAGGAGGGCTTTTAGAGGACACACGATGCCATGTGGTAGGACCACCAGCATATGCATTACGAAGTCAACCATCTTTACCAGTTTCATAATGCCCAGGCCCAGAGGAACCCACAGTGGGGTGAAGACTAGTGGAGTTCTTTATTAGCTTTTCAGGATAGCTATCCGCCTCCACAGTTAGACTATTGGGGCACCTATTACAGACAAGGAGGAGCACCTCCACCACCACCATAGTGATCATCTACCCTATCATCCTAGACTTTAGTGTCATGTTGAGGACAACATGATTCAAAAGTTTGGGGTGGTAGGGCGGTATGCCCTCGTCTTACTTTTACTCAATTTTGTATCTCACCTACCATTTACTACTCTTTATTTGTTGTTTTTCACATGCTTTCTTGTTTTTCTATATAGTTTAGAAGTTTACTACTTTGCATACCTGCATGCCATGTAGTTTGCTTTCTTGCCATTTTTTTTGCGTAATTTTCAAAAAATTTGCTCTTTTTTTCAAACATTGCATATCATGTAGATTTTTGGTAATTTTTGCATGTTTTAGTTAGGATTTTCTTGTTTTCTATTTTAAGTTCAATAATATAGGTTTAGATGTGATTGGAGGAAACTTGGCACCATTTTGGCCAATTTTGTCCAAATTTGAGATTTCTTGACTAAAAAGTATGTTTTGACCCAATCTCTACTATTTTGAGTAAAAATGACTACCTTTGACTAGTGCAAGTGAAATGTCATGCTTTATTGCTAAGTGGTATCAATGTTTGACTTTTTACATGTGCATCACCTCTCTCATGATTGTGATTGATTTGGCTAAATTGTGAACTTGAGCAAGCTTTGAATGCTTAGTGTTTGTGGAATCACATATTTGATATATCAATTTCATCTTGTTCATTCATGTGGTGTGATATCTAGGATGAAGTATTGGATTAACTTTCATGCAAGATGTCTTATGTGGAAAATCATACCAATGACCCCTCTTTGACCCGACTCTTCTTACACCATCTTCATACCCCTCTGCCTCATAAAAAGATTCCCTAGTGCACATAATCAGCCTTGGCCACCTCCAAAAGTTTGGGGTGGCCACATCTCTACCTCCCCGCTTCACTCTATCCACCATATGCCCTATCTACACCAAGGGCAAGAAAGAAAAGAAAAGAAAAAGAAAAGAAAAAACAAAATAAAAGGATGCTCCTATTTAAGAGCATTCAAATAAAGAAAAGATGAGTGTGTAAAAACACTCCAAAAATCTTACCGCAACCCTTTCTTCCACTTTCATACCCATTGAGCTAGGAAACATCAAACTTAGCTCATTTTGCCATTTTCCACAGCCACATGGGTCTTTTGGTGTGATTTGAAATATAAGATTGAACACATGAATGTGAAACAACACTCCTAATCATTTGTGATTAACGCCACCATGAAACAGTTTACCCGGACCTTATTGAAAGAAATATGGATAACTTGTATATTCTATGCGCTATATTTGAATTTCATGTGCTTTGTGCTCTTTTCATGATTGGATTGTGAAAGTAGGAGAGGAGAGAGGTGAAATGCATGCACTCAGTCATCTTTGATCCCATTAAGCAATAATCATCTTTTACATTGCATATGTCATTTCTTTTTGTGGAAGTTTTGTAGAGAGATTGAGTTGGAGCATACTTGAGGACAAGTATGTTTCAAGTTTGGGGTGGTGATGCAACCCTATTTTAGGGCTTCATCTTGTGTCTTTTTGCTCTTCAATCACATCTATAATTGTTAGATTGCATGTTATTCCTCCCAATATGGTTATTTGTATAAAATGCACTTATGGACATTATTTGCATGTTTTTCAGGCATTTGGACCACACTTGATGGAAGAGAGAGAAGGTGTGATCCTAGGGTTCCTCTGCACTTGGAGAGACCCAAAGTGAATTCCAAGGCTCCCTCAACCTACCCCTAGTGGCCAAAGATCATTTGAAGAAAAGATGTCCAAGAAAATCCAAAGAATAGAGTCAAAGTGCTGATCGAGGACCCAGTACGGCCGTGGTACCACAAAATGGCCGTGCTAGGTCACTTACAAATCAACAACCTCCAAGTCAAGCAGAGAGCAGCACGGCCATGCAGAACAGAATGGCCGTGCCAGTGACATCCACCACGGCCGTGCACCACAAAACGGCCGTGCTATAGTAGACAAGAACGGCCGTGCAGAATCACCATGGCCGTGGTGACCACCACGACCATGGCATTTTTAGCCCAAAATCGACCAAAGCCCTGTAACTTTGATGGAACAAACCCACGAACATGCCCCATCCACCACGCCCATGGCCTACCCTACCCACCATGTCCGTGGTGCCCTACCACGGCCGTGCTACTCACCAAACCCACCTAGTTTTCACTGCTTTACCAATTTTGCCCCTACTTGACCTAGTGCTTCCTCCCCACACCTATATATACCTAGGTGGCAGCTGGGGCACGAGGTCAGCTACCTTCCACCACCTCCTAGCTTCCCAAATTGCCATCCACTACATTCCACTCCATATCCACCTCAAATCCACTCCATTTCACTAGTTTAGACTAGTTCCTACCCATAATCCCATTCATTCTTCACCCTTGCACCCTGGAGGAGGGAGGAGGACGACCTACAACTACTGGAGAGAGGGATTTTAGCCACTACTTTGAGCTCTATGGCCACCTCTATCTCTTTCTTCTCTCTTTTTATATTTTCCATTTCTATGAGTAGCTAGGCCCCTGTGGGTGGGCTGTTTGGGAGAAATTATGTTACTTTGATACCATGTTGGGGGAAAATGACATGTAAAAATTGTAATTCCATTTGTTAATGATTATATTCTATTTTCATCTCATTCTCCATGGATTGCTCATTTGTTTGTGTGTGGAATCACCTAGGAATTTAGGCAAATTGCTTATATGTGTGAATTTTGGGATTTGCCCCTAGGTCCAATTCTTGGATCCCTAGGTTGCCTCCTATCTTCCTACATCCTAATCAATCTCCCTAAACCTAAGTGAGAGATCTAAGTAGCTAGATTAGGTAATTCTAGTGCAATTAGCATGGAGCCTTCTCAAGGCTAGAATGTGGGGGGAATTAGGGTCGAAAACCCTAATCTCACATCCCCATTACTACCCTCGACCCCTAATTTCCCTAGGAATGCCTAATCTAGAAACCTAGACTTGATTAGACTCTAATTGAATTGTACCTAATCCCTAACCCAATTGAGCCTCGTAAGGGCAGTAGGGGGTGTTAGGGACTAGTTCCCCTATGCACAACCTAGCATATCCATGGCCAGTTAGTAGCTTAGGTTAATTCATTAGACTCTAACGTGTTGTTTGGTTTGGATAATCTAAATGGAATCATAATGTTCATATGTCACCCGCAACTTAAGTGATAAGTTCATACCCCTAAACAACCCACACATCTCTTTACTACTCGAAACCCTAGTTTTGTGCTTGCTTTGCTTAATTAGTTCTTTCCTTGCTTAGTTAGCTTCTTGCTTTGATCTTGTCTTGTTCATGCTAGTATAGCTCTTTAATTTCTCTTTTACTTCTCTCTTGCTTGCCTTAGTGTAATTTGCCTTTTCATACCTAGCTTAGTCCTTTCTTTCCTGCTTAGTCTTAATCTAGTCTAGGGTTAACATATATTTCATTCTTATCTTTAATTCCTCATTTGTTCATAGTAGTTTAACAATCAAATCACCTTTAAACCCTTAACCCTAGTCTCTACAGTAGGAACCTAGCCAAACTAACCTAGGTCTAGCACCCCCTCTTTTCCATGTGGATGGACCCTGTACTTGCCACCTTCCTATACCACGACCCGACCCCGTGCACTTGAGGGTGTAGTGTTTTAGTGTGAGTAGGTGTTAAGTTAGGTTTATAAATTTCGAAAGCAAATTCCCATCACGTGTGTTCCGACCTCATGGGGCGCATCTAGTCAGGTCAAATCGGCTAGTGTGTTGCACCTCTAGTGGAATCACACCACCTAGTCGCACATTAGAGCTACCCAAGTGAATGAAAAGTTGGAGAATAATTTAAACCTACAATATGCATAAGGTGTTGTAGTGATTGTATAATTCCTTTGTCTCTGATATCTGGAGTGAACTTGAGGCATGGACTCATCATCCTCTCAATGTTCATCTCATGTTTCTTGAACTAAGAGCAGTCTGTCTGAGATGATGTGACCTCAATATCATATATTGATTCAAATGTGCATGCACATGCGTTTCTCAGTCTCACTTATCAAGTGGTCAGGATATCAAGCTCTAGTAGGAGAGACAAATTGTAATGACCCTGCCTCCCAGTAAGCCCCATTTAAGGGAGACCAAGAGGTCAGATCCGTTATCCCAATTTTTTGGATCAAAGGTTTGATAAATAATCAATAACAATTATCAAATTCTACTAACTAAACTGAAAGTCTGTAATAAAATTTAACTTTGCATACCTTTTTCAAAAACATGGATATCTACTTTTATCCACATTTGGAATATATTCTAACTAATCCTCCTTTGTACTTTAATTCATATTTAATTTCACATATGCCACTTTACTGTTTGTTCTTTTCAATTGTACCTAAAATGCCGACAAACAAAACGTCGGTCAACATAAAGCTCGTATGTGGGGGAAACAATAATCGTGAAATTAATTGTAACAACATATTGCAGTCAATTATGATTTAATAAAGAACTTTATGTTTTCAGCATAACTGCTCAATCCATGCATACCCTAACCTCTGCGCTGTCCCTGTAGTGGACCTAGATGCTACCTTCCTTATGGTAGATCCCCATTAAACCCCTCATGATCCTACCTAACAGGTGAATCAATTTCTAGGGTTGAGTCACATGGAACTACCCATAGGTAGCCCACGCCTTAACTCATTATGTGCTAAAGAGTCTCATGGCACTACACATGGGTAGCCTAATTTCGAACTCTTGATAACCTGATGTCCTACTTAACAATTAGGCCCTGTACTAGGTTACCCTTTTCATCATTAGCAAAGCCACAGAGGAGGACCAAGATCTGAGCCAGTCATGTATACATACTTATGGTGATAGTCATAGTCACTTTATAGTTGCATGGAATAAAAGTCATCCAAACAATTATTTTCAAGCAATCGATAAAACATCCATAAATTGCCGTGAAACTAAAGCGATTAACCATAAGTGTAACCACATACCTGTCAGGATGATTTGAGATAGAATAATCCAATCAATCCAGCAATCTAAATAGGCAAGCTAGCACACAGTGAGATCCTAAAATATGCATACAATTTCCTATTATTGATCATGCCATCAAGATCTATTAAACCTAGCTCGCTTCCTAGGGTTTCCATTGTAATTAGGGTTTCACTTCATTTTTACTATTTTAAACCCTAACTTTATACAATTACCCATAAACCCTAATTATCTCATCTATTCTTCTCAAAAGATATTAAGGTTACCTTTTAACAACATATTACCCTAATTTTGGATTAAGGGCACAATTAATAGTCCATTAAGTCTATTATGCCTCTTTTTCATTAAAGCTACTACTTTTATCCTTTTAAGGCATGACACGATCATTAGGCCTAATTATCATCAACTTATCTTTCATGAACTCTATTTAATACTAATTCCACCTTTATTAATTAGAAAACCCTAATTACCATATTAAGGGTATTTATCCACAATTAGGAACATTTATACTCAAAATAGCATAGAATTATCATATCTGGACTTTAATCATGAATTTGAACAATTAAAGCTATTAAGAGTCACAATGACTAACATTAGGGTTTCAAGGCCCATTAAAGCTCATTCATGTACATGGTACTCTAAATTAAACCAATTATGTGCAAATTTCATCCTTTTTTATCTTAATGTATCTTTTCATGATTAGCAGGCTAATATCAAATTTAATCATCCATAACTCTACTAATTACATAAATCATCTCAAGATAGGGTTTCTTAATCTTTTATTCATTAAAGTTGATAACTTACACTACTTTTCGAATAGTAAGAGGAATTAGCTTCTAAATATATTTTTATAGATTCCCCTCATTTTTTGAGCAACTTTCATATTTTATGTGTATCCATTCGAGCTACCAATATTTAAATACAATTTTTGCAAGATATTACTTACCAGAGCCAATCAGAGGGCACCATGTGTCCCTTTCCATGCAACGTGACTTGTATGTTTGGAAACATAATTGAAAGATGATTTTTCCCCCGCCTAAGTGGTCAGCTGTTCATACTCGGGAGGGGTATAACCATCCAACGACCACCTGCTCTTCTTCTACCTCGTAAAAACCTAACCAAGCCGCTATAACCTTGGTTGGCGCGGCTCCCCTTCCCCATCCCTGACCTCGACGGCCATCGAAGAGGTTTCCTCTGCCTCCTCCGTGCCTCTACGCACATGGGGTGTCCTTGGGTAGAAGCTAGGGTGGTTGTTTTGAGCCCGCTTGGTCTGCAGGTCGTGGCTGACTTGCAGCCATACAGTGGCCGTTGCGCAAGCTCCAGAGCATGGGGAAGATGGTTGTGCTCCTCTGTGGTGTCGTGGGAGCATCGTACTTCTACCGAACTCCAGCCTGTGTCTCCTCATTGTCCCATGGGTTGAACCACCCTCTTTGCCAGGGTTTGCACGCAAGGAAGAAGGAGAAGAGAGAGAGATGTGTGGGATCTCCTTGGGCTTGACCCTGGGCTCCACCCTTATATAGGGGAGAGCATCTATGCCCCATTATGCTTGTCCATGAAGAAACAAAGCCCTTTCCCAATAGGAATCCAATTCCTTCATTGAGAAGTAATCTTCTCTCTCCGAATTATCTTTTTAATAAACCATGTTTATTGGATATTTAGGAATTCGAAAATTATCCCTCTTATTCTCTTTATGCTTTCCTTTTAATCCATTGGAATGAATTTATGTTTTCTTTTTAATAGAAAATACCTTCTTTTTAACAATACCACAAAATCCATTAATTATGTATCACATTATCCTCTTATTTTGCATTATTGGTATTTTCTCTTTCCTTTTTCTCCATTGGGGCTCTTTGGACCCCAAGAAACTCTAATATTTCGAAATCCTTTTTAGTGGATACTCATTATCCTTCTAGATGCATCTATATCCATTATTTCTCATTATCTTATTTATTTCTTATCAAAATATCTCTTTTAAGGATTTCTCTTTACCTTTCTTTTTATTTTCCTCACTGGCATTCCTTTCAACATTAGGAATCCTTTGGATACGAAAATCTACCAAGGATAACTCAATTGTACCTCTTTCCACTTATTTCCCACATTTTATCAATGTTTTAAATTTCTTTCTTATTAAAGAAATATTTAATTGATATTTTCTTTTCTTGTTGCATTATATTTGCAACTTTGGACTCCTTGGAACCCAAGGAACCCAAGAGGTATGAAATCCTCCTTTGGATTACATTCTTTTTCCTTCTAGAGGTTTCTACATCTTTCTTTTCTCTATTTCTTATTTACTCATTTATTAATGGAGTTTCCTTTTTATTGGGCCCAATAGCCAATAAATCCCACAAAACAACCAACAAGGCTATTGTAAACAAAATCCATTTATTCAAAACAAATTATATCATTATTTGTTTGAATATCTTTAATAGGAGAAATTACATTTCTCAGCATAAGAACCCAAAAACTGGGGTTGTAACATCCTTCCCCTCTTATAGGAATTTTGCCCTCAAAATTCCATCAAGCAAACAAACAATTGAGGATAAGATTTTTCCATGTCCATCATTGGCCCCTATGTGGATTTACCTTATCCATGGTGCTTCCAAATAACCTTTATCATCACATATTCCTTTCTCTAAGTTCTATCACCTTGGCATCTATAAACCTCACAGGCGACTAAGGTCATTTCAGCCTCCCTTGGGGCTCACTAGGTTCATTGCTCAACACATGGCCCGAGTACCTCACATAGTACTCTAAATTGGACACATGGAACTCATCACACATTACTTTATCCTGAAGGGTAAGGTCAAACATAACCTTCCTCACCAATCCATCTCAAAAGAACCCATGTATCGGGGACTCAGTTCCCTTAGCTATAATTTAGATGGGTTGAATGTTCACATCACATACTCTCCCACAGTGAACTACATGTCAGTCTGCTTTGCATTATCTCATGACTCATGTCGCCCCTGGGTTCTCTCATAGCCATTGCATGATCAAAGCGACTTCATCTGCATACAGTGTGACCTTCGTGAGGTTCCTTCACCAACATCATCTTAATGAAGTGGTGACCGACACAACCTCCCTTATAGAGCTTCTTTACATCCCGATACTGGCTATGGTGGTTATCATCAAATCTTACAAAGGGAAAGAACTGTCTCTAGGTATCACCCTGAACAAGCACACATGCTCTCATCAGACCCTCTAGTCTAGATTATACTAACCATTAGTTAGGGTGATAAACTGTACTAACATCAAGTTCTTCATGCATCTACTTCCACCTTATGGAAGTGTATCTTTAGGTTATACTCAAGAACTTTTGAACTCGCATCATGGTGTAGTTGAACCATCTCCCTCATATGTAGTTCGACCAGATCTGTCCCTTGACAGTACTCTTTCTTTCTCATATAGATAAGGTGATCTACCATAACCCATATTGCATCTTGACCTTCCTTGGTCTAGGGGAGACTTACCACAACATACATAGTGATGAACTCCCATTCCTCTCTTGGGGACTCCTTATCCTCCATAACAATACACTGTGTTTCTGGTGTTCATCCTTCACCTCCTGGGTTGCATGGCGACAAGCTATATGCAACTTCATCTTAAGCATCCAAAGTACTACTGTCACTTACTATCTTCGTAGTACCATGGTGTATGGTGATCATGATCTCCTGTATGTCATGATTCCTCAAGATTGATTCCTCAGAAACCCTAAACCACTCTAGCCGAGATTCATCACCTTCTTTTCCAAAGAAGTGCATCTGAGGTTCTACAACCATCCTTTTATTACATCAAGGCCTAGGCTGGCCAAACAACTAGTAACTTGTTCAACCAACTTTGTTAGAGTTAGCCAAACATATCTTCCTTTTCAAACTTAGGGCTAACCCAATAACCTCTTCTAGCCTCTAGCTAAACTAAACAACTGCATCTCAACCAGGGCATCCATTACCACTTCACATACTTAGGTGATAGGAAATATTGAAGACACACACCCCCATCTATTATCTCAGCTCAAACTCTAAGTCTATCTTCATCAAGGAACTCTGAGCTCATCTTCTTGGTTATCAAACTCAACCTTGTATCACTTGCAAATTCCACATAGATCATGTTAAAACATCCTCATAAGATGATTACCTTAATACTCTTAGTGTTTGCAAACCATCCACATACCGTTCACTCCCCAAGGGTATGTTATCATCTCTGTCCTCATACCTCATAGCAACATTCCAATTCACATCATCCTTATCCTTGATGTATGGCACACGTACTGTCCTATCTCTCACTCCCATAACAAGAAGAAATAAGCATTTGGCTGCAGTCCAAATACAAAGTTCTTCCCATTCCAAGAGTAGAGATGGTACATCCCACCTTGCCAATACACCTTCTAATCTATGTTGAAACGCACGACTTATGTCTCTACATCACAAACATCTCGATATCAAGGTTACTTCCATGGAAAACTGGTTTCAAACCTACTTGGGTCACCACACAATCCTTGCTCATCTCCTCTAGGTCTATAGGGCTCTAACACTTTTGGGGTCATCCCTCTTCCCTTATGCATCCAGAGAGTGCCCTACTCATCTACCCTTTGGGTCCCATGAGTTCATGAAGGTGATCAATCTCCTAACCCATGGCCCTCAGACAATGATATCTGTTACCTCCCGACCCTATGGTCATGTGCAACTAGGGAATTAGTAAACTCCTAATTCCATCTGTCTTATCCCTACTGACCCTCAGATAGACCTAGGATTCTAACATAGTACATGTCCAACTCAGAACCTTACCCATGCCTTCATCATCTCTATCTACATTCATGGGCTGACTTTCATCCTTTCATAGGGGTCATGGCAACATGCCTACCTTGGTCAGGTCCCATACTGGTTACCTCCATGGTAACACATCCATATGCACTTAGAGATGGTTATCTATGAGTCTTATAGGTTCATCCTCATACTATGTACTTTTCACTTAGCTTCTCAAGATTCTATGAGACCTCTTTAGGTTACCTCAAAACAAAACTGGTATACCCTCTACAAGAGGGTCTCTCTCCCAGGATGGGAGGAACTACATCTTGATAACAAAGGTCACAAACTTCCTTAGGTCTAGGGTTAACATCCACATGAGCATGCTTAACCTTATCAAGATACTAAGGCACAAGAAGACCACCTACTAAACCATACTAGGTCATACTGGTTCTCATTCCTCAACATTGGACCAAGAACAAACCTTCTCATGCCACCACCTTGGCTGTGAGGGGTTCATCAAACATACCTTTGACTTAAGGGGTTTCCCTTTCCTATAAACATGAGGAGTGACATGCTCGAAACTATAGAAACTCAAATATCATCAGGAGCATCAGGTACACCACTTCCCCTCTTAGGCTTAGGAACCCTAGGTTCACTTTTGGGTGTCCAACTGCATGCTCAACCTCTTAACCATGAATCAAACATGTCCAAGGTATGTCATGCACTCCCATGATCCTTTTATTCGAGAAACACCTCAGAGTTGAGTCCTCCTCTATAACATACTGGATATAGAACCCTATCCTAGTAGTTTTACCCTTTTTGTCTTAGCCAAACAAGAGTAAACTAATACATGTAATTAAGGGAATACAAATACTTGGTGCTTAATAATAACTCATTAGGTGATAATAAGAAATTAAAGAACTTAGTTGGATAAATACCTCCTCATATAATCTTAATGTAGGGTTGAATTATAATTTGTCACTAAGTAATAGAAATCATAAAATAATTCATCTTAGAACTTTCTAGCACTTTCTAGGATAAGAGAAATAAGAGAAAATCCGAATTTTATATAAAGGAGAAGATAAATGCAAAATTAATGGTAATGTGGGAATTAATGGGTAAAGAAGATAATTAGAAAGGTAATGTACCAACAATTTGTAATTGGAAACCCATCAGGATAATTTGACACTAAAATTCGTTTTCTTGACAACAAAGTAACTTAAGGGCCAAGTATCAATTAATTTGAAAGATAATTGTATATATTAATGTCCTTATCTAAAGAAAATAGGAATTAGGCCAATAAAGTGAAATAAAATAGGCAATGCCCTCAAATTGGAAAACTAACTCCAAATTCGTAATCTAATCATAAAAATAAGCCTTTGGGCAAGTTTGCAACTAATTTGGATAATGTTTGGTTAATAAATGATTTTAGGAGAGAGAAAATGCCTAAAAGGTGTAATTAATAATTAGATGCAAATCATGACACCAAAAAATTGGAAATAAAAGCAAATTCGTATCCAACACATTAATTATGACTTGTGTGTCAAGTTTCATAAAATTTAGATAATCCTAAAGCCATAAATGAAGAAAGAAAGAGAAAATGATATTTGATTTATTTAACCCATTAAAGGTTTCCAAAAGGCAAAACTAATTGGATATTCGGAATCTACATGTTTAATTTAACATATGTGCAAATTTTGGTTTAATTTGGATTATTCTAGAACCCCTAAATTAGTAAAGAGAATATACATAAATTAATTTAATTTCACTTTGATCGATTTTTCGATTTCCCTATCTTTGGGCTGTCACGCGACCTATTTAATCTCGGATTTCACCGTGGCCCTTGGATAAGGATCCAACGGATGAGGAGTTGTCTCCTACCTCCGTTAGGACTCCTTCTCGCGGCTACAGTAACGTGATTTTCCTCCGCGTTTTCCTCTTCTGTCTTTCCTTCTCGCGGTTTTCTGTTTTCCTTTTTACCATCAGCATTGCTTTCCGGTTTGGTTGATCCCTATTTTAGTAGGGTTTCCTTCGCTAGATCTCTGGGTCGGCTAGAACCTTCCTCGCCTTCCCCTGTTTCCTCTTCCGTGTGGATTCCTGGTTGAACCCCAACTACCCGCCTATAATATTAGACTCCCCGACGATCCTTGAGCATCATGTGATCTTCCCCAACCGCTGTTTTGGACTCGATCTCCCTACAACTCCATCTCCCTACCCCCGCTCTCTGTTCCGGCTACGGCGACCTCGGCTGTGGGTTCTGGTGCACGGAGGTGCTCCTCATTGGTGTGGTTCAGATCACGGAAGCATAGGGAAGCTTTATGGCTTTCCGGTTCAAGATATTGGGAGGTAACGACGTTTCACCCTTTTTCTCGCTCTCTCTGATCATTTTGCAATTCTCCGTTAATGGAGGTTTTCGTGGCAAGTGCCCTTGTTTTCTCGCTTCGGTTTTGCTCGACGGATCTCTTCCCGCGATTGCTTTGGCCTCCGATGGACTCCCTGGCTCTGCCCAAGTTACTCAGTTTCTTCTGTTTTGGGCGGAGGTGCTAGTTCGAGCTATGGCTGACCGTTTTGGGTGTGTCTGGGCTTGTTGGGACCGTCGTCCTCTCGGGAACATAGTTCCTTTAGAAATCTTCACCTAGTTTGCGCTAGATCTCAGTCTGGAGTTTGGAGTTCTCCTCCCTATTCCATGGCTTCGAGAGTTCCTCGCAGGGAACAAGCCCCAATGTGGATTCCCCTCTTTACCCTCGTTCTCTCCTTTTCTGTTTTGTTTTGCGACCAGGGGTAATTTCATCTTTTCACAGGTTCTGTCTCCCTCCTTTCGCTGTGGTCTTGTGAGTATTCGACCGGTAACTTGGCCGGTTGTGATTGGGCCAAGTCACGCAGGCCCCTCTGCTGTTATCCGCTTTTGATGCAAATTCATTATTTGTAATTATCTGATTGGTCAGCAATTAAAAATGTATAACTAATTATCGGATGATCAGAAAATTATGGATAAATATTCGTTGGAATCAGAAAAATGCAAGATTTCGTTTGGTATTGGTTTTGTTTCCCGAATCTGATGTTCTAGAAGGGTGATTTTATGGATCTTATTAAATAAGATAAAAACTTGAATAATTCATAACTAATAATTTATAAGTCAGAAAAATATAATAAAATATGTTTTAGACTCGTAATAACATAAAATAAAATATGGAATAGTTTTCATAACCTAATTCACATAATAATAAAAAGGTAGTTTTTAGGGTTTGGTTTATATATATGAAATTGACATAAAATCGGTATATGTGTTTAATAGGCTCTTTGGTGACCTAGTTTTGGATCCAGAAGGGATTAGGACCTGTTGGACTTTGATACTAAGGTATGTTGCATCTTTGATTATTCATATTGAGCAATTCTTCTCTCTTATGTATGTTTGCATCTCCTATTATTTCTATACTGAGCAATTCTTGTCTCTTATGTATGTTGTATCCCCTATTCATCCATACTGAGCAATGCACCTACTTTACCATTCTTTTTTACTTTTGCCTACACACATGTCTATTCTTTTGTTATCATAGTTCATGTGAACTATCTTGGTTATTGTGATCTTGAATAATTTCTTGGAATCTTTTGTTGAGATATGGAGACATAATAATATTGTTGATGGTATCTACCATTATTATGTGAAAGTTTATTGATGATTCATATGTTGACTATTGTGGAAAAATCTAATTTGATGTTGGACTAAACTTACCTACTTGCCTTTACATTTTTCTGCTATGTGATTCAGTAACCCTAGAGTAGAATAATTGCATTGGTTTAGTCTCATTATAATTTGTGGCAATATTGTGATATTTTGGATGGTGGATGTGTGATTCCCCATTTGATGCAGGATGTGTGATTCATGGCCCATACTATATGAATTTGATGGTGGATGTGTGATTCCCCATGTTAGGGCAAGATGTGTGATTCTTGGTCCATGTCTCACCAGGTTCAAGATGTGTGATTCTTGACCGCCTTTGTCATTTATAATATTCTAGTGTTATGCTTATCTCACATGATTGCAGGATATTGATTATGATAAGTGCATGTGGCATTTTCTTTATTGTTTTCATATGGCAAGTATCTCTTTTGTTAAAGATCTATTCTTTTATGCCCGTGTGGGTAGTCCTATTCTTTTTCATGGGAAGCATTCATATGTGATGTCCTTATTGTCATATATTGCTCAAGCTTTCCTTTAGAATACACATACCAGCTTTTGCTGATATATTTTTCTTTTCTTCTTTTGTGGGGTATGCTTCCAACCCCAGGTTAGATCGAGGAAAGTATCCCTAACAACAACCTTGTAGCTGATCTTTGGGAGGCTTGAAGAGGTGGTTAGATGACCCTCGGCTTAGTCCTTGGCGTTATATGTAGTTTTCTCTTAGAACACCTTTTGTGGTGAAGTGTTGTATAAAGCTTTGTAAATTGTTAGATAATATTTCTTTTCCGCTGCTACTCATTGTGTAATGATACTTACATGTTGAATGAATTGATCTTCATCCCTTTTGTGAAAAATTTTACGTGGTGTTTGGTTTAAGGGATGTGATCTTTTCTTTCTAGTAGAGAAGTGGTTTCACTTCTTTACATCCTCAAGGACAACCAACTAGATATAAAGCCTCACAACTGGTTACTCAAACCTCCTCAGGGTCTAAGGCACTCTTTGTCTCGTCTCAGCAGGTAAACACCTATACCATAGGCACATAGGTACCAGAAGCATCATCCTCTCTCTAGGGTTTGGTTCCTCTAATGGAAACCAAGATATCCCCAGCCTCCAGGGATCATGCATGTGGCAACCACAACCATCCACTTAGGTCACATTATCCTCAACTCCCCACTGTTCCTCATATCTCAGAGTCTAAGTTTCCAACCTTCTTGCTTGGATCCTACTCTCTCTCTCTAGAGATAAATGTACAATTGGCCTCACTATTAGAGGTCCTATCTCCATGAAGATGGATCAAGCTCACAAGCATGCCCCTACCTGGGTGAAGCCTTAATTCAACTTATGTTTCTCAAGATTATCCATAGCCCCTTATGTTTATCTCATAAGCCTTCCATCATGCCCTTCTGGCCAGGGTTTCATCCTAATGCACTACTGATGTACTCTACATGCTATGCCCTACTCGCATATGCCCATAGGGTTTCTATAGGTTCTTCTCTAACCTCATCATTGAAGGAGCTATCCTTCTCTCTAACATGCATGACCCTTCCCAGGGTTGGGTCACCAAAGGCACTAGGTCATCCAAACTCGCATGGGTCATAACTTCATGGGCATCCAAAAGCAAATCCACACACCTGGTCAATCATGTCATCTAACTCATCATGCCATCTCTCTCTCTAACCACCACTTAGGGTTAGGGTTAGCATCATTCTCAGAGGATGGGCCAAGTCTCTACTTTTAATGGAGATCTCTGCCTCCATGACCAACTCTCTCTACTCATCCTCCTGACAAGAAGGTCTAGCCTCAGTTCTCTCATGAGGGCATGACAACTCATGCCATACAACCTAAGCATGTATCTATTCTTTAGTTTATGCTTAAACTATTAAGCTTATGTCCATGACATCTTATTTACATGCTTTTCATTAATTTGGTGGAGGATTCCTTAAACCTTATCAACCTTACCCATACCTTAAGAGGGTGAGGAAAAGAGAGAAAATGCTAATCCTTAAGGTCCTTAACAACATTTGAGTTGAGAAGGGATGAAAAAGATGAGAGAGTCCTAAAGGTATCTTATTTTGAGTCAAATCCTGAGACTTTGGCCAGGAAATCACACTAATCCGAGAGTCCTTGTATTCTAACTAGCAGTGCGGAGGAAAATCTTGCCAGCCCCCAGATGTGATCCTTTTCTAGACACCTCTGTATTTTGGAAAATCCTCTAATAACTCCCTTGGGTTCTACGGAGTTTGTAAAATTTAATAATTATTAAAGATTAAATGAGGAACATATGCTCTGATACCAAATGTAACAAACCCGCCTCCCAGTAACCCCCATTTAAGGGAGACCAAGAGGTCAGAGCTGTTATCCCAATTTTCCAGATCAAAGGTTCGATAAATAATCAATAACAATTATCAAATTCTACTAACTAAACTGAAAGGTTGTAATAAAATTTAACTTTGCATACCTTTTTCAAAAACTTGGATATCTACTTTTATCCACATCTAGAATCTATTCTAACTAATCCTCCTTTGTACTTTAATTCATATTTAATTTCACATATGCCACTTTACTGTTTGTTCTTTTCACTTGTACCTAAAACGCCGACAAACAAATGTCGGTCAGCATAAAACTGGTATGTGGGGGAAACAATAATTGTGCAATTAACTGTAACAACATATTGCAGTCAATTATGATTTAACAAACAACTTTATGTTTTTAGCATAACTGCTCAATCCATACATACCCTAACCTCTGTGTTGTCCCTGCAGTGGACCTGGATGCTACCTTCCTTATGGTAGATCCCCATTAAACCCCTCATGATCCTACCTAATAGGTGAATCAATTTCTAGGGTTGAGTCACATGGCACTACCCATAGGTAGCCCACTCCTTAACTCATGGTGTGCTAAAGAGTCTCATGACACTACACGAGGGTAGCCCAATTTCTAACTCTTGTTAACCTGATGTCCTACTTAACAAGTAGGCCCTGTACTAGGCTACCCTTTTCATCATTAGCAAAGCCACAGAGGAGGACTAGGATCCGAGCCAGTCATGTATACATACTTATGGTGATAGTCATAGTCACTTTATGGTTGCATGAAATAAAAGTCATCCAAACAATTATTTTCAAGCAACCGATAAAACATCCGAAAATCGCCGTGAAACTAAAGCAATTAACCATAAGTGTAACCACATACCTATCAGGATGATTTGAGATAGAATAATCCAATCAATCAAGCAATCCAAATAGGCAAGCAAGCACACAGTGAGATCCTGAAATATGCATATAAGTTCCTATTATTGATCATGCCATCAAGATCTATTAAACCTAGCTCGGTTCTTAGGGTTTCTAGTCCACTTTTAGGGTTTCCATTACAATTAGGGTTTCACTTCATTTTTACTATTTTAAACCCTAACTTTATACAATTACTCACAAACCCTAATTATCTCATCTATTCGTCTCAAAAGATATTAAGGTTACCTTTTAACAACATATTACCCTAATTTCGAATTAAGGGCACAATTAAAAGTCCATTAAGTCTATTATGCCTCTTTTTCATTAAAGCTACTACTTTTATCCTTTTAAGGCATGACATGATCATTAGGCCTAATTATAATCAACTTATCTTTCATGAACTCTATTCAATACTAATCCCACCTTTATTCATTAAAAAACCCTAATTACCATATTAAGGGTATTTATCCACAATTAGGAACCTTTATACTCAAAATAGCTTAGAATTATCATATCTCGACTTTAATCATGAATTTGAACAATTAAAGCTATTACGAGTTACAATGACTAACATTAGGGTTTCAAGGCCCATTAAAGCTCATTCATGTACATGGAACTCTAAATTAAACCAATTATGTGCAAAGTTCATCCTTTTTTATCTTAATGTATCTTTTCATGATTAATAGGCTAATATCAACTTTAATCATCCATAACTCTACTAATTACATAAATCATCTCAAGATAGGGTTTCTTAATCTTTAATTCATTAAAGTTGATAACTTACACTACTTTTCTAATATCAAGAGGAATTAGATTCTAAATATATTTTTAATGGATTCCCCTCATTTTTCTGAGAAACTTTCATATTATATGTGTATCAATCCGAGCTACTAATATTTAAATATGATTTTTGCAAGATATTACTTACCAGAGCCAATCAGAGGGCGCCATGTGTCCCTTTCCATGCAACACGACTTGTATGTTTGGAAACATAACTGAAAGACAATTTTTCCCCCACCTAAGTGGCCGACTCTTCATACCTGGGAGGGGTATAATTGTCCAACGACCACCTACTCTTCTTCTACCTCATGAAAACCTAACCAAGCCACTACAACCTTGGTTGGCTCAACTCCCCTTCCCCTTCCCTGACCTTGACGGCCACCAGGGAGGCTTCCCCTACCTCCGTCGTGCCTTTGCGCACATGGGGTGTCCTTGGGTAGCGGCTAGGGTGGCTGTTTCGGGCCCGCTTGGTTTGCAGTTCGTGGCCGACTTGCAGCCATACAATGGTCGTTGCGCAAGCTCCAGAGTACAGGGAAGATGGTTGTGCTCCTCTGTGGTGTCGTGGGAGCATTGTGCTTCCACCGAACTCCAGCCCATGGCTCCTCATTGTCCCAGGGGTCAAACCACCCTCTTTGCTAGGGTTTGCATGCAAGGAATAAGGAGAAGAGAGAGAGAGACGTGTGGGATCTCCTTGGGCTTGACCCTGGGCTCCACCCTTATATAGGGAAGAGTATCCATGCCGCAATATGCTTGCCCACGAAGAAACAAAGCCCTTTCCCAATAGGAATCCAATTCCTTCATTGAGAAGTAATCTTCTCTCTCTGAATTATCTTTTTAATAAACCATGTTTATTGGATATTTAGGAATTCGAAAATTATCCCTCTTATTCTCTTTATGCTTTCTTTTTAATCCATTGGCATGAATTTATGTTTTCTTTTTAATAGAAAATACCTTCTTTTTAACAATACCACAAAATCCATTAATTATGTATCACATTATCCTCTTATTTTTCATTATTGGTATTTTCTCTTTCCTTTTTCTCCATTAGGGCTCCTTGGACCCCAAGAAACTCTAATATTTCGAAATCCTTTTTAGTGGATACTCATTATCCTTCTAGATGCATCTATATCCATTATTTCTCATTATCTTGTTTATTTCTTATCAAGATATCTCTTTTTAAGGATTTCTCTTTACCTTTCTTTTTATTTTCCTCATTGACATTCCTTTCAACATTAGGAATCCTTTCGATACGAAAATCTACCAAGGATTACTCAATTGTACCTCTTTCCACTTATTTCCCACATTTTATCATTGTTTTCAATTTCTTTCTTATTAAAGAAATATTTAATTGATCTTTTCTTTTATTGTTGCATTATCTTTGCAACTTTAGACTCCTTGGAACCCAAGGAACCCAAGAGGCATGAAATCCTCCTTTGGATTACATTTTTTTGCCTTCTAGAGGTTTCTACATCTTTCTTTTCTCCATTTCTTATTTACTCATTTATTAATGGAGTTTCCTTTGTCTTTTCCTTGTTATTGGGCCCAATAGCCAATAAAGCCCACAAAACAACCAACAAGGCTATTGTAAACGAAACCATTTATTCAAAACAAATTATATCATTATTTGTTTCAATATCTTTAATAGGAGAAATTACATTTCTCACCACAAGAACCCAAAAACTGGGGTTGTAACACAAATCCCATCTCTATCACTCACAATCTATCCTCATGTGTAAAAGTCACCCAATCATCATCGTTATAACAACCCATGTTTCAGGACTTCATTTGATGATGTCAAAGTGTACCCAATGACATGTGACAAGTGCAATGGTTTTAAGTCTAAGAATCACAATCACCACCTTTAATATGAAAGATGACTATGACCACCAATGATGGTTTCCATGTATCACTCTGAAGGTGGTTCTATTCAATACACTATTCCCTAACATGTATTTGTCTACTTGGTTTAATATTTCCATATCATGACTAATGAGATTTAGTCATCGACCAACCCACACTTTGGTCTTATGTGTTACTGGTGTCTATCTACCTTCCATAGTAACAACCGACTAGGGACATAATAAGAATGTACATACTCTTAGCATTGTATGGTCTCATTCTCCAAGTCACATACTTGAAGACATGTCATTGAGTATTGACATTCTTTAGAAATTCATAATTTTTCCTCATTATCTCATAAATAAATGAAACAAAATGAATTGGAAGCTGCCTTTTATGAATATAATCAAATTTGATTATGGTATATGCCATTCCAATCATCACATGATTTGCTCTATGGGCATACCTTACTAACACACCCCTGGTGCCTCATCCTCTTCCCATCCTGATCCCACTCCTAGACCTAATTGGCCCTCTTTTGTTGTGTCTAGTGAAGCCCTTATGGGTTACTTGATGCATTATCATGCCTACCTGATGATGGTTCATGAGCACCTCCACCAGGACCTAGTTCAAATCATGTCAAACATGAACTGGTCCTAAAACAATCATTACCCTACCTACCTGTGACAACATGAATTTTTGCTCCAACTATTATACTCTTTCTCTCTCTTCAAGAGACCCATTTCACTCAATATAGTTTCAATTTCCATACTTGAGTGTGTTGATCACCTAATTTTATCACCTCGGTGACTAATTTTGTATGACGTGGCTCTAATTTTGGATATTGAACTAAGAATCATGATATATCATATCACCATCTAGTTAGGTAAACTAAACCTTTTATATATGATCTTCATGCTCTACAATGTATTCCATGATGTATAGGATTCAATTGTGAATCCAACGATACAAAAATCATCTCAACCGGACATTCATAGATAAAGTTATGACTTTTAAAAAATGGCTAGAATTTCACTTGCATTTTTTTATCTAACTTTAAGTTGACCCTTAATGGGCCCAAACATAAAAATTAGGCCCGGTAGCTTGCCCCTCTCCCCCTTTCGCTTTGGGAAAAATCTCAATATTGGGAAGCTCGTCTCCCATCTCTTTCCAAATCAGGCAATGGAGGAAAGCTCACGATTGCTTGGGATCTAAACCCTAGCATTCTTGCTATGTTTATAACCCCCTTTGTTTGCCTCACTTTTCCTTTTGCCCTCCTTTATTCCAGCCGTCAACCCTCTTCCTCCTCCTTTTCTTCCTCTCCATTACTTGTTTTGTAAAAGGGGGAAAAAGCTTTTATTTTCAAGGTTGGAAGATACCAACTAGTGGCACCTCTTCCACCCACCTTCCTATGCCCATGCTCCCCTTGACTCTAAGCCATTTATCCCTCACCTCCCTCACTGGATGTGCTGCTTAGATGCAACAACCATTATGTATTCCATGGTATGTCCATGTGAGACCAACATAGAGCATCTCGATGGGTGCCCATAATGGAAGGACCCCGTCGGTGCTATGGGCTTGTGTACGCCGCCGCCCAGAACTACCGTCTTCCCCAACACTTCCCCCTTTGCATTCAGCTCAGGCACCATAGCAGACTAAATATGGGGAAGAGGATCCCCTATTTCTACCTTATTTGTGTGGGCAGAGAACACGGATAGAACGATCCCCCTCGGCTCCCTCTCTCTCGTGGGGCCAATCAACGCTGCTTGACCTCAGTCGGCAAGTGGCTGGAAGCCACATGGGTGCACACATGGGGCCTGGGCGAGGTGACATTGTTGTCCTACTGCCAGTGACCCAGCCACACGATCCTGATCCAAGGATCAGGATCACGACATAAATTAAAGGTAACACCATACGTCAAATCCATATAATTTGAATGAAGATTTTGGAAAAATGATAATTCTCAACTCCTTTGGCCAAAATACATGAACAAATATACCAAATTGACCGTCTCAACAAACTTACACAGTGGACATATTTATAGACCCCGAATCTTCTTGTACTTTCCCTATTTTGCTAAAATATGATATTTTGACTATGTTTGACAACTTCTAATGCATGATTATGATAAAATTGGATATTTTATGCCCCTCTACCTGTCTATTGATTATATCTATACTTTTTATGTACCTTTGAACTAATTGAGGGTCCTAATCACCCTATCATTCATGAATGACTCCTTTTGTACATATGTGACTAGATTGGACTATAATGAGGTACTTTGCCTTTATGATGACTAATCTTGCTTCTTAATGACATATAAATATTTATATGTCCTATAAATCAGTAACTCGTATTATTCATGCCCCAAGTAACATGTCCCTAAAGCCCTTGATTGCTTGTTTGACCTGATACTTTTATGCATGCAAGTGACACCTTATGATGATGCTTGATCTTGTCCTTGGCACATCTAATGTACTTGATCTAACTTATGCAACCAACTACTCTAAACACTTCAATCAGTAATTTATGCACTTCTATATGACTCTATGATCAGCCCTTGTGCTATGATGATGTTTGAAACCCTAGTTTACTCAATGGGACCTATGCAACTTGTTTTGTTGTTCTTGTACCTTTATGCTTATGTGGACCCTTTTGATTGTCTCCCTCTCTTGAGTAAAGGATTACTATATATCTCCCATGATATCTTGGATGTGGATGACCCACCTTAGTCCAATGTTGAACCTTGACGGCATATATGAATTTTGTTGATGACTAAATGTAGGCAGATATGTTGGTACCTTCTGTTGGATATTTTATGCCTAAATCCTAGGGGACATCCACCCTACTTTGAATGTGATTCCTATGTCACTAATTTTCTAACCTAAACCATCTTTAACTCTTGGTTCTCTTGTCTTGATGATCATGAACCTTCTTGCCCTATTATGAGTCTTTTGAACCTTCACATGTGCATGAGGAACACAAATCTTGTAATGATCATATAATTGCATGGAACCTCGAAATGACTTGGAACTTGAACTACACACCCATGATGGACCCTATCAGTTAAAGGTTGTAAAATGCACCAATAATCAACGTTGAACCTAATTTGGCCAAAACCCTAAACTGAAGCTAGTTAGGATTAATGATGAGAATCTAATGCATTTATGCCATGTTGTGCTTAATCATATGTGTCTTATGGCTAGATGATCAAGGATAAGATAGATTAAGAATCTCTGAATCAGGTACATGCTTTAATAATTATATGACTATGGATTTATTATTTGAATGTGATACATATGTATGCTTGTTTACTTGCTCAAATATTTCCATGTATTACTCTATTATTGCACTCGATTTTTGTCTCGTGTCATGTTTGTAACTTGCAAACATAATATAAAAATTCCATTATACAAACCTTCTACACCTGCCTGAAGTTTTAGGGTAAGGATGTAAGGCCCCTAAACTTGCTTAATGATTTGAATAACCTAAATTATCACAATTTAATTCTTATAACCCTAATATAACCTTGTGATATACTTTGAAATCATAATATAAACTTAAGTTTCAAATTTGGTCCAATTTGGACACTTGTTGAGCAAGTTATGCAATTTTATGCACATTTTGGACTTTTCTACAATTTACCAATTGAGAGGTTTTCTTTGCAATCTATCACTTGAATTATGTTCCTTGGATATTATCTCATCATTATTGATCTTTTTGAGCCATGGGGAACCTATTTAAACCTTGGTTTGAAGGTGTTTTATCCAAGGGTATTTTAGGGTTTACCCCTTCATGGATGAGCTACCTTTAGTAGCTATCAACTCATGAATTATTTGTTTTGCTTTGAAATTCAAGAAATGAGGGATAAGAATGTCTCTATGGATTGTGGGTGAGATGCTTATGTGTGTTCTTGTATATTCTTAATGGTTTAAGGCCATGTACACTTGGAAAGATACTAGAACTTCAACTTTTTCTTTTTCTTTATCTTAAAGTTTCATATACTTATCCGTAAGCACCAAAACGAGCCATTTTCTCTCCACCACTTCCCTCCTTCTACAAACCTCATCCTACCTCTGTTCTTCTGCGAATTTCCTATCCAAGGAAGAAGAAATAGGGGACCTTCTTGGAAAAAGAATCTAGGGTTGCAATTGACTTCCTTTTAGGGTTTAAAAAGCTTCCTTCTAGTGATCTTGACCTAAAATAGTAAGAATCCCCTTCTTTACTCCATTTATTTATTTTTTATCCTTCCTCCTACCTTTCTACAGGTCCAAACCTTACTGTTCCATGGTATAAATTGCTCCAAATCTCTAAAACCATACCTTTCTTGCTCCTTATGCTTAGGGTTTGTTCATTTGATGAAGAAAGGTGCTAGATTGACGAGTTCACAACTTATGATTGGATTTTCTACCCTACATGCTCGTGATTTATTATGTGTGGGAGTTTATCTTCTCATTATTGTGGGCTCCGATCTCCAAACCACGATATAAACTTAGCGGAAGCAATCGATTAACAGCGGAAGAAAAAAATCACAGGAAATTAAAACTTTTCGAGATAAGGGCTTGAATTCATAAAAACTTCTTTCATAAAAAAGGAGATAAACTGTTACATCTCTGATAGTTACTTCTTGAGTAATTATATACAACATGATACAAAATCTCAAGAACTCAAAACCAAAATCTCAGACCAAAAGACTCCAAGGACCTGAGAGTACAGAGAACACATAAGACTGACTATCTAACTACACAACTCAGCAGTCTGAATCTCCACCTGAGATTTACTGCTTCTCCTGGTGCTGCTGCTGCTGATACTGATCACCTGCAGACTGGTTCCTTCGTCCTCGACGACCACCTAAAAAGTTGAAATCTACGGGGTGAGACAATTTTAAATAATTGTCCCAGCGAGAGTTATAACTCTCTGCCAGAAGCTTTATTATAGCAATCAAGAACAATATAAGCAAATAAAAGCTTTAAGTAATCAACAGCAGATTGTTATCAATTAGAACAACAACATTTAAGGAATATGAAGAACATGTATACTAAGTAATGTATCTTCAACCAATGTATCTCGTAGTTCAATCTAAGAAGATATGCTACGTGGTTGATTATGTTTTACAAACATCATTATGCCCTACGGAGATGAGGTATACCGCTCATACTCCAACCGATCACTATTAAGTCGCATCGGTATCATACATAGGTCATCAAAAGAGCCGGATTCTTATGACCTCATCTTCCTCAGTCAGTATGAGGATCAACATGCAGGACATCTAATGTCTCTGCTACTATAGCTTACCAGGGTATTCTGGTACTTCGCTATTAGAGTCACAGTGGCATTCTGTACTCTCTTCGCCATCGAAAGATTTCTTGTTTATCTCTCATCGATGCGGTATAAAAGAGTTCCTCGGGAGATTAGTTTTACATCACCCCGGCATAAACACATAGTGAAAGGGTTGATGGATTTAAGATACATCTACATCAATTCATTCACTAGGATGTAAGGTTTTACACATCCATATACCCCACATACTCAAAAGTATGTGCTCCAGGAGTTCCCTTAGGAAAACCTGTTTCACCATCATTTGGTCTCTGACAATGATGGATCTATGATCAGGGCTCTACATGGAATAATTATACTTGGTTAGTTAGGTACATTTTAGTATTCTTTTAATATCATACAGGTTCTCAAACATCAATCATTAGAACAGTAGCTATGAAAATAGAATACTAAATGTAACAAGCCTAACTCTCTTAAATTATCATTTCTCAATATTCTCATCACAAGTCATCTCTTAAAGCATGACCTTGATGGTATTCATGGCTCTCACAGCCTATCAATCTCATAAGATGTTATTAACCTGGTATTAGGATAAATCACTTATTCATAAAGCTAACAACATGCTTTCAATGAATATAGTATCATCATCCATACCTGGATATGATCATCCTCATATAGGAACCTGCATGATTAAATCAACTGATAACAATAAATAACTCATTTAAAGAAGTTGTATCTCCCTACTCATACAAGAGCTAAGTTTCCCTAATTTTTCATCAATTAGGGTTTACTATTCATAGTACATGTCATCACCCTAGAATTAGGGTTTACTATTCATAGTACATGTCATCCCCCTAGAATTAGGGTTTACTATTCACCTATTGGTGAATTGATCTCTTAACATCACTATGTATGAGAAACATCATCATTAAAGTCCTCAGATAAGATTAAGATTCATCAATTATCATATTTAGGGTTTCCATGATCTCATATGGTGGATCATACCCTAATCATGCACATTCATGTATATTGAAGGTATTTTACTTGAGTTTCCATCATAATTGGTACTTTCTCTCTCCTCTTACTAGTATATGGTGATTACACCACTCTAGATTTGGTTAGATTAAGTCCTCTTTGATTAAAATAGACCAAATCACCACTATTGAGTGATTAGGGTTTGGTTAGGACAAAGTATCACTCAATTGAACCTTTCAAGGGCATTTTGGTAAATTACCCTTTGGTCATCATCATGGGTCACTTCATTAGTCACTTAGTTCCCTAATGTCTTAAGTTACCATTATGGTTTAGATTGGATCATTATTGAACCATTTATACCTTCAAGTGGTTAAGTATAATCATCCTTGAAAGTCTTCAATTAGGTTAGGGTTTAAGCTTCAACCTTCAACCCATTTGAACCTTAAACGGGTGTGAACCTTCTTGACCTTAAATAGTTGTGGACCCATTTGAGTCCAAATGAGTGTGGACCCATTTGATTCCAAATGAGTGTGGACCCTTTTGGACCTAATAGAGTGTGAACCCGTTTGGGCTTAAACGAGTGTGAACTCGTTTGGGTCTAAACGAGTGTGGACTCGTTTGGGTCTAAACGAGTGTGGACTCGTTTGGGTCTAAATGAGTGTGGACTTGATTGGGTCTAAAAGAGTGTGGACTCATTTGGGTCTAAATGAGTGTGGACTCGTTTGGGTCTAAACGAGTGTGGACTCGTTTGGGTCTAAACGAGTGTGGACTCGTTTGGGTCTAAACCGCATGAACATGAAAGGTGATACAAAGGTCATGATTGAAAAGGATTTCTTAAGTTGAAGCCTTCAATTGGCCCAAGCCATGTTAACCACTTATAAATTGAGTCAAATAGGATGAGCCTCAATCAATTGGGCACCAATTTGACCTTCAATTGAAATCCAATTATGGTTAAGTCTAACTCAATTAAGGTTTCCAATCGGATACTCATCAATTTTCAACAATGTGAATCAAAACAAGGTTGAACCTATTAATTGAACTCCAATTGGGCCCAAACTTGGCCCAAACGGTCTTGAGATCGTTTGGATGATCTCCAAATGGTCTTGAGACCGTTTGCGCAACGTTTGACCAAAAATTAAGTTGATTTGATAAGGGTTGAGTCCTAATTAAATTACAAATCAGCACTTTTCATCAATTTATCAATATCTTGTGATTGGACACTTAAACCATCACATTTCTTTAACCCTAGACCTTCAAACGGTCTTGGGGTGTCACTAAACGAGTGTGAGATCGTTTGGATGAACCCCCAAATGGGTTTGAACTGGTTTGGGTCCTTCAACCCAACACTCATCAAAATCTATATGAAAATCAGCAAATTTAACCCGATTAGGGTTAGGGTGTTGAAATGCCTTCAACTCTTAATTGGGTAGGAATTAGATCATGATTCTTGGTAGAAATGAAATTCAATATATTATGAACAGGAATCCCAAACGGTCAATGCTTGGTCAACTCTTTCAAATGGGTTGGAACCTGTTTGCCCAAAGATTCAAGTTAATCAGTTTAGAAAACAACACTTAATTCAATTTGATGGCCTAATTGATTGGCCTTCAACCTACGATTCCTTTGGAGTTAACCCCTCAAATTTGGTGGGTCATTAGCCTACATAATTTTGAACAGAAATCCCAAATGGTAAATGCTTGGTCAACACCCTCAAACGGGTTGGAACCCGTTTGGCCAAACCGACCTATTGAACCCGTTTGGATTGAAACGAGTGTGAGATCGTTTGACCTATTGGTCCAAGATCGTTTAGTAAAGTTGGATAAGGACCAACATAGGTATTAACGCCCCTTGTCTTCAACCTTGAAACCAAGGTCTGTTCTTCACGAAAAAGCTTGCAAGGGTGCAAAGAAGGATGGGGAAGAAGAAGAACTAACTATTATTTGTACGAATAAAAGTATGCATAACAAAGCAAAAGGTTTAGAATTATAAAACCCGCCTTAAGGTCGTTCCTTGAGCTCCAAGCTTCCAAGATTCAAGTCTTTAATGGTGTCTTGAGATCCACAGGTCGGCCAAGGGTTTTTCTCCAAGGAAAGGTTGGGAAAAGATGGCTAGAACAAGAAAGCTAAGTGAATTATCCACAAAACCAACCTTAAAAGATGAATTCATGCAAGAATCCGAGCTTGAGGATGGTTCTTCTCACCTTAGCTACTAGTTGATCGTCTCCTGAGATCCATAGCTCAGCCTTGGTCGTTTTTAGAAAGAAGATAAGTGAAGAGAATGAGGAATCGTTTACTTGGTTTACTAGGAAAAAGACTTATATACCTTAAGGCCATTTTGCACCATAAGGACCTCTAAAGCATGGGATTCTCATCTAAGTCCCTCCTTATTTCTAAGGCACGTCCAAGCCATCTAAACTTAAGCAAAGTTCATCACTATTCAAGATCTAAGGGTAGAAAAGATCAACCTTCAACTAGGGTATACACATGAAGGTCCTCTTACACATTCATGGTGAATTTTATGCACAATATTTTTTTTTCTTATCTGTTTATTCATTGATGTGTACCTTTCATCATTTCTACTATAAATGATGACAAGAGTCATAAGAGATGTTCTAGATGATGTATTTTACAAGTTGCACCCCTTAAATTGGGTAAATTGCACTTTACTCCAATTTAGGGTTTTTAAGCACAATGATCATTCCACAAGCTGCATCTTGATGCTCAAGCTTGGGGAAAATTCATCATTCCTCATCATATTCACTCATGTGATGTCTCATCATCAAAGGAACATCTTAACATGTGCAATTTTGCAAGTTAACCCCTGTAATTGGGTAATTTGCACATAGGTCCCTGTATTACCAAACAATGCTACAATCATTGTTTGAAAAGGATAGAAAAGAAAAAGAATATATGTTCCTTAGGAACTTAATTACATGCCAACAGATAATCACAAGGATTTTATTACACATTTAGTCAAAACACCTAGGGTTAGTTCATAACCCAGGTCAGGGATGTTACAAATTATCCACCCCTTACAAGGATTTCGTCCCCGAAATCGATAAAACGTATTAAGAGAAAAGAGCAGGGTATTTCCTTCTCATCTCATCCTCTAGTTCCCAAGTGGCTTCTTCAACACCACGGTGGTTCCAGAGGACTTTCACCGGGCTTATATCTTTCTTCTTTAGCTTTTTAATTATGTTATCAAGGATTGACACTGGTCCTTCCTCATAAGATATATCATCATTCAATTCTACCTCCATAGGTTGTAGAACTGACTCAGTATGAGGGTGACATTTCCTTAGCATAGAAATGTGAAACAAAGGGTGTAACCTTTGTAACTCTGGTGGCAGCTCTAGTTTATAGGCTACTTTTCCAATTCGTTCAATGATTGGATAAGGCCCCATAAATCTAGGAGCTAACTTCCCTTTCCTTCCAAAACGAAGGACTCCTTTCCAAGGCGAGATCTTGAGATACACTCTGTCTCCAACCTGGAACTCTAAAGGTCTACGACGCTTGTCAGCATAAGATTTCTACCTATCCTGTGCAGTCTTAATCTGTTGTTGTATTACCTTAATCTTTTCTGTAGTTTGCTGCACAAGATCAGGTCCTAACAACTGATGCTCACCAGTCTCATACCAACACAAGGGTGATCTACAACGTCTTCCATACAAGGCTTCATAAGGTGCCATATCAATACTATGCTGATAGCTATTGTTATAGGCAAACTCTATCAAGCTTAGGTGTAGATCCCAACTTCCGGTAAACTGGAGAACACATGCTCTCAACAGGTCTTCCAAGGTCTGTATGGTTCTTTCCGACTGTCCATCAGTCTGTGGATGAAAGGCCGTACTAAACCTTAGCTTGGTGCCTAAGGCTCTGTGTAACTGCTCCCAAAAACGACTTGTAAACTGGGGACCTCTGTCAGAAACTATAGTGACAGGAACTCCGTGCAAACGCACTATCTCTTGAACATACAACTGTGATAACCTCTCCACAGAATAGGTTGTTTTAATAGGTAAGAAATGCGCTGTCTTAGTCAACCTATCAACAACTACCCAAATGGAATCATGTCCTTTGTTTGTCCTAGGTAGACCAATAACAAAGTCCATGGTTACATGATCCCACTTCCACTGTGGTATGGGTAGAGGTTGCATTGTTCCTGCAGGCTTCTGGTGTTCAACTTTAACTTGCTGACACAGTGGACACCTCAGAACAAACTCACCTACGTCCTTCTTCATCCCAGGCCACCAATACATATTTTTCAAGTTTCGATACATCTTGGTGCTTCCTGGATGCATAGCATACATTGAAGAATGAGCTTCTTCCAGGACTAACTTCCTCAGGTTATCTACATCTGGTACTATCATCCTCCCATGATAGCATGCCACTTGATCATCTGATTCATGAAAACCTTCTCGCTTCTCATCACCAGACTCAGATCTGATCTGTTGAACTGCAACATCAACTTGCTGTGCCTCCTTAATCTTCTCTCTTAGGGTGGGTTTGATATGCATCTCAGCCAACAACCCGACAATCCATGACACCTTCATTTGTACATTGTCTTGCCTTAAGGAGATAAGCATATCTCTCCTAGGGCATACTAAAGAGTTTAATTGTGCCCTATCAGAGGATGATGTTGTTGATTTCCTACTCAAGGCATCTGCAACTACATTGGCCTTTCCTGGATGGTAATCTATTGTACAATCATAATCCTTGATTAACTCCATCCAGTGACGTTGCCTCATGTTAAGCTCATGCTGAGAGAAGATATACTTAAGATTTTTGTGATCTGTGAAAATCTGGAATGTCTCTCCGTAGAGATAATGTCTCCAGATTTTCAGGGCATGAACCACAACAGCTAACTCCAGATCGTGTGTCGGATAATTCTCTTCGTGTTTCTTAAGCTGTCGTGAAGCAAAAGAATATCCTGCATCAACACGCATCTGAGTCCATTCTTGGAGGCATCACAGAAAATTATATATCCTTTTCCTTACTTAGGTAGCACAAGCACAAGTGCACTTGTCAACCTCTCCTTCAACAGTTGGAAAGACTGTTGACACTTATCACTCCAAGAAAAAGGAACATCTTTCCAGGTTAACTTGGTCAAAGGTAAGGCTATAGAACTGAAATTCTTAATAAACCTTCGATAGTAACCAGCTAACCCCAAGAAACTTCTAATTTCCATCGGTGTTTTTGGTTGTTCCCATTGTAGAACAGATTTCACCTTTTTAGGGTCAACATGAATACCCGAGGCAGATACCACATGTCCAAGAAAAGACACATCTGGCAACCAGAACTCACACTTGCTAAACTTAGCATATAGCTTATGTTTTCTTAGCAAAGTTAGAGCCTGTCGGAGATGTTGTTCATGCTGCCGAGCATCCTTACTATAAATCAGAATGTCATCTATGAAGATGACAACACACTGATCAAGGAAGGGTCGAAAGACTTTATTCATGAGTTCCATGAATGCAGCTGGTGCATTGGTTAGTCCGAACGACATAACCGTGAACTCATAGTGACCATATCTTGTCCTAAAGGCAGACTTGGATATGTCACTGTCCTTAATGCGGAGTTGATGATATCCAGATCTCAAATCTATCTTTGAGAAGACTGTTGCACCACGCAACTGGTCAAAAAGATCATCAATCCTCGACAAAGGGTACTTGTTCTTTATTGTTACTTTATTAAGTTGTCTGTAGTCAATGCACAACTGCATTGACCCATCTTTCTTTTTAACAAACAAAACTCGAGCACCCCAAGGTGAGGTACTCGGTCAGATGAAACCTTTCTCAAGTAACTCTTGAAGTTGTTTCTTGAGTTCTGCCATCTCGGCAGGCGCCATCCTATACGGAGTCTGGGCTATGGGCTTCGTATCTGGGACCAAATTGATCTCAAAATCAATCTCCCGAGGTGGTGGTATACCAGGAAGTTCTTCAGGAAACACATCCTCGAATTCCTTGACTATAGGAACTTCAGCAGGATTGGGACTCTCCTTGGTAACATCTACCACATGGGCCAAGAATGCATAACATCCTTGCCTCATCAGCTTATCAGCAACCATAGCTGATACAAGATAGGTGGGCAGAATCTTTCTTTCTCCTTGAAAGATCCATGTGTTTCTTTCATCAGCAAACACAGCCAACTTGGACTCACAATCCAAGACAACTCTATACCTCTCTAAGGTATCCATTCCTAGGATTATATCAAATCCTTACATATCAAGTGGTATAAGATCCACTTGAATGCGATGATCAGAAAAGAAGAGGATGTAGGGAGAACATACCTCCTGCAGAATGGCAGACCCACTCAATGGAGTCTCCAACAACAAACTATCTGCCCTATGACTGATAGTCATATTGCAGTTGCGAATCACTCTTCGAGTGATGAAAGAGTGCGTAGCACCCAGGTCAATCAGAACAGATACTACATAAGATTTAGACATATCAGAATATAAAAGTTCCATCTGACCTGCCACTTCTTGTGGATTGACCACTGCCTCTGGTGGGTTCATAGCATAGAACCTCGCTGTAGCCTGGTGTTGAGGTGGTGCTGATGATCCAGCCTGAGACGCTTGCCCACGTCCTCTAGCTGCTCCTTGAGACTGCCTTCTCTGTGATCCCTGTTGACTCTGTCTCTGAGGCTGTGTCACACTGACAGGCCTAGATTCATCAAGTGTCCCACCTTCCCACAGTTGTAGCAGCTTCTTTCCAGTTGTTGTGGTCTGGGTGGTCCTGTGACTGACATTGATGCTGAACTGCGAGTCTCTTGTAGTGGTAGGCTTCGTCCTCTACCTCTACTTGGGGACCACTGTGTCTGAAAACTATATCTGGGTGGTGGAGGTGTAGGTGTAGAGAATCTAGGCTTCTTAAAGTCTCTAGATGAAGAACCCTGGAACTGCGGATATCTCTTATGGGTTTGTCTCTTCTCGACTACAAATTTCTCTATCCTTCGGACTGACTCAACGAAGGTAGCAAACCTCTCCCGACTCTCTAGGGCAGACACAGGAGTAGTCAAGTCGGCGTTTAAACCCTTCTCAAACCTTCTAATCATCTCTTCTTCTGTGGCAGCCATGTGCGGACAGAATCGCAACAACTCCATGAACTTAGCCTCATACTCGCTAATGTTCATCATACCCTGCCTCAGTCTCTCAAACTGAGAGATCTTCTCGTCCAGGAAGGTCTTTGGAAAATATCTATGGACAAATTCCCGACGAAAGTCTTCCCACGAGATCTCTATTCCAGGCCTCTTCTGCTCTTCCATGGTCCACCAGTGACCAGCACTTCCTTTGAGAAGATAGACAGCATGTCTAACTTTCTCACCTTCGGGGATGTTAAGGATTTTAAAAGCATTCTCTAACTCTGTTAACCACAGATCGGCATCTGTAGGATCAACTGTTCCAAAGTACTCGGTTGCTCTGACACAACGAAGTCACTCGAACGTCTTACCGATACCTTGTCCTTCAGGCTGGGCAGGTGCCCTAGGTGCAGGCATGGGCATCCTGTCGGTGATGTGTGTCATGGCAGTCATAAACTACCCAAACATAGTCTGGATAGCTGGGTTACCCATGTCAGCTGGGTCAAACTGAGGTGGCTCAGGTACAGGTTGCTCTATCTCCGGGTTTCTTGCACCTCCTCGGGGTGCAGCGACACTACTCTCAGCCTCATACTCCTCATGTTCTTCGTGTGGTCCGTACATCCTTAACTTATCTTCTTCTCCTGAGGAGCAGAAGACTCTATTAGATAGGAAAGAAATACTAAGGATAGACTCAACATCCTAAGTCCTATGTCTCTGTAGACTCAGCGAACCTAGAGCTCTGATACCACTAATTAATTGTGGGCTCTGATCTCCAAACCACGATATAAACTTAGCGGAAGCAATTGATTAACAGCGGAAGAAAAAAATCACAGGAAATTAAAACTTTTCGAGATAAGGGCTTGAATTCATAAAAACTTCTTTCATAAAAAAGGAGATAAACTGTTACATCTCTGATAATTACTTCTTGAGTAATTATATACAACATGATACAAAATCTCAAGAACTCAAAACCAGAATCTCAGACCAAAAGACTCCAAGGACCTGAGAGTACAGAGAACACATAAGACTGACTATCTAACTACACAACTCAGCAGTGTGAATCTCCACCTGAGATTTACTGCTTCTCCTGGTGCTGATGCTGCTGATACTGATCACCTGCAGACTGGTTCCTTCGTCCTCGACGACCACCTAAAAAGTTGAAATCTACGGGGTGAGACAATTTTAAATAATTGTCCCAGCGAGAGTTATAACTCTCTGCCAGAAGCTTTATTATAGCAATCAAGAACAATATAAGCAAATAAAAGCATTAAGGTAATCAACAGCAGATTGTTATCAATTAGAACAACAACATTTAAGGAATATGAAGAACATGTATACTAAGTAATGTATCTTCAACCAATGTATCTCGTAGTTCAATCTAAGCAGATATGCTACATGGTTGATTATGTTTTACAAACATCATTATGCCCTGCGGAGATGAGGTATACCGCTCATACTCCAACCGATCACTATTAAGTCGCATCGGTATCATACATAGGTCATCAAAAGAGCCGGATTCTTATGACCTCATCTTCCTCAGTCAGTATGAGGATCAACATGCAGGACATCTAATGTCTCTGCTACTATAGCTTACCAGGGTATTCTGGTACTTCGCTATTAGAGTCACAGTGGCATTCTGTACTCTCTTCGCCATCGAAAGATTTCTTGTTTATCTCTCATCGATGCGGTATAAAAGAGTTCCTCGGGAGATTAGTTTTACATCACCCCGGCATAAACACATAGTGAAAGGGTTGATGGATTTAAGATACATCTACATCAATTCATTCACTAAGATGTAAGGTTTTACACATCCATATACCCCACATACTCAAAAGTATGTGCTCCAGGAGTTCCCTTAGGAAAACATGTTTCACCATCATTTGGTCTCTAACAATGATGGATCTATGATCAGGGCTCTACATGGAATAATTATACTTGATTAGTTAGGTACATTTCAGTATTCTTTTAATATCATACAGGTTCTCAAACATCAATCATTAGAACAGCAGCTATGAAAATAGAATACTAAATGTAACAAGCCTAACTCTCTTAAATTATCATTTCTCAATATTCTCATCACAAGTCATCTCTTAAAGCATGACCTTGATGGTATTCATGGCTCTCACAGCCTATCAATCTCATAAGATGTTATTAACCTGGCATTAGGATAAATCACTTATTCATAAAGCTAACAACATGCTTTCAATGAATATAGTATCATCATCCATACCTGGATATGATCATCCTCATATAGGAACCTGCATGATTAAATCAACTGATAACAATAAATAACTCATTTAAAGAAGTTGTATATCCCTACTCATACAAGAGCTAAGTTTCCCTAATTTTTCATCAATTAGGGTTTACTATTCATAGTACATGTCATCACCCTAGAATTAGGGTTTACTATTCATAGTACATATCATCCCCCTAGAATTAGGGTTTACTATTCACCTATTAGTGAATTGATCTCTTAACATCACTATGTATGAGAAACATCATCATTAAAGTCCTCAGATAAGATTAAGATTCATCAATTATCATATTTAGGGTTTCCATGATCTCATCTGGTGGATCATACCCTAATCATGCACATTCATGTATATTGAAGGTATTTTACTTGAGTTTCCATCATAATTGGTACTTTCTCTCTCCTCTTACTAGTAGATGGTGATTACACCACTCTAGATTTGGTTAGATTAAGTCCTCTTTGATTAACATAGACCAAATCACCACTATTGAGTGATTAGGGTTTGGTTAGGACAAAGTATCACTCAATTGAACCTTTCAAGGGCATTTTGGTAAATTACCCTTTGGTCATCATCATGGGTCACTTCATTAGTCACTTAGTTCCCTAATGTCTTAAGTTACCATTATGGTTTAGATTGGATCATTATTGAACCATTTATACCTTCAAGTGGTTAAGAATAATCATCCTTGAAAGTCTTCAATTAGGTTAGGGTTTAACCTTCAACCTTCAACCCATTTGAACCTTAAACGGGTGTGAACCTTCTTGACCTTAAACGGTTGTGGACCCATTTGAGTCCAAACGAGTGTGGACCCATTTGAGTCCAAACAAGTGTGGACCCGTTTGGACCTAAATGAGTGTGAACCCGTTTGGGCTTAAACAAGTGTGGACTCGTTTGGGTCTAAACGAGTGTGGACTCGTTTGGGTCTAAACGAGTGTGGACTCGTTTGGGTCTAAACGAGTGTGGACTCGTTTGGGTCCAAACGAGTGTGGACTTGTTTGTGTCTAAACGAGTGTGGACTCATTTGGGTCTAAACGAGTGTGGACTCGTTTGGGTCTAAACGAGTGTGGACTCGTTTGGGTCTAAACTGCATGAACATGAAAGGTGATACAAAGGTCATGATTGAAAAGGATTTCTTAAGTTGAAGCCTTCAATTGGCCCAAGCCATGTTAACCACTTACAAATTGAGTCAAATAGGATGAGCCTCAATCAATTGGGCACCAATTTGACCTTCAATTGAAAGCCAATTATGGTTAAGTCTAACTCAATTAAGGTTTCCAATCGGATACTCATCAATTTTCAACAATGTGAATCAAAACAAGGTTGAACCTATTAATTGAACTCCAATTGGGCCCAAACTTGGCCCAAACGGTCTTGAGATCGTTTGGATGATCTCCAAACGGTCTTGAGACCGTTTTCCCAAAGTTTGACCAAAAATTAAGTTGATTTGATAAGGGTTGAGTCCTAATTTAATTACAAATCAGCACTTTTCATCAATTTATCAATATCTTGTGATTGGACCATTAAATCATCACATTTATTTAACCCTAGACCTTCAAACGGTCTTGGGGTGTCACTAAACTAGTGTGAGATCGTTTGGATGAACCTCCAAATGGGTTTGAACTCGTTTGGGTCCTTCAACCCAACACTCATCAAAATCTATATGAAAATCAGCAAATTTAACTCGATTAGGGTTAGGGTGTTGAAATGCCTTCAACTCTTAATTGGATAGGAATTAGATCATGATTCTTGGTAGAAATGAAATTCAATATATTATGAACAGGAATCCCAAACGGTCAACACTTGGTCAACTCCTTCAAACGGGTTGGAACCCGTTTGCCCAAAGATTCAAGTTAATCAGTTTAGAAAACAGCACTTAATTCAATGTGATTGCCTAATTGATTGGCCTTCAACCTACGATTCCTTTGGAGTTTACCCCTCAAATTTGGTGGGTCATTAGCCTACATAATTGTGAACAGAAATCCCAAATGGTAAATGCTTGGTCAACGCCCTCAAACGGGTTGGAACCCGTTTGTCCAAACCGACTTATTGAACCCGTTTGGATTGAAACAAGTGTGAGATCGTTTGACCTATTGGTCCAAGATCATTTAGTAAAGTTGGATAAGGACCAACATAGGTTATTAACGCCCCTTGTCTTCAACCTTGAAACCAAGGTCTGTTCTTCACGAAAAAGCTTGCAAGGGTGCAAAGAAGGATGGGGAAGAAGAAGAACTAACTATTATTTGTACGAATAAAAGTATGCATAACAAAGCAAAAGGTTTAGAATTATAAAACCCTCCTTAAGGTTGTTCCTTGAGCTCCAAGATTCCAAGCTTCAAGTCTTTAATGGTGTCTTGAGCTCCACAGGTCGGCCAAGGGTTTTTCTCCAAGGAAAGGTTGGGAAAAGATGGCTAGAACAAGAAAGCTAAGTGAAGTATCCACAAAACCAACCTTAAAAGATGAATTCATGCAAGAATCCGAGCTTGAGGATGGTTCTTCTCACCTTAGCTCCTAGTTGATCGTCTCCAGAGCTCCAGAGCTCAGCCTTGGTCGTTTTGAGAAAGAAGAGAAGTGAAGAGAATGAGGAATCGTTTACTTGGTTTACTAGGAAAAAGACTTATATACCTTAAGGCCATTTTGCACCATAAGGACCTCTAAAGCATGGGATTTTCATCTAAGTCCCTCCTTATTTCTAAGGCACGTACAAGCCATCTAAACTTAAGCAAAGTTCATCACTATTAAAGATCTAAGGGTAGAAAAGATCAACCTTCAACTAGGGTATACACATGAAGGTCCTCTTACACATTCATGGTGAATTTTATGCACAATATCATTTTTTTCTTATCTGTTTATTCATTGATGTGTCCCTTTCATCATTTCTACTCTAAATGATGACAAGAGTCATAAGAGATGTTCTAGATGATGTATTTTACAAGTTGCACCCCTTAAATTGGGTAAATTGCACTTTACTCCAATTTAGAGTTTTTAAGCACAAGGATCATTCCACAAGCTGCATCTTGATGCTCAAGCTTGGGGAAAATTCATCATTCCTCATCATATTCACTCATGTGATGTATCATCATCAAAGTAACATCTTAACATGTGCAATTTTGCAAGTTAACCCCTCTAATTGGGTAATTTGCACATAGGTCCCTGTATTACCAAACAATGCTACAATCATTGTTTAAAAAGGACAGAAAAGAAAAAGAATATATGTTCCTTAGGAACTTAATTACATGCCAAAAGATAATCACAAGGATTTTATTACACATTTAGTCAAAACACCTAGGGTTAGTTCATAACCCAAGTCAGGGATGTTACAATTATAGGAAATTTTTATAACTTTCTCCACGTTTATTGCTTACCATAAGCTTGCTAGCTCATGTTCTTTCTAGAAAATGAATATTCATGCACTAAAAAGCTATGCTTGACTTGGATTTTGATTTGTATGATGTTCCTTGTTCTGATTTCAGTTCTAGATGAACCTGTGATAATGTGTACATTATTCCTAAGGTATAATATGACTTTTACCAGGTTGGTTTGATAACCTATGCTGCTAAGCACCTATCAACCAATGGTCAATTTTAGGGTTTAAAGTTGATTTCTTCGATAAACCCATGACCCGATGATGGTACCATTGCAACAACTCTATGGTATTGTCTTCATGACAACTGACGCTAGAGATAAAAGGTGTCATATGATGGTGACAACCTATGGTCACCACCTTAGGTCAGGTTTTGGATCAATTAGAATTTTAATGATCAACCATTAAGTACCCTACTGATGTTATCAATCAATGATGACATTAGCTTAATATCTGATGACGATTAATGAATATAGTGTTGATCTAACAACCTATGGTGACTTAATGGTCACTAATGATGGTGTATCAGGTCTCTACAACCTATGGTGAGTTAAGCATTGTAGTTGTAGCATCAATTAAGCCTTAGACCAATGGTTTCTTGGGTCACTTGATGCAATAGTCGGACCTATAATGTAATTGATGGTTTTAACATATGAACTTGACCCAATGGTCAAGATCTAATGTTTATTACTCCAATAAAGTGGAATGATGGCTAATGTAATATGTTAGTCCTAATAGTGTGATTTAGATGGTTTCCTTTATATGATCAACTTAAGGAGCTTACTTGTTGACAATGGATGGCTTGATTTAACTGAACAGTCGATTATGGGTTTTACCATACTCTCAATGGAACTTTTTGTGTTGTTAATCAAGGGATGTCTAGGGTTATATGGTGACTATTTCTAGAGCACAAATAAAGGACTTCATAGGTGGTTTATCCAAGGTGTTTACTTATGTAAACAACCAATCGTCTTACCTTTTAAACATCCAATGGTTCTGGGTGACATTGTGGTATGGTGATATGGGTTGAATAATGATGGAACAAATAGAGGGTTATCCTTAATAAGGTAGTCTTACCTATTCACTCATATGAATATAAGGGTTGATAACCATATTGTATGGATATTTAACCCTAATGAGGTATGGCTTGTTATACCTAGCTTTAATATAACTAAATGATGGTAAATGGGTATGAATAGTCCTTGAATGACTAATGCAATCATGGGGTACTCTCTTATTGTTTTTGAAACCCTAGTATGCTATAACATGATGGTTACATCTTGATTTATGTGTGGGTTCATACTTGAGAATAGTATGGAATGTGATGGTGATGCTTCACCTTATGCATCCATGATCCAATGGGGATGTCGTGAGTTAGGGTTTGGGTATAAGTGTTGATTAGTAACATTGATATAATGTATAATGTTGAACCTAACTCTATTACAAATAGACAAAGATGAGTATTCATGTTTAACATTCTTATATGATGACTTGATAGTGGAACAACCTCCTTAATATGATCATAACCTTAATATGTTAGTTGGTGGTTATCATAGCTGCATGGTTGATACTTGCTTATGCTAAACAAGTGCATTATGAATATGATGAGGGTTAATCATATCTAGATTCCTTACATGTTGATGTAATAAAGGAATATTCTTATCGTTAATATAACCCTGCTATGATTGTTTATGAATATCTCCTAGATCACTAATGCAATATTGTGTTGATCCATTGTATTATATATAAGCGATGTTGTTGAGCCTTGTTATAAGGCATGCAAAGATAATGATGATCTTGCAGGGAATAGTATAATGGTCTTAATGACCTTTGGGCATGGTTGAGGCCTGAATGAGGTTTAATCCTCTTGTGTTGATAAGGGTTGATACCCTATGATATTGTGAAAATGATTTATATCCTGTGATAGTATGATGGTCTTAATGATCTTTGGGCATGGTTGAGCCCTGAATGATGTGTAATCCTCTTATGTTGATAAGGATTGATACCCTATGATATTGTGAAAAGGATTTATATCTTATGATAGTATGATGACTAGTGTGGTCTCATGAATGGCAAGTGAATAGTACCATGTGATGATGAGATGAGAAATTATGTTTCACACATTTTATATATTTTCAAAGTAGTGATATTTATATGCTTGCTAGAAGTGAATTAGGGTTTGTCCACTTGTTTGATGCAGCCTTAATTCACCCAATTGGCATAACTAATCAAGTGCAACTCTAATCATGTAGTGCCTTGTGCCGTAGAACTATCTTCAGTGTCAAAACTTGCTGGATGGCGAAATGAGTATTCCTAAGGGAAATTCAGAGCGCATAATGTTGAGTATGTGGGGTGGCAGGTTGAGGATATATCCTTGTCATCCACAATGCAGATTGTGGAGGTTGGCTATGTTCATGCCTCATACACATGATGCCATTGAGAACAGCTGTGGTCGTGTCTCGGTGATTATAACATGATGTGATTAGAGGACAATTGTGGCTGTACCTTAGTGATTTGGTTTCAATACCCTAGATGCTAGTGTTGTGACCTATACCAAGGTGGGCTAGTTACATGACTATATGTCACTGTGGTGGCAGATTTGACTGATATGTCACTGTGGTGGCAGATTTGACTGATATGTCACTGCCTTTTACTCGAGTGGACCGAGGGGAAGAGATCTTAGGACACTGACACTCCTAGATCTTATACGGAACTGAATATCCCTTCATAGGGGTTAGTTGGACTTTGAATGGTACGATTCAAATTCCCCAGGGTGTAACAAAAGATGTAATACAGCTGTGTAACATATTTGTTTAGGGTTATAAATGACATTTCACATTGGATGATAACCCTTGTTTGTTATCTTTACATAAAGATGATGCTTAGTGCAATTAAGAGATAGTAGATATACTTATGTTGTGGATATGCTTAAAATTGTAGATGCATACATACAGTAGCCATGCTTATGTTGATAACTATACTACTACTGCTGATTATAATCATGATGCTAGATATCTCATGTTGATAGTTATGTTTAGCATGCTAACCATGCCTTTGTTACTAGAGATGCATATACTGCTAATCATGCTTATGCAGATAGTTGTGCTTATGTTGTTAGATCTTCTTATGATGTTAATATGTTCGACCTATTAGACATGTTAATATTGTTAGCTACGCTTATGTGGCTAGACTTTTCATAATGATAGAGATTCTATGTTACTAGACTTGCTCATGATGCTAGATATGCTTATTCTACTGAATTGCTGATATTGTCAACAAGATAAAGGGTGATAGTCTGGCTAATGATGAGAATTATTATCTTCTCCTTTATGTATTATGTCAATCATCCCTGCTATTGAGCCTATTTGTTATATTTGATTAAACTACTTAAACTATTTAAATTACTTAAAATGTTGTAATCAGTAAGCATTGTCGGTGGTTATATCTCTTATTGGGACATGGGTCTCACCCTTGTGGTTTGCCACATCTTTTTAGGAAATCGGCAGTGTTGGAAATAGAATCGTGGAAGTAAAGAGGAGCTACAGTAATGAATCTTTGAGAAAATTGATTAGATGTCTAGTGTGTTCTAAAGTCGTCCCTGTACTCTCAGGTCTGGGTAGGAAAAGTTTGTATATGGTATTTCAAACGAATCAGAATTTTGTTAGCATGTTAATGTTTGTTATGTGGCATATACAAATATTGTTCTCCTGTGTATATATGTTGTAGCTAAGGTGATAGAACAATTTGTATCAAATTCTTGGCATAGTATGGATATAAGAAAGATGTTGGACTCTTATGCAAATATTTCTGAGTGGGTACTGACGTTGAAATCAATTTTAATTTACCCATATTTTTGGGTATGTGGTTAATTGGTGATTGATTGTGTTTTATGTTTTGAGTAATCTCGTTTAGTGTAATGGGTTCTAACAAGTTGGTATCAGAGCTTTAGGTTCACCGAGTCTACAGGGACACTAGGACTTAGGACTAGGATGATGTCTACGTAAGGAATATGACATAAAAATATGGTGCATACTGCCTAATCTCGGTACTTAGGTGCCCTGGACAGGTATTCAATTATTGAAGAAAGGTAAGTATGAAACTCTTAGATTGTTATCTTTCTGATTACTCTGATCAAGTAGTCATTTTGAGACAATCTAAAGAGCATAATGAATAAGAAATCATGGTGTGAATATCTCAATCCTACCTTAAAGAAGATGATAATTGCATCATTATCTATTAAAACTTGAATGTTTGGTAACTATAAGAGAAGGATACAACACCATGAAATATAAATCTAAATACAAATAAGGAAAAGAGGATTTATTGAAGATGTGATTCAAGAAGATAATAAAGTAAAAGACAGATAAGTCTATGCTTATAAAATGAATCAAGGTATGAAATCCACATAAGATGTAAATAACTCCTATAATAAGTACAAAATGAGAAGATAAATGAGAACAATGACAAAGGAATAAGGTGGAACCTAAGTTAATCTCAGGCCAACCTATGTATGTAAGAAAGTGTTAATGTAAAATCACCATAGCATGTGAAAGAAATTAAGGTAGATGATCCATGTTTAATGAAGAAAATGTGGAATATGGTGATTTGCCTGTTGATAAGTGGTTGAAAAATATAATAAAATAAGAGAACATACTCAAGTGTGATAAATAGTCATCAAGGAAGGAGTAATGAGATATGTTAAACATGATGATTCTTATGCTGATGGCAAGAAACCCAAAATGAAAAGGGTAAAATGATACATAAGAAGTTGTAACTTGTATAATGAAAATAGAATTGGTTACCTTTTTGCTAGTGACCCTTGAACAATGTTGCTATGGGATGGCAAGTGTGTTTCCCTTTGTGTCTTTCCTTTCTAGGGCACAACCTTCAAGTAGATCATTTCCATTTGGTATGTGTGGATTCATTGTAAACATGAAGGTGGATAGCTTATTATAGCATAAGGTTATTTGGACTATGGTTCCAAGGTCATAAAGTTTGTGATGATTTTGCTTTTTATCCTTCCAATAATTAGGAAGACTCCTCTTATATGTCTTGATGTTTGTTATGTTGGTAAAAGTGGATGAGATAATGATGTGAGTTCCTTATAGCACATGAGGTGGATACCAATGTAATGATTCCTAGTATCTAAGATGTATCAACAGTATGAGAAATATGTGAAGGTTGGAGATGTTTATTAAATGAACATTCCAAGTGTTCCTCTCCCTTAGATAGAGAGAGAGTTGATGATGACCCTCTAAATGCTGTTTGGAAGAAAAAAAAAGTGATTCTATAATGTTGTGTGTGGTTCAGTGATAGCTGGGCAAGACCACTATCAACGATAGATGGCTGTTGGTCAATATATATGTGATATTGTGTTCCTTTAAGATAAACCTATGATCAAATATCAATGCATAAGAGTTAGAGTGAATGACATAAGTTACATATGATAAGAGATATGTAATGTTCTATGTTTGATAAGAGCCAAAGAGTATGACTTTTTGAGTAATGTGTTGATATAATAGATATAATTTTAGGATGATAGCTAGAATTTAAAGTTGAAAGTTACTATTAGATTTGTACAGGAGACACAACAAGTTTCTACATTCCATATTGAGAATGTCTACTTAGGTGGGTTTTTTTGTGCTAACCCAAGATGAGATATCTATGAATGATGAGACATCACCATGCTATGTAAGTAACCATGTGAAGGTAATAGGATGAGGTTCAAAGGAAGTACCCATCTTTGTTTACCTTGGATTTCGGGGGCGAAATCCCTGTTAGGGGTTTATAGTTGTAAGGCCCCTAAACTTGCTTAATGAGTTGAATAAGCTTAATTATCATAATCGAATTCTTATAACCCTAATATAACCTTTTTATATTCTTTGAAATCATAATACAAGCTTAAGTTTCAAATTTGGTCAAATTTGGACACTAGTTGAGCAAGTTATGCAATTTATGCAAATTTTGGACTTTTATGAAATTTACCTAATTGAGAGGTTTTCTTTGCAATGTATCACTTGAATTATGTTCCTTTGATATTCTATCATCATTTTTGAGCTTTTTGAGCCATGGGGAACCTATTTAAACCTTGGTTTGAAGGTGTTTTCTCCAAGGGTATTTTAGGGTTTACCCCTTCATGGATGATACCTTTAGTAGCTATCAACTAATGAATTACTTGTTTTGCTTGGAAACTCATAAAAGGAGGGATAATCATGTATCTATGGAAGGTGGGTGAGCTTTTTGTGTGTGTGCTTTTATATTCTTAATGGTTTAAGGCCATGTACACTTGGAAAGTAACTAGAACTTCAACTTTTTCTTTTTCTTTATCTTAAAGTTTCATATACTTATCCCTAAGCACCAAAATGAGCCATTTTCTCTCCACCACTTCCCTCCTTCTACAAACCTCATCCTCCCTATATGCTTCTATGAATTTCTGTCCAATGAAGAAGAAAGAGGGGACCTTCTTGGAAAAAGAATCTAGGGTTGCAATTGACTTCCTTTTAGGGTTTAAAAAGCTCCCTTCTAGTGATCTTGACCTAAAAGAGTAAGAATCCCCTTATTTCCTCTGTTTATTTATTTTTTATCCTTACTCCTACCTTTCTACAGGTTGTAACCTTGTTGTTACATGGTAGAAATTGCTCTACAGCTCTAAAACCCTACCTTTCTTGCTCCTTATGCTTAGGGTTTGCTCATTTGATGAAGAAAGGTGCTAGATTGACGAGTTCACAGCTTATGATTGAAGTTTCTACCCTAACTGCTCGTATTTTCTTATGTGTGGGAGTTTATCTTCTCAGTAGAGGCAAGTTTTATAACTTTATCCACGTTTATTTCTTACCATAAGCTTTCTAGCTCATGTTCTTTCTAGAAAATGATGATTCATGCACTAAAAGGCTATGATTGACTTGAATTTCGATTTTTATGATGTTCCCTGTTCTGGTTTCAGTTCCAGATGAACCTATGATAATGTGTATGGTATTCCTAAGGTATAATATGACTTGTATCAGGTTGGTTTGAAAACCTATGGTACTAAGCACCTATCAACCAATGGTCAATTTTAGGGTTTAAAGCTGATTTCTTCTATAAACCCATGACCTGATGATGGTACCATTGCAACAACCCTATGGTGTTGTCTTCATGACAACTGATGGTCGATATAAAAGGTGTCAGATGATGGTGACAACCTATGGTCACCCCCTTAGGTCAGGTTATGGTGATCAACCATTAAGTATCCTACTGATGTTATCAATTAATGATGACATTAGCTTAATATTTGATGTTGATTAATGAATATAGTGTTGATCTAACAACCTATGGTGACTTAATGGTCACTAATGATGGTGGATCATGTCTCTACAACCTATGGCGAGTTAAGCATTGTAGTTGTAGCATCAATTAAGCCTTAGACCAATGGTTTCTTGGGTCACTTGATGCAATGGTCGGACCTATACTGTAATTGATGGTTTTAACATATGATCTTGACCCAATGGTCAAGATTTAATGTTTATTCCTCAAATAAAGTGGAATGATAGCTAATGTAATATGTTAGTCCTAATAATGTGATTTATATGGTTTCCTTTATATGATCAACTTAAGGAGCTTACTTGTTGACAATGGATGGCTTGATTTAACTGAACATTCGATTATGGGTTTTACCCTACTCGCGATGGAACTTTTTGTGTTGTTAACCAAGGGATGTCTAGGGTTAGATGGTGACTCTTTATAGAGCACAAATCAAGGACTTCATATGTGATTTGTCCAATGTGTTTACTTATGTAAATATCCAATGGTTTTGGGTGACATTGTGGTATGGTGATATGGGTTGAATGATGATGGAACAAATGGAGGGTTATCCTTAATAAGGTAGTCTTACCTATTCTCTCATATGAATAGAAAGGATGATAACCATATTGTATGGATATGTAACCCTAATGAGGTATAGCTTGTTATACCTAGCTTTAATATAACTAAATGATGGTAATTGGGTATGAATAGTCCTTGAATGACTAATGTAATCATGGGGTATTATCTTATTGTTGTTGAAACCCTAGTATGCTATAACACAATGGTTACATATTGATTTATGTGTGGGTTCATGATGTATCCCTATTTTAGGGCTCCATCCTATGCCATTTTGTACTTAAGTTGCATCTAAACATGTTAGATTACAAGTCTTTTTCCCTAATATGGTTATCATTGCAAATATTCTTATGGATGTTCTTTGCACTATTTTTCAGGTACTTGAACCATGCTTAGATGGAAGAGAGAGAAAGAAGGAGTTCTAGGGTTCCCCCACTCATGGAGGGACCCAAAGAAGGCCCCAAAGTCTCCCTCAACCTACCTCCAATGGTCAAGAATCGTCCCCAAGCAAATACATCTGAGAATGATGAAGATTGAAGTGTAATAAAGTGATGCAAGCCTCGCTACAGCCGTGGCCACAACGCCACGGTCGTGCGTTTATTAGCAATGACGTGCCCTTTCCAACAGGGTTTTTCCATAGAATCCCACGACCGTGGCCACCTGATATGGCATTTGAGATCATGACTGATGCATCTGATATGGTTGTGGGGGCTGTGTTGGGCCAAAGGATTGGCCAAATTCCTCATGCCATCTACTATGCGAGCAAGACTCTTGATGAAGCGTAAAGAAATTACACCACTACCGAGAAAGAGTTACTCACTATCATCTTTGCTCTAGACAAATTCCACTCCTATCTTCTGCAAAATAGAGTTGTGATTTACATGGATCATGCTGTGTTAAAGTATCTCATGTCGAAGAAGGATTCAAAGCCGAGGTTGATAAGATGGATTCTATTGCTGCAAGAGTTTGATATAGAGATAGTGGACAAGAAGGGAGTAGAAAATGGCGCAGCCGATCATCTCTCCCAGATTGATCACCCTTTTGACAAGACAAGGTTAATCAAAGAAACCATGCCGCATGAACAACTCTTCCTCCTCTCATCTTCTCAAGGGCCATGGTACCAACACATAGCCAATTTCTTGGCTAGTGAGAGGATACCTAGCATGTGGACAAGGGAGGAGAGTAAAAGATTATTTTCCATGGTGAAGAATTATGCATGGGATGACCCTTACCTTTTCAAGTATTGCCCCGATCAGCTTGTAAGAAGATGCGTACCGGAAGTGGAAAAAAAGACATCCTCTCCATGTGCCATTCCGTGATATGTGGAGGACACTTTAGAGGAAAGCGCACAGCTGCCAATGTACTGCAATGTGGTTTTTACTGGCCCTCATTGTTCAAGGATTCACACGGATTCTGCAAGAGCTGCTTGAAATGCCAAAAGGTGGGAAATATCTCCAAAAGAGACATGATGCCTCTATCACCCATTCTTGTGGTGGAGGTATTTGATGTATGGGGAATTGATTTCATGGGTCCTTTCCCTCCTTCATTTGGGTATATCTACATCTTAGTTGCCGTTGACTATGTGTCTAAATGGATAGAAGCTATTCCGACTCGGACGAATGACCACAAGGTGGTTTGTGATTTTGTGAAATCAAACATCTTCAGTCATTTCAGACTTCCAAGAGCCATGATAAGTGTCTGGGGAAGTCATTTCATCCAGCACGCCTTTGAGGGATTTCTCAAGAAACATGGAGTGAACCATAGAGTAGCCACTCCGTATCATCCTCAAACAAGTGGTCAGGTTGAGTTGGCCAATCGGGAAATAAAGCTCATTTTAGAGAAAACAGTAAGACTGGACCACAAGGATTGGTCTCTCTGTCTAAATGAGGCTTTATGGGCATATCGGACAGTGTTCAAAGCCCCGATTGGCACCACACCATTCAAGTTAGTCTATAAGAAAAGCTGCCACCTACCGGTAGAGATGCACCATAAGGAATTTTGGGCCTTGAAGAATATGAACTTTGATGGTGAAAATGCAACAATGAAAAGGAAATTCCAACTCAATGAGCTAGAGGAAATGCACCACGAGGCGTATGAGTTGTCAAAGAGTTACAAGGAGAGAACAAAGTTCCTCCATGACAAGATGATTAGGAAGAAGGACTTTGAGCCCGGAAAATGGGTATGGCTATACAACTCGAGAATGAAGTTCTTTCCCAGAAAACTCCGATCTAGATGGGAAGGACCCTATCTTGTCAAGAAAGTATACCCATCAGGGGCTATGGTCATTTGTGAGAAAGAAGGTGCAAAGGAATTTGTCGTCAATGGGCAAAGGTTGAAATCTGTTGTTGAAGTCAGCCCGGACAAGGCCAATCAAGATATTGATATTGTTATGCTTGTAGAGGAAGAATCCGATGAAGAAGAGTGTTTGGATGAGGATGAGAAAGGAATCTACTATAAGGATCTATTGAAGGTTCCAAAGAAGTGACAGAGATCTACAATCAATAAGCCTGGCTGAAGGCGTTAAATTTAGCGCTAGTGGGAGGCAACCCACGTGGTTTGAGATTCTCGAACCCTCCTTTTGATACTTTTTCTTTATTTTACACAAAAACACACACACACACTTGTGCTTTATAGTTTTCTTTTGAGTTTTGATGATGTGCAGGTGTTAGACAATAGAGAGAGAGGTTTTAGAAGTTAAGTCAAGGTCATTCAAGAAGTTTTGTGTCAAAAAAACAAATGAAATCGAAAGTTCAAGTTTTGAAGTTTGAAATCTGAAAGAACAACAACACCACGGCCGTGGAGCTCGACCACGACCATGGCTCATGTGGCCAAACACGACCGTGGCACATGGCCACGGCCGTGGGAATTGTTGCACAAAGTTGGCCGAAGTTACATGTTGTTTGCATGAATCTCCACGACCGTGGTATCACACCACGAACGTGTTGAAGGAGATTTCCCACGACCGTGGTACTCACCACGGCCGTGTTGAAGAAAGCGGGCCACGACCGTGGCAATTAATGCATCTAATTGGCCGAAGTTACAGGTTGTTTGCAAGAATCGCCACGACCGTGGGCAGCAGCCATGACTGTGTTGAAGAGAAAGGATCACGACCGTGGTACACTGCCACGACTATGGCAATGTCATCTTGAGGAGTTCTCCATCGACAACACGACCGTGGCACCCACCACAACCGTGCTACCTAACCCTGGCCACGACCGTGGCCGAGCCCAGTTCAACAAAAAAATATCTTTTAAACACCCAAACCCGACCCCCCCCTCTTCATTTGCTCGCCTTCAAGCTTCAGACCTCGACCATGGTGGTGGAAGACGACCCTGTGATCCTCCAAACTCCACCTCCAACCACCAAAAACACCTCCCTTCGGCCTCCAATCAATCCCAAATCGATTCCCAACCATCCCTCTACCATTTCCACCGCATATTCTCTCCCAATCACATCTCCATCTCCTCATCCATCTCCAATCCACCCATCAGCCCCCCTCCACAAAAACTCCACATAAACCCTTCATTTTTGCCCAAATCAATAACCAATCACATTTCCACCATCCTTACATCACTATCCTTCCATTCCACCCACAAAACCACATCCATATCTCTCTCCACATAAAAATCCAAAAGTCACCTCACCTCCACCATGAAAAATATTGGAAAGGCCATAACCAAGGGAACCAACATCCTCACAGGAGGGAGGCGGCGTTCCAAAAATGCCTCTTCCGATGTATTCGTGCCATCCCACACACCTTCACCTACCACCTCCACCCACCATTCCCTCTGTCGTTCACAATCGGTGAGCGGATCACACTCCCGCTCATCCGATAGCCACCACATCACCGACGCCACCTACGAGGGTGAAGATGATGAAGACGAGGAATCAATGGGGGTCGATTTGGACCACCTTATTGATGAGATCGAGCCGGCGGCTGCAAAAAGAAGCCAGAGATCTAAAGCAGCACCGTCCTCATCCAGGCTCCCGCCGAAGCCTACACCAGCCCGCCACTCGACGTCTCAGGTGACGGCGAGGTGTGGTGTGCAGCCGCAACCCTTGCGGCAACTACAGCAAGATGAGGAGCAATCGAACCACTAGTATAACTTGGATACTAGTTCGGGGTCTCAGTCCTACATGATGGAGGAAGATGATGGTGACAACGAGGAGGATGAGTAGAGCTTAGGCATGAAAGAGATGATGTTTTGGCACAGCTGGAGGCGAATAGAGAAATATCCTTGGGTAAAGCACTGATAGGAGTGTCCTATGGTAGAGGACACAGGAAGAAGAAGATTGAGCTCAGATATCCCGAATGCATGACAAGGTGAGTCGTCGCCACCAAATATGGGTCTGAGAAGGTAATTGAAGATCTAGGGATCAAGGCAGTAGTAGAAGAAAACTTGAAGGCAATAGGGCTGTGGAACATCCTTTTCACACCCCAGCCATCCTATGTAGCTTTGACCCGAGAGTTATTTGCCACTCTCGAGAGGACTAAAGTGAGGGGTTGTGATGCACTCAAATTTTCCATGATGGGCAACACGCACACCCTCACTTCCACGGAGCTGAATGCTATCTTTGCTGCAAGTCCGGAAGAGGCTGTCAAGTTGGATGGCGGCTTGTTAGAGAGGGAAGAAGACTTCGACTATGCTTATTTTTGGAAGGTGATAACATGCAGCAAGGTGTATGATGCAGACAAATAAAAAATCGCTTCTATAAGCAACCCGATGGTACACTATGTGCAAAAGGTCTTAGCAAATACAATTGTGGGGAGATATGATAATCAAGGCTCCATATCCCAAAAGGATATGTTTGTCTTGTCATTGATGAACATCAAAAAACACATAGACCTTGGAGTTTTTTTGATTGATCATATGAATTCCATACCCTATAAGAGCTCAAAGCCATTTGTCATGGGTGGGTTTGTGACTTCGATTGCACTAGCGCTGGGATACGATCTCTCGGGGTTACAAGATGCACTTGAGGCAGAGTTTGTTGACCTCAACTACTTGGTGCGCTCACACACTATAAAGATGAAGGAAAAGAAGATGATCTATCTTACTACTAGTATGTCGGACTTTGAGTTGGAGCTGCCATACCATGTCGTGCCACTCCTATCCGTGATGGGGGTTCTTTTCAGATTGAAGGAAAAACTTTTGAAATGGCAGGAAGAACACCCGAGAGATACGTATACAAGGGGAGCCACTGTCGTACATGAAGACGTTGCCGAATCTAATGTGCAAGGGCAGGAGCAAGAAGATGCAGAACAAAGGCAGCCCTAAAGAACAAGAAGGAGGGATGAGGGGACATCCCAGCTACAGCCTCGACAGTTCCCCTATCTACCCTAAGCTGTAGTTTCATGCTGAGGACAACATGATTCTAAAGTTTGGGATGGGTAGGGTGGTACGCACCACCCTATCTCTCTCATTTTGTCATTTTGTTATCACCTCTGCCATCGAGTTTAGTTTTATTATTATTGTTCTTTTCATTGCATCTTTGCATGGCATGTAGTTGACTTCTCGCATTTTTGTGTAATTTTTCAAAAAAAATTCTCTTTTTCCTATTCCATATCATGCATTGCATTCTCATGTAGTTTTTGATAATTTTGTATGCATGTTAAGTAGGATTTGCTGCTTTATGCTTTAAATTCCCCTAAAGTAAGTTTAGATGCGATTTAGTGCAAATTGGCACCATTTTGGCCAATTTTGCCCAAATTTGAGATTTCTTGTCTAAAAAGTATGTTTTGACCCAATCTCTAATGTTTTAAGTAAAAATGATGACCTTTGACTAATGCAAGTGAAATGTTATGCTTTATTGCTAAGTGGTATCAATGTTTGACTTTTTACATGTGCATCACCTCTCTTATGATTGTGATTGATTTGGTTGAATTGTGAACTTGAGCAAGCTTTGAACGCTTAGTGTTTGTGGAATCACTTGTTTGATATATCAAATTTCATCCTGTTCATTCATGTGGTGTGATATCTAGGAGGAAGTATTGGATTAACTTTCATGCAGGATGTCTTATGTGGAAAATCGTACCATGACCCCTCTTTGACCCGATTCTTCTTCCACCATCTTCATACCCCTCCGCCTCATAAAAAGATGCCCTAGTGCACATAATTAGCCTTGGCCACCTCCAAAAGTTTGGGGTGGCCGTATCTTTATCTCCCCGCTTCACTCTATCCACCATTTGCCCTATCTACACCAAGGGCAAGAAAGAAAAGAAAAGAAAAAGAAAGGCAAAAACAAAATAAAAGGATGCTCCTGTTTAAGAGCATTCAAATAAAGAAAAGATGAGTGTGTAAAAACACTCCAAAAATCTTACCGCAACCCTTTCTTCCACTTTCATACCCATTGAGCTAAGAAGCATCAAACTTAGCTCATTTTGCCTTTTTCCGCAGCCACGTGGGTCATCTGGTATGATTTGAAATATAAGACTGAATGCATGAATGTGAAACAACACTCCTAGTCATCCTCGATTAACACTATCATGAAACGGTTTACCCGGAACTTAATGAAAGAGATATGGATAACTTGTATATTCTATGCGCTATATTTGAAGTTCATGTGCTTTGTGCTCTTTTCATGATTGGATTGTGAAAGTAGAAGAGGAGAGAGGTGAAATGCATGCACTCAGTCATCTTTGATACCATTCAGCAATAATCATCTTTTATATTGCATTTGTCATTTCTTGTTTGTGGAAAATTTGTAGAGAGATTGAGTTAGAGCATACTTGAGGACAGGTATGTTTTAAGTTTGGGGTGGTGATGTAGCCCTATTTTAGGGCTCCATCCTGTGCCATTTTGTACTTAAGTTGCATATAAACATGTTAGATTACAAGTCTTTTTCCCTAATATGGTTATCATTGCAAATATGCTTATGGATGTTCTTTGCACTATTTTTCAGGTACTTGAACCATGCTTAGATGGAAGAGAGAGAAAGAAGGAGTTCTAGGGTTCCCCCACTCATGGAGGGACCCAAAGAAGGCCCTAAAGTCTCCCTCAACCTACCTCCAATGGTCAAGAATCGTCCCCAAGCAAAGACATCTGAGAATGACGAAGATTGAAGTGTAATAAAGTGATGCAAGCCTCGCCACGGCCATGGACACAATGCCACGGTCGTGCATTTATTAGCAATGAAGTGCCCTTTCCAACAGGGTTTTTCCACAGAATCCCACGGTCGTGGCCACCTGCCACGACCGTGGCCACCTGCCACAACTGTGGCCATCAGCACGGTCGTGGTACGAAGAAGAGAAAACGACCGCGGGCAACCACCACGGTCATGGGAATTATTGCACCAATTTGGCCAGAGTTATAGGTTGTCACCCCCAGAATGCCACGACCGTGGCCACCTGCCACGACCGTGGCCGAAGAAGCTCAAGATGACTGTGGTGATTCCCCACAGTCACCTCCTCCTCCTCCAAAACGGTCGTGTTACCCAACACGGCTGTGGTACCCCTAACCCACCATGACGATGGCATCCCGCCACGACCGTGGCTACCACCATACTTGACCTTTTTTCCAATTCCTTCACACCACAAATGTTTCCCCACTCCACGACCGTTCTCCACCACCCTCACCACGGTCGTGGCACACCAACACAGCCGTGGTGGTCCACCAACCCTACCCCACTTTTCACTACTTTTCCTAAACTGCCCCTACTTACCCTAGTGCTTCCACCACCACCTATATATACATGGGTGGCGGCCATAGCACTAGGATAGATTCCCCTACAACTGATCTTAGCCTCCACTCCCCACCCTTGATCTCTTTGTGCAATCTCCTTACATTTTTGGGCTCATCATCCACCATTTCCACCCTCATTCCACCATGGAAACCTAGTTCCCTAGGTTTTCATCCATAATCCCCTACCATTTCATGCACCCCTACACTCTTGGAGGAGGGAGGACGTCTACAGCAAGCTTGGAGGTGAAGAAGGAGGCTTCTACATCAAGCTTCATGGAGTCCCTACTTCTTCTACCCCTTTATTTTCTTGTTTTCTTGATCATGTCTAGCTAAGCCCCTTGTGGTGGGCTGTTTGGGATTTAAATGTAACTTTGATACCATGTTGGGGGGAAATTGCTTGTAATAAACTCAATTTCTATATATGATGATTATTTCTTACTTCAATCTCATTTCCTATTTTATTGCATGTGGTTTGTGCTTATAACATAGATTGCTTGCTTTGAGATGTTTGATGACACTTAGCTTCTAGGAGGAATTGGAGTGTATGTGGCAATCTTAGGATTGGCTCCTAGGTCCAATTAGTGGATCCCTAGCTAGCCCCCTTTGTTCCTACATACACATTCCTCCTTCTACAAGTGAGTGTGAGATTTAAGTAGCTAGTGTAAGTGAGAGTGATTCAATAGCCTAGGGCCTTCTAAAGGCTAGAGTGGCTAGTGGCATGAGGTCAAATACCCTCATCTCTACCCTCAACCCTCAATTGCTCACTATCACTTACCCTAGAAACCTAGATTTGGCTAATCCCATTAGAATTACACCTAACCCTAGTCTTCTACTAGTAGTATAAGGTATATTCTAATGGCATTGTCCTTGTTGTTTGGTTTGGTAATCTAGATATGAAATGAGAACCTTGCATGTTTAATGATCTCCCCCAACTAATATCAAAGTTACATCCCCCAAACGGCCCACCTACCCTAATCAACTGCTTAAAACCCTAATTGCTTAGTTTGCTTGTTCATGCTAGTCTAGTTTAGTCACTTTTTCTTAATCTAGTTAATTGCTTAGTTTTGGTCTTTAGTGTTAACTTAGGCTCTTGCTCTTTCTAGTGGTTAGTTTAGTTCTTAATTGCTTCTTGCCTTGCTAGAGTAGTATAGCTCTTCTTGCTCTTGCTTAGTTAGTTTGTTAACTTAGTTTACTAACTTTCTTGCTCTTCGATAACTTAGTTTCCTTCTCGCATTTCTTACTTGCTCATTAGCATAATCAAACAACCAAACCTTTTAAAACCCTAAGCTCTGCAAAAGGAACATAGCCCACTCTGTCTAACTCTAGTGCCCCCTCTATCTATGTGGTTCGACCCCTTATCTTGCCAATCACCTATACTACAATAGTACCCCATACGCTTGCGGGCGACCTATTTTAGTCTTAGTGATCGACTCTGTTAGGGATAACATAAATTTTGAAAGCATAAGATCCCATATCCCGTGCGCTCTGACCTCGTGGGGTGTAAAAGAACCACTAGCGGGGACGCACCAGTTCATACTTGAGAATAGTACAGAATGTGATGCTAATTGTTCACCTTATGCATCCATGATCCAATGGGGATGTCGTGAGTTAGGGTTTGGGTATAAGTGCTGATTTGTAACATTGATATTATTTATCATGTTGAACCTAACTCTAATGCAAATAGATAAAGATGAGTATTCATGTTTAACATTCTTATATGATGGAATGATGGTGGAATAACCTCCTTAATATGATCATAACCTTAATATGTTAATTGGTGGTTATCATAGCCACATGGTTGATACTTTCTTATGCTAAACATGTGCATTATGAATATGATGAGGGTTAATCATATCTAGATTCCTTGCATGTTGATGTAATAAAGGAATGTTCTTAACGTTAATATAACCCTACTATGATTGTTTATGAATATCTCCTAGCTCATTAATGCAATATTGTGTTGATCCAGTGTATTATATGTAAGTGATGTTGTTGAGCCTTGTTATAAGGCATGAAAAGATAATGATGATCTTGCAAGGAATAGTATAATGGTCTTAATGACCTTTGAGCATGGTTGAGGCCTGAATGAGATTTAATACTCTTGTGTTGATAAAGGTTGATACCCTATGATATTGTGAAGAGGATTTATATCCTGTGATAGTATGATGGTCTTAATGACCTTTGGGCATGGTTAGGCCCTGAATGAGGTGTAATCCTCTTATGTTGATAAGGATTGATACCCTGTGATATTGTGAAAAGGATTTATATCTTGTAATAATATGATGACTAGTGTGGTCTCTTGAATGGCAAGTGAATAGTACCATGTGATGATGAGATGAGAAATTATGTTTCACACATTTTATATCTTTTTAAAGTTGTGATATTTATATGCTTGCTAGAATGAATTAGGGTTTGTATGTCCACTTGTTTGATGCAACCTTAATTCACCCAATTGGCATAACTAATCAAGTGCAACTCTAATCATGTAGTGCCTTATGCCGTAGAACCATCTTCAGTGTTAGAACTTGCTGGATGGTGAAATGAGTATTCCTAAGGGAAACTCGGAGTGCATACTATTGAGTATGTGGGGGTGGCAGGTTGAGGATATATCCTTGTCATCAACAATGTAGATTGTGGAGGTTGGTTATGGTCATGCCTCATACATCTGATGTGGTTGAGAACGGTTGTGGTCGTGTCTTGGTGATTATAACATGATGTGATCAGAGGACAACTATGGTTGTACCTCAGTGATTGGGTTTGAATACCCTAGATGCTAGCATCGTGACCTGTACCAAGGTGGGCTAGTTACATGACTATATGTCACTGTGGTGTCAGCTTTGACTGATATGTCACTTCCTTTTACTCATACTGACTGAGGGGAAGAGATCTTAGGATACTGACACTCCTAGATCTTGAACGGAACCAAATAGCCCTTCACAGGGGTCAGTTGGAATTTGAATGGTACGATTCAAATTCCCTAGGGCATAATAGAAGATGTAATACAACCGTGTAACATATTTGTTTAGGGTTATACACAACGTTTCACATTGGATGATAACCCTTGTTTGTTATCTTTACATAAAGATGATGCTTAGTGAAATTAAGAGATACTAGATATACTTATGTTGTGGATATGCATAAAATTGTACATGCGTACATACAATAGCCATGCTTATGTTGATCACTATACTGCTACTGCTGATTATAATCATGATGCTAGATATCTCATGTTGATAGTTATGTTTAGCATGCTAACCATGCCTTTGTTACTAGAGATGCATATACTTCTAATCATGCTTATGTAGGTAGTTGTGCTTATGTTGTTAGCTCTTCTTATGATGTTAATATGTTTGACCTATTAGACATGCTAATGTTGTTAGTTATGCTTATGTGGATAGGATTATTCATAATGATAGAGATTCTATGTTACTAGACTTGCTCATGATGCTAGATATGCTTATTCTACTGAATTGCTTATATTGTCAACAAGATAAAGGGTGATAGTCTTGCTAATGATCCTTTATGTATTATGTCAATCATCCTTTCTATTGAGCCTATTTTTTATATCTGATTAAACTACTTAAATTGTTTAAATTACTTAAAATGTTGTAATCAGTAAGCATTGTTGGTTGTTATATCTCTTGCTGGGACATGAGTCTCACCCTTATGGTTCGCCACATCTTTTTAGGTAATCGGCAGTGATGACAACAAAATCGTGGAAGTAAAGAGGAGCTATAGTAATGAATCTTTGAGAAAGTTGATTAGATGTCTAGTGTGTCCTAGAGTCATCCCTGTACTCTGAGGTTCGAGTAGGAAAAGTTTGTATATGGTATTTCAAACGAATTGGAATTTTGTTAGCATGTTAATGTTTGTTGTGTGGCATATACAAATATTGTTCTCCTATGTATATATGTTGTAGCTAAGGTGATAGAACAATTTGTAACAAATTCTTGGCATAGTATGGATATAATAAAGATGTTGGGCTCTTATGCAAATGTTTTTGAGCGGGTGTTGACGTTGAAATAGGTTTTAATTTACCCATATTTTTGGGTATGTGGTTAATTGGTGATTGATTGTGTTTTATGTTTTGAGTAACCTCGTTTAGTGTAACGGGTTCTAATAAAGGACATGAGGATGGGCGTCCTACTTGAGCTATCAAGATAGGGTGGATCGTTGATAAAAGGGTTAGCTAATCTTGAGCACCCTCATAAACTCTTCCAGCATGAAGTTGTCCATAAAAGGCCTTACAAATACGTGATATTGATAAATGCACAAAATGATGGTATAATTGGAGTGAAATGACATAAAACACGGGCTCTCATTTTTCTAAATACTTAAATTGTTTATTCATGTTCATTTACTTCTGCAAATCTTTTCAATTTATGCAAAGCTTATGTATATGTATCTTTTAGCCCTATACTCGGCACCTCATGTGCTTGACCCGCCTTGTTTCATGTAGTTTATAGGTTCAAAGATGGATAGAATTTGATTGGATTGGTGAGCTATGTCATGTGTTCTTGTTGTAAGATCCCTAGTATACATGAGCATACTTGTAAAAATGTACTCTTGAATATGTATATGAAATATTGTAATAAAATAATGTTGCTTAACAATACTTGTTGAATGTTGAGGTTGTGATTGATGATTTTACCTTGTTATTTGTTCATGTATGCTATGAATTTCATGCTTCTGTTTGTTTTCTTTAGTATTTGTTTGGTTCATGGGACTGGGATTCTAGTTTTGTGACACTACCAACCCTACCCACCTACTGATTATGCTTCTTATGTGTATGATCGGTTCTACCCTCCCCACCAGTTCTCTAATTCCGCTCCACATACTATCCCAAGTGAGGGACCTACCCCAGTTTCATCTCATCCACATCCTACTGCTACATAACTTCTTGCTCTTCCCGCTGGTCCAACATCTGCCAAGCTTTCCAACTTCATCTGAGATAACTTTCTAGACTATGAGGAAGCTAAGGCACTGTATGAGATTGGCGTCACATGGGAGGAACAGAACCGTAGGTGGTTTGGTCCTCGCTCCTTCGACCTTGATGAGGATATAGAGATGGTCGAGGAAGATAATGTTGAGGAGACTGATGGTGATGATGAGGATGGATCCACAGATGATGGCTTTGGTTCTGATGATAATGGTGATGGTGATGAGGACAGTGGTGATGCCTCCACTACTGCACCCTTTGAGCCTCCCAGTGATGATGACTACCAGCCTGACAAGGATGAGATCATAGTTGACCTTGATATTTATTTTTAGATACTAGAGCACTCCTGTAGTTTGTCTTGCATAGTCTATTTATGTATTACATTGGGCACTGTATCTGAGGCACTATTTTACATTCAGAATGTTTTCCTTGTTGTTTTGTAGTTTTTTAGTTTTCATCATATCTAGATTTGCCTTTGTTGTAATCAGTATGCTTATGCACTCTTAACTCTTACTCTGGTCTATCTTATGGGTTAATGTTGTATGGCTTCATATTTTGATTATAACCATGGCTTATTTGCTTTCTGTCTTGTGAGTGGTGTTTTGCTTGTCGTGGTTGTTTGTGGTGTGCTTTTGCTTGGATAAGACCTGACTTATCTCTTCTACCCCTCCCTTTTTTATATGACAAAGGGGGAGAAATGATCTTGGTACATATTGAATGTTTGATTCTTTTCTAGTTGATTATTGTATATCTTGTGACTATGATACTAGAATCAAATAGTATTATGTTATGACTGTTGTTCGGAGAAACTAACCAAACATATTAAGGTAAACATAAATTGAGGGGAGAAAATTGCTATCAAATAGTATGTACTCCCCTACTTTGACAAAGGTAAAAGTGTAACTTTCTAATTCTTTTCAATAAGTTGAGGAATGGTTTGTCATCTTCAAAAAAGGGGAGAATGTTTACCTAACATTATACATTGTCCATATTTTGATGATGACTCAACCATTCCATTCATATGTATCTAATATGTCTATTTGAGATAAATGTAGGCATTAGGTACATGAGAAAAGTACATTCAAATGTACTCAAGCATGGTGAAAAACAAGCCAAATTCAATGCAAGTTCACTTTTGTGGAAAAGGCCCTAAATCACTTACGATTTTTTTAACCTCTTGTATTGATGCTATGACTTGTAACTAAGTTGAGAAAAGTATTAGATGCACTTAAAACAAATGCTTAAACACTTTTTTAGGAATTTCCAAAATTCACATCATCAACTTTTGTTAGCTGAGTTTCCATTTCAGAAACTCAACCGACACCCATGAATGGGACTTGGATATTACCACGGTCGACCGAGTTTCCCCAGGAAAAACTTGGCTGACACTCTTCACATACAACTTGGTATTGAACCGTAAACTGAGTTTCATCAAGGATAAACTCTACCGACAACTCACCTACCAACTTGTGAGAAACAGTTACACTAAACAAGATTACTCAAAACATAAAGCACAAGCAATCAATAATTAATCACATACCCAAAAATATGGGTAGATTAAAACCAATTTCAACATCAACACCGGCTCAGAAACATTTGCATAAGAGCCCAACATCTTTCTTGTATCCATACAATGCCAAGAATTTGATACAAATTGTTCTATCACCTTAGCCACAACATATATACATAGGAGAATATTATTCATATATGCCACACAAACAAGCATTAACATGCTAACAAAAGTTTGATTTGTTTGAAACACCATATACAAACTTTTCCTGCCCAGACCTGAGAGTACATGGATGACTCTAGGGCACACTAGACATCTAATCAACCCTCTCAAAGATTCATTACTATAACTCCTCTTTGCTGCCACATGTTTGTTGTCGTCACTACCGATTACCTAAAAAGATATGGCAAACCATAAGGGTGAGACCCATGTCCAAGTAAGAGATATAACCTCTAACAATGCTTATTGTTTACAACATTTTAAATAGTAGATAACTGAGTAGTTGGGGTATTTAATAATAAATTGAACAGATTGAATAGTTCAAGTATGCTAAACAGATTAAGCAAATAATCTTAGCAACAAGTATGATTATCAATGTATATATAGGTAACAAATAAATCCATTTCTCTGGATAGATATCTACTCAAATTTCATCAAATTGCATCTAATAACAATCATCATCATTAATCTGACTATCATCATATTCCTTGATAACAACACAAGCAATCTAGTAGCATAAGCATCCCTGACATCATGAATATGTCTAGTAACATAACATGGATATCAATATTGGTATCTCAAATAAAGGGAACAGATCTATATCATAAGTAGAACTAACATCATAGCACAATTAACTACATAGGCATGAATAGCAGTTTAAGCATTTCTAATTGCACATGCATGGCTAGCAATATTAAACATAGCTAGAAGCATCATCTTAACCATCATTTTCAATATATTTGGCAACATAAGCATGTTTACAACATGAGCATAACTACAACATAAGCATATCTATTATCTCTTATTGTACTATACATGATCTCGGTGAAAAGAAAGCAAACAAGGGTTATCATCCAATATGAAGCATTGTGTATAACCCTAAATAGATATGCTACCCAGCTGTCTTACATCATTTATTATGCCCTGAGGAATTTGCGGATACCACTCAAATTCAAACTGACCACCGCTTGGTTGCAATCAGTGCCATACAAGGTTTAGGAAGAGCCAGACTCCTAAGATCTTCTCCTCCCCCAGTCAGTATGGGTCTGCCACAACGATACATAAGGTCAAGTTGCTAACAGCCTAGTCCATCCTTAGTATAGGCCACGACACTAGTGAAAGGAGGTGGGTACACATACCCTACCATCTGAGGTACAACCATAGTTGTCCTCCAATCTTATCACATATATAATCACCGAGACATGACCGCAACCATTCTCAAACATAGGGTTAGGTATGAACGCAATCATCCTCCCTAAATACTTGATTTTAGGATGACAAGCACCCCACATACTCAATAGTATGCGCTCCAAATTTTCCTTAGGAATACTCATTTCACCATATGGCAAGTTCTGACACTTAGATGGATCTGTGGCACATGACACTACATGATTAGAGTTTCACTTGATTAGTTATCTCCAATTGGGTGAATTAAGGCTACATCAAACAAGTAGACATACAAACCTTAATTCATATCTAGAAAACATTACTATATAACAACTTTAGAAGATATAAAACATATGAGACATAATTTCCCATCTCAACATCACATGGAAGTATTCACCTGCCAATCAAGAGATTATACTTATCATCAAATCATCATCACGTGATACTATTGTCTTCCCATTCATGAGACTATACTTGTGATCATACTATAACAAGATATAAATCCTTTTCACAATATCACATGGTATCAACCCTTATGAACACAAAAGGATTACACCTCATTTAGGGCTCAAACATGCCCAAAGGTCATTAAGAAGAGCACACTATTCCCTACAAGATCATCATTATCTTTCCATGCCTTATAACCAGGCTCAACAACATCACTTACATATAATACACCAGACAACACAATATTACATTAACGAGCTGGGAGATATTCATAAACAATCATAGAAGGGTTATATTAACATTAAGAACATTCCTTTATTAGATCAACATGCAAAAAATCTAGATATGATTCACCCTAATCATATTCATAATGCACATGTTTAGCATAAGACACTATCAACCATGTGGCTATGATAACCAAAAAGTAACACATTAAGGTTATGATCATATTAATGAGATTATTCCACCATCATACCATCATATAAGAAGGTTAAACATGAATTCTCATTTTTATCTATTTGCATTAGAGTTAGGTTCAACAAGATAAATTATATTAATATTACTAATCAACATTCATACCCAAACCCTAACTCATGGCATCCCCATTGGATCATGGATGCATAAGGTAAAGCATCACCATCACATTCCATACCATTCTCATGTATCCACACATAACTCAAGGTGTAACCATCAGGTCATAGTATACTAGGGTTCAACCACAAAAGAGAGTACTCCATGATTCTATACATCATTAAAGGAGTTGTTCATAATCAATTACCATAACTTGGTTATATTAGGGATAAGTATAATGAAATATATTTCATTAGGGTTACCCATTAACTCATTATATTATTATCAATAATCATATGAGGGAAAAGGTAAGACTATATTATTAAGGTAAACCTCCATTAGGTTTCAACATCACTCAAACCATACAAACGTATCACAAACATCATCGCAAAACATTAGATGGTTGAGAAGGTAAGACAATTGGTTGGTTACATAAGTAAACACCTTGAATAAACCACATATGATGTCATTGAGTTGTGCTCTAGAAAGAGTCACCATCTAACCCTAGACATCCCTTGATTATCAACATAAAAAGTTCCATTGACAGTAGGGTAAAACCCATGAGCAATTGTTTATTTAAAACAAGCCATAAATAAATGAGCTTCTTAAGTTGATCTCATAAAGGAAACCATCTAAATCACTTTATTAAGACCAAAATATTACACCAGGCATCATTTCAATTCATTGGATTGACCGGCCTAAATCGCGCGTCCTAAAATTGGAGGCGGATTTGAGGTAGTCGAGCTTTTACATTTATAACCTGAATCCTTCTAGGCCCCCACAACTTTGCTTACAGGGTCAAAGTAGATATACGGGGTCGAACACAGGGACAAGGGTGGTAGTGTTGAGAACCCAGAATTGACACGCTACACTCCGATAGGTATGAAGAGATGGTAAATTCCCAAAAGGGAAACAATAAGATGTCATAAATAGGACAAAGAAAACTATCTCCAACTAGAGCTACAAGAAAGATTTAAGGTTTTAGTCATTTAGCAGTTTTTAGGGATTTTCATGCAACAGAAATAGAAAGATAAAACTAGAGCTAGAGAAAGGTACGAAGGATAAGACTTCAGTAAAACAAGCGGTAGCAGTAACATCCTGCACCCCTCCTCTCAGAGCGGGTACCTCTAACCAAGCATCAACACCCCTCTCGAGGTTGCTGGACTTAAGTTAGAGTGGAATGTTACTGAAACAACTCCATTCCAGGAACTCTCATACTCCAGAATCGGACCAAACACTAGAGCCACAACACAACTCTCGAAGTTGTTGTGAAGGGAAAACACGATTCGGTAGCTAAGTGAAACGCGATCCAAACATGCAAGTTAGAGTTCAGATATCAAACATAGTAGTCATCCAACATTTTTCACCAAGCATAGAGAAGCAAGTAATTAAGCTTTTCCATTCCCATAAACATTAAAGGTCTTAATACATTGCATAAGTAAGGAATTAAATAACAGAATTAAAGATAGATGTCGCCTTCTTGATGTAGAAGGACGACAGGCTACTGCGGCTCTCCAACCCGATACCGGTCAGGCGCCTAGCCCGATATAGCAGTGTCAGACGGCACACCCTCTCGGGCGACACGCTATGATGGCCGACTGTATCACTCAAGGACCCTGGCCGATACGCTCATGTTGGGCGGCGCACCCTCTCGGGCGGCACGCATGACGGGCGAAGCGTATCGATTTCAATATCGTGTCGGGCATGGAGCGACGCGTTCTACTATCGGGCTCTTGTGTCGCTCATCAACGTTGGCCGATATCGGCCTGCAGTGTCGCCTGGGACGGTCCTAAGTGAACCATCCCCTCCCTCTCGGGATAAGGAAGAGCTCACCTAGAGTTTCCCGGTACGAGCACTGAGGCACGATACTCTTGCTCTCACAGTTTTCCTCCGAAGATCGCTCAAAGTTCCCAACTATGCGAACTGTCTTTTCGGCTTCCTGTAGCTGCTATTTATAGGCAGCGGTTGGGGGAAGTTATGGTGCTCGAAGCGCCATGTGTCCTCCTTATTCACGGGTCGGTGGGCGGCTGATACTGGTATCGCTCGGTACAGGGGTGTCGGCTGTCGGTCACATGACGGGCGGTGCCTACCGGTGGGTGGCTGTGTCACGCGACAAGCTTGGGTTGTCGTGGCGAATTTGGCTCCCTGTCGGGTAGAAGATGTGTCGTCCGTCAGTTTCTTCTTGCGCGGCATACCCTTGTCATGCGTCGTTGTGTCACTCCACCCTGTCGGGCAGAGGTCGTATCGGGCGTCAGGAAGGCCGAAAGCAGGTGGAGCTTATGTGTGGGCCGGGACGGCCTTATTGACGATAAACGTACCAAAATGAGGAAAAACTCTGCAAAAAATGGAAATATTCGATTAAGATCGTGATTTGGCCAATTATTGCAAAAGTACTTATAAAAGAGAGGAAAACAGTTTAAAAGGGCAGTTTTGATAACAGAAAAACAGTCTAAAATATCACAAAATTTGGTGTTATTAACTCCCCCAAACTTAGCATTTTGATTGTCCTCAATCAATATTTAAACTTTATTTAGTGATGCTTCTTCTGCTCGGAGTAGCTTTCTGTTCAAAAGATGAAACAAGAATCACAATGCCTTAGAGATAATGGTGTCTCACTACGAACAAAAGACTTTGTTTTTCCTGCCTTATTGTTTAAGTAAGATTCTTCTCTACAGCTTCGGTGAGACTTTGTTGTATGATTTCGAAGTTAGCTTACACACCAAATAGCTTTATTTTTGGGGCAGAAAGTTGTGTATAGGGTAGGCTAAGGATTTTTGGGGTTTTTCTTGTTTCCCATCAGTCCATCCAGGTAAGGGTCTGTTAGCGGGCAAGTGGTCCCTGCAGTCCAAGCCAGTTGGCTTTAGAGCAGTGATTTCACATCCTACGTACCACTGCCCCGGATCTACCATGCCTAAAGATGGGTACTTTTGGAGGACAAGTGTGTATATATATATATATATATATTTCTTTCTTTTCTTTTACTAGGCACAACTCTCATGCTTTTATTCACACTCATAAGGCTTCTTTCTCTTTTTGGGATTTTCATTGGGTGGGGGAAAACAAAGAGATTTCTACTGTTTGGGCAGCTTTTTCCTTCTCCATACTCGTCTCTTAGCTGTTTGCGAGATTATTATATATTTTTTTGAAATTTTTGGCATGGCAAAACATAATCTTTTGTTGTTTGAGGCGGAATTATCAGAAAGATATAACAAAACTTGCATCTCGTTAAGCACATAGAAAACAAACTTTGCAAGGAGCCGCATCAGGTTTTTACTATACAACAACTTTGTTTATATGCATGGGGATGATATATAAACAAAAAGAATTTTCAAAACTTTGGTATGAACATATATATGTACACAAAGAACAAAAGAATAATGAGTATGAGACAAAAGAATAAAGAAATAGAGTTAGAATTTTCAAAATTTTATACCTCCCTCACTGGTACATGGTACCCCACCAAACTTACTCCACACTCTGTCCCAGAGTTGTGAAGTAGATAAGGTGAGGTAATGTTTATTCCAGTGGGGTTGCGCCTACGTCAGACAGAAGCTCCCACACATATTCCCCCCTTTTGCTGTGATAGAAGGTGTGGTGGAGCTGGTCAGGCGTTTTTTTGTTCGCCATCCATTCCAGGACGTAGATGCCTCAGTCGTTGGATAGGGGAAGTTGCTGCGGACTGCGGTGGCAGAATTGGAGTTCGTGCCACTTGCTTGCTTGCGTATCCAGAAATGGTTGGATCATCTTTGACACCTCATCGTAGTATTTTCGGACCAAGCGTTCGACAGATGTCAAAGGTTCTGATGTACACGACACTAGATGGTTCTTGTTGCTGTCCGAGCTATTGTAGAAAATTCCTGCTCGTTGTCGGGTGTACACTGTTAGGAGCGTCCAATGGTTGTAATTTAGGACGGGGAGGAAGATCTTGTGGGGAACTTCTCTCGCCAATTTCTACAGAAATGCTTGCTTCGCTCCTGTTTCATCGGCGAGGCAAATGTCATTGAACAACATAGGATGGGCTATGTGCGCATGTTCTAGCTTTGGCTGTATATACAGGATGTAAGCGGCTTCAACTGTTACAGCCAAGCACCCTCCTTCCTTCACCATGTCCCTTAGATCATCGACCGGGACTACGACATTGCCTGCCTGAAAGGCGACAACCGATGGGGTAGAATCAACTAACTTCAGCAGGATTACTTTGGCCTGCTCCTGTGTGAGAGTTGCACATGAAAAGCGGTCGAAATTTGTGATCAGCCCTTCTGAAGCTTCAGGCAAAGCAGTGTCCTCCATCCCGTGCACTTTCTTCAGGACCGCCAACCGCTTGCCTGCCCCATAGGTATCAGTTGTTATCTCCTCTTCTTTTTCTGAGGAGCTACTGGATTGAGAAGAGTCTTCTTCCATGTCACTGTCCAGCAGCTGCTCCGGTACCCCTGCGTCTCAGAAATAGTGCTTGTCCTTGATCAGCAACATGGCGTAAATGCCCCTTTGTTGATAGAATCACCGGCCTTTGAGGGCTCCCAAGTTTCCAACTGTATTGAGCACCTCAATGGCACTCAAGATGGCGAAATCACTATTTCCACTACCCTCTTCTGCTTGGACGGGGAGGTCTCAGAGAGTAAAGAAGTTCCAAGGACCTTGGTGATGTTGTCTTCCTTTCTTTATAGCTCGTAGAAGATGCAGTGGCAAGAGTCTCAACTTCTTGTCCTCCGGGCGGTAGAAAACACCCCCGGAGCGTGGCACTTCGTCATTGCTGCAACACAGCAGCTGGACGTCACGGTTTCTGAGGTCTACTATGTAGAGAAACCACACGTTCAGGTGCTTGTACGGCGCCAACACCAGGTTCGGCCTATGCTCTTCAATGTGTTGTAGCATGTCGGCCATCGCACGGGAGTCTGGATCTCCCTTCATCAGCCTTCTTGCTAAGGTCGGGGTGGCTGTGTATAGTGCCCTCCGATCTGTCCTGCTGTCGATATTTTCTATTATCGCATTCTCCAGGACTCTGAACAGTCTTTTGCCGACCACGGCCGGCATGCAGAACATGCTTCGAAGAACTCCCCATCGCATGGAGAGGTAGTCGTCAGTCCAGATGACGTCGTCTTCATCTGCCTGTGATCTCAAGACCTTATTCAGTAGCTTCTGGTCTCTGATCGTCAGGTACCCGATGGCTCTTCTGTCGAAGTCGGCCATCTCGAAGGAGGGTATCTCAGATGGCTCATGGAATCTGTCCTCCATCGAGCGCCTTCCTCGGGGTAGATGTCTCTTATTAACTACGTAGACATCCCCCTTCTCTCCCTCAGACTCATCATAAGAGTCTCCCCCAATGCTGATATCTACAATATCATCTTCGGCTTCATCTAGGGGGACGAGGTGGTTTTCTCCTTCGAAGCCTATAGAGATCTCCTGTCTTACTGGAGCTCCTTTGGTTGACCTTTGCTGCGTCCCCTCCTCGGGTGTTGAAGATCGCCCGCTGGAGGAGGAGGGGGATGCTATTCCCGAGGGGGAAGCTGACGAAGAAGGAGGAGAGCCACAGCTAGGGGGTGACCGGGACCTTCTCGGCTGCCTTTGGCGCGGATGGTCGTCGCTTCTGTCCAGCCTCTCCTCGATCTTGTTGAGTCGTTGGAGAACTTACTGCATTTTCTCATTCAAGGCCTCTAGTCCACCGGGAAGGCTTATTAGAGTCAGCAGCTCTCTTTCTTGGTTATCCAGCCTGTCATGGAAAGATGCAAGTTTGCGGGTTAGGGAAGTACAAGTAGATGAGTTGGTATCCGTTACCTCCCGCAAATGATCGAGCTCATGCCCGAGCATCTTTTCGAGTGAAGGGGGAGCTCTGGTGGTTCTCCCTTCTGTCCTCACGACATCTTGCTCGCGCGATGGTCTATCCGGCGAGGTAGAATCTATCAGAATTGTTTGCGATCTAGCTATCGCCAGGCCAGGTGTCGGCACTTTTTCAGGTGCCACTGCCTTTCCTTCTCGTCTGGGTGGAGATGGCCGTGGTGAGGGCGGACTCTACTCCACCTCTGCACTGTCGGCGATCTCCTCAACTGCTGTAGGTGGGGACTTCAGTGACAGTGTTGGTGTTCTTCCGAGCTCCCTCAGGATCTCATCGAACACCCCATTGTTGTCGCCCTACTGAAGTTCCTCTTCTGCCTCTGTAGGCTTTGAAGCAAAGACGGGGGCTGTGGCCGTCTCTCCCATGACAACTCCCGTAGTCTCTGTCTCGGTGACCTCAACGATCACCGGTTCATTCTCAGCTATCACTGTCCTTGTTGTGGCGGTGGCTGATATAGTCGGAGCGACGACAACTCTATCAGCCGTTGTCGTCGGTAGCTTTGGAACTTCCCTCTCCGGGGCCATGGTGGCGGTGGCGTAAGCTGTGTTGTTCGTTACATCTTCAATTTCGGCGGCGGTGAAGACCATTTCTCTGCGTCGTAGGAGGCACATTGAGGGAGTGGGAGGAGTATGTCCGTCCTTGAAAACTTGTAGAAGTTCCTCCCCTCCTTCCTAATGATGTTGGTCCTCATCAGGTACTTGGTGTCGATCACCTCATCTCCTTGCGTCCTCGAAAGGCTGCGTGGCTCTTTTGGGTACCCGAGCCCCACTGCTATTAAGTTGACTATTCCGCCCATGCATTACTCTTTTGTGGCTTCTTTCATCGGGTGCAGTCTGTTCAGCAAGAACCGCCTGAGGTTGATCAATCGACCCTCCATTATGTGCCACATGATGTGGAGTTCTTCTGTATAGATGTTATTGGACTCATTCTTGTTGAATAGCAAGCATGCCACCAATTTGTGCACTATCCTCCAAAAGTAGGAGTGCACTGCCACCACCTTTCTTCCCAGCTTGAACGAAGATTCGCCGGTTGGCTTGCTTCAGAGCTCCATGGGATTGAACCCGTCTCCCTCGGTGATTCTCTCACCGTTGTCCATGAGATTCCTCTCCTCCTCGTTGGAAGAGAAGATCTTATTCAACAGCTTCTCAGAGATGGGGTGCTCCGAGTTGTAAAGTCGAGCCTGGAGTCTGTCTAGCCCACCAAATTCTTCTCTCTCCGCCGCCAAATTCTTCACCCGATGGAGAGAAGACATAAACTCCATTGTCAGTTTGGTGTAAGAAGAAGACCGGCTGAAGCAGATCTTCTTCAGTCCTGCCACAGCGAGGACGCCCTTCAGCCTCCCCACGATCCCTAGTTCAGCAAATGAGGCCTAATTGCAGAAACTTCTCGTTCGATAGACCTTGGTCACTAGTTCAACATATCGGCGAGTGTGCTCATCGTCCCTTGGCTCAAAACTTCTCGACAAGAATTCTGAGAGTTCGGCTACTGCTAGAGGTGTTGGTGTTGGAGTTGGAGCCGCCACTTCTCCAACCCTAGCCCTCTTCTCTACTGTCGACGCCCCAGCTGGTCCTGGGTTCAGGCGCTTAGGCCTGGCAGTCTGCCCTCCAGCAGCAGTCTCTGGGTAGATTCTCCTGCCTTGTGCGTCAACAAGGACATCAGTTGTCTTGATGCAGGCCATTTCTGTAAGACAATAAGAAAACACCCTGATTAAATGTGTTGATGCTTTGAAAAAATAAAGAATAAATGTGCGACCAGGTAATTTTCTGTACAAAGACTGTCCTGCACCCCGTATCGGGCGACACACGGATTTCAGAGGTGAAGCCTTGTGTCCGATACTAGAGATGGGTATCGCCCGTTACGTCAGAAGATCAAACACACGATATGAACAGGGCGATAAGGTGATAAACACGCGTTAGGTCTGTCGCTTGATACGGGTGTGTCAGTTAAGATGCCCAATAAGGTCTTTGTGAAAGGAAAGCAGCGTGTCACCCGACAACAAAAATAGGCGAGGTGGTGCAAAGATGGGCGACACGGCTATCGCCCGACATGGCGTATCGGGAAATCGTGAATAAAAGGTGCGTTGCGCGACATCCATATCGGGCGATACAAGGCTGCTCAGCGCAGGAACCGTAAGACCTACTTGCTTAAAGAAATGAATGTGTCGGGCGGCACGGTCTGCCGGGCAGTAGGGTCTGTCGGGCTATACCTTGTTGCGATCTGAACTTCCGCACGATACGAGAGCAGGGCATTCTTGCGCGATACGGGAGCAAAAGCACAAGGTCTAAGCACGATACGGGAGCGTGAAAATAGTAAGGCAAGGAGCTCGACACGGTAAAAACTCACCCCCTTATATAGCAAACTCAATTGGGGTGAAATAAGTAAATCCAGGGCGCGTGTCGGCCGTTAGGGCAACTCGTAAGTCGGGCAAGTCCATTCATCAGCACGACCCTTGCGATCCCCGAAATTCCACTGCCCGATATGGGCACATTCATAGCACCGGTTGGGTTGCTTTCCGATACGTCATGAAAATAAAGCGATATAAACTGCGGCTGATGAGTAAAACATCATTGGCCTAAGACTAAGCTCCCGACCTCAAATGGTATTACCCATCATGGTTAATAAAGCTAAAGCGGTGACCCCTAAAACATAAGAGTCAGCGCATGTGGCGCATGCACTGACTCGGGCCTTATTACATCCCAAAATGTTGTAGTGTTTTTTATGGATAAAAGTAAAAGCGTCCTATTCTAGGAATTTAAAAGGCAGCTCGGGTTGCCTCCCGAGAAGCGCTGCGTTTTCCGTCTTCATCTGGACGCATTCAGCTTCTTCTTTCTGCATCTTCATCTTTGCCTCTGCGGTCACAGACCTGCCTTCTTGGCAGTCTCGGTATTCGATGGTATCTTCCCTGATGGGTTCTTTATGATCTCGGCGAGCTGAGCTAGCTGCTGGTCGATTTGGCGTTGATGTGTCTGCATGTCTGCCAACTGTACATGCAATGAGTTCAAAACACCAGAATTGGACAGCGCACTTTGCGCTAGTTGGTTATTGATGGTATCCTATTTCTTAACGAAATCAAACAACTGGCCAATCACATCAGATTGGCTTGCTCCTTTGTCCTATTCTCGGTTTGGGCCCTGGTACTTTCCCGGTGCTTGGAAATTGCCTTTTGCTGGTTGGAATTGGTTGTTCTTGGTGTATTGACCAGGCCTCTCTCTCTCTTCTCAAAAGCTTGTGTCGGCTTGGACGAGTTATGCAGCTGATGAGAGTTTTCAGCTGCATCCTTGTTGCCGTAGTTAAAGCCGGGGTGGTATGGCCTTTTGTAGTTCACGAAAGAGACATTTTCAGTCCTTCCATCTTCCGAGTCAGAATCACTGCCCGCGTCCGGTTGGGTGTAGACGCAATTGTCTACCCCGTGTCCTCCTTCACCACAGGTTACGCATTTCATCACCTTCTCAACTGGCTTCTTGCCTTTCCCGCCAGCTTCCCACAGTTGCTTAACATCAGTGGTGATTCTTTGTGTATGCGAGGTAATGGACTCCAGTGCTTTGGACTCAAGAGAGGGCCCTTCACCGACCTTTTTGACCTGTCCTCTGTCGGATCTATGGTAATCAGTGCCAGCTAGCAGCTCGGCCATGTTTTTGATGATCTTTTCAGACTTGCTTGGTTTCTTCCCAAGGAAGTCACTGCCTGCCGCCGCATTTAGTGACACCCTTTCATCGGGAGTCAGGCCATTGTAGAAGGTGGTGATGAGGAAGCCCTTCTTATAATTATGATGGGGGAAATCCCTCTGGTATTCTTGGAATCGCTCCCAGGCGTCATGGAGGCTTTCATTCGATTTTTGCATAAAAGAGGTTATTTTCTGCCTGTTTTTGACAGTTCTTTCAGTGGGGTAGAACTTGTTCACGAATGCGTCAGCCAGTGCTCCCCATCCGTTCAGAGATTGGTGAGGTAACCCAAGATACCATGACAGAGCTTTGTCTTCCAAGGAGAAAATGAAGCCCTTGCAATATATGACCTCTTGGGGGACCCCCCTCATCTTTATGGTATCACATATATTTTTGAAAGCGTCCAGATGGTGGTACGGGTTGTCATTCTTAGAACTTCTCCTAAAGCTCTTATTCTAGATCATTGAGATAACTGACGGCTTGAGCTTAAAATTTGCCGCGTTGAAACGGGGGACAATGACGGGGCATCGGGAGTTGTTGGCCTTCGTGGACGTTAACTCCCTCAGCATTTTCTCTTCTTCCTCCGAGTTGTCACTGTCGCTGGCGTCATACCGTCGTTCCTGATTGTCATGATTCCTTCTGTGTCTCCGGTGGCAATGACGTCTATCGCGGCGATGTATTTCCTCATGCTCTCCCGATTCTGGATCTTCCTGTGGAGCGTTACCATCATACCAGTCGTCGCCTCACTAGTAAAAATTGGGCCATTATTCACGAGTGAGTCCTGTCACAAACCCCTCTCTACAGGCCCTCACAAATAGGGACGGTTGTGAGTCTGGCCCTCACAAATGGTCCGTGAAGAGAACTCACGTGAAAAATACCAGTGGCCCTCACGAATACAATTGTCACGGACCAACTGACCATCAAGAATGTTATATTGAGGGACTATTTAGCCTTCATAAATATATTTTTGAGGGACTATTTAGCCTTCATAAATATATTTGAGGGACTATTTAGCCTTCATAAATACATTTTTGAGGGCATGTTTAGTTCTCATAAATACATTTTTGAGGGACTTGATGGCCCTGGAGAATATATTTTTGAAGGGCTAATGCCTTCATTAATATTATTTTTGAGGGGCTATGTGGTCGTCATCAATACAATTGTGATGGTCAATCTGGATCTCATTTTTGAGGGACTAAAGACCTTCATTAATATATTTTTGAGGGATTACTGTAAATGATTTGGTTATTGATTTATTGAATGATTTGTTGAATGTTAATTAATTTTAAATGAAAACTTTGCATATATAACCTCAAGCAATATTTTTATAAGAGTCACATGAAATCATAAGAATTTTCAACACCAAAATGACACATAAAAATGTTAAATCACCTCAAACCAATTTTTATTAATGAAGCAAAATATTATCCATAGATTGTGTGCTCAACATTGATATAAATAATGAATACATATGATTCTAAAATTTGAGATTGATGACAATCACAATATCATGCTAGAAAATTCTTAAGATCTGTAATGTCTCTATATTCCTTCAAATGGTGTGGTGCTCTTCATCAATGACATGCCTCATACGGTTGCCACCTGGAAAGAGATAAGAGCAGATTTCAATATACCAAAAAGACAAACAGTACAGACAAAATATATGTACATAATGGGTCCGAAGCCTAATTTGCAGGGAACTATATTGATTACCTTATGGGAGACTTACTAATCTAGCTGTGATGCTTGCTTAAATTTTCTTTTGAGGAAGTCATATTCCTATGGGAGTCCAAAGGGATGACTCCCTCCAGATCCCATAACCTTTTAGTCTTGAAAACAGAGGCTGACATCACCTTCACTGTATACATATAGAATAAAGCCTAACATCCAGCACATGGCAGTGCCTAGAAATAAACTAAGCATTAACGCCACACAATATAGTGGTACAACAACATTCTAACAACATTGGTGCAGTGAGCATGGTATGATTCTAGATGTATTTTTATATTAAAGCTTTCCCCATGACTGAATAAGAGCTACAGATTCTGCCAAAATATTCCTTTGAATGGAAACATGAGACAAATGCTAGTTAATTCTGAGTTATTTTATCATTAATTGTACCATGTGCTACGGCCTAGTCTGGTAACACATTTTCCATTCAGTGTTGTTTGATTTTTGTGTGTGACCCAACCTATCTATTCGGGAGCTGGAGCTTCTTGTCAGTATAACTTTTACATTCTTTTATATTATTAACATGGTAGCTGAGGATTTCTGCTAGAAATCTAGCCCTAGAGAACAACAACCACTATGCTCTTCATAACTAGTGCGCTGCTGCCACCTCAATCTCAATCACCTGCTAGCATCATCTTGCCGTAATAAATATAATATTTTCATTAACTGTTAGTTGAATTTCAAGTTCTTTCCATCTATAATTTTTGTTTGATTTAGCATGTTAGGAAGTTATACTCCCTTGTTCACCACGACCACAGATCAACCTGATCTTTGATAAAACAAACATGATACAACCATTTTCAGCTTGGATAAAACAAACATGAGTTAATACAAATACGAATTCAGCAAGACGTGACACTAACCCAAGTCTATGACACATGATACAACTGAGTAAAACACCAGCCATTTTTACATCACTTGAGCCTTATATTAGTAATCTTCCCTTGTCTTCTTATTCCAGTAAATTTTTCCCCATTTAAGTCTCTTCCTTTCAACTCCTCCAGCCACATATGTGCAAACCTAGGTCCGGTTAAGTAGTATGTTGTGGTTGAGTAGTTCTCTTTCTAATGGCCTTAACTATTGGGACATTGTGCATGCTTCATCAGGAATGACTTATATGTAGTCTGATACTTGCATAGTTAATGGGCATAACAGGTCGCATACTACTATTGGTCTCTATTTTCTACAATGGGACCAAATATCCTAGATTCCTCGATTCTTATATAGAAAATCACATTGTTGGGAGTATTTTCTTTTTTAGTGGTGATACAGATGATGGGCAGGTGGCTTATCCATTAGTCAGAAAAATATCAGTTCATGACCCTTAATTGCTCCTGACATGACCAGGATTTAAATGGAAGGATCTAGATTCAAGTAATAGTTGCTATATAGAAATCATTTTCAGAATCACATGTATGAATGGGGATGCAGTATTTTATGAACATGGAAAGTGATAATGTGTATATCGAGGAAATGTACTAAAAGAGGGCTCATGTTATTGACAAGAGAGTAGTTCATATGAAATGGAAGACAATAGTTCATTGGTGAAGGATCAGAGGAAAGAGATAGATTTGGTTACATTTAAAGAGTTAATGTCATGTGTATTGCTTATAAAGTGCTTCTAATATGTTCCCTGTGCAATAATAGATGAAAATGTGAAGTAAAGTGCAGATTTATTTTGAGAGAAGAGTAATTAAATTCCTTCATGGATTGGTGCAAAAGAGATAGCCTAAGAAGCATGTACACGTTGTTTAGGAGCGCCTAAACTAAGAAGTGTACACAGGTGAAATCCAGATTAACTGGATACTGAAAACAGGAATGTAGGCATGATCACACAGCATAAAATCATGCCATTGAGGGTGGTAGACACTTACACATTGCTTTTAAAATAAAACAAAAAAGCGAACACTGTACAACAATATATGCAAGTTATTGTACAATATAATTACACATAATGGAAAATAAGGCCTACATATAGTATATCTAACCAATTTTATACACTACTCAAAGAATAAATAACAGTTCTATATGCTCTAATGCAGCATTCAAATGAAGTACTGATGCAAACCACTTGCAAAATGAAACTAATTCATATAATACAGCTCTGCGGGACAATACCCTCGGGCATCGGTATACATAGATAATTCACAAGAAGCCCCTAGTTAACTTATTTCTGCTTATGGCAGGTCACTTACCAGGTGAGCAGTATGTGCACTAACGTTTCCACCTTCATGGTCTCTGCAAATTTTAAGTAAAGAATGCATAAAGATTGAAAATAGGTGAAATAACGCAAATGTAAAGCATATGTTGACGTCTTATAAAAAGAATACTCACGTATGAATGGTAACATATAACCTCATGAGCTCCAACATTTTAGGATCGTCAAAACCTAACATGTGAGAGAAATTGCCTCTGTAATCTAGAGACTCATCAATAGATATAGTACTTCCATTCTTGTATATCCTGCACAGAGATAGGCATCAAGTCACGTTCCTCAACTACTCAATTTGCTAAAGAGAGCAAAACAAGATGTGTTGTTCAGTACAAGCCTGCCTTTCGTAGTTGTTTCAAATGATTAGTCACTAGTGAAAATAATTATTAGGCTTTTAAGTCTAAAGCAGAACATATTAGCACTATAAAGTCACTTCAGGAGAAAATCTTAGCAGCAACAGGGAAGGCTAATAGATGTATTTACTTCCAAAAAGTTTATTGTTTTTTGTACTCTATATTCTAAACTGTTCATAATATGCCTTCATTATAAATGTGTGCAATATCTCATGGATATGACTAGCTCTGTTGTTATAGAATTATGGGTTAGAATAGATGGCCTACATCCTTAAAACCCTAACCAGAATGAGAATTGCCGCCTTCTAAACCTTTCTAGCCATCAAAGAGGCCATGTGTTTTATTAGCACAACACGACAAGTAACAAAGCCATAATCAAAATTCAGGGAGATTCAGTGAGTAGATTCTAACACATTGTATGGCCCTACACTACATATACAGTAGGAAAGACAAAAATAAATAAAAATAAAAGCAAGAGTGTTCTAAGGTCTAACATTTTTCCTCAAACCAAAAGCATATATATTTGGTATGCCCAACTTGAGTAATATGCATACTGATTTCTTGGCAAGAGGGCTTGGTGAAGATATCATCATATTTGATGTTGACTTACAGACTTCAAGTAGGGAGTATATATAGAAAGATCACATTGACAATCGCTTAATAGAATGGGTTGTTTAGATTCCTCCTGGGGCATATTACTGATAAATTTACTAAGTGTTCTAATAAATTCATATGTATCTCTGTCCAGTCACATGATTTTTCATATGCAAAAAATTGCTGATAATGTCTTTACTTACAAGGCCTAAGGCATTTTGAATTTTGGAAAATGGCCCTTAGTACTGCAATTATACTTTGCAACACATTTTTCTAGACTGTAACACTCCCCTAGCACAGATAAGAAAAAGCCATGACACGTTACCTATAATTTTGGCAATCGGTAGCAATTTCATCATCGTTAGTTGTAAATGTGTACAATAGTGCAAGTAGGCTCCTTATATGGGAGCAGATGTGGGTACGATGTACCACAGTAACAACTAAAATGAAGTGGATTCTATCAGGACCATGTAGACCCAATAACAAAACCAACCTCTCTAACACTCTCTCTCAAGTTGGGGAGTATACATCATTCGGTCCCATCTTGTTACTCATATGAAATAGTGAAGGGGAAGATTTCTGATGAAGACCGATAGCTTGTTCTCCTCTCTTCACATGAGGTGTGACGATATTCTTTACCTTGACCAGGTTTCTGACAAAGTGACAATCTACCCCTTGTTGTTTGTACACTTGAGCTAAACATGATTATTGGCTATATGAATTACCGCTTGATTGTCAGAAATGTAGGTGTCTTGAATGTAAGTCCTATCTCATGAGGAATAGAGAGAACCTACTGAATTGCACAACAGATATGAGCCATAGTCCAGTATCAGCTTCAGGTTCAATACCCGAACAAGCTACCACATGTTGGTTCTTGCTCCTCTGGCTGACTAAATGTTTACAGAAAGATCCTTTGCTCAAAAGAATAGAGGTGACAGAACACACTACAAGAATAGGGACAAAGAAGGGGACACAATATGCGATGTGATTTAGCACAACAAGTTACATGTTTTATGCACACAATACCAACTCCCACCACGGCCGTGCTACCCTCAACCCACCACGGCCGTGGTGGTAACAGCCGTGCTACCCTCAACCCACCACTGTCGTGGTGACCACCATGGCCGTGGCCATTTTGGCCCATTTTTTACCACCAACCTGACATTTAGCCATTTTAACCAACACGGCCGTTCTCTTCTACCACGACCGTGCTCACCCCTAGACCAAGCTCACCCCTACCCACGACGGCCGTGGTGTCTCACCACGGCAGTGCTACTCACCTAATCTACCTAGTTTTTCCACTATTTTCCCCATTTTGCCCCATTCTGGCTATGCTGTATCTGGAGGGGGGGCATGGCCATATGATAGATAAGGATAACAGGCAGCAGTTCGATGTGGCCATAATTCTGCTTCAGCATCTGAAACACCAGAACTGGCAATCTCAAAGGAAGATGCAGCAGTTTAGCAACATGGTTTAGTTGGAATCCATGATAGCATAGGCTAGCATTACCAATAGGCTTAGGTAAGAGGATGAAATTGGTCATGTCACACTGCAGAGCATGCAGCTCTAATCGACTAGGTATTGTTGTAAAGATGAGGATCCAATCGTTGATTATTAGCAAGTGTTGTTTTTCGATACACCTGCTTGATGGAGTGATTGACCTCCCACAGTCCTCACAACATGGATCTGAACCACACCATCTCTTACATTAGCAGGGTTGAGATGGGATGTGCGAATTGAGAAAACATAAAAGGCAGGCAACCGCAAGTGCTCGTGGCAACTTGTGACAATAAGGCAGCTGCAGGGCAGTAATGACCAAAAATGATTCACAACCATAAAAAGAAATGATGTTAGGATTCAAATGTTCAATAAAGGTAAGATCAAGACTTAATACCCACCCTCTGTAGAAGGCAATAGATTTGATCAAGTAAGAATAGATATTATATGTCCTAATAAGATGGTCATTTTACTAGCTTCTCATTTTCATTTTTGGTCTGGAAGTACGTAGCTACTGCTATTCCTGATCAAGCTGTTCATATTTTCTAAATTCTTAGCATGTGTTTAAAATGAGCAAGAAGAATATAGCAGAGAAGAGAATTGGATGGAGTCACATGGAATTAGATCCAACATTCCTAAGATGTACCAAGTATAAATCCAATATACAAGAATATTAGCTAAACATCCAAATGAGCTATTAGTAAAATTGAACAAGGACGAACATGCTCATTCCAGAAAATGAAGACCACTTTTCTATTTTGTCATGATACATATACCTTTTTTGTAATAACTATCATTCTGAATTGACTCGGGTATTTATCTTATGATCTGAAGTTTTAGCATGCATAATCTTTGTTAATGTTTATAAGTAGCTTGAAGCACATTCTTCTTGATTTATGGTCATATAATATTTGTTGTTTATTTTTTAGGATGCAGGGAATGTGAAGAATATCTTCTGTACTCACACCCCTTTACAATGACATATAAAACACACACACACACATATATATATATCTAACCCAACTGTCCCATTAACAATATGACCAATACTAAGTTTGAAGACCAACCCATCTGCGAGGCCTACACCAATCTATAGTACATCTGCACACAGTTCCCCTACTAGCAATTGGTGGAGCAGGAAATGGTTACTGGTCAACATGGACCACAGTCATGCCAAACTAGTGCACAAGGATGCATATTTTCTACTATTCACTAGGATTGTAGACCACCTAACACATATGACAGGTCCATAAATATAACTCATGTAACAAAAACAATATGAACACATCAGCATACCTGATGGAGAAGGCATTCTTTTGCTTGACCTAACCCAAAACACCACCACAAAAATAGAGCTACCTGAAAAATTTCATCCACATAAATGATCATTCACTCCCTTGAGGTACGAATAACACAAACATATTTAAAATAATGTCTCTTGGTTAGCATAGCTTTGTTCCAGTCCAACCACAACTGCATAGTCTCAATGTTCTTGGAAGAAGATATGTTTAGTAGCTCAAGCATTTTCTAAGGTGCTCATACATCAACTCTAAGAATTCACTATACAGTTCATAAAACCACATGCACAGACAAAGAACACTAAAGAAGAGCTACATCCAAAAAGTCAACAAGCTAAACATCAACATCACAAATCTAACACTATTTAACTTCTTAATCAACTTTGTAACAAACTGACAGTGAGATTCATTAGAACTTTTATCAATGCAAGGGAAGACAAGTTCAGCCAAAGATTTGTCCGTTGTGTATTGTTAGCTAGCATTAAACCCCTCCCCATCAAACATTTAAAAAGGAGTTTTCCGGATTGAGTTATAGCTAGTTGCTATAGCTAGGGATCACGATGACAATTGACTTATTCCTAGAAGTTGTGCTAAAGTGTCTCTTGGCATTATTTAGGCAGAGTTATGGGGGATTCTAGAAATCAAAATCACCAGTTTTGCCCCATCCTCTAAGAAATATAGTTTCTACTAAAAGAAAATAAAATGGACAGATAGAAGTAGAATCTAAGAGGTAAGCATGATATGATAGTTAAGTGTAGGTCCAAGATGGTTTGCAGTAGCACATAGGCACTAAAGTGCAAATTTACTTAGAGACTTGCACCTAACAAAGTGAGGAACAAAACAAGATGACAAAAATACAAAACAATAAAAAAATAATTTTACAATTGTAAGCAGCACAATTTACATAGTTGGATCAAAGACATGCATGAGGAGGAGTTTATTGTGATCTAAATCAAAATATGTATGCTATTTTAGGTGGTACAAAAAGTAAAGAATCTTATTGAGCTAGGTGGTGGAAAAGCATGTTGCTTATGTACACAAATGGGTAGTGTCAAATTCTAGCATTCAACTTCCAAGATTTATAATATCATTTACCAGCAGATCCATGCAATCTTTACCTCTATCTGAGTTGGTGATAGCTATCACAAGAGAGAAGGAATCACTTTCTAGAATGATCCTTTGTATTAGAGAAGTCAATTGGGCAGGTATGAGCCATACCAAGTCAGTCATACAAGGTTGTGGCAATAGCCTAATCGCTAATGATTACCTTCCATACTAAAATAGGGGAAAATGAGATTGACAACATGATAGATTGATGCCGCAATTAAGTTTATTGGAAGATGTATAATAAAACTTAATGTCATTGCTTAGAAACCTAATAAGAACCATACTTAGGTATATGCCATAATTAACTTTTTGAAGAAATAGGGTGTATTTCTCATCCAGCTAAGCTCATTTTCCTCATGATGGTACGTAAAAAATAAAACCATATTCTAACAACTCTTGTCTGTACTAGACAACCTTCAAAATTCAATGAAATGAAAACTCCATACGCAAGGAAAGAAACATAGAGAAATGAGTTGGATAAAAATTTAGTGATACAAATTATATTAGAAATGTAAAGTTCATAAGTTTTAGCAACAACCAGTAGTCTCACCTGAAGTGGTGGTGGGTGCTTATCATAAGAACAAATAGGAAGGCAGTTGCAATTTCTCTTAATAATCTCACTTTACCATGGCAAGCCAAAAGTTTTTTACATAGTATCTTGAGCATTGAGATTCAAGAGAATATCGATGATTATATGGATTTCGCATATCCAAGAGAATAAATAACACAATATCTACAATGAGACACCGATACTTGACAACTTGATCATTCATATGTAGACAAACTTTGAAATTCAGCAGAACGGATGATTGAGAGCATGGTTACATTATTGCATCTAACCTAAATGAGTGGAGCACATAGTGCCACAGATTGTACTACTGCAATTGGTTGGTGACTACTACTTTGATTGAGAGCATGGCAACATCAGCTTTGAACTTATTCCAATTGGTTGGTGACTACTGCTAACTGATTGTACTACTGTAGGTCCAGAGGCATTAGGATCCCTGTAAATAGAATTACTGAAAGGAGGTATGTGTTAATGTGAAGAGGGGGAGCGGAAGGAGGAAAAGGATTAGGAGGAGGACTAACCTCCAGTTCTACAGATTGCATAGATCTTGACTAGTGCAAGAAAATAGACCCCAAAATTAATTATTACAGTGCTTACCTCTAAAGAGGAGGCGATCTTGTGAACTAAAGAAAAGAAATCGTAGTGGGCAACCAAAGTCGAGGAAGCGCTTGAGTAAAGTGTGGAGGAGGAGAAACAGGCCTACGAGCTCCATCTCTATTGTTAGCAGCACGAGGATGGTGGATGTCATTACAGGCTAGTGACGCCTCAATCAATCGAGGGAAAGAGACCAATGATGGTCGTAGATACTCCATCTACCTCCAGAGTGAGCAGGGATAGAGGTTGGCTCTTTCCCCCTTTTCGGCCCTCGCGGTGGCAGAGGAACACCAACCTGATCTTGGGTTCACGTTTCCCTTTCTTGATTTCTTAAGACGAGGTGGTGGGGAGGAGTAACGGAGAGCTACAGAGCTAATCAAGGCTTTGGTCCTCGAAGGAACACCTGAAAGCTCGCACCTTTGCTCGTGGGCGAGTTTGTGCTTGCGGTGGCTATGGCGTGAAACAGAGAAAGGGGGTCGCTTTTCCCCTTCATCTTCACCACGGTGGTAGAAGCCAGCGATGTGGTCGGGAGGCACAACCCCAACGCAGCATCAGTCACCGCCGAGATGGAGCTTATTGCTTCGACAAACCTTTATCCTAGACCATCGAAGCTTGGAGCTCGGTAGAGACCTCGTCGGGGTCAGACCTAGCGGAGGTGCCTGGAGGCGGATGGTGAACGCAAGGCTTAGAGGGAGGTTCGACTGATCCAGCAGCCCAGACCCTGCGGAAGATTAGAAGAACTAATCCATCGGCTAGCCTCTCCACCGCGACCCTCTCCAAAATGAACCAGCACACGCACGGCGCGGGAGGGAGCACGGCGTGAGAGGGGAGAGTTTTTTTTTTTAATTTTTTATTTGCAAATGTTGTGTTTTAGAATGGAGGGAAGGGTTATGAGATGGAGGGAAATATTTGGCATGGCATTTTTCACGGGGTTATTAGTGAGTAATGTATTTGTGAGGGATTAGTGTTCACATAAAAGGTCTAAGGATGTAAAAAACACGGTTGAGGGATTTGGTCCCATGTTTGAAGGATGATCCCTCACAAATAGACATCATTATTCATGATTTTCGGTTCCTCACAAATGTTCTTCAATAAAGGCCAAATTTTTTGTAGTGTCTTCGGGTGGCGGTGAGTCAGGCCTCCTCCCTTGGTGTTCACCTCCAGAATGTGGGGGTTTGACGCGAGGAGGCATATTGGTGTTGGTGTTTGGCGGACTAGATCACCGTACTTCAGAGTTCCTGAAACGGCACGAAAAATCAACTTTAGAAAATAGAATTATTTATTTTGTGCAAAGAGTAATGATAATAAAATAATAAAAGCAAAGAGTGTTGTCAAGCTCGTTTCTAAGCTTGAGGCACTGGCATGTAGTTAGTGGATTTGGATTCGTCAACAGTGCCGTTTTGCCTTGTCCCCGGCAACGTCGCCAAAAAGTTGACCAGCCTAAATCACGCGTCCTAAAATTGGAGGCAGATTTGAGGTAGTCCAGCTTTTACATTTATAACCTGAATCCTTCTAGGCCCCCGCAACTTTGCTTACGGGGTCGAAGTAGATATACGGGGTCGAACACAGGGACAAGGGTGGTAGTGTTGAGAACCCAGAATCGACATGCTACACTCCGGTATGTATGAAGAGATGGCAAATTCCCAAAAGGGAAACAACAAGATGTCATAAATAGGACAAAGAAAACTATCTCCAACTGGAGCTACAAGAAAGATTTAAGGTTTTAGTCATTTAGCAGTTTTTAGGGATTTTCATGCAACAAAATCAGAAAGATAAAACTAGAGCTAGAGCAAGGTACGAAGGATAAGACTTCAGTAAAACAAGCGGTAGCAGTAACATCCTGCACCCCTCCTATCAGAGCGGGTACCTCTAACCAAGCATCAACACCCCTCTCGAGGTTGCTGGACTTAAGTTAGAGTGGAATGTTACTGAAACAACTCTGTTCCAGGCACTCTCGTACTCCAGAATAGGACCAAACACTAGAGCCACAACACAACTCTCGAAGTTGTTTCGACGGGAAAACACGATTCGGTAGCTAAGCAAAACGCGATCCAAACATGCAAGCTAGAGTTCAGATATCAAACATAGCAGTCATCCAACATTTTGCATCAAGCATAGAGCAGTAAGTAATTAAGATTTTCCATTCCTATAAACATTAAAGGTCTTAATACATTGCATAAGTAAGGAATTAAATAACAAAATTAAAGATAGATGTCGCCTTCTTGATGTAGAAGGACGACAGGCTACTGCGGCTCTCCAGCCCGATACCGGTCAGGGGCCTAGCCTGATATAGTAGTGTCGGGCGGCACACCCTCTCGGGCGGGACGCTATGACGGCTGACTGTATCACTCAAGGACCCTGGCCGATACGCTCATGTCAGGCGACGCACTCTCTCGGGCGGCACGCATGACGGGCGAAGCGTATCGGTTTCGATATCGTGTCGGGCATGGAGCGACGCGTTCTATTGTCGGGCTCTTGTGTCGCTCATCAACAATGGCTGATATCGGCCTACAGTGTCGCCCGAGACGGTCCTAAGTGAACCATCCCCTCCCTCTCGGGATAAGGAAGAGCTCACCTAGAGTTGCCCGGTACGAGCACTGAGGCACGATACTCTTGCTCTCGCAGTTTTCCTCCGAAGATCGCTCAAAGTTCCCAACTATGCGAACTGTATTTTCGGCTTCCTGTAGCTGCTATTTATATAGGCAGCGGTTGGGGGAAGTTATGGTGCTCGAAGCACCACGTGTCCTCCTTATTCGTGGGTCGGTGGGCGGCCGATACCGGTATCTCTCGGCATAGGGGTGTCGGCTGTCGGTCACGTGACGGGCGGAGCCTGCCGGTGGGTGGCTGTGTCGCATGACAAGCTTGGGTTGTCGTGGCGAATTTGGCTCCCTGTCGGGTAGAAGATGTGTCGTCCGTCAGTTTCTTCTTGCACGGAATCCCCTTGTCGTGCGTCATTGTGTCGCTCCACCCTATCGGGCAGAGGTCGTATCGAGCGTCATGAAGGCCGAAAGCAGGTGGAGCTTATTTGTGGGCCGGGACGGCCTTATTGACGATAAACGTACCAAAATGAGTAAAAACTCTGCAAAAAATGGAAATATTGGATTAAGAGCGTGATTTGGCCAATTATTGCAAAAGTACTTATAAAAGAGAGGAAAACAGTTTAAAAGGGCAGTTTTGATAACAGAAAAATAGTCTAAAATATCACAATATTTGGTGTTATCATGGATGAGGAAGCAATATATCTTAACCATTGCGTTAAGTTCATATATTTAAACAATCAATTGGAGTATAGGTCCAACCATTGCATAAAATGACCCACGAAACCATTCGTTTAAGGCTTAATTGATGCTACAACTACATGCTTGACTCACCATAGGTCATGAAGACCTGATCCACCATCAATAGTGACCATTAAGTCACCATCGGTTGTTGGATCAGCACTATATTCATTAATCACCATTGGATATCAAGCTAATCACCATTGATTGATAGCATAATTAGGGTACTTAGTTGTTGATAATTAAGCTTCTAATTGGTCCAAAACGTGACCTAAGGGGTGAACATCAGTTTACACCCTTGGTAACCACCATTAGTTGTCATGAAGACAACACCATTGGTTGTTGAAATGGTAGCACCATCGGGTCATGTGTTTATAGAAGAAACCAGCTTTAAACCCTAAAATTGACCATTGGTTGATAGGTGCTTAGCACCATTGGTTGTCAAACCAACCTTATCAAACTCATATTATACCTTAGTAATAATGTACACATTATTACAGATTCATCTAGAACTGAAATCAGAACAGGGAACATCATAAAAATTGAAATCCAAAGTCAAGCATAGCTTTTTAGTGCATGGATCATCATTTTTAAGCAAGAACATGAGCTAGCAAGATTATGGTAAGAAATAAATGTGGAGAAAGTTATAAAACTTGACTCTAATGAGAAGATAAAATCCCAAATAGAAGAAAACTTGAAAGGGTAGGGTAGAAAATCCAAACATAAGCTCTGAACTCATCCATCTAGCACCTTTCTCCATCAAAAAGAAGCAAACCCTAAGCATAAGGAGAAAGAAAGGTAGGGTTTTAGAGCTTTAGAGCAACTTCTACCATGAAACAATAAGGGTCCAACCTAGAGGAAGGTAGGAGGAAGAAGAACAAAGAAAGAAGTGGATGAAATAAGGGGATTCTTACTCATTTAGGTCAAGATCAATAGAAGGAAGCTTTAAAAACCCTAAAAGAGAGCAAAAGGAAACCCTAGGAGCTTCCACCAAGAAAATCACCTTATTCTTTTACCTTGGAAAGGTCCTAAACATATAAATAGAGAGGGAACTAGGTTCTTAGTAGGAGGTAAGTGATAGAGTGCAATTGTTTTGTTTGGGAGCTTAAAAGTAGATATATAAAGCTCTAGGATAAGGGAGAGTAGAAGCATGAGGTGTCTAAAAGCTCTGCATGCATCCATGGCCTTAAACTATTAAGGATATACAAGCAGACACACAAGCATATGACCCAATTTCCATGGAAACCTACTTAGCCCTCGTTTCTTGATTTTGCAAGCACAACAAATAAACCATTGCATGATAGCTCCTAAAGGTAGCTCATCCATAAAGGGGTAAACCCTAAAATACCCTTGTAGAAAACACCTACAAACCAAGGTTTAACTAAGTGACCCAAGGCTCAAAAATCTCAAGAATGATGATAGAGCATCCAAAGAACATAATGAAAGTGATAAATTGCAAGAAAAGCCTCCCAATTGGGTAAATGGTAGAGAAGTCCAAAATGTACATAAAATTGCATAAATTGCACAAACATTGTTCAAATTGGACCAAACTTGAAACTTCAGCTTGTATTATGATTCCAAATCATATCACAAGGTTAGATTATAGTTATAAGAATTCAATAATGATAATTAAGTATGTTCAACACTTTTAGCAAGGTCAAGGGTCTCTCAACCATAAACCCCTAACAAGAATTTTGCCTCTGAAATCCAAGGTAAACAAAGATGGATACTTCTCATGCACATCATCCCCAATCTTCTGCATGGTGACTTTCATTTCATGATTACGTCACATTGTTATCATAGAAGTCATATTCTTCTCCCTCAACTTCTTCATGTGTCACCTTGGTGTAGGGTTTTAGGGGAGACAAAGAAGGTTTGTAGAGGCGTACCTTGTCCTAAGGCTTGCTCGACAACATTACCTCACGGGTTGCACAGTCTTCACCTCCGGTCTTGGACGGTGTCTGTGCAACTTCTGGTCTTACCGGGTTGTCGGGATTGACAGCTGTCCTCCGAGCGGTAGAAGTCTCCCACCTCTACAGTCGTCCACACGGACTGCCTGGAACTCTGATCTCCTTGTCCTATAAGGAATTGGAAGGAGTCGCACCCTCCTGTCAGCGTACTAGTCACTAACACACTCTCCTACAACCAGTTGCTTTTCTATATTTGTCTTTCCCCTACTGTGCCTCCCTTATCAGGTAGCACTTGCTCGGGCTCTCCTGGTTACCAAAACCAGAGAGAACAACAACTTTGCAGAGTAACTGGTGTTCTGAGTTGTACTTTGAGAAGACCCCAATACCCCTATATATATAGGAGGGTCATGGGATAGGTTTCTCTACTCCGGGAAATGCGGGACTAAATAGGAGTAGAAGGGTTTGAGATTTTCCACAAAACAACCAACTACGCCAGCTGAACTGATCGTTTCAACCCTAAAACGGTCAGTTGGTGACCTCAGCCGATCGGTTCACACCTGAACCGATCGTTTGGGGCATCTGAGCCAATCGGTTAATCACATGAGCCGATTGGTTCATGCTCCTGTTCCAACTCGAATTGACTTTCATATTTGTTTCCAATTAATCAAATATTAATCCTTGTCTAAATTGAATTTGTACAAGTGAAACAAATTGTATTTGCAAAATAGCCTTCTGACTTTCCAAATGATCTCGGTTGGTCACATGAGTCGACTGGTTCAACAATTGAGCTGATCGTCTCACCAGCTGAGCCGATCGGTTCATCACATGAGCCGATCGGTTGGAAGTGCAGACTGTGCAAAATCAGTCAATTGCAATTTCAATCAATCTGATACTCTAATCAATTGGTCCAAAACCTTGAACACTATGATATTGATCTATCAATTGATTGAGTGTCTAATTGAACTACTAAACTCTTTTAGTAATCAATCTAAACAGCATTTGTGGATAAACTCCTCTTCCAGGTTAAATCCTATGTGTGTGACCCTGCAGGTCAATTTCACGTTGGTAGTGAAAGTCCATAACACTTATGACTTCACAAGCAAAGAGCAGTGCCTAGTCGCACATCAGTGCTACCCAAGTGAAATAGAAAGTTGGAGAACAACTTTCAATCCTACAATCCGTGAATGGTGTTACAGTGAATGTATAATTCCTTTGTCACTAATGTCCTGAATGAACTCAAGGCATGGTACAGTCATCCTTTCAATGTTCATCCATTTCCTTGATCTCAGAGCAGACTGGGTGAGATGTGTGTGACATCAATATCACATATTGATTCACACGTGCATGTGCATGCCTTTCTCAATCCTAGTCATCAAGTGGCCATGGACATCAAACTGCCTTAGGAGGGACAAATCCCATATCTATCACTCACCCCTCAAAAGCCCCATGTATTAAAGTCACCCAATCATCATCTTTATAACAACCCATGTTTCAGGACTATGTTTGATGATGTCAAAGTGTACCCAACGGCATGTGTTGAGTGTAGTGATTTCAGGTTGAAGAATCACATTCACCACCATCACTGTGAGAGATTACTGTGACTACCAAATCATGGTTCCATGTGTCACTCTCACGGTGGGTCTGTCTGGTACACTTGTTCTCTAACAAGTACCTATGTGCTTGGTTTGATATCACTATATCATGACTAATGAGATTCTGTCATCAACCAATACACAATCTAGTCTTTAGTGTTATTGATGTCTATGGTTATTTCCACAATAACAACTGACTAGGGACTAAACAAGAATGTATACTCTTAACATCTCTATGATCTCATCGTTTAGGTCCTCAGCCTAAAATCATATGTCATTGAGTAAAACAATTCTTTAAACATCTATCATGTTACACTATCATCTTAGAAACAGTTAAAATATATAGATCGAAAATTACCTTTATTATTATTTAAATCATTTACAAAGTATCCCATTACAATCATCACATGACTTGCTCAATGGACATACATACCAACACTTGGTTCAACATAGGAACTGTTGTACCACCTGTACAGGTCTGGTAGAACCTTTCAACTTCAGGACTCTATTGTCATCCTAAACTATTCTTGTATCACACATCACTCAGAGGCCATACTCAATGGCTCCTACCAAACATAAAACATCATGTATATTTTATCATATGTAACTTTACAAGGTTTCATCTCTATGATCCTTTAATGGTTGTTGTAATTAACAACTCAATCAACTAGGTAGGCATCCCCTAATTTTCAATAACTATGAGGAATATGTTTTAGAGGATTCTCCAATCATCTCAATGGTGGACTAACCATCTGTTTGGTTGAAGAATCATACACTTGTCTATAACTATTAACAAATATAACTTCTCGATTGACATTATTAGGGGTAGAGCAACGACATTGTCTTCATCTTATCAGGATTAACATAACATACTTAACAGAGGTATCATAACTCCAAGAGGATACTTTACTCAACCCCCAACTCATTCTTCTAGACTTGTCACACATAATTATAGTTACTTCAACATTCTTAAGTTTAGAAAATATGTTGACCATCTTCGAAATACCTTGAGATGTCATCATTCAATGCTTGTTACAAATTGTAACACATGACCTAAACACTCTGTTCCTCCTATTCATAAATTCTATGAGTACATTGGTTAGTCTAAAGGACATAACCCTAAACTCTCCATGGTCATGTAACTTATGTCATCCATTCTAACTCTTATGTCGAAAGGATATTTTATCTTAAAGGAACATGGTACCACATGTCTACTTATCAACAAACCATCTATCCTTGATATTGGTTTTTCCCAGCTATCATTGAACCATACACAACATTATAGAATCACTTTTTTTTCCTTCCAAACTACATTTAGAGGGTTATCATCAACTCTCTCTCTAAGGAAGTGGAACGCTTGGAATGTTCATTTAATTAACATTTCCAACCTTCACATACTTCCCATTCCGTTGATACATCTTGGTTACTAGGATTCATTACCTTGGTATCCACCTCATGTGCTATAAGGAACTCACATCCTTATCTCATCCACTTTTACCAACATAAAAAATATCAAGACATATAAGAGGAGTCTTCCAAATTATTGGAAGGATCAAAAGCAAACTCATCAAAAAACTTTATGATCTTGGAACAATAGTCTAAGCAACCTTATGCTATAATAAGCTATCCACCCTCATGTTTACAATGAATCCACACAAATCAAGTGGCAATGATCCACTTGAAAGATGTGCCCTGGAAAGGAAAGACACAAAGGGAAACACACTTCTCACATCATAGCAACATTGTTCAAGGGTCACTAGAAAAAAGATAACCAATTCTATTTTCATTATGCAAGTTACAGTTTCTTATGTATCATTTTACCTTTTTCATTTTGGGTTCCTTGCCATTAGCATAGGAATCATCATGATTAACATATCTCATTACTCCTTCGTTGAATACTATTATCACACTTGGGTATGTTCTTTTATTTCATTATGTTTTTCAACCACTTATCAACAGGTAAGTCATCATATTTTACATTTTATTCATTAAACATGGATCATCTCTCTTAATTTCTTTCATACACCATTCTGATTTTACATTAACATTTTCTTACACACATAGGTTGGTCTGAGATTAACTCAGGTTCCACCTTATTCCTTTGTCATTGTACCCATTTATCTTCTCATTTTATACTTATCATTGGATTTCTCTCCATCATATGTGGATTTCATACCTTGAATCACTTTATAAGAATAGACTTATCTATCTTTTACTTTATTATCTTCTGGAATCACATCTTCAAGAACTCCTCTTGTGCTTATTTGTATTCAGATTTAGATTCCATGGTGTTGAGTCTTTCTCTTTAGCTACCAAACACTCAACTTTTGATAGATTATGATGCCATTCTCATCTTCTTTAAGGTAGGATTGAGATTTTCACACCATGATTTCTTATTCATTATGCTCTTTAGATTATCCCAAAATGACTACTTGATCATAGTAATCAGAAAGATAACAATCTAAGAGCTCCATACTTCCCTTTTCTTAAATAATTGAATACCTGGGCATGGCATCCAAGTGTTGAGATTAGGTAGTATGCACTATATTTTCATGTCATGTTCCTTACTTAAACATCATCCTAGTCCCAAGTCCTAGTGTCCCTATAGAGTCAATGAACCTAAAGCTCTGATACCAACTTGTAAGAACATGTTACACTAAATGAGATTACTCAAAACATAAAACACAATCGAACACTAATCAATCACATACCCAAAAAAATGGGTAAATTAAAACCGATTTCAACATCAACACTCGCTCAAAATGTTTGCATAAGATCCCAACATCTTTCTTGTATCCATACTATGCCAAGAATTTGATACAAATTGTTCTATCACCTTAGACACAACATATATACATAGGAGAACAATATTTGTATATGCCACACAAACAAGCATTAACATGCTAACAAAAGTTTGATTTATTTGAAACACCATATACAAACTTTTCCTGCCCAGACCTGAGAGTACATGGATGACTCTAGGACACACTAGACATCTAATCAAACCTCTCAAAGATTCATTACTTTAACTCCTATTTACTGCCACAGGTTTGTTGTCGTCACTATTGATTAACTAAAAAGATGTGGCGAACCACAAGGGTGAGACTCATGTCCTAGCAAGAGATATAACCTCCAACAACGCTTATTGATTACAACATTTTTAATAGTAGATAACTGAGTAGTTGGAGTATTTAATAATCAATTGAATAGATTGAACAGTTCAAGTATGCTAAATAGATTAAGCAAATAATCTTAGCAACAAGTATGATTATCAATGTATATATAGGTAACAAATAAATCTATTTCTCTGGATAGATATATACTCAAATTTCATCAAATTGCATCTCATAACAATCATCATCATTAATATGATTATCATCATATTCCTTGCTAACAACACAAGCAATCTAGTAGCATAAGCATCACTGACATCATGAATTTGTCTAGTAACATAACATGGATATCAATATTGGCATCTCAAATAAAGGGAACAAATCTATATCATAAGTAGAACTAACATCATAGCACAATTAAGTACATAGGCATGATTGGTAGTTTAAGCATTTCTAATTACATAGGCATGGCTAGTAATATTAAACATAGCTAGCAGCATCATCTTAACCATCAGTGTCAGTATATTTGGCAACATAAGCATGTTTACAACATGAGCATAACTAGAGCATAAGTATATCTATTATCTCTTATTGTACTATACATGATCTCAGTGAAAACAAAGCAAACAAGGGCTATCATCCAATATGAAGTGTTGTGTATAAACCTAAACAGATATGCTACACAGTTGTCTTACATCTTTTATTATGCCATGAGGAATTTGAGGATACCACTCAAATTCCAACTGACCATCGCTTGGTCGCAATCAGTGCCATACAAGATCTAGGAAGAGCTAGACTCCTAAGATCTTCTTCGCCCCAGTCAGTACATGTCCACCATAGTGACACATAAGATCAAGCTGCTAACAGCCTAGTCCATCCTTGGTACAGGTCATGACACTAGTGAAAGGAGGTGGGTATGCATACCCTACCATCTAAGGTACAACCAAAATTGTCATCCAATCTTATCACATATATAATCAATGATACATGACCACAACCATTCTCAAACTGAGGCCTAGGTATGACCACAATCATCCTCCCTAAATACTTGATTTCAGGATGGCAAGCACCCCACATACTCAATAGTATGTGCTCTGAATTTCCCTTAGGAATACTCATTTCACCATCTAGAAAGTTCTAACACTCAGATGGATCTATGACATAGGGCACTACATGATTAGAGTTTCACTTGATTAGTTATCTCCAATTGGGTGAATTAAGGTTGCATCAAACAAGTGTACATACAAACCCTAATTCATATCTAGAAAACATTGATATTTAACAACTTCAGAAGATATAAAACATATGAGACATAATTTACCATCTCAACATCTCATGGAAGTATTCACTTGTCAATCAAGAGATTATACTTATCATCAAAATCATCATCACATGATACTATTGTCTTCCCATTCATGAGACTATACTTGTCATCATACTATCACAGGATATAAATCCTTTTCTCAATATAACAGGGTATCAACCCTTATGAACATAAGATAATTACACCTCATTCAGGGCTCAACCATGACCAAAGGTCATTAAGACCATCATACTATTCCCTACAAGATCTTTATTATCTTTCCATGCCTTATAACAAGGCTCAACAACATCACTTACATATAATATACCAGACAGTACAATATTGCATTAATGAGCCGGGAGATATTCATAAACAATCATAGCAGGATTATATTAACATTAAGAACATTTCTTTATTACATCAACATGCAAGGAATATAGATATGATTAACCCTCATGATATTCATAATGCATATGTTATCATAAGAAAGTATCAACCATGTGGCTATGATAACTGCCAATCAAAACATTAAGGTTATGATCCTATTAAGGACATTATTCCACCATCATACCATCATATAAGAAGTTTAAACATGAATACTCATATTTATCAATTTGCATTAGATGTGGTTCAACAAGATAAATTATATTAATATTACTAATCAACACTCATACCTAAAGCCTAACTCATGGCATCCCCATTGGATCATTGATGCATAAGGTGAAGCATCACCATCACATTTTGCACCATTCTCACATACCGATCCACACATAACTCAAGGTGTAACCATCAGGTCATAGTATAATAGGGTTCAACCACAAAAGAGAGTACCCCATGATTCTATACATCATTAAAAGAGTTGTTCATAATCAATTAACATAACTTGGTTATATTAGGGATACTTCATTAGGGTTACCCATTAACTCATTTTATTATTATCACTAATCATATGAGGGAAAAGGTAAGACTATATTATTAAGGTAAACCTCCATTAGGTTTCAACATCACTTAAACCATACAAACTTATCACAAACATCATCCCAAAACATTGGATTGATGAGAAGGTAAGACTATTGTTTGTTTACATAGGTAAACACCTTGAATAAACCACCTATGATGTCATTGAGTTGTTCTCTAGAAAGAGTCACCATCTAACCATAGACATCCCTTGATTAAAAACATAAAAGTTCCATTGACTGTAGGGTAAAACCCATGAGTGATTGTTTATTTAAAACAAGTTGTCAAAAAATGAGCTTCTTAAGTTTATCTCATAAAGGAAACCATCTAAATCACTTTATTAAGACCAACATATTACACTAGGTATCATTTCAATTCATTGGATGAAGAAGCATTAGATCTTAACCATTGGGTTAAGTTCATATATTTAAACCATCAATTGGAGTATTGGTCCAACCATTGCATCAAATGACCCAAGAAACCATTCATTTAAGGCTTAATTGATGCTACAACTACATGATTAACTCACCATAGGTCATGGAGACCTGATCCACCATCAGTAGTGACCATTGAGTCACCATAGGTTGTTAGATCAGCACTATATTCATTAATCACCATTGTATATCAAGCTAATCACCATTGATTGATAGCATCATTGGGGTACTTAGTTGTTGATCATTAAGCTTCTAATTGGTCCAAAACGTGAACTAAGGGGTGAAAATTAGTTGAAACCCTTTGTAACCACCATCAGTTGTCATGAAGACAACACCATCAGTTGTTTCATTGGTAACACCATAGGGTCATATGTTTATAGAAGAAACCAACTTTAAACCCTAAAATTGACCATTGGTTGATATGTGCTTAGCACCATTGGTTCTGACAACCAACCTGATCCAGGTCATCTTATACCTTAGGAATAACATAAACATTATTACATGTTCATCTAGAATTGAAATCATAATAGGGAACATCATAAAAATCAAAATCCAAGTCAAGCATAGCTTTTTAGTTCATGGATCATCATTTTTAAGCAAGAACATGAGCTAGCAGGCATATGGTAAGAAATAAACGTGGAGCAAGTTATAAAACGTGCCTCTAATGAGAAGATAAAATTCCAAATAGAAGAAAACTCGAACAGGTAGGGTAGAAAATCCAAGCATAAGCTCTAAACTCGTCCATTTAACACCTTTCTCCATCAAAGATGCAAACCCTAAGCATAAGGAGCAAGAAAGGTAGGGTTTTAGAGCTTTAGAGCAACTTATACCATGGAACAGAAAGGTTCTAACCTAGAGGAAGGTAGGAGGAAGAAGAACAAAGAAAGAATCAGAGGAAAGAAAGGGATTCTTACTCATTTAGGCTAAGATCACTAGAAGGAAGCTTTAAAAACCCTAAAAGAGAGTAAAAGGAAACCCTAGGAGCTTCCACCAAGAAAATCACATTATTCTTTTACCTTGGACAGGTCCTCAATAGATAAACAGAGAGGGAAATAGGTTCTTAGTAGGAGGGAAGTGGTATAGGGCAAAACTTTCATTTGGGATCTTAAAATTAGATATATAAAGCTCTAGGATAAGGGAGAGAAGAAGCATGAGGTGTCTAAAAGCTCTCCATGCATCCATGGCCTTAAACTATTAAGGATGTACAAGACAAGCAGTTGACCCACCATCCATCGAGACCTGCTTAGCCCTTGTTTCTTGATTTTTCAAGAAAAGCAAATAAACCATCGCTTGATAGCTCTTAAAGGTAGCTCATCCATAAAGGGGTAAACCCTAAAATACCCTTGCAAAAAAACACCTCCAAACCAAGGTTCAACTAAGTGCCCCAAGGCTCAAAAAGCTCAAAAATGATGATAGAGCATACAAAGAACATAATGAAAGTGATAAATTGCAAGAAAAAAACTCTCAATTGGGTAAATTGTAGAAAAGTCCAAAATGCACTTATAATTGCATAACTTGCACAAACATTGTTCAAATTGGACCAAACTTGAAAATTAAGCTTGTCTTATGATTCCAAATGATATCCTAAGGTTATATTATAGTTATAAGAATTCAATTATGATAATTAAGTATGTTCAACACTTTTAGTAAGGTTAGGGATCTCTCACGACTTGTCATATAGTTCTATCAGTCAAGTTATCTTTAATGAAACTCGATTGACAACATTGTTCAAAATGTGTAAAAAAAGTGTTTCTAACCATTGAGTGTTAAAACCCCCAAAAATAGATCTGTTGCAGCACCCCAAACAACTACAATTCATTCCTAAGTGCTTCTGCTGGCTAGTAGTCTCCCCCAACTATAAATAGGGACTATTGGACTTCATTACAAGGCTGTTCTATGCTCCCAGGTTATAGTTGAGTGCTAAAACCATTATATCTCTCTCTAGATTACTAGTCTACATCAAGGCTAAATGAGATAGAATTTCTTTGTATGAGAGATATTTCCATGTATCAATTATAAATCTATCCACCATCTCTCCCAATCTCTCTCTCTCTCAAAGCAAGAAGGTTGATAAAGCTTGCTTGAAGAAGGAAGGAGATAGAAAGGTAGAAGATCCAAGAGAAGAGTGGGTAAATACTTAAGGTTGAATACTTGTTGCATGAGTAGATCCCCTTGGTGAAGTCCTCTAGCTCATTACAAAAGTGGGTAAGTCCTTGGAGGTAGAAGACTCTTGCTCAAGGATGGGTAAGCCATTTGTGTAAGGTTATTGGCTCCTTTGGTCCTTAAAAGGTAAGTTGTGTATCCTTGGCCCAGAAAAGGAAGGTCTTGATCGGATGTCTTATAATGGAATATAAGTATGCAATGGTTGAAAAATCCTAGATGTTGACCTCTCTAGGTAGTGGACTAACTTTCTCCTAGTTTGGAGATTGGAAACTCTCTACATAACTCGTTCTTGATCTTATTCAATATCTCTCATCCTTGTTATGTATGCTTAGTTGCAATCAAATTTCATATAAGCAACCTTATCTTTTGATATAATTTAAAGGTCTAATCCATTTGGTTTAAGTGTTTTTAGCACTATTCACCCCCCTCTAGAGCCCATTGATCTAACAGTTGGTATTAGAGCAAAGGTCTTCTCCGACAACAACTCCTATGAGTTGAGAAGATAGGTCATAATCTATTGGGATACCTCAATCTTGAAGGTGACTTCTCCATGCACCCTTAAATCTTCAACGACACCAACTTTCTCTATTGGAGGAGGAGAATACAGTTCTACATGCAAGGGATGAGCTATGACATGTGGAAGATTGTTGCAACTTCCTACAAAGAGTCATATGGAGATATGACCACTTGGGATGAAGCTATTACAAAGAGAGCTAAGCTGAATGCCAATGCTATTAGCATCATATATTCAACTCTTACTCCTTCTGAGTTCAACCGAATATCCTCTTAGGTTACCACTCATGAAATATGGGAAAAGTTGTGCATTAACTATAAAGGAACAAACCAAGTCAAGGATTCCAAGGTCTACATGCTCAATGGCCTCCTCAAGAAATTAAAAATGGGTAAGAAAGAAAGAGTACTTGAGATTTATTCTAGGCTCAATATTATTATGAATGACCTTGCTTCTTTGGGACATCCTATGGACAAAGGCACTATCAACTCATAGATCCTTAGGTCTCTTCCGAAGAGATGGAAGTCCAAGGTGACATCCATTAAAGAAACAAAGTCTCTTGGTGAAATTACCACCAAAGAACTCATTGGGAATTTCCAATCTTATGAGCCAAGACTTGACAAACAAGAAGAAGAAGAAAAGCTTGAAGAGAAAGAGTCAAGGAAGATGGAAGTGTAAGACCCCTAACCTTGATTTTTGGTTTATCATTCTTTCTTAGCTTAATTGGATGCTTAAAACCTTAATATAACCCTATTACGGGCTTTGATATCATGTGACAAACCTAAGTTTCAAGTTTGGTCCAGTTTGGACACTATTTGAGCAAGTTATGCAATTTTATGCTTATTTTGTACTTTTATGCAAATTACCCATATCTAGGGTTTTCTTGAAATTTGTCACACGCTTTTTGTTCTTCACTTATTTTTATATCTTGTTTGATATTCTTACACCTTGGGGCACTTTGTTGTATGTTTGGATGAGAGGTGAGAGACTAATTAGGGTTTCTCCCTATGCATGGATGTTGGAGGTTGCTAAGTGGGTGTAACCTTGAGATCTGATGGTTTTTCCTTGTAAGGGTGACATTTGATGGTTTTTCCTTGTAAGGGTGACATCTTATGGTTCCCCTATATGTAGTTTGGTTGGTGTTTCACCCTAGAGGTGGCACAACCGATGGTAGTGGTGTTTGAAGGCCCTCAACCGATGATCGGGCAGTTTGATCCTTTTTGGCTAAGTATGGGACTTGATGGCTCTAGTAGGTGGTGTAGGTCAATGTTTGACCTAGGATGAGGTCAATGGTTGGGTAGGGAGAAGAACCTATGGACCTAATGCTCTTGCGTGGACATGATGCTTTGGGCCTTGGACACTTGGTGAACATTGTAGGACACCTTAACCCTCTCTTCTCTCTCACCCATAGCTTCTTACACCTCCATCCTTGCTTTAAAACAAATCATTTGTACCCTATTCTCTTCCTTGCTGTTTATAGATTCATCCTCCTTGATTAAGTGCAGAAGAATATGCTCAAGGTAGAAGAAGTGGTCGATCTCCTTGCTTGTGTAACTAGGGTTTAGATCTACCCTCTCTTAGAGTTTGTGGAGCTTCCTTTGCTTGTTCTTGATCTAAGAAAGTAAGCTCTCCCTCTTTCACTTCGTTTTAATTTCTACCCTACCTCCTTCTTCCTTTTTATTGGTCGTGACCATGGTGTTCCATGGTGGATCATGTGCTAGAACTTAAAGAACACCTCTTTGTTGATCCCTTAACCTAGGGTTTGATTCCATTCTTGGAGAAGGAGCTTTCTTGGCCGAATGGGTGCTCAAAGCTAGGATTTTTCTCTCATTCTTAGATCTTTCTTTCTATTTAGAGCTTCTTTTTCATCCTAGAGGCGAGATATATAACTTTCTCCACATTTATTGCTTACCCTTAGCTTGTACATACTAGATCTTGCTCTAAAATGAAGTTCTATGTAGAAAGATGCTATCTTTGCCAAGAGTTGTGGCTATATGGTAGCTCATGAATAGTTTACATTCTTAAATGAATCCTAAACGTTGTGTACGAACCTTCCTTGGTAGTGAAAGCTCTAGGACTTGCTTGCAAGTGGAAAATGGTGGCTTTTATGCTCTTAAATGATGGTTCTTACTTAGGGTTTTTAGCTGATTTCCCTTCTCATGTTGCAACTTGATGGTTATCTTTTGTGACAACCGATGGTGTACCTTGTTTGCTGTTTTGGACTTCCTCATTCTTGACAAACGATGGTATATGCTTAGCTACTATTTTGGGCCTTCTCTTGAGCTAAAGATTCGATGGTTATGTGCCTTAAGCCTTTGGTCAACTGATGGTCCTTTTAAACCCTTCACAAATGATGGTTTTGCTTGCTGTTTGGGTGTTGTTTTCACCTAATCATGACAAACGATGGCCCTACTGGACCAAAACTCCATAGTGACACTTGATGTCCTCACTGGGTCGATGGTTCATCAACCAATGGTCCCACTGGGTCGATGGTGACACTAGATGGCTCCACTGGGTCGATGGTGACAACCAATGACTTCACTGGGTTGATGGTGACAACCAATGGTTTCACTGGGTTGATGGTGACAACCAATGGCTTCACTAGGTCAATGGTGACAACAAATGGCATCATTGGGTCAATGGTGACAATCAGTGGTCCCACTGGGTCAATGGTTCATCAACCAATGGTCCCACTGGGTCGATGGTTCAACACTAGATGGTCTCACTGGACTCACAAATGATGGCTCTTATAGTTACAAGATATGATGGCTATCCTAGTCACTTGAATTCTATTTTCTCTAAATGGTTTGATCTATGGTTCACTTAGTTACTCAACCAATGGTTTACTTGGCTTGGTCAAATGATGGTTTCATTAGTGTGGAATTTGATGGTTTCCTTTGCTCTTGGATCCGATGGAGAGCCTATAGCTCACAACTGATGGTGAGTCTAGATCTCACATATGATGGTGATACTAGGTCCCACAATTGATGTTTTGTTCCATGAGATGATTAACCACCTAGTAGTGCTTGAACTTGAAGTTTTTCTCAATCATATGGTTCAAGGTCTTGCTTGCATTACATCTGATGGTTTTGTGCTTCTAACATCCAATGGTTTTGCATCTATGTGAATCGATGGTTGATGAACCCTAACTTTTGATGATTTTGGTCTATTGCTATGATGTAATGGTTAAACCTTGTGATATATATGAATCCATACTTTAGGATAGTATATTTTAGGGTAATACTTTAACTTGTGCATCCATGATCTTATTGGGATTCTATGTGTATAGAAATGTGCTTTGATGTAAGTAAGTGTGTGAAAGGTATGGTTAATTTTGAAGTGATGATTTGTAACATCACTTCTACCTATCTTTCTAAACTTAACCTAATGCAATTAAGGATTAGTGGTTAGTCATACTTTTCTTCCTTGTATTATTAGATGAAGGGATATTCTCTCTATTGTTTTTGTAAGCCTAATGTGTTAACTAGTGGTTATCATAGCCTTATTATTGATGCTTTCTTATTCTAAACATGTACACTATAAGTATGATGGTGTTCAATCATAGCTAGCCTTCTTGTATGTTGATATAGTGAAGGAATGCTCATAAATGCTAAGATATCCTCCTAGGTTAGCCTGTGAACATCTTTTAGCTCTTTAATGCAATATCATGTTGATCATGTGTATCACATATGTGATGATGGTATGTTGAACCTTCTATAAGGCATGGAAATATAATGATGTTCTTGTAATGAGCTCTAATATGCAACATAAAGCAGTTCCTCTTTCTCGGTCCGAGAAGTGCATTCAATTAAGTGAAAATTTTGAATTAGATCGGGCTAGAAAATAAAGATTTATAGGCATGGTTGAGCCCTAATGGAGGTTTGATACTCTTAATGATATGATAAGGGTTGGTCCCTGGAACAATGTGATAAATATTTTTATCATGTAATGGTGTGACAAAGATTATGGTCTCATGAAAGGCAATAAAGTAGTATCACATGGTGTTGTAATAAGGAATATGTCTTATACATTTTATATCTTTTGGAGTTGTTGATTATTAATGCTTGTTAAAAATGAATTAGGGTTTTGTTTGTCCACTTATTTGATTCAACCTTAATTCACCCAATTGGAAATAACTAATCAAAATGAAACCCTAATAATGTAGTGCCTTGTTCCATAGATCCATTTCGGTGTCAGAACTTGCTGGGTGGTGAAATGAGTATTCATAAGGGAAACTCAGAGCGCATACTATTGAGTATGTGGGGTGCAATAGATTGTGTGTCCTTGTCATTCTGACCTCAGGTATATGGAGGATGACTATGGTCATGCCTCAATGTGAGAACGATTCCAGTTGTGTCTCAAAGATTTGTATATGTGATATGTTTGAGGGAAAATGCAGTTGTACCTCGGTGGCAGGGTTTCCCACATACCCTGGTGTCTAGCGGCATTCCTGTAACAAGGCGGACTAGGTGTTTTCAGCTTAACCATATGTCATTGGTGGCAATTGACCGATATGTCTCTACGGTGTCTCTCATACTGGCCGATAGGAGGAAGAGAGATCTTAGGAGTCTGACCCTCCTAAATCTTGTATGGCACAAATTTCAACTTAGAAGTGGTCAATTGGAATTTGAGTGGTACGACTCAATTCCTCAAGGCTTAATAAAAGACATAATTAGCCGTGTAGCATATATGATTAGGATTATACACAATGCTTCACATTGGATGATAACCCTTGTCTGTCCTTCTCACATATAGAAGATGTATAGTGCATTAAGAGAAGATAGATATGTGTATGCTATAGATATGCCCATATTGTTAGTTATGCTTATGTTATTCGAATTGCTTATGACGTTAGTCATGTCTATGTAGTTAGATATGCTCATAACTTCTACATTCTCATTTTGATAGTTATGCTTAGGCTGTTAGCTCTACTCATGATGTAGATATGCTTATCATGTTAGACATATTATATTTTTTAGATATGTTATGCTACTAGAGATGCTTATGCTATTATATATGGTACACTGTTACATATGCTTATATTGTTAGTTTTTTTTATGACTATAGACATGCTATATTGGTAGACATGCTCCTACTATTCAAATATGCTCTTGTCATTATGAATATTTATGATGCTAATTAGGCTCATGATAATGGTTATGCTCATGGTAATACCTACACCTGGTATTTGAGAATAGTGCTAGCTTCTAAGAATCTGATTATAATTGCTTCCAGTAAAGCCCTTATGGTTGATAATTCCATTCTGTGCTTAATCATTCCATATGCTTAATTTGCTTAATCTACTGAACCTATTTAATTTCATAACATATTGTAATTAATAAGCATTGTTGTGAGTTATATCTTTCTGGGACATGGGTCTCATCCATGGGTCACCACAATCTTTTTAGGTGATTGTCAGTAGAAGTAGTAGACCCATGGCAGTGAGGAGGAGTTGATGTGATGGATCACAAAAGGAGTTGATTAGATGTCTAGTGTGTCCTAGAATTGTCCCTATACACTCAGGTCCAGGTGGGAAAGTTTGTATATGAGGTTTTAATCGACTCGATCTTTTGGTAACTTTCTGATGTTGTACATGTGGATAATATTTCTTGTGTATATGCTATGGCTGAGATCACAGAGCCTTTGTAAGAGATTTTTGGTATGACTTATGAAATAATCCTAGATGTTGGCCTTTTATGCAATTATTTTTAAGTAAGTTGTGAAAATTAAATAACTTTTAATTAACCATCTTTTTAGTGGTGTATTTTATTAGTTCTTAATCGTGTTTTGGTTTTGAGTAATCTTGCTTTGTGAGATGGGTTGTCACAGAAAGATAGTGCATTCAAAGCCCAAATTGAAGCTATGGTGCAACAACAAGAACAATCTCCTCAAATGAAGATGACACCTCTAGTTAATAGGAAACTCATTACTCAAAGGGTAATCACTTCAAGGGTAAGCCTTCGTCTTCCTATACTCCAAGGTTCTATGAATGTGGCCAAAAGGGACACTACAAAAATGAATGTCCAAAGGCCAATAAGCATCACAAGAGCAGCCACATGAATAAGGATGACTACCACAAGGAGGGGAAGTACAAAAGGAAGTACAAGAAACAACCCATGCCGCATGGGAAGAGTCCTCTAGCAGCTCAAGCTCAAGTGAAGAAGAGTGCCATATGGATCTCATGGAAAGCACAAGTGAAGAGGCTTGTGAGGTAAGTGATGTAAGTGATGTTAGCATTCATGAACTCCCTCAAACTACTCTTATCAATCTAGTGCTTGCTACTCGTTCTCCTTATTCTAAATGCAAGTCTAAAAAAATAATTAGGAAAAAATATTGATGACTTGTATGCTAGAATGGAAATGCATGAGCTTAATGAGAAAACTTTTGGTGATAGAATAGGATATGTGCAAGAACAATTTTTATATCTTGAATTGTAATACAATGGTGTTGAGAACAAAAATGGTATTTATCTTAAGAACATTGAAAAACTTAAAGGTGAAAACCAAATTTGTCTAAATGAACTTGTGTTGATTAGGAATGAAAATGATAAAGTTCATACCATGTGTAATGTTCTTAGGATTGAACATGAGAGTCTTAAGGATGAGAACAAGATCTATCTTGATGATCTTACTTTACTTTGAACTGAAAATGCTAGATTGCTTGCTAAAGTTAATGATCTCGCTTCTAGAACTTTATTGCTTAGTAAAGAAATAGCTAGTCAAACTTTTGAAAGAGACTCTTATCATAATAAAGCCCTCTATTTGGAAGCTGAATTGCTACATGCTCAAGAGGATCTTGCTAGTTTATCCTCTAATATTATTACTTTGAGTGATGACAATTGTAGGCTTAGGGACACCTTGCAACAATTCCTCAAGGGGAAGAGATCCCTTAACCATGTCCTAAAGAACTCTATTCAACAAGTGGGTAGTAGCGGTTTGGTATACAAAGGAGGAGAAAAATGTGAAGCCAAAGGTAAGGGTAAGATAAACAGCAAGGATCCTCCAATTTTCCATAGAGAGACATCCAACTCCAAGAACCCTATGGTTTATGCACACTGCCAAAGTGATGATCGTTATTCTATTGACTGTCATTACAAAGAAAAGGGAACCAACCCAAAGATGAAATGGGTTCCCAAGCTAACCTTAGACCCCAAAGTTTGATTTTGGCACTGACCTTTCCTTTCCTTGTAGGTAAAAGAAGATAAATGGATTGTTGATAGTGAATGCTCAAAGCATATGACCTGTAAGAAATACCACTTCAACACTCTAACAAAAGGGAAAGGAGGCTGGGTGACATTTGGGGACAATAAGAAAGGTAAGGTAATATGTGAGGATAATGTAGGTGATTCAATATGCATAAAGAATGTTCTTCTTGTGGATGGACTACATCACAATTTGATGAGTGTTAGTCAATTATGTGATAATGGTTATCTTGTGCTATTTACTTCTCTTTAATGTTTCTTATACATTCCCTCACTTTCAATGTTATATAAAGGAACTAGGCTTGGTAATCTATACACTATTGTTCTTAGCTCTTTTAAGCTTATTATTGGTAAGTGCTTGGTTTTAGGTAGAAATTATATATCTTTGTGGCACTATAGGATTCGTCATGTAAATATGCATCAATTGAAGAAGTAGAGCAAAAAGGACTTGGTCAAGGGACTTCCTAAATTGGACTTTGAGAAGGATGAGGAATGCCAACCTTGAACACAAGGAAAGCAAACTAAATCTTCCTTTAAGTCTAAGGGATCCCTTAGCACCAATAAATCTATTGAGATTCTTCATATTGATCTATTTGAACCTGTGAGAACTCTGGCACTCCGTGATATTAAGTATTGTCTCGTGATTGTCGATGATTTTTCTCGCTATACTTGGACTTTCTTTTTGGTTGCAAAGAGTGACACTCTTGATGTTTTCTCAAAATTTTGCAAGAAAATTGAAAAAGAAGCTTCTTTCCAGATCATCTCTATCCGCAGTGACTATGGGGGAGAATTTGAAAATGATTTATTTGAAAAGTTTTGTGAAGAATCCGATTATAGGTACAATTGTTTTTCCCTCGTACACCTCAACAAAATGGGGTAGGAGAGGAAAGAATAGGTATTTACAAGAAATGGCTAGGACCATGCTTTTGGAGTATGTCACTCCCAAGAAGTTGTGGGCCAAAGCCGTTAGCACCTCATGCTTTGTGCAAAATTGGGTCTTCACCCATCTGTTGTTTGAGAAAACCCCCATTTTCCTTGTTCTCAGTGTTCTTCCCAAAATTCACCCTAGAAATCAACTCTTGGTTCTCCTCTTCATATATTTAAGGATCTAAATGTGTTGAAAATTAAAATACAAATCTAATGACACAAATTTCAATAGATTCAGATATGTATAGCAAAAGCTATAGTCATTTTAGTGATTGGTTGTATTGGGTGACAATGTAGTTCCTTTCCATTGGTTTGTGTGGCATCTTCCCAGTCATCGACCTATGTGGCCATCAATGTGCATGGTAATTAGGGTCTGGTCATTAGCTTGTGTGTCTATTAGGCTCCAATCATTGCCATGTGTGACCATCAAGTCAGATCATTGGCCTACGTAGTCATCAGGGTCCAACCATCGACATGTATGGCCATCAGGGTCAGTCATCAACATGCACCACCATCGAGGTCCATTCATCGGCCTACATGGCCATCAGGTTCAAGTCATTGGCCTACATGGCCATCAAAGCCCACTCATCAGCCTATGTATCCATTAGAGTTGTCTGTACTTCACAAGCTACTAAAGATATCGTACTTTATCATTTTAACTCTGATTTGGTTCATTCTTTGTTTTGGGTTCATAATTGAACTATCCATGATGCTATCGTATTAGTTTGATAAATTTCTCAAATGCAATTTTCTTATATTGTTTTTTCTGATATCTTTAGTTCTTTTCCCCCATATAGGTGTGAGCTACTATTATATCAATTAGAACTCATATCTCCTAGTATGTTTAAATCATGATTTAGAATTATCAAAACAAAATATTAAGTTAAAGTAAGGTTGTGATAAAACACAAGGTAATCATCATACTAATAAAAACTTAGATAACACTACACTATATTTAACCCTAACATTACTACTAAATCAAGATGTGGGTTGTAACACCTAGGGCTTCTAAAGAATCTATAATGAGATTTTTGAAATGTCACTACCAGGTGCTACATACTCAGATTTAACAACGCACTCGTACACCCACTAGGAACCATCTTCAACTCTCCTAAAAGAGAAAATAATCGATCATACTTTTATTCATGTTCAAGATTTTATTCGTGCATTCTAATTTATAGGCGTGGATGCTGAGGTGTTTTGATGTTTTAGGATTTTTGGATTGCCAATCCTCTTTTGCATCTCTTTAAGTTTTTTTATTTTAGTGTGGGAATCTACAACCCGTCAAGGGAGAACAATATAACTTAAATTAAACTGAAAAACTCATCATTGTCCTCTTGATACCTCAATGAAAATATTTAGTATGGTTCAAGGATCCTATGACTATGGTTGGATTCATGAAAATGAAACATGGAGTTTGATCAAACCCTAGATCCATCTAGATGGTCCCAAGTCCTGGGTTTTTTGTTCACAACATGAATCAAGGCGATAGGCATTTTCAAATAGTGAACTGGTGCATAACCCTAGATTGATTTCAAACTCAAGGAAAGAGTCAATGAGCTAAGCAAAGAAATATATCAAGAAATTAAGACAAAAATTAGGCAATTACATACATATATAAGCATTTAACTATTGTATTCAGGCTACATAGCCTTAATTGAAAAAACTACAAATTGAGTAACAAATTCTTACCAAGCAATGAAATTTACACTATGAAACTGAGAAATTTGAAGATTTTATACTAATTGTAGGAACAAGGAAAATAGACATGCATACATGATAAGAATAAAATAAGAGGAAGTGATAATGAAAAGATATAGGGTGAAATACCTTCTCACCCCAAGCTTAAAATTTTTCTCATCCTTGACCAAATTCTAAATTGAGGATAACATGGATGATATGTGACACAACTGATACACGAACCCATCACTGTAGAGGTTGATGTTAAGGTTTAAGTCTACACTTCCATTGGGGGGGGTCGTCAAAGAAGGACTGAATCTATCATTTCCCTTCTAAGGACGTCATAAAGTTGAAGACAAGGTTTCTTTCTTGGTACAAGTTTGATCATGTTGTCTAGTTTAGCATTTGATCTATGGGATTCCTGATCTCATGAAGAAATTTTGGTCGTTTGTATGGTGATGGCGCTTAGAAGTGGGGAGGTTTTGGGGGGGGGGTCTTTGAGTTGCATGTGTAATAGGTATGATGATAAAACTCATGGGTGATTGTTGCTTCTAGGTGTTCGACTCTAGAGTTGGTAGGTAGATTGTTTTGAACCTATATCAAAATACTACATGTCTCATCAAAGCTATTTGACACCCGCCTAATGACTTTCAAATTCGTGTTGAATCATTTGAACCTCATGTTGGATGTTGCTAAGCTAACATCTACTATTTTCTAAAAGTTGTGAATGTCTCGTTGCATTCCAAAAAACATATGGTAAAGATTGTATGTGTTGAAGAAAGAAGGTTGAGGCTTTGACTGAGGGGTGGCTGGTAGAACTATTGAGGAGGCTTGGTGTAGGGCATGTCCTGGTGAGGAATTTCGCAGAAGTATGCCCCATCATGTTTCTCACCCACAATAACATCTAGTACATGTGAAGATGAAGAGGAATCTCCTACATGTTCACGTGCATGGGATACATTGACTTCAACATATAAAGTAGAGATGTTGATGAGTGCAAATTCATCACCTTTATTTGTACATTTTTAATCTTGAAGTGACTGATAAATTGTTAGGTATTAAATAGTTTTAGCATAAATTATCTTAGTTTATCTCTTCTTGCTTAAATTGGAGTTTTAAATTTATTATTATCCAATTTTTAGGAAAATAGACAATTTATATCAAAGCACAAAAATTCCCAAAGTTACTTTGGAAGATGTTTGCACAATTTCTCACTGTGCCTGATTTTTATATACACCCAGTACCAAAATCGTCACAACTTTTGCATCCTAAGGTGGAATTTAATGTGCAAGTATGTGTTAAAAGGTAACTTAATGATCTACATGAAAAACTTATTTTAGGGCACACTTTAACGCTTGTTACTAGCCAAAATTCACTTTAAACTTTTGTAACGAGAATCTACAGCAAAGAGAGTAAGAATTTCAATGGTCAAAAGAAGACAATCAATAATTTTCTCTATTGCCAATTGATGAAATAAATTATCCCTTGACCAAGTATTTATAGCAGCCACCATTCAGTTCTTTCTTCATTCCCTCTTTAGGATTTCCACTCCCTCATTCCCTTGTAAAAGGAGGGGGGACTCTGCAAGAAAGGGGATCTGAATTATTATACCCAGACTCTACATTTTCAACAACATGTTATTTATTTTTTGCATTTTGTACCTTCACTTCTTCAATAAATTATTCTAGTTCTTTTTCTATTGTTGGTCTTCTTGTTGGGAGCAAGGAAGAATGACAGTTATTTCATTGTCACTAGCCAGAGTCCTTGGATTCTTTTCTTTTCTAGTCTATGGTCTCCCTTTTTCCTTCATTTGGTCATTATTTAATCGTCATTGATCATGAGTAGTCTTTTAAATTGGGGTGTATGGAGTATCCCCATAGCCCTAATGAACTAGATCTTTATTTATGCAATAATACTTGTTAGATGGTATTTATTTGGATTATCACCGTTTGAAAAGATTTGATTGCTTGTTTCCATCACAAATTAGCCTTGGGTGATATGACCATAGATCCCACGGCTCAGAACAACCAAATAAATGCGCTAAGCCTGGGGTGAAATCTCAAAAGGGGATTTGTTGGAATTTTTAGGCAATGATATGTAAACACCAGGATAAATGGATTTGCAAGAAGTCTGAGTTTTATAGTGCATTTGAGGATGTTTTACATATCTTTTTCTAACTCATTTTATTTCCATAGATTCCATCAATATATTTTTCATAGGCTATGGTGGTAAAACCCATAACCCCAATTTGTGTCATCATCAAATCAATCTCAGTTCTCCAAACCTCTTAATTTTTCTCCACTTTTAATTTTTGCAATTAGAGTAACTTTTGATTTCTTGTTCAAGTTGTGTACTTTAAATTCAGCAATTAGTTGTAATCTTTATTTTCTGTTCCAAGTTGTAATTTTTTATTTCTTCCATTAGTGTAACCTTTACTTTTGTTATTTTTTCCATTCTCGCTCTAGCATAATCACCCATCAAATTATGAGACATTTATTTCTTGTTCAAATTAATAAAAACTTTCAAAAAGTTTTTCAAAAGACCAAGACCAAACGTTGCCTTTAGGGATCGATCATTTCTATACTAATAAATTAAATTAATTAATTGTTTCTTCATTTAAAGGATAAACTCTAGGATAAAATCTCTTAGTGAATCGGTGTCTTCAAGCGACGCATATCAAATGTCTCTGAGCAGACTCCTATACGTGAAATATGCATTTTCTAGAAGGACAATCTTGTGGGGACCGTTGCCAAAGAGAAAAGTGTGTCCTCTGTCGCAGATCTTGATCATGCTGAAATAATTGAGATGATCCATGTGCAACCTATAATGTGGGATCTACTCCATCATTTGGGTAAAATGTTGTCAATGACTCCAATGTGTTGCACGATAAAGGTCATGATTCCCCCCATAGGAATGAAATAGTGTTGTCTATTGATGGTGTTGCGGAGGTGATGGATGAGAAAGTTCCCCACATTGACCTTCCTCCCATCCAAAAACACACCGAAGAAGGTAGATATTGGCTTGACTAATCGCTCATTGGTTGTCTTACTTTTCCAGAAGACAAATGACAATGACTCAATGGATGTAGCATGCAATCGAGTTCTCTATCGGAGTGGATTTGTTGTGGTTGGTGACATATTTCTTATTCGTGGTTATTATCCCCACGTAAGGTTAAAATTGTGAAGTCAGAGTTTCCACCTTCTAGTCTTCCTCATGACATCTTGTTGTAGTCCTCCATTGTTCGCGACATCCACCAGTTTAGTTGATCGACACTGACCTCCTATTGTATGTTCATCATGTGAAAGTGAAGATGCTCGTTCTTTTCATCCTTTGAATTCTCCAGCATATGTTAGAACTCAATAGTGAGTCTCTCATATGCATCATAGTCAGAATACACAATGACATCCAACCGCTCACCTTCATATATATATATATATATATATATATATATATATATATCAACATATGCATTGACGCCAAAATAGTCTAGGGAAGTGAAATCAATGTATTTGTGTGCAGCGACGGACTTGGTGTTGAGTTTGCTAAACTTCCTCTATTTCTCTCATCTATCAAGCTTGACGAGAGGGGATGTTGATTGGTACTCAATGAGCAGAGGACATTGGTGTGTCACCAATCAAGGTGGAGCTATGCAACAAGGACGACTTTCACATTGATGCAACCCATTCTACAGAAACTCTCTAAGATTCTAGCAATAGTCGGACGTCTGTATATGATATGTGCCTCAGTGTCCCTCGGGAAGAATGCAGGTGATACCCACACGAAACTTCTGATCGAAGTCACAATGTTATCATGAGAAGTGATTTCCTCTACCTCATCATCAGGGTAGTGGTCATTGGAGGGTCCAATGGAAATTTCCATATGTGAGGTGAAGATGCACTACAATTTGGATCGGAGTGATGTGATCCAATTTCTAATGATGGCTAATGCTAAAAAGCTTCTTCATACAAGGGGTTCCGGTAGTGTGTAACCCAAGGTGGACAATGGTGTAGTCCACTAGGTGCTCGTGCATGGGTTGTGTCCAGAGAGGTGGGCACATACATGATTCCTATAGAAGACCCTTCTCCTCTACCATTTTTTAGCCTTTTGAACACTCTTTTAGATGTGTCCATGATGTTGGATGGGAGAGAAACATGTGTCGAGGAAGAATTGCATTGTCATGGACGAACCCCCATTGGTTTTGCTTAACCTAGGTTATGTTCTTGGAGCATGCGGTGCAAAGATCGATGGCTAAGTGGATGATGACAACTGCTGACCACGGTCGAAGCTACCTCAGTTTTGTCGGAAGTTGTCGGTGCCTATTTTTGTTATTTGGCAAATGAGCATTAGTTTCCCTACATTAGTCGGGGCATATGAATGATGATTTAGAAGGGTGGTGGTTTCGACCCATTGGTGGAGTACATACTCGATGAGAGATGGAGGCATGGTTGAAGTGCATTGTTGTGAAGGGGGTGGTCCAATGAATGTCTAGTTTGTTGCTTGGCATCTCTAGCTATTTTAAGATGAAAAATATAAAAATCAAGGAAAAACAACACTGGAGGATGATGGTAGGGAGGAGAAAGCCAATGTTGGGTTCACCCTTTTATAGCGTCTGTCATGTGTAGGTGTCACAAAACTAACCTCAGTTTGTGTTTTGTCGAAACCCACAATTCCTACACTTGGATCCTAAATCCTTAGTTTTAGGATATGCTTTATCTACATATGTTGAAGGTGTTTGTCGCTTAGATGTGAAATAAGAAATAGACACATTGAGTGTAAAATAGTGAATTAATATTGTGTGACTCAGAGGATTCATATTGAGGTTCTTAGCATAGCATCCTCGAAGCATCTTACAAGAAGTGATTCAAAAACATATGCCTCAAGATGTCCAAGCATGAGCAGGTAGAGGGCAGATGTTGCGGATGTGCCTGAATTGTGCACTCTTTCCTTCTATCTCTTGACTTAAGGTTGATGTCATGAAAAAAAATTGTTGGAAATTTGAATCATCCAATCATTATTTGAACATGGGGCAGCCCAAGGCAAACCTAGCAGCATTTTTTTCACCCCAAACTTATAGTTGACTTCAGGGAATAACATGTCCTCCTATTCTACAACCATGTTGTCATAGATTGTCCATTCTTCTCCTCCCAAGCTACCAAACCCTTCTAAGGGGATGGTATTGGATGTGGGCTCATGTGAATTTGGATTGCATTATCATCAATAGACCCCACTTCTTTTCTTTGAGCAGTCACCTCATCAAGGAACATATTATTCCAGACCACAATGGGTACACTATTTGTATTAAAGTGATAAATTTCAATATGTGATGTGTCACCTTAGTCTGAATTGGACATCAAGTGGGGTCATCCAAACAGACCCTCAGTATGCATTGATAATGGCGTAGAGGATGTTTGATCACCCTACAGTGGATGAAGATCATCATAGTCAACCCTGATGTCTAAATGTCATGAATCCTCCATTAGTCACTCAACTAATCAATTGGGTAGAATGAAGGGTTTTCTTAAGTAGATGATTGTTCACTAAAAAATCCATGTGAATCTAGTTGGCGGTCCAAATATAATAGTGAGATAAGTTCCAAATCAGGTGTAATGGAGTGGTGTTGATGACTGAAATCTTTATGGTTGTATATAAACACTTGTAAGTTTGTCAAACTAGAGTGATGAGATCTAGGAGTCTCTTTCTCCATACAACAACCTCAACTTTGAGTTGTTGGACTTGATCTGAGATATCATCTATATATTACATTTGTGTTGTGTACGATTGTCAAGGCACTGTCATGCAAACTGTTGTGCATGGATAATACCTTGTTCAACAACTTGAAACATGTCTTTGGTGTGGTTTGAGGTATCAACTGCCTCTTGTAGCTAGCAATCCCATCATTCAAGAACAAATTGAAGTGGATACTTTTGGTTTTGAAGGTGTGCTGACAAGGTAGATAGGAGTGTGTCAACGCTTTCGCTTCTAAAAGTTGTAGCTATATTCAACTCTTGGTTTTGTGAAGGCATGGTAGACAAGAGCTTATCGATATTCTCTATTTTTGGGCCATCATACTTGTGAGTTCTTGTGTGGAAGGGCGGGTCTGCAATGTAGATGTAGTGACTTCATGGATACCATTCAATTGATTGTATGATGACTCTGGGGGTGAATATAGATCGACTAGCTGAAGTGCACAACTTTCAATTATTTGCCAACAATTAGGACTGCAGAAAAATTTGGGATGGCACATTGACAATATGATCTACCTTGTGGAGGCAAGATTCATGGCTGCAGAAGAAGGATCAAGAAACAAAAGGAAAAAGTATACCAATGTGTATGGACAAATATGTGTAATAAGAAATTAATACTAAGCATGTTTATACATGCTCATTCAAATTAGAATATAATTTTTGGGCATTAGTTGTGGAGAAAATACGTCCCCTACAATGTGTCTAAAGTTGATACACTTAAATTGCACATATGAAATGTAGGTGGATCTATTGACCTAGAGGTTATACATTGTTCATATTTTGATAATGAATTAACCATTCCATTCATATGTATCTAATATGTGCATTCAAGATTGATTTTAGGTGTTAGGTACATGAAAAGGATCAAATTACACAAGCCCTAGCTTGTCAAAGTTCAAATCAAAAGCAATGCAAGTGTGCTAATTAGGAAATCCTTGTAAATGACCTTAGAAGAATTTTGTAATCACTTGTATTGATGATATAACTTGTAACTAAGATGAGAAAATTATGTGGGACACTTAGTACTAAGTTTTAATCACTTTTGAAAATTGACCACAGGTTGTTGATCGGTTGAGTTACAATCTCGACTGATCCACTAGATCAATTCTCTAAAGAGTGCATCGGTCGAGTTGTGCATTCACAGAACTCGACCGATCGGGTTACTGACCAAATGCTATTTTCATTGGTTGGTCGAGTTTCCCCATGACAAACTCGAATGATGGTTTGAAAATTATGTTTGTCTTTTAGCCAATCGGTCGAGTTACCTTTATTGAATCTTGACCGAATGTACTATATAGAAACCCAAAAAAAGTGATTCTAACCGTTGGTAACTTGTTTGGATGAAAATAGATATGTTTCCTATTGCAAAAACTGCTATAATTCATCCCTAAGTGTTCCCCATTTCAAAGGGGCACCCCCAGCTATAAATAAGACCACTTGGAGTTCATTCCAAGGTTGCTCATTCACTATATGCTTGGTCCTAGCTTAGTTGAGAGTGTTTCACCCCTTTGAGCCCCTTTCTCTCTCTACTTTCAATTCAAATCTATGAATATGAGTAAGTTAGGATCTACTGTAAGAGATATATCCATGTAAAGCTCTCCACATCCATCTTCCTACCCCCTTTCCTTATTGAAGAAAAGGCTTGAAGATCTTCTCCAAGTGAAGGAGAAGGAGTTGTTGTTCTTCAAGGTTGAAGAAGGCATGGTGATCCAGATCTCCGAGTGAAGGAGATAGCCAAGGAAGACACTGAAGAAGGATAGGTAATTCCTGGAAGGCCAAAGACTTGAAGATGGAGTGGGTAAGTCCTTGTTGAAGGATGAAGACTCTTTGGTTCAAGTGGGTAAGTTACTTTGGTAGGTTGAAGATCCTTGCTTGAGGTATTAAGTCCTTGGATGAATGTGGTTCTGTCTTGTAATCTTATGAATGAATATAAGAGCATCAAGATTGCAAAGTCCTAGAGACTAACCACCTTTAGGTAGTGGACTGACTCACTTCTAGTTTGAAGTGTGGAACCACTCTAAACCAATTTGTCCAAGTGTATTCTATCCTTGTCTCTCATCCTTACTATGCTTGTTAGTTAGGACTTCAAATTGGTTGTATGCTTGAGCTTTTGCACTTAATATAATTTGAAGGTCTAATCTATTTTGTGAGATTTGTGAAGCTCTATTCACCCCCCTCTAGAGCCCTTGATCCAACAAGTAGTATCAGAGCAGGTCTTATCCAAGCTACTTCCACAAGTAGGAGAAGATGGGTGACTTTTCACTAGGATCTCTCAACTTGGAGGGAAGCTTCTCCATGCGACCTTCAGTCTTCAAAGGCACCAACTTCCTCTATTGGAAGAGAAGAATGCAGTTCTACCTCCAAGGAGTAAGCTGTGAGATGTGGAAGGTAGTACTCCTAAAGTATGAAGATCCAAAGGGGGAATCTCTACATGGATGGAAGCCCAAATGAAGCAAGCTCAACTCAATGCCAAAGCTATGGGCATCATCTATGCAACCTTCACCCCATCTGAGTTCAACCGGATCTCCTCATGGGACACCTCTCATGAGATTTAGAACAAGCTATGTGTCACCTATGAGGGAACGGAGCAAGTGAAGGAAGCTAAGATCTACATGCTTGGTGGTCTACTTGAAAACTTCAAGTTGGACAAGAATGAAAGAGTGGCGGACATGTACACAAGGCTTAATGTCATCATCAATGGATTGCCAGCTCTTGGTAGTGTGATGGACAAAGGCACAATCAACTCAAAGATCTTGAGATCTCTTCCCAAGAGATGGGAGCCCAAGGTGACATCCATTGAAGAAGTGTACAATCTTAGTGAATTGTCAACCGAGGAGCTAATTGGGAACCATCAAGCTCATGAGACAAGGCTTGATAAGCAAAAGAAGAAGAAAAAAGAGAAGAGAAGGAGTCCAAGAAGATCAAGGATACAACCTTCAAAGCTCAAATTGAAGAGATGGTTCGGCAGCAACAACTTGTACTCAGGTCCCCTACTCCTTCCTCAAGTGAAGATGAAGGCCCAAATGAGCATGAAGCTAACTACTTCAAGGGCAATCACTTCAAAGGGAAGTCTTCTTCATCTACTCCTAGGTTCTATGAATGTGGCCAAAAAGGCCATTACAAGAGTGACTGCCCCAAGGCCATGAAGAGCCACCACAAGAGCGGATACAAGAAGGACAAGGATTATAAAAAGGAAGGCAAATACAAGAGAAAGGAGAAGAAAGAAAGAAGAAGCAAGGATGCAGCTCATGCAGCTTGGGAGGAGTCTTCCTTAAGTTCTTCTAGCTCTGAAGATGGAGAATGCCACCTTGCTCTCATGGCCTCTACAAGTGATGATGTAGGTGAGGTAAGTGAGGTAAGTGAAGCCAACTTGCATGAGTTGTCTAAAGAAACTCTTATTGACATGCTAAATGCTTTCTGGTCATCTTTTGCTAAATGCAAAGCTAAAAAGAAAAGGTTAGGAAAAATTATAGGTGATCTTTATGCTAAGATTGAGATTCTAGATCAAGACGAAAAGCTACATCTTGATAGTATTGATACTTTGCAAGGGAAATTTCTTAATCTTGAGCTCAAATACAATCGAGTTGAAGTTGAGAATGGTGTCTACCTTAAGACCATTGCTAATCCAAAAATGCCAAGATGAGATTTATGTCCTTAAAATTGAAAACGTAGAACTTAACCTCATTGATGAAGCTAAGAAGCAAAAAACTTATGCTTATCAAAAAGAAATTATTTTTCTTAAATCCGAAAATGATAAGTTGCTTGCTCAAGTTAATGATCTATCCTCTAGACCTATCTTGCAAAGTAATGAGGTAGCTATCACTGCTCTAGAACATGATTCTTTTCATACTAAAGCCCTCCGTTTAAAGGCTGACATGTTTCATGCTAGAGATGATCTTGTTAGCCTATCTACTATTGTCATTAATCTTAGTGATGATAATGCTAGATTAAGAGCTTCTTTGCAAAAGTTTCTTACGGGAAAGAAATCCCTTAATGTTGTCCTGGAACACTCTAACAAACAAATTGTTACTAGTGGTTTAGGATATGATGGGACTACTCCTAAGGGTAAGAACAAGAACAAGAGTAAGGGTAAGAAGAAGAGTGTGGAACCTCCCCTCTTCCATGGAGAGACTTGTAGCTCTAAGAACCCAATGGTATGTGCTCATTATAAATGTGATGACCATTATTCTACTTATTGTCCTTACAAGCCAAAGGGGACCAACCCAAAGATGAAATGGGTCCCCAAACTAACCCCGGATTGCAAAGTTTGAGTTGGGCACCAACATCCTTCTTTCATGCAGGTCAAAAGAAGGTGGATTGTTGATAGTGGCTGCTCAAAGCATATGATAGGTGAAATCAACCATTTCAACAAATTCATAAAGAAGAAAGGAGGATCGGTGACCTTCGGGGACAACAAAAAAGGTAAGGTAATAGGTGAGGGTGATGTAGGCAACGAGCTTTGTATTAAAAATGTTTTGCTTGTTGAAGATCTACATCACAATTTGATAAGTGTAAGCCAACTTTGTGATAATGGTTATCTTATTTTATTTACTTCTTTTGAATGTTTGCTTCTAGATTCCCTCACTTATAATGTTATATATACGGGAACTAGAAATGGTAATTTATATGTTATTGTGCTTGATGCTCTAAAGCTCGTACTTGATAGATGCATAGTTGTAGGTAAAAATGACGTATCTCTTTGGCATTGTCGGTTGGGTCATGTAAATATGCATCAAATGAAGAAATTGAGCAAAAAGGAATTGGTTAGGGGACTTCCTAAATTGGATTTTAAAAAGGATGAGGAATGTAAACCTTGCACACAAGGTAATCAAACCAAGTCCTCCTTCAAATCCAAAGGAGTCCTTAGTACCAAAAGAGATCTTGAGCTTCTTTATATTGATATATTCATACCTATGAGAACTCAAACGCTTTGTGGTTCCAAGTATTTTCTTGTGATTGTCGATGATTTCTCTCGCTATACTTGGACATTCTTTCTCGTCTCTAAAAGTGATATTCTAGATGTTTTCTCGGGTTTTTGTAAATGAGTTGAAAACGAAGCTTCTTGCCAGATTGTTTCTATCCGTAGTGACCATGGGGGAGAGTTTGAAATGATATTTTTGAGCATTTTTGTGAAAAATCTGGTTACTCACACAATTTCTCTTCTCCTCGTACACCTCAACAAAATGAGGTAGTAGAGAGAAAGAATAGGACACTACATGAGATGGATAGGACCATGCTTCTAGAGTATGACACTCCAAAGAAGTTTTGGACTGAAGCTATTAGCACCTCATGCTATGTGCAGAATCAAGTTTTTATGCATCCATCTTTGAAGAAAACCCCCTATGAGTTATGGTGTGGTATAAAGCCATCCATCGACTTCTTTATCATCCCAAAGTGATAATCATTGGTAATCCTTTTGAGAGGGTGAAGACATGAGCTTCCTACAACAAAGAACAAGCAGACAGTGCCTTCATCTCACAACTAGAGCCGAAGAACATCAAGGAAGCTCTTGGATATGATGAGTGGATTCTAGCCATGCAGGAGGAACTAGGGCAGTTCAAGAAGAACTGAGTGTGGACTCTAGTGCCAAGACCAAGTGACAGAAAAATCATTGTCACCAAATGGGTCTACCACAACAAGATAAGGAACAAAGCAAGGTTAGTGGTTCAAGGCTACAATCAGTAGGAAGGCATTGATTTTGATGAAACTTATGCTCATGTTGCTAGACTTGAATCTATTAGAATGCTACTTGCTTTTGCTAGTTATAAGAATTTCTTGCTATATCAAATAGATGTTAAAAGTGTGTTTTTGAATGGTACAATCGAGGAGGAAGTATTTGTTGCTCAACCTCCGGGCTTTGAAAATGACAAGCTAGCTAATCATGTTTATTTGCTACAAAAATCTCTCTATGAATTCAAATAAGCACCTCGAGCTTGGTATGAGAAATTAAAGAACTTTTTGTTAGACAATGGATATGTCATGGGCAAAGTTGATTCTACTTTATTTCTAAAACACACTTCTAGCAATTTTCTTATCATTCAAATTCATGTTGATGATATCATATTTGGTGGAACTAATCTTGATCTTTGCAAGGAGTTTAGTTCTCTTATGTAGAGTGAGTTCGAGATGAGCATGATGGGTGAGCTTACTTTCTTCCTCAGCTTCCAAATAAAGCAAACCAAAGAGGGAAACTTCATCAACCAAGGCAAGTGCACCAATGAGCTACTCAAATGCTTTGGAATGGAGAACATGAAGTCTATGGACACACCCATGTCCAACACTGCCAAACTTGATAGAGATGAAGAAGGTGAGAAGGTAGATGAGAAGCTCTATAGAGGTATGATTGGAAGTTTACTTTACTTAATTGCCTCTAGACCTGACATAATGTTTAGTGTTGGCTTGTGTGCTCGCTTTCAATCAAGTTCGAGGAAATCACATCTTATTGTTGTTAAGAGGATTTTAAGGTACTTAGCCAAAACTCAAAACTTTGGACTATGATACCCTAAGTCAAGGGACTTTACTCTTATAGCATATAGTGATGCCAATTACGCAAGTTGTTTGGTTGATAGAAAGTGTACAAGTGGCACTTGCTTCCTCCTAGTACCATGCTTGGTGTCTTGGTTTTCTAAGAAATAGAGCACCGTGGCATTATCAACCACCGAGGCTGAGTACATTGCAGCCTAAAGTTGTTGTGCCCAGGTCTTATGGATGAAGCAAATGCTCCAAGACTTTAACATTCATTTTGATGCTTCTCCTATCTATTATGATAATACTAGTGCAATTAATCTTTATTATAATCCTATATTGCATAGTAGAGCTAAACATATAGAGGTTTGTCACCACTTTCTTCGTGATCACATTGAAAAAAAGGATATTTATATCATGCATGTGGACACAGAAATATCAGTTGGCGGACATTTTCACCAAACTTCTAGCTAGAGAGCAATTTAACTTCATTAGGTCTAAACTGCCCATAATTGCTTCAGATGATATTGACATGTTATCTAGCTAGTTGCTTTTATTCTATATGTCTTGCTCATGCTTAAATCACCTTGCTTGACTAAAATTGTTAAAATTTTCTTGTTGTCATGATTAGTTTTGCTTGTTTTTGGGTATTTCTCGAATTTTGGGTTTTATCACTGAATAGTAACCAATGATGAGTGATATGTGCCTAAGTATGTTCAACATACATAATAGACTTGAAAAAAAAATTAGCATTCAAATGGCTAGAAATTGAGTTTGATGGTTTTAGGTCAGGCTGGCCATCGGTGGAGTTTCCCCTAGGACAAACTTGACCGATCTATGGTCGAGAGCTATTATGAAATGGACCAATCAGTCGAGTTTCTGACTCTCAGAACTCGATCGATCAACGAGCTGAAGCCAACTTAAGTTGGATTCTGCCGACCATTCTCCCTCTCATCTAGAGAATAGCCGACCAATTCCCTTTCTTCTAGCCCTAAGCTCTCAACCCCTACCCTTACCTTCCCTATCCTAGCCCTTTTCCGACCTAGATAGGCTGCCCTAGACCTTCCCTCTTGCTCTTCCTTGGTGTGTGGATGGTTTTAGTGGTTAGATTTGTGTGTTTGATCTCTTATTCTCTTTCTTTTCGCCTCCATGGCTTCTCATAGAAGAAAGAGACCCGCCCCTAGAAATGCTCCATCCTCTTCTCCGTCATCTCGCTTGGTTCTTTTGATGATACCTCCTTTGTCTCAATAGAGGCTGTAAATAGGTATAAGGACCTTCTTCCTATGAGTCCTTTTCCATTTAGAGACTTGTTTGAGCCTAGCCCTAGGTGTCAATCCGTCATCGATCAAGTCGCAAAGTTTCTAGCCATTCATCACCTATCTGCCCTGGCTGTCGAACGTGTCTGCTTTCATAATTCTATAACTAGCACAAAAGCACACTAACTTGCATTGGAATTATGACACCCTTGTACCCCCGCTGAATACTCTAGTGATCCTTACATCCATGATCGTCGGGAAGAGATTCCAAATCTCTAAAGATATCCTGAATGTTTTCTTTTCAGGAGATGATGAGAATGACACCTGGCGTAAGGATTACGGGGAGTATTTTGACTTTTTGGATCCTGAGGGTTTCTACAGGCAGAATGAGATCACTCTTCCTGGTATACATCGCTCCTAAAGAAACCCGATGTTCCTTTCAAGAAGAAGAGCACCCTACCCTCCTCCTCCCTAGATCTCAGAAAGTATATATTAGCCTTAGTGGTCAACTGCAACATCCATCCCAAGAAAAATTAAACAGATATTGCAGAGAACATTGCGGTCATAATGTACTACATTCTAAAGAATATCGGAGTCAAATGGTCAAGATACATTCTCCAACATATGCCCTATTTTGACTCTGGAAAGAACACCCGCGACACCCATCCACCCTATCCAGCCCAGATCTGTGGTCTATTTCAATTCGCCACTGAGAAATCACTCTTTTCTGACTTCCATTACAAACTTGCCAGGAAGGGTGTATGTATTAGTGAGACCACAATACAAAAGTTTGTGCTTGCCTTTTCCTCCACCACACCCAGTGCTTCACCCTTAGCCTCTTCCTCTACTGCCCCCGCCTCTACCTCTACCTAAGATCCTCCTCCTCAGCCACCCCGACCTAGTCATGCCTCGTTTCGTGTGTCTAATGAAACCCTCATGGGCTACATCATGCACTAACATGCATACAACCTCCAGGCCATGGAGCACCTACACCAGGATTTATGTTCAATCATGTCAAACATGAACTTATCCTATACACACCCATACCCCACTGACCAGCCTTTCCCCGGTAGTGATTATGCTTCCTATGCATATCATCATTACTACCCTACCCCTGAGCCTTCCGTTGTTGCTCCCACACCCTCTTCTACTGGTGGTTCTGCTCCTGTCTACCTATCATTGCCTACTGGCCCCTTGGCCACTCTGCTTGCCAGTCTTGGAAATTCTGCTCCTTCCTTCCCTCACGCCAATGAGCTCTATGCTCTTGGTATGACTTAGGATGAGCAGAATGCTCATTGGCCCGGTCGTGGTTTTGGTCCTTCTATGGACAAGGAGATGTCTGACCAGGATGATGCTGAGACTGTTGCTGCTAATGACGATGGTGGTGATGGTAAGGATTCTTCTGATGATGGTGATGGCTCTGGTGTTGATTCCAGTGATGAAGGCACTACTGATGCATCTTCAAATGGAGACAAGGACTACGAGCCTGGAGCTGATGATGATGATGTTGTGGACATAGATAGTCTAGATGTCTAGTTGTTTCTTAGTTTTTAGTCTAGTTTGCTTATCATATGTATCTTTCTAGGCTATTTTGTATTAGAAACATCTAGGCACATTATCTAAGATGTACTATTTTATCTTCAGTTTTCATCGCTTCTTGTTTGTAGCTACTTTTATGAGAACATGCTTCTGAGTTGTAATCTATATTATGTGCACTCTTGATCTTATAATCAGTTATATCCTATGAGTTGGTGACATCTTTCACCATATTTTTGACAATGACTCAGCTTGTGTGTTTCTTTCATCTCTGGTTGATATATGATATGAGATTGCATGTATGATTATCTACTTGATTGTGTTTGGAGAAGACCTGGTTATATGCTCTTCTACCCCCTTCACTTTTTGATTATTTCAAAAGGGGGAAAGAACTTCAATGTCTTGAAACTCAATCATATTGTTATTCTTTGTCATACTAATATTTATTGCTTATGAGATCCTTTTCTTGCTCATTATATGCTTTATCACGTGACTTGTAAAGGACCATAAAGTACATGTATGCTATAATTGCTTTGTGTAGATAGAATAACTATGCAGGTTAACGTAAGCATAGATTGAGGGGGAGCAATTCACATTGTTCAAATCTTAAATCCCCAAAATTCACGAGGCAAAGGTATAATTTCCATATCCTTTTCAATATGTTTGAGGAATGGTTTGTCATTGTCAAAATATGGGAGAATGTTGACCTAGAGGTTATAAATTGTCCATATTTTGATAATGACTTAATCATTCCATTCATATGTATCTAATATGTGTATTTAAGATTGATTTTAGGTGTTAGGTACATAAAAAGGATCAAATTACACAAGCCCTAGCTTGTCAAAGTTCAAGTCAAAAGCAATGCAAGTGTGTTAATTAGGAAATCCTTGTAAATGACCTTAGAAGAATTTTATAATCACTTGTATTGATGATATGACTTGTAACTAAGATGAGAAAATTATGTGGGACACTTAGTACCAAGTTTTAATCACTTTTTAAGCACTTTAGAAAATTGATCACAGGCTATTGATCGATCGAGTTACAATCTCGGCCGATCCACTGGATCAATTATCTGAAGAGTGCATCGGTCGAGTTGTGCATTCACAGAACTCGACCGATCGAGTTACTGACCAAATGCTATTTTCATTGGTCAGTCGAGTTTCCCCAGGACAAACTCGTCCGATGGTTTGAAAATTGTATTTGTCTTTTAGCCGATCGGTTGAGTTACCTTTATTGAATCTCGACCGAATGTACTGTACATAAAATGCATAAAAAGTGATTCTAACTGTTGGTAACTTGTTTTGACAAAAATAGATCTATTTCCTTGTACAAAGGCTATAATTTGGCCCTAAGTGTTCCCCAACTCAAAGGGGCTCCCCCATCTATAAATAAGACCACTTGGAGTTCATTCCAAGGTTGCTCATTCACTATATGCTTGGTCCTAGCTTAGTTGAGAGTGTTGCACCCCTTTGATCCCCTTTCTCTCTCTACTTTCAATTCAAATCCATAAATATAAGTGAGTTAGGATCTGTTATAAGAGTGTTATCCCTTGTATCCATGTAAAGCTCTCCACCTCCATCTTCATACCCCCTTTCCTTATTGAAGAAAAGGCTTGAAGATCTTCTCCAAGTGAAGGAAAAGGAGTTGTTGTTCTTCAAGGTTGAAGAAAGCATGGTGATCCAGATCTCCGAATGAAGGAGATAGGCAAGGTAGACACTCAAGAAGGATAGGTAGTTCCTGGAAGGCCAAAGACTTGAAGATGGAGTGGGTAAGTCCTTGTTGAAGGCTAAAGACTCCTTGGTTCAAGTGGGTAAGTTCCTTTGGTAGGTTGAAGATCCTTGCTTGAGGCATTAAGTCCTTAGATGAATGTGGTTTTGTCTTGTAATCTTATGAATGAATATAAGAGCATCAAAATTGCAAATTCCTAGAGACTAACCACCTCTAGGTAGTGGATTGACTCACTTCTAGTTTGAAGTGTGGAACCACTCTAAACCACTTTGTCCAAGTGTATGCTATCCTTGTCTCTCATCCTTGTTATGCTTGTTAGTTAGGACTTCAAATTGGTTGTATGCTTAAGCTTTTGCACTTAATATAATTTGAAGGTCTAATCTATTTTGTGAGATTTGTGAAGCTCTATTCACCCCCCCCCCCGCTAGAGCCCTTGATCCAATAAGATCTAGAGTGATCATACTTAAAATTTTATAATCCAAAACCCTTGGGATGCACCTAATGTCATACAGGGTTGAATGCAAGGATGATGGGACATCTAGTCCCATAAGATTTGATTATTACTTAGTTAAGCAAAACATATAATAGATATATGCACAAAACTAAAATAAGTCTAAGAAATCAAAACAAAGCAAAAAAGAAAGATTCTGTCAATTCCCATTAATCACGAGAAGGATTTTTAGGCTACGTAACCTCATATTAGACCATCTATGCACCTTGTTCTTGAGCATAGACAACCCTCAAACACCCTACCTAGAAATTGGAATCCCAACCCAACATGTATCATGGTAGCTACTCTTGTGGAGGTCATCCCACTTGCTCTTGCCAACTACGACTAAAATGCCATCAATAGTTTAAGACCTCTTTTGAGGATCATGAACAAACACTCCAAACTATCTCGGACTACCTCTTGGGTCTAGAAATATCTAGGAGAATTAGGAGTGGTATAAGATCTACTTGGAATCTAGACATAGCAAACCCAACCCAATTTGGTTGAGTTGGGGTTGGTTTCTCTATGTAGGGTCATATCTCTCTGACCTTGGACTGCAGGTAGATCGTCCCTTGGATCTCATCCTCTCAGATTTTGGTCCAAACTACCCTCTCTCCATGTTCTTACCACTTATATTTTGAGGTTATCAAAAAATGGAAGTTGATGCAAGACAAAGATCAACCAATCCAACAATCATAACTAAGAAGAGAAGATAGAACAGAAACATACTAGATCTGAATATTGACTACTTACTTAGAGTGAAAGTACATAAACATACCCAAACAAGCTACATATCCAAGAAGAAGCTCAACTAACCATAGACAAGAACATTTGACAGCAAAAAAGATGAAATACGGCATTTGTATAGAAACAAAGGAAAACAATAGAAGAAAATAGGAAGAGGAAAAGATTTATCTCATTGAGAAGAGGTGTCTCTTGATCCTTAGTCTATAGATGGGATTGGATCTCATCCTTTGCATTGTCCTCTTTGGTTATTTGGACTCGTTGATTTTGTCCCAATGACAGCTTGTGTGGATGGATTGAGGTGGAAACCAATGGAAATGGGTGGGAAGGTGGAGGTGGTCGATGGAAGACTGTGTGAACTGATGGAGTATGGACACAAACTGAGGGTGGTGGATGTAGGGTGATATATTTGGCCCGCTCATGACTTGAAACTATAAACCAAAGGTCTAGGACAAAAAAAACAAAACCCTTGTCCTGGTTGCCAAGAGGGGTATTTATAGTGGTAGGTGGTATATTTGTAAGTTGGGACAAACCCGACCCAATTTGGGGAAACGGGGTCAGTTTTGAATGACGGTGGGAAAAGAAAGGGTATGAAATTGGCCCAGTTTGGATAAACCTGGGTTGGTTATGTACCATTAGTCTATCTGAGTTTGACTTTCATCGGTTCCACCATCAGAGGGGTCCGTCGGGGCTGGCTATCGTTCATGGCCATTAAAGCCATCCCTTGAGGGGGATCTTCAGACGTCTACTAACAAAAAAGTCAGAAGGGATGGTAGCGAACTGAGGTTAGTTTTATTGAACTTGACCCGATTTTGCACCATCAATAGGTGGTTAATGATGTGCTCCATAGAAATGAAAGTTGGCATCAGAGGTGACCATCATTTGATGTTATGATTTTATCGTCCGTCCTATGAAGAAAAAGGTCAATGGGGAGTTGAGGCATGTTGTTATGTGTAGGGTCAAACTCGCCCCATTTTAGGAACCCTATCCAATTTTGCTAGGTTAAGCTGATCAATGAACATGGATTCTTTTGGTCTTTTCCCCAAAAATAATGGATATTGGTGTCTCTTTAGTTTGGTGCCTACAAGTCCCAAAATCTGCTAGTTGGTTACCTATATCTTCAAATTAAGAGAAACTAAGTATTTAGAGTTATTTGGGCACATAAAATCTATTATAGACACAAAAATATAACTCATTGCTTAGCTTTAATACCTAAATCTAGGTGTTATCAGAATTTCACTCACATGTTTTGGTCCTCTTTTATACTTACTCGGTTATTTATGAAGTTGAGGTTGCATAGGATGGTTCAACTTTATATTCCAGATTCACTATCTGGTTCCCTATCTCCATATCTTGTTAGTGGTCACTTTTTGTGATCCCCACATACCGACACATTGAAAATTTATTCCAACTTCAGGAAACAAAACCATAACACCCTTCACCATGCCACCGCACGCCCATGGCAGCTTATCAATATCCTTCCTACACCCTCCCTTGGGATCTATAGTATGCACCATGTTTCTCTCAGTTCCTTCTCTTCCTCTATGTTCATGGCCCCTTCCACCACCATCACCACGTCCCAGATGGCCCCCACTAATGCCCCTTACAAACTCCATTGATACATACAAATACAATTAGATTCCAAGAAGTGATAACTAATCCTAACATTGAACCAAATGCAAATATGCAGACATAAAAAGCGACATACTTATAATTTATTCTAACAAAGCCAAATACATAGTCCATCAACATGAATGAATTTTTGTCCATTATTTTATACAGATACAATAGACATATAGCATCATCAGAGGGGAAGGAGCCTCCAAAAGGCAATTGGTATCCTCCAACTTATTCACTACAACATATAGTTCATCGTACCCATACTGATAGGATTGGTAAACATTGACAACATCATGATGGATTTCAATAAAGTCCTTCAAGTTCATTGCATGACCACATACTGACTTGCATTAATCATTCAGTAACTTAATCTTAGCATGTAGAGATTGAAATATTGGGGGTGGATCAACTGCCCATTACAAGTATGACACTGATGTTTACCCTATAATGTGGTTGGTTTGTGTTAATTACAACAAACATACAATTTAGATATTAGTGAATTTCTATCTTTTTGGTTGTATTAAAACTTGTGTTGTAAAAAAATGCAATACATTGCCCCTGATCTTTCAATGAGGATTCCAAACTCATACAACCCAACATCTTCAATGTTTGTCCACAATGTGGAAACAGTACCACACATACACCTCCAAACTTGAGAACTATCCATTAAGCACTAATAGAGCATACTTCATTAATATAGTAATGAATTTCTCTCAAGTTATAGATTAAAAATTCATGCATTTATTAATGAAAGCGAGATCAAAACATACAATTGAAAACATTTTTTAATCAAAACAAAGTACAGTACAAATATGGCATATTCCATCCTTCCTCCTATGTCGAGGAACCACTACCTATTGGGAGGTGCAACCATTTGCAAAGATAGTCTCGTCTCCCCATAAGGGTATAAATCTTTGTTATTAGCCTGTTGGTAACTGATCTTGTTGAACATTAAAATCATAGGAAGTAGACCATTTCTTGCATTTGTTGCATGAAAAAGCAAGATGTGTTGTCATTGCATCCCTAATTACATGTAAAGTGCTCATGTTCTATTGAATGGGTGGGCATGCAACATCATGTAATATCTGCTTTGATCGGGACCCCTCCTAAAGGTATAATATGATATGTGGGTTTTTGTCTTCGAGTCGGCCATTAGCAAAATCTTTTGGCATCCATGAAAACTTGCACAATGCGGGGGAGCCACATGGACAAGAAGGCATCCAATTTTCCATTTCTAGAAAATGTAAATATAACACACATCATATAATGCATTTACATCAACAACGTATATCACTAGTAAAATAACTTCCCTTGGGATGTTATAGTTATAAATGATTTAGCACATGGAAAAATGTTCAATTTTTAGATTATGCATAACGTGTAGCAATTTACCAAATATTTTCTACCAATCCAAGTACACATATATTGAAAGTACAAATCCAAGTCAAAGTGTTTCTCAGAGTTGATTTTCTATGCCTTCACGTAGCATATCACCTGCATGGACATGGACTTGGGTTACTTGGTGGAGGGAGTTCAACCCTATTTTTTCGTTTGGGATTGCAGTGTCTTTCTGGTCATCGTCCATAATAACGTAACCACCCCATTGGCATCATATTAAGTTGTGATAGATCACACTAATATAATATGACATTATGTATGTACTGAGTATGTCACATCTTTCTTTAGATAAGAAAACCTCCTCTTCAACACACCAAATGCTCTCTAAACAACATTCCTTAATTATGGATGTAAATGGTTGAACAACTCCTTTTTGTTGTTATATGCTTGTCTGTTTCCTCTGTACTTATCTAAGTGATAAGATATGTTGTGAAATGGAAAAAGAATATGATTCATGCTAGTGCGTCATGCATAAACTAGGTAATACTTACAATGGCATGACACTGAAACTAGAGGATCCTCATGTCCATTGTGGAACCTTTCCACCCTGGTAGAATTTATGTAAACTCCATGTTTACATAGACAAAATAATTCTTACTGTGGTACTAATTATGCTTGTTACTTTGGATAAGCACATGAATGTGTGTCCCATCAGGTGCCCCAATGGCATCCTAAAATAAGGTAGTAGTGATTTTAATTACCAAATATTGGTATGGTATGCAACATAACAACATCTTGTTTATTATTACCATGAAGTACGGGTTGAACCTTGGATTTTCCATGATCTGATGGTGTGTCATTGTGATTTTGGTAGGCATCATGACATACTCATTACACAAGGAACAAATCACTTCCAAATCACCATTGATTTTCCCACTTGTTGTCTCACCCGATTGGATGTAGTCCTCTATTAAAACACAATTGGTCCATACATGACAACCATATAGAGGAAGTAGCAATCATCCTCAACCGGTGATACACCCGTGCTACTTTTTAACAATCCACAACTCTCAGCCTTATCAACCAAGGCTAACACAGTGTGATGTTCAATTCGATAAAGTTCATACTTCCTCTTTCTATGTCCTATAATGATTTCTAAAACCTTTTGGTGACCACTCATAATGTTGATGTATTGAGTATCATAGTACTCAACTCTTCATCAAATACATTGTAATTATACATGATGGAATATGTAACCAAACTAACAATTAGGCTTGTGGTCATGAAATAGTAACACGTCCAACATTTGTATATGAATATTACCATCCATGTTGCCAACAATTAAAGCAGTGATAAGCCATTTATACAAGTGCAAAAAAATTAATTAGGGTTATTGAATGTACTTCTAAAGGTTTACATGTGAATGCAATGGAAAGCAGTCTTGTGTACTTAAATAATAAAAATTGAATCGTAGCAATAATACCAACCAAGACCAAAGAAGTACAAGAATGTTCGCAAACATAGTAAATTTACAACATGCCATAAAATTTAAAGACAAGAATGAAATCTGATAGTGCATGGGAGATATGTCCTTCCATGGAAGATAGCATAATCACGACTAGCATAGTTTTCTATGATGGGTGCATGACCTCTACTGTGGCATCATGTATCACCACCTTGACTACTATTCCACTAAGAAGAAATGCTTACTCTGGACCTGGGAAAAGGAGGTGCAGTAACTTCCATATCACCACCAAACGTCTACCATGTGGACAACATACTAGAAGAGGAGGTGAATAGTGAAGATTGGGTTTGTGAACGACCTTCCTAAAATTGTTCTTACCCCTATCTCAATCCCACTACCTAGACATTAGTAGAGGGATTGAAGAGTCTGTCCGTAGGTGGCCTAAAGAAAATAACACACTGCTTATACAAATAATGAATAGTGTTCTCATATCATTAATTTGAACTGTAAAGTTTACAAGAAGGGCCCAAAGGCAACATGATATGAAAGGTACATAAATTAAAATGAAAAGATAGCTACTAGATCCCAAAAGCTTTACTGTATCCCAACAAGTTCTTGTTTGTGAAGCTTGATCAAAGTTTCATATTAGCAGAAGCAGATCTAGAAAATTAGTCACTATAAGCCTAAAATCAAGAAAATTGGAAACAAACAATACACTTTTAAAATTAAAACAAAATTGCAATATTGAAGAATATAATGCTCGATAGAAAGTAATATAAACCACAAGTAATAAAACAAACACCAAGAAAACTCTAGTTGTTCAAAGTCATTCATCTTTTTTTTACGAACTCCATCATACTTGAGAGGACATCGACACTAGGTCCAATGTCAAGGACAACATCCCACATGATGGGTCCAAGTAATTCATGACTACTTCATGAATGCTAAGGTATCCTACAAAAGTGTATCCTTACCCTAACAATGCGGCAGGTGTAATGATGCTTGTGTCCTTACCTAAAGGTAGGTGCAACAAGGTAAGTTGAGGCTTGAGCCCTTACCCCAATATGTAGATAGGTGCATCAAGGTAAATGAATGCTTGCACCCTTACCCCAAGTTACAGGTAGATTCAACAAGATAAGAAGAAGTTTGTATAATAGATATTTATTTATGTTTTGAGTTTTAGCCAAATAAATATAAGAAATTCTAAACACTATTCATAAGAACGTTGTAAATCAAACAAGTAGATTAGGCCAATCATGTAACTCGTACTTATAGTGCACAACCAAACAATATCATAATCGAGGTCAATATGAGGATAAAGTGTACCTTTGAAATTAGAGTAAGGTCTTGAGTAAGTCGAGTCAAGATTATTAAGTATTGGCATGTAAACAAGTACACATGTATGAAAATAGGAATTTTAACATATTGGTTTCAAAAGGACCAAAATAAGGTTTCTAAGTCTTATTAGTGAACTTGTACGTGTAGTATATATCCCTGATCAAGATTTCATATTTTTGAAATTATCAAGACTAGTATCAAGATCCACACTTAGTTCATAATAGGACTAATCCCTATACCACACTATGTTCAACCTTAAATCAGATTAAGATATAGATTCCATAGAAGATTCCAAGGTTTGATCATTAACATAATCCTTATTTACAATATTTCATATAGGTAACAATAATTGGATTTCATTGGTTTCCATAGATACAAGCATCAAGAGTGATATTAGAGAGTCTAGATATCATGATTATTGATTCAAGTTGCAAGTATTCAAAAGTTATTGAATGGGATAGATCTAAAGATCTAGAATCATAATCTTGATGTCTAAATAATTAAACATTTTCAAGAGTGGAACAAAGTAATATTTGGAATATTTAGAGAGTTGTGATGAAAAAAGGGTTATAAAATAGTCCCATTAGATTTCTCTTGATTTTCTCATGAAAATCGACTATATGTTTGCATCATCTGGATCATTCTAACATTAATTATGATCAAATTAAGATAGGATAATTACCTTGAAAAATAGTTTGCAGGTGGGCCAGTTTTAGTGTTATTGGGTCACCATGTTCGATGTTGTTTGGCCGGGGGTGGCACACTACCACACCTACTGTATAATGGAGGGGCAACTCCCCTCATGACCTACCTTGTGTAGTGTAGGCTTTGCATGGGCGACATCTTCTCATCTATAGAGGAAGGAAAAGGATAAGGGTTATAGTTTTCACCCTCTTGAAGGTGTTGGCAGCTCTTGGTGAGGTCCCCCTGAAGGTAGAGAGGGGGTCAACGACTCTGAAGATGCTCCAAGGAAGGGGCTTGGAAGTGGTGGCCCTTGGTGATGTTGCCACTTCAACAACATGTGAAGGGGGAAATGAGGGGTTCTCAGGTTGTGTTGACTACAGAAAATGTTGCTATGGTTTGAGGGTGAAACTTCAGAGTCATTGGTATGGTTTATATTGGGTGAGAGGGGTAGATCTAGGGCTTTCAACTTGGGAGGTTTCACTAGTGGGAAGCAATGGCGGCGTACTCCATGTCAAACTGAAATTTAGCATGAAAATCTCCCATTCAAGATATCAAAAGATTTATATTAATGAGACAAATTTAGTGGAAGAAGAATCAAGAATAATAAATTAGATATGTGGCATGGAGAGAGAGAAAAAGAAACTATCACAGAACCATTTATTACCCTTATCCTACCCCATCGACTACAGAGTCAATTGCATTAGGACTCTGACATCCGTCCTTGACATGGTATTATCAAATCATGAATGTAAAAGCATAAAACCTTATCAAACATTAATATATTACAAGATAAAAGAACCATTCATAATTTCAACATTCAACAAGTACTATTAAACAACATTGTCTTATTATAAGATTTCAACCTATTGCTAGGATACATCAAGTAACAGGTGGTAAGTGAGAGAAAGCTCCAACTTCTCTCTAGAAACATCCCCAAGGTCTCATCTTCCCTGCCCCAGTGAGCCCCAGTTTGGCGAGCTCCAACCAACGCTCCCCCGCCCATCATGGTAAGCGCTTCTGTGGGAAGGGTTGCACCAAGCTCGATCTTCTCCCCTGTCTATTGAGTTCCACCCTTGATTTCTCAATGCGGCCAGAGTGATCGTATCAGGTTAACTAGAAAAGGTTTGGAACATCCTCCCCTCCCTCTTCACCCGATGATTTCCCACCTGTTTGGTACGCTAGGCAGTGGCGTAAAGGTACATCCTCCCCTCCCTCTTTACTCCTCTACCCTCTTTACTCCTCAACCTTTACTCTAGGAGTTTGGATCACTCCCGAGGCTCCTAGTTTGCAAACCCAAGATTAAAAGGCAACATGCAGACCACTTAACCTTAACATCTGAATTTTCCCCATCAATGGCGGCTAGGGCACATTCTCTCTCTGATTTTCCCAGGACATTCTAACGCGCCAAAACATCCCTTTCCGCAAATCTCTCTAGCTACCAACCTTTCTGTCGGATATCATTTCCCCTCTCTGTGCCTTAACTGCAGTCACTTTGGGCCCGATTCACTGCTTCCCAGAGAATATCGACTTCAAAAATTACTCACCTGCTTTCTCTACCAAGATAACATCATGAGAACGGGAGGCATGCTCACCTTGGCCACATGCATAAACAAGGCTCGACTGTCAACAAAAGGTAAACCAAAAATCTTCAGGAGTGCCCTAAAGCAGAAAAAAACCTCGACACTAGATGATAGCACAGGGGTACCATCTACACCTCCAGACATGGACTCTCGGTTCACCTTCATGGAGTATCCACTCTCAAACCCTTCTTACTCCATATGTGTTCCCCTACCCAAAGCATGGATCTATCACAAGTTTGACCTGTCTCCGGGGTCCTGCATGATTAACATAGGTCATCATTCCTTCTCGGTGATGGTCACATGGTCTTCCCAGGCTAATCACCACTGGAAAAACAAAGCATCAACCCTTCTCATCTCTGAGGGTTGGGGCCAGTTGATCTCTGATCTCAAGCTCAAGCCAGAATGGACTATCTACATCAAGCCGATAGGTAATCGAATATTCCTGGCTTGGGTTAGGGATTTCAATGCTGACACACCACCTGAGCTAGCACATCTCTATAAAAAACACGATCAAGTGAGCTTAAATTCATCAAACTCGACAGATCAGCTCTTCGTTCGGGATATCCATCAACCCCCGATAGGTACAAAGGCTTGGCACATCTCTATTTCCTCTTTCTCAGAGGAGGAAGATGTAGCAGACACAATGTCAACACCACATCAAACAAGCTCCATCGCAACAAGGTACCATCTTTTTTCTCCCAAAAAAAAGTCTACAAAACTTTCACTCAATACGCTCCACAAAACCCTAAACCCTCAAACTTTCATAGTGGATGATATCATCCCAAAAGACACCTTTCTCCTAAACCACACTTTTCCTATTTTAGGACATGAAAAATCTACACACCTCATCAACAAACACCTAGAGGAAAACCCCACCGCCCAAACCTGGAGAATAGCCCCTCCCAAAAGACCTTTTCGGGCCCTCCTCTGCTTTTTTTGCAAAAGTAAACACCATTCAGCTTCCAGATACCCTTCCCGCTTTACCTGCTTCAGATGCCACCAAGTAGGTCACACCAAAAGAAACTGTAAGACTCATCCCCCCCAGTAAAACTCAGACCTCCTGCTGCCACTGAGCATTTTTTCCCTAGACACCTTTCTGATAAAGTTACGATTATCAGAGAAAAACAACGAGTTCCAAAAAAAAGAGATACAGTCTATAGACGCCCCAACCATCCCTCTCCCTCTCCTCCACTCACTAGCAATGCCTTTACATGTCTTGCAAACCTCCAGCCCAAGCATGCAGACACACCCAAAACCCAACATCAGCATATAAACGCCATATTTGTGCCATATTCAAAACCCTACCACAAGTCACCAAACTACTTATCATCACCACTAAAACCTCGTTCTTCTAGTACAACTTCTGGTGCCTCCATACTCAACACCAACACCAACCCTACACCATCAGCCATGGAAACCTCAGAACACCTTGAATATGGGATAGCCCTTGACCTACCTATAAATTCCATGAGGCTACTCAAAGTCCTCACTCTGAGTAGCATCCTTATCTCCATTGAAAATAATATAGACAACAACATGATAAATGTCCTAGATATCAACCGTGCTCTAGCCCTCCTCATTCCAGGATAGACGATCCTTAAACCAAAGATCTTTTCTCCAACCCAGCTGATATACATTGTTCTTGAAGGTACAAAAATTAACCATCTTTTCAACCAGATTCTCACTATACCATGTGGATCTAGCTCCATTCAAGCCAGATTGTCAAAATGGATGGCTGATCTTGGGGCTTTCCCAGCTCCTGCCGGTGGCTCAGACTGGTTTTCCATCTCCAACCTCCCACCACACCTCTAGGAAGCTGTGATTTTCAGAGGCATATCCCACTCCATCAGGGCTACTCTTTAATGCATCAGTCCTGAAACCCTGCATCCTACCCAATACATAAAAGACTTTTGCCTTTTTGCAGTCAAAGCTGCTATTTCCCTACCTCCTTCCATCAATATTAGGATTGGAGAATCTATCTATAACATTAAACTGTCAGCCGAACATCCTTCTGAAAATAGAACAGCCTTCTTTGATCTATCAAACCATCCACCATCATGGTTCTGTCCAAATAAAGATAGAAAGGAACCAAATCCTACCCGCCTTTCAGGTGACAGACACCTCATTTGGGAAAGAAAAAACTCAAACACCACCTCCTCTGATAACACAAACTTTCTTTCAAGCTGAAAAAGAACCAGAACCCCCACTCCCCCCATACATGGAAACACCTCTCCACCCTCTGGAACCATTTTTCCTTCCCCAACTTCTACCAAGGAAAGTAGTCAAGCTCAAAACTCAAGCAAAAACACTTTGAAAAAACAAAAACCTATCATGCTAAAGGAAGTCAGCTCTTCACAGAGTCCTCAGCAGAAGAGCTCAGGGCAAAGGCAAGGAGGTAGGAAAACCCAGAAGCTTATGATGCATGGCCCTAAAGAGGCAAACAAGAAACACACCATCAACAGACTAGATTCAGGTACATCCACAAACACTTCACCCAGTTCATCCAGTGCAAAATCTTCTATTCTAGATGCCTCTTCCCCACTTTTTACAAAGTCTATAAACTGTGACATAGATAACATAGAGGACCTTGCATCTTGGTCAAACATCACTAGCTTCACAAAATTTGCTAAAAGCATAGGCATACATCTTGAAGATGAGGACAAGGCACATAAGGCTTTAGATGACATTGAACTCTTTATGGGTTGGACCAACAGAAGAGATTTGGAAACTACCAAAGAAATTTTTGACCTTATTACAATTGACTTTCCTGTTTTTCAAACCTTCCTTCTCTCTACAAAACAAAACCACCAAATATGCAATTTTCTTCCTGGAACGTTTGTGGGGCTGCAAACCTAAATAGACGTAAGGAAATCCACTCACACATCTACAAAAATAAAATAGACTTGATCATAATACAGGAGACAAAATCTAGTCTATCCCCATTTTCCCTCAAAACCATCAGAGGCAGTAGAATCACTGACTGGGTCCAAATCTTCCCCACTGGCTTCAAAGGAGGTCTCTTAGTGGGATACAACAATCTTACCTTCTCCACCATAAACTCCACCACACTAGACTTCTCCATAACCATCGCATTTAAAAATACTTCTGATGGTTTTTGTTGGAACTTCACTGGGGTTTATGGAGAACCTGGACAAAATAAAACAACCTTCTTATCAAAACAAGAATCGCTTATGACTTCCTTCCATAAGACTCCCTGGATTATTAGTGGGGACTTCAATTTGATAACCCAAAACTCTGATAGATCCAACCCCACAAATTCTGCACAACCCATGACAGCAGCAGACAAACTCTTTAGCCAACTCCTCACAAAACATGCATTAATTGAATTAAAACCATCAAATGCTTCCTTTACATGGTCAAGAAATCAAACTTTCACCATGCTTGACCATTTCATCTGCTCCACCTCGTGGGAAGAAAAACACCCACTCTCCACAGTTCACATCTCTCACAGAGCCATCTCTGATCATTTCCCTCTTATTCTCGATACCACAACTGAATCATGGGGTATGCGATCTTTCAAATTTGATAATTATTGGCTCTCCATAAATAACTTTTCCAATAGTTGTGTAGAGAATTGGAAACTGGCAGACTCCCAGACCACAAACCTTGGTTTCCACATTCTCCAAAACACAAAATACATCAAAATACACATCAAAAACTGGAAACACACAAACCCAAACAAGCTCTCTAAAACCCTAAATGACCTATAAGAATGATTCCTCTTTGTGGACAAGGACCCTACAGCTGACCCAGCTCTTGTCCTTTTTATTAAAGCTGACCTTGAATACACAAAAAAAGTGTATTGACACTAGATGGAGACAAAGAGCAAAAATCACATGGGCAAAAGAAGGGGACAAAAATACAAAGTTCTTCCACAAAATCTACAACAAAAATTATCGAAAAAACTCCATCTCATACCTTCAGATAAACGATAGGATCACAACCCACAAACCAACTATCACAAATCACATTACATACCACTTCAAAAAAATCTTCAACAACAACCACAATCCCTCCTGCCTAAATTACTTGAATTGGACTATGATCTGCCCTACAAAAATTGAAAATCCTCTAGACCTTATAAAGCCTTTCTCCCCAGAGGAATTGGACACGGCCATAAAAAAATATAGGATTAAATAAATCACCTGGACCTGATGGTCTAAATGTGGAATTCTATCTTGCAAATTGGAATCACTACAAAGTTGACTTCCTGGCTTTGCTCAAGACATTCTAAGAAAGTGAAAACCCCCACAACATCATCAAACACCTAAACCAAACTTTCATCACTCTAATAAAAAAAAACCAATCAACCTGACCTTATCTCCCAGTACAGACCCATCAGCCTAATCAACACATCATACAAAATCTTAGCCAAAACTCTATCAAATAGAATAAAACCACACATGAACAAAATCATTCCCCTCAATCAAATCGCCTTTCTCAAAGGTAGAAGCATCCAAGATGCTTACCTGATGGTAAATGAAACAATACATCTCTGTCACAAAAATAGAACACCTTTTCTAGCCAACAAATTGGATTTTGAAAAAGCCTTTGACTTTGTAAACTGGAACTATTTAACAAAAACTCTCATAGGCTTTGGATTTCCACACGAATGGGTCAGTTGGATCCATGCTTGCATCACCACAAACCATTTTTCAACAATCATAAATGGGATTCCATTTGGTTATTTTCACAATTCAAATTGCCTCAGACAAGGCAACCCCCTCTCCCCTTACCTATTCATTATAATCACAACCATCCTCTCCTGCATGATACAACTAGGAAAAATCAGTGGTCTCATTAACTCACCAGAGGAATGCAAAGAGAACATTATACAATTTGTTGATGATACCATTATCCTCTCCTCCCCAGAGGATGCCTCTATACTCATTATCTTCAGAATTTTAGGCATTTTCTCCTACATTTCGGGACTTAAAATAAACCTCCAAAAATCTTCCATTTTTGGGGTACACCTTGAACACTCTATTTTGGAAAGATTCAGGGATCTCCTTAGATGTAAGATTGATGACTTCCGCATTCAATACCTAGGACTCCCCATTACCCCCCACAACATCACAAATAAATAAAAAAACTCTTAACTTGGACAAATAACTTTCTAAATCTCTCGGGAAGGCTTACTCTTCTAAACAGTGTCATCACTCCTATTACCACTCACTACCTTAGTTGTATCCCCCTTCCATCCAAAACAAGACTGCTCCTTGACAAATTGCGAAGGAAATTCCTCTGGAACAACTATCATCCCTCCACAAAATCTGGAAAGCACTACCATCTTATAAATTGGGACACTATTGCTGCCCCTATAGACCAAGGTGGCTGGGTATACTAAACATTGAAACCCATGCTTTCTGCCTCACAACAAAAATTATCAACAGTCTGGTTAAAAATAAGACAAAAATTTGGACGAGCCTCATTAACTGCAAATACTATCAAAAATCCCCTCCCTGGCACAAAGTGCCAAAAAAATCAGCCTCACCCCTATGGAAATACATAAAAAAAAACATCCAAAAATAACCCAACTCATCAACACTCCTCCACACTCTCACCTAAAAATTTCCTTTTGGAACGATCCTTGGTACGAAAAAAATTCTGTTCTAAACCTGCACACAAATTGGGCCATTCCAAACAACCTCCTCAAGATCAACATTGTCAAGGCCCTTAACCTCCTAACCAGCAACAGACCAAACACTCTCAAAAGATGCATTCTCATGCATCTCAAACCAGATGACCTCTCTGCTATGAGGCAGACTCTTGAAAATAATTCCTCAAAAAATATCACATGGAGATGGGGAAACTCTTACTCAGTAAAAAAAGCATACACTCACCTATCTTACAAAGGTCTCTCCCCCCTACTACAAAAATATGGAAACAAAAATGGCAACAAAAACATAAAACCTTTCTATGGCTGCTCCTTCACAACAAGCTACTTACTGAACAAAACCTATCCAAGATAGGCTTCATTGGCCCATCCAGATGCCCTCTATGCAAATTGGACATAGACTCAGTGGAACACATTTTCTTTAAGTGTAAATTCACACTAAGCATCTTCTCACACTTCACACGAAACTACCAACTAGATCTCCAATTAGCAACCTTTCCCCTACAGATTACACCAAACAGACACTGCAACTCCTTCACGGGAAATGATATATTCATCATCATTAGTTGGAACCTTTGGCTTGAGAGAAACAACATATTCTTCAACAACACTCCAAAACTGAGGCAAAATATCTTCTCACAAATAGATGCAGACCTTCATTTGCTCACCATGTGCAGGTAAACAGGTACTAGATGGAAAGGAGGACTCTGAAGAAGGTGAATCTGAAGCACGTTTTCTTTGTGACCTGAAGGCAATGGTGGATGATGAAACGGGTGTTAGTTTGTTGCAACAACATCAATGATTTTATTTTGTTCCCGTAGCTGCAATTTCTCCAAAAATTGATGCCTTAGTGTTACAAGAGGCTTGTTAAGGGGTGCCTCCCCCTTGAACATTTAACATCACTTTCTTTTCCCAGCAGAACATTACTTAAGCCTTTCAACCTGTATTACCTGCCAAAGCAGGTGTTTGCTTGCTTTGCTTTTAATATATGCTATGACCTTTATCAAAAAAAAAAGATTTCAACCTATTGAAGAGTCAAATTGTGCAAATCTATTCATGTACACTATGGATCTTACAACAAGTACAACTAGACATATCTCACCAAGCCATCAATCCCCTACTCATCTCTGAGCCTAAAACATACATATAACAAGTTGGTCAACACACAAGGTGTTGAGTATAGGGTAGAAAGATACATATATATAAGTTTTGCATAATTTGAAAAGAGTTGCATAAGTGAACAGACCAGAATAAACAAGTTAAATACTTATCAAAATGAGAGCCCATGTTTTATGTAATTTTATTCCAATTATACTAACAACATCATGCATTCATAAGGCATTTGATCAACTTCCCATTGGAAGGGTCCGTAAAGGTGCTCAAGATTAACTAACCTTGTTTCTATACGAGGGATGTTATAACCAATGTCATTGATAAAACCCTATTTCAACTTTGTATAATGGAGTTCTATATTACATTATCTTGTTATTAAACCATCAAGACATGAATTGAGTACAATACTAGAAAACTACATGCCAATATATGAGAAAGTAAACAAACATAAATATGTATCACTATTCAAGCAAGAAATCCATAGTCATATAATTTTTAAAGTCATACCTAATTAAGAGATTTCATAACCTAATTCATCCTTAATTTTCTATCCATAAGCAAAACCTAATTAAGAGCAAGATTACATGTATGCATTATATTCTCCTTATTAACCCCAACTAGTTTCACTTTAGGTTTTTTTGGCCAAGTTAGTTTCAATGTTGATTAAATAGTGTATTTGATGGTATTTTATTGATTTAGGGTACATCACGAAGGTGTGGTTCAAATTTTATCTATTTTTGGTGTTCCATAAATTTTATGTGATTGTTCTAAGGTTCAAGTCACTTACTTGCATTATAGGGTCAAAAGACTCATAATAGGGCAACAAGGTCCATGATCCACATTATAAAGATGTCCACCATAAAGGATGACTTAGATCTATAAAATTAGGACATAAGAATCACATTCAGAGTAGGGTGTATGTTCCCTAGGGTTTAGGCATAAAAAATCAATGTTGGATATCAACACTTCCACAAACGAGCACATAAAAATTTAGTTCACATATGCCATCAAGATTCAACAAGATACATAGGTGGGAAATCCACATACAAGGACATCATTAAGTCAAGTGTTCCTTGATTTATGAGGGGAGGACAAAACAATAGGACCCATGTGGAGAATTTTCTTGAACAAGGCAAACAAGTCATATGTATCACACTAGGTCACCACTAGTGGACTAAGGGTTATACACACCATAATAGGTCAAGAGGGGTTGACGTTAGACATTAATGTTACAAAACATCATGATCTTACTTTTTTTAGAAATCTAATAGAGCTAGATGCACAAATGGGGTCAAAGTCATCATTTGACTCAAGTATAACCATTCATTCACATTAAAGGGGTACATTCAAAGCATTAGGTGCCATAAAGACAAACATAGAAAATGTGGGGTTAGGGGATGATATTAGTGTCATGGGGAGATGTAAAGTTTTTTATTTTCAAGATTGGTTCAACCTTAAATACATCAAGGAGAATCATTAGTAAAATAGGGAAAGACACATTAAATTCCAAGTACAAGTTACTTTATGCAATTAGAGTCATCCATAGAGGATAAGGGGAGATTAGGAGATTCATATAATTCAAAACTATACAAAGTTATTGATATGTAGGCTAGCAGTGTAAAAGGGCATTAACAATTAAATCTTTATAAAAATCATACATTAATTATAATCAAAATTACCAAAGTTTATGAATATGAAAAAATGTGAGTATAAACAAGTGATTCAAAGTCTGAAAGTATGCTCATTGTGTACAAAATGACCAAAGTTTATGAATATGAAAAAACGTGAGTATAAAAAAGTGATTCAAAGTCTAAAAGTATGCTCATTGTATAGATCTAGTCGAGCTGATCAAATTGATATATAATATTATATACTTTGGCCATAGAATCTGAGAGTTATGATTTTTACAAAATTGCATCAAGAACTATAGGGAAAGGGTATAGGAGTGTTACATGTAATTCATGCATCAACTAGGGTCGAGGCTGCATCCACCCCTTCTCTCAGGCCCGTGCAAGCTGAAATGATCTAACCCATGTGGCACCCTGTGATTAGTTTGCACCTCTCTTTCCTGATGATCTGTGATGCCCGGTCGGGCTTCAACCGCAACTGTGTTGTGGCTGGCCTTCTTTCACTATGGTGTTGTGGTCAAATCTACACTCCTATAATGGGCTCTCTGGGGATGTCATGCACCTTTTCATTGACTAAGGCATGGTCAAAAAACCAACCATAGACTATGTGAGGAGGAGACAATACGGGCAAACATGTGCATCTTGACCCTTGCATCATGATCCTATGACTTACACCCATCCCCCTACCTCAGACCTGAGTAGGGGAAGTCACGGTGGTTGCATGTGTGGTGCTAATTGTAGAAAGAAAAAGGAAAGAGGGTGGGGAGAATCGTAGCACATGAGGTTGCTTCCAAGGCTCCACATCTCTTTGATATATTGGGATACTCCAGAAACTGACTGGCAACGTCTAGGGTGCAAAAGCCCAAAATGCTGGCTAAGGCAATCGCCATGGCATAGCCAGGAGAAGGAGATATGGGAGAGGGGCAAGTTAGGGTGTGATTCACTTAGGAAACAAGGGAAAAAAGGATGTGGAGGGTAGAAAATCCCTTTGGTGGCATCAATTGGGCATGTGAAGGATGAAACATGGGTGATTGTCTGATGCTAAGCAACTATCCATGTCCTTTGTACAGTGCACGAACAAAGGTGGGAGATGAATTCTTCACCATTGGATCAAGAAGGTTGATCTATGGGATGAGATCCTATGACTAAGAGTGGACCGCAACTTCATGAGAGTGGGGTGTATAAAGGAAACACATGGGTGATGTGTCGCGTGCATGATTAGGCCCATTAAGGCACAAAACTCAACCAAAAAGGATTAAAACATGTACAAATTGAGCCAACTTTGAAAGGCTCTAACTTGGGTTATGATGGTTTAATTGAGGCAATTCTTGTGCCATTTGAAAGATATATGAGAGACTTGAAACATGACACAAATTTTGTGTCATAATGTTGGAGTTCAATTTATCTTACAATATGGTGACCTATTAAGGAAAGGTATATAGTTAACTAGGCAAAATAATGTTACATTTAGTGAAATTAGGCATGGATGTGGACAAATTGGAGTGTCTCCACAGTTGAAATATGAAATTGATATTTAATCAGGTAAGAGGGTCACTTGATGAGAAAGAGAGGAGTATAATAGAGGAGGGTGACAAAGCCAACATGTCACATAAATAGACTACACCGCTTGTTTCCATTTTTGGCTTTAAGGTTGAAGATAATGTTGTAAACACTAAATCATGATACAATGAATGCTATATACTCCTTAAATAAAAGGGGCTCCCAATATATAAACTAGGTGCACCAGACAAATAAGTGTCATGCATTAAATGAATCAATCACTTACTTAGGAAACTACATTATAAATTTCAAAAACTAATATCTCATAAACCACAATTCAAATGCATTAAAAAATTTAGGCATTACTTTGTATCCAAGTAATCTACATTGTGACAAAAAATTAAATGAAAACAAAATTATTTTACCCCTCAAATAAAATATTTACAATATCTTTCCTTGAAAGGCATAAAATAAATTACCATTACCCACTATTTCTTCAAAACTCATCAAAAATCCAATTAATACCCAAAAGGCCAGAAGTCTCTATTACAAATTTCACCTCATTATAATTAAGAAAAATCAAAATATTAAACTTTAATATTTTTATTGAAATAATGGAAATGACTTAAACCACTAAATCGAGTTTGAGTATGGGTCTTATATATATTTTTTGACCCATCAAATGAGCTCTTTTCAATCTTAAGTTTTATACCATACTTCAATATTACCATAACAACCCTCTCACCAAGTTTCATAAAAAGTAAATTCGTTTATTCATCCAACTAAATATCTTCAAACATTTTCATTTTTGGCCAATATGAATTTATCATTAGTCAGACAGTCTCCAAATTCTAAAATCGTTACCAAAGATCCAACTCATGATTAAAATCTTGACGGACAACTTATGGTCATTTAGATACACCAAAATTTCAAAGTCATAAGATGATCTAAGACTGGATCCTAATTACACATAGACTACATCACCACATATTTCTTTCTCATACTTTGGTCCACATATATGTATTATTCTTGAGATATCTTTAAATAGTCATAATCGAGGGCCTAAATCTCATAAGTAGGTAAAACCTCATATACATGTTGGATTATTAACCCTAAAATTTGAGTTTGTCTCATCCTTCCCACCTTTAAAGAAATTTTTTTCCCAAAATTTAAAAATAAACTAAAATGATTGAGATAATGTTATCCATATCATATTCTCTTTCATACTCAAAACTATGACCATGAAGTAATAAAAGGCCACTCGTATATTTTTATTAATCAATTAGAGGTGAAAAGATCATAGTTCGTTTTATTATACAAAGTTCAATTTCAATTCATAATAAATTCGATTAAGGATCAAGATTTAGAATCAAAATTAAATGCCATAGATTAAATTGGATCATGGTCAAGTAAAATTGTGATTGAAGGGTCAAGATTTTGATGTAAAGTATCATGGGTCCAAACATTTAATTGTAGAGACTAGGTATAGTCATTTACCCATAAACAACACTCTAGCAACATTTTGAGATTTCAACATTGATTCCTTCATCAAGTATATTCTAGGTGGGTGAATAATCTAGAACTAGGTCATTTTTAGGAATTTGACCGTATGTATACATTCAACATTACCATCCTCATGGATGGCATCGAGTCAAGGTTTCAACATTTGAGGTTTTATCTCAAAGATTAAAAATTGGATGATCAATTTGTACATTGACAAGATATAGTTTATTTGAGAGTAAGTCGATATTTAAAGCTTTGAATGTGGGGAGTCAAAATTAAAATTATTGATCAATTAATCGAGTATGAATATAATTTCTACAAGATTATAACATGTTCTTAACAAGATACATAAGAGTTTCCTAATCAAGAGTACCTTCAATACAGTTTGACTCAATAGTGAGATCATCTTATTCAACAACATATCTTCATACCCAAAAATATCTAACAATGGTCTAGGGTAATCATATGTATAGCATTGGACTCATGAAAAAATTACAAAACAACTAACTACGACCATAAAAAAACCTAATTTGATTTCCTTGTTTATTGCATCAACTCAAAAATTGGTTAAAGTTTCTAGACGCATATGTTCCAAACTCTAAAAAATGCATCAACCTGCGGTCCATCATACTTTTGATTTTCTACAAAACACACACGCCATACTTGAAAGTTTTATTGTTTGTGAACCATGTTAGCACAGGTACAAGGAAGAAAAGGTGATGTGTGAATGGTCTATCCAAGGAGGATATCAAAGTTGAAGAGAATATTGCAAATCAATAGAAAAGCTACAAGAAGAAGTTCAAAACAGCCATGCTACATAGCACAGCTGTGTGGATGGCAAGCCAGAACGGTCATGTTGTTCATCATGGCCATGGTGGTTCTACCCTGCTCACCTAGTGCTACATTGATCACTCCATCTCTTAACAACTATCTACCACGACTCCATGCCCTTTACCCTACTATTCTAAACTTCTATTTCGCACTGAGGACGGCATGATTTAAGAGTTTGGGGTGGTAGGGCGGTAAGCCCTTCTTTCACACATTTTTATCTATGTACATTGTGCTAAATTTTTGTGAGATGATCAAACAATTGATTAAACCTTTTACTTGACTATCCTGACCTTGTGTGTCTGTTACCATTCATGCATACATGTAGTTCTGTTTTATGAATTTTTGTGTAATTTTTCAAAAAAAAACTTTTTTTGCTCTTCCATGCCATGCTTGCTTTTCCATGTAGATTTTGGTATTTTTTGTGTGTTTTAACTAGGATTTGCTGCTTTATGTTTTATTTTTCCCTAAATGTGGGTTTATATGTGATTGAATGCAAATTGGCACCATTTTGGCCAATTTTGCCCAAACTTGAATGTACTTGACTAAAAGCATGTTTTAACTTAATCTCCACTTTTTGAAATGAAAATGTTGGTTTTTGACAAATGCATGCACTTTCTTATATTTTATTTCTATATGGTCTTAATTGTTGACTTTTTACATGTGTATCACCTCTCTCAAGTTTGTGAATGTTTTGGTTGAATTGTGAATTGAGCAAGCTATGAACGCTTAGAGCCTATGGAATCACATGATATAAATGTGAATCTCATGTTGTTCTCTCATGTGGTGTGATATCATTTGATGAAGTGTTCGATTAGTTTTCATGCAAGAGATTTTATGTTGAGTACTACACTAATGACCCCCCTTTGACCCAACTCTTCTTTCACCATCTTCGTACATCTTCGCCTCATGAAAGTATGCCTTAGTACACATATTTAGCCTTGGCCACCCCCAAAAGCTTGGGGTGGCCATATATATATCCCTCTTGCTTCACTCTCTCCACTATATGCCCTATTTACACCAAGGGAAAAAGAAAAGAAAAGAAAATAAGAAGAAGAAGAAGAAAATAAAAGATGCTCCTATTTAAGAGCATCTAAATAAAGAAAAGATGAGTGTGTAAAAGCAATCTAATCTCTTACCGTAATCATTTCCTCCTTTTTCATACCTACTGAGCCAGAAAACATCAAACCTAGATGATTGTGGATCATTTGGTGTGGTTTGAAGCATAAGATTGAATGCATGAAAGTGAAACAACACTCCTAGTCATCATTGATTAATGCCAGCATGAAATAGTTTACCCAGAATTACATGAAGGACATATGGAAAGCTTGTGTATTCTAATCTCTATATTTGAATTTTGTATGCTCAGTGCTCTTTTCATGATTGGTTTGTGAAAGTGGAGAGGAGAGAGGTGGAACACATGCACTTAGTCACTTCTAAGACCATTTAGTCAATAATCATCTTTTGCAATGCATTTATCAATCTTGTTTATTGAAAGAAAACTGAAGAGAGAGATTAAGTTGGAGCATACTTGAGGACAAGTCTGTTTTAAGTTTGGGTGGTGATGCAGCCCTATTTTAGGACTTCATCTTGTATCTTTTTGTATCTCAATGACATCTAAACATAGTATAATGCAAGTTAATCCCCCAATATGCATATTATTGTCAAATGTACTTATGGACGTTCTTTGCATACTTTTTAGGTACTTGGGTGTTTTGGATGGATGAGAGATAAGGAAGGAATTCTAGGGTTCCTCCACTAATGGAGGGGTTAAAAGAAGACCCAAAGCTCCCTCAAACTACCCCTAATGGATAAGGGCAGACATCAAGCAAAGAAGTCCATTGATCATGAAGTTTCAAAGTGAATTTGCCACTAAAGATCCCAACACGCCCATGGTGCCAAGGAACGGCCATGCTAGACAATGCCAAAGTTACAGAGTCAACATAAAATTTACAAAGCTACAACAACACTGCCACCACAACTGTGATACCCAATACGGCCGTTCTACGAAGCCCCCAAAATGGTCGTGCTTCCCAACACAACTGTGTTGCCAAATATGAGAACGGGCATGTTGGCTAGAACGACCTCCATTTCACCTCCCCCACCATGACCGTGCTACCCAACATGATTGTTCTACCTAGCCCTCACCACGGTTGTGCTACCAACTTTCATTTCACAAAAATTCCTCTAACATTTTCCATTTCCTAGAACGGTCGTTCTCCACCACCACGGTCATTCCAACCCTCACCCACCATGGTCGTGTTGCCCAACACAGTCGTGCTACCACCTAAACCCTAGCTTTTTCTGCACTATTTTTCCAACTATTCCCATACTTACCCTAGTGCTTCCACCACCACCTATATATACATGGGTGGCAGACACAACACTAGGTTAGCTACCATTACTCCTCCCTACCTACTCTAGGGCATTAATTGCCTCCTTCCTTGCATTCAAGCCATCTACCCACCATTTTCACCTCATTTCCACCATAGAAACCTAGTTTTATAGGTTTTCTACCATAATCCCCTTCATTTCCATGCCCTTCACCCACCTTGGAGGAGGGAAGTCATTTTATAGTAGCTAGGAGGTGAAGAAGAAGAATCTACTTCGAGCTCCATGGATTCATGTCCCTTTCTTCTCATTTCTTTTCTCTTCCGTTTGAGCATGTCTAGCTAAGCCCCTAATGGTGGGATGCTTGGGGTTAAAATCTGACTTTGATACCATGTTAGGGGGAAATAACTTTTATTGAACATAATTTCATTCTATGACAATTGCCTCTTGCTTCTATCTCATTTCCTATTATCTTGCATGTGGTTTGTGCTTTTAAACATAAATTGTTTGTTTTAGTGATGCTTGATGACACTTAGCTTCTAGGAAAAAATGGAATGTATGTGGAAATATTAGCAATGGATCCTAGGTCCAATTAGTGGATCCCTAGCTAACCCCCTTTGTTCCTACATACATATCCCTTCTTCTAAAAGTAGGTGTGAGATCTAAGTAGCTAGTGTAAGTGTGATTAGTGCAATTGCATAGAGTTTCCTAAAGGCTAGATGGCAAGTAACATGAGGTGAAACACTCTCATATCTACTCCTATTCCTACCCTTGGCTCTCAATTGCCCATATACCACTTACCCTAGAAACCTAGACTTGCCAAGTCCTATTAGAATTACACCTAGCCCTATTTCTCCAACTAGTAGCATAGGGTATATTCCAATAGCACTTGCCTTGTTGTTTGGTTTGGTAATCTAGATTGAAATATGAGAATTACATGCTATGTTGACCTTCCCCCAACTAATATCAATTTGCATTCCCAAACAGCCCACCTATCCATCTTATTGCTTAAAATCCACCTTTGCCTTCTTAGCCTGTTAATGCTAGCTTAGTCAATTGCCTTTGTTAATTCTTAGCCAATTGCTTAGTCCTTGATAGTTAGTTCTTGCTCAAGTAGTTAGGGATCCTTTGAGCTTTCTTGTGTTAATTTATCTAGATAATGATAATTTAGGCTTTGCTTGTCTTATTGCTTATCTTGCTTCTTAGTTGATAAATTACCTTGCTAGTGTAGTGTTACTCCTTGCTCTAGTTAAGTTGTTTGTCTTGCCTAGTTTCTTAGTCTTAACTTGCTTAGGGTAATCTAGGTTTTTTTTAATCTATTTTCTTTCTTTCTTGTTCTTGCTTGCAATCGTAGCATAATCAATCAAAACCAACTTTAAACCCTCAAACCCTAGACTCTACTTTAAGAACATAGCCAACATTAACCTATCTCTAGTGCCCCCTCTATCCCTAAGGATCGACCCTAATCTTAACACTAGCCTATACTACAGCACGACCCTGTGCGCTTGCGGGTACATGTGATTAGTTGAGCATGTGCGTTGGACTAGGTCATTATACAAATTTTGAGAGATCTAATTGTTTTCCCTTAGGGTCGCATTTAGTCACCTTTAGTTGGCCCGTGTGTTACCTTGAGAAGATCACACCAGTTGTAAGACCCCTGACCTATCTTAATGATGAACATGCTTTTTTATCATTATTGGATTGTTAAAACCTTAATTAAACCCTCATATGTTCTCCGGTATCATGTGACAAGCTTAAGTTTCAAGTTTGGTCCAGTTTGGACATTGTTTGAGATAGTTATTCTATTCTATGCTTGTTTTGGACATTTATGAAATTTACCCATATCTATGATTTTTATTGCAATTTTTCATATTAATGTTGTTCCTCTCATTCTGGAGTTATTTTTGCCATGGGTGCCTTGTTGCACCTTGTTTTGATGGTGACATCCATCTAGGGTTGAGTTAGGGTTTCCCTCTCACAGATGAGCAACCTTGAGTGGTGGAACTCTATGTTTTTCCTTGTGAGTTGGGATCTGATGGTGTTGGGACCCGATGGTGGTCCTTTGAGGTTTGAGAGTTGATGGTTTCCTCTATATAAGTTCCATGGATCGGTTGTTCACCAAGTAGAGGTGCAAACTGGTGGTGAAGCTAGGGTTTTCACCCGTGTGACCAAAGGATCAACATATGATGGCTTACATGTGTCATCGGTTGATGTTTGGCCTAGAAAGTCATGATTGTATATCTCCCCTAGATTCCTCAACCTATGGGCATTCTGATTTGCATGGATGTGATGCTTTAGACCATGGACACATGGAAAGCCTAGTAGGACACCTTAACCTTCTCTTCTCTCTCACCCATGGTTTTATAAACCTTCCTCCTTCCATTCAAACGAACCCTTTGGACCCCTTTCTTCTTCCTTGCTATTAGATATCTTCCCCCTTGTCTTGGTGTATAATAAAGAGCCCAAGGTAGAAGAAGGTGGCCAATCTAGCTTGCATATGCACCTAGGGTTCATATCTACCCCAGTAGAGGTCGTTTGGCACTTCCTTGATTGGTTCCTTGGCCTAAGTAAGTGAGATCTTCCTCCTTCCCTTAGTTTTATTTGTTTTCCTACCTTCTTCTATCTTCTTCTTTGCCATGCCCATGGTTTTCCATGGTAGATCTTGTGCTAGAGCTTGAAGAACATCTATTTCTTGCTTCCTTAACCTAGAGTTTGCTTCCTTGTTGGTGAAGGAGCTAGCTTGGCTGAGTGGAGTGCTCAAGCTAGGGTTTCTTCCTCTTTTTCATGATCTACCTTGCTATTTTCGACTTCATCTTCATACTATAGGCAAGTTATATAACTTTCTCCATGTTTATTTCTTACTCCTAGCTTGCATGTACATGTTCTTGCCCTAAAATGTAGTTCTAAATAGAAAGATATTACCTTTGCTTAGGGTTTAATCTTAAGTGGTGATTCTTGAGTAGCTATCTTCTTGGATGAACCCTAAAGTCTTGTGCATGAACTTTCCTTGGTATAGGAATATCTATAACTTGCTTTCATATCTCAAACGATGGCTTTCTCTCTCCTAAATGATGGTTCTCTTCTAGAGTTTTGAGCTGATTTCCCTCCAATAGAGGCAACTCAATGGTTTTATGCTTGGTGCTTCTTTGGTTGAATTTCTTGTACCATTTGATGGTTTTAATGTGGTTCTATTTTGGATGTCCATGTTCTCAAGATACAATGGTTTTAGTTCTCCTTCTAGTAGTGAACTCGATGGTTTTCTCCCCTCCCTCATCAGATGGTTTTTAAAGCGTGTTTCTCCACATGTTGACCAAACTCAATGGTCTCATTGGGTCCCAAACTTGATGGCCCTTTTGAGTCCAAAACCGATGGCCTCTCTGGTTCATGATTTTATGGTTCATCAACCAATGGCCTCATTGGGTTGATGGTTCAATAACCAATGATTTCCATGTTCTCAAAGTCGATGGTTTTGATAGTGCCACAATCAATGGTGGCATTGGGTACCACAATCGATGGTGGCACTAGATGCCACAACTAATGGTGGATCCCATGTTCACAAATGATGTCTTGACTAAGTCATATGTGGTAATTCTTATAGGTCATAACTCAATGGTTTTACTAGACATATGGTCTAAGGTTATACTTGCATTTCATTCGACGATTTTGCTTATCCAACATCCAATGGTTTTGAGTGAAGTTGATGGTTTGATGGTCTAGTTTTGATGATGTAGAATCAATGATTCTATGCCTATAACCTTGTAGTCTTACCTTTTCCCTCGTATGGATGTAAACTAATAGTCACCATAATGAGATGATGTGTAATACTAATCCAACTAATCCTATTACACCTAACCCTAATACAAATAGGTGATGATAATTAGTCAAACCTAGCTTCCTTGTGTGATTAGTATGATGATGGAATACTCTCTTAATGTAGTTGTAACCTTAATATGTTGTCATATTAACATCATAAGCTTCTTAATGAAATGTAATGATAAACTTATATGTTACATATATCGTGATGGTTTGTTGAGCCTTGTTACAAGGTATGGAAATATAATGATGTCTTACAGGAAATGATATGATGGTCTTAATGGACTTTGGGCATTGTTGAGCCCTGATGGAGGTGTGATCCTCTTCATTATGTGATAAGTTTTTATCTTGTGATGGTATGATGTCATTTATAGCCTCATGAATGGAAATGAAATATTACCATGTGGTATTGTGATTAGGAACTTGTCTCATGTGTTTTATATCTTCTGAAGTTGTTATATATCAATTCTTGTTAGAAATGAATTAGGGTTTGTATGTCCACTTATTGGGTGCAGCCTTAATTCACTCAGTTGACATTAACTAATCAAGTGAGACCTTAATCATGTAGTGCCTTGTGCCATAGAGCCATTCAGTGTCAGGATTTGCTGAATGGGGAAATAAGTATTCCCAAGGGAAACTCGTAACGTATATTGTTGAGTATGCAGGGTGTAGGGAGTGTACATCCTTGACATTAGGATCCTAAGGTTATGGAAGATGTATGTGGTCAGGCCTCAGTTTGATAATTTGTATTTGTGATGTGGTTGAGGACATCTATGGTTGTACCTCAAATAATAGGGTTTTGTATACCTTGGTTTCCAGCATTGTGACCTTTATACCAAGGACATTATGGTGTTAGTAGCTTGACTATGTCACTGCATGCAGCTTGACTATGTCACTGCATGAAGCTTGATTATGTCACTGCATGCAGCTTGACTATTATGTCACTACATTTCACTCGTACTAACCAAATGTAGGAGATCTTAGGACACTGACTCTCCTAGATCTTATACAGAATTGAATAAAACTTTGTGATGGTTAGTTGGAGTCTTATTGGTATACCTCACTCTCCCTAAGGCCTAATAAAAGATGTAATACAGTCATGTAGTATATTTGTTAGGATAAATTGCACTTCATATTGGATGATAATCCTTACTTATTTCTTATACTGGTAGATGTTATATAATGCAGAAAGAGTGTTTAACTGTTAGTAAATGATAGTTTATCTATTCCTTATATGTCTTATTAATGATGCTTGTTGCTATGCTTATCTTCTTAACTTGCTTAACATGTTTAACATGCTTAAATATACTTATCTTATGTAATAAATAACCTACTGTAACTAATAACCATGTTGAGAGTTATATCTCTCACTGGGACATGAGTCTCATAGGCATCCACATCTTTTAGGTGGTCGTCAGTAATGTGGTCAGGTTCGTGGTGGTGAGGAAGAACAACTTAGAGAGCAGTAGGAGTAGAAGGTTATCTTGTTATTAATCATGTCCTAGATTCATCCCTATACTCTTAGGTCTAGGCAAGGGATGTTTGTAGATGATATGTATATCAGCTCAAGTTTTTTGCAATATGACAATGTTTGTATATGGCATGTATATGTGGAACAAAATATCTTGTATGCAGGTTGTGGTTGATGCCACACATATATGTAAATACTTGATATGGTATGTGCTTACATGCAGATTGTTGGACCAATATGTAAATGTTTTTGAACTTATTGGTTATGTTTAAATCGATTTTAATTTACCCTCTTTTCTGATTATGTGGTTAATTAGTTATCGATCGTGTTTTGGGTTTTGAGTAATCTCGTTTAGTGTGTCAATGCATCACATAGGTTGACTTGAACACTCATATTTAGTATTAACCCTAATATGTTGTTGGTACCATACCTTGTTTTTTTAGCATGCCTCGAATATGTCCACTTGCAGGACTGAGCATGTGTGGATGATAAAAAAACTCTGACATAAGTTGTTAATGGTGATGATTCCCAAGATATTGGGTGATGACCTAAATTATCTATTTTATAGTCAAACATTCCTTGGCTTCAACATGGAGCATGTCCACATAGCTTTGCCCAAATTCATCTACGGGTTGGATACCATCCTCATTGAGCTTGTTATGCCCCATACATAAAAAATGGATAAGGAAAAGCTATGAGTTTTAGTAGATAACCTTCATAGCTCACCATGTCATCTCTAATAATGTACCTAGTTTATCTAGTGATTGAGATGAGTGGGTTGTCTATATAGATCACCATGACTAGTGGATACACCATGGTTGTAAACAAACACGTAACACAAAAAGACCCTAAATATCTTCCTATAATGTTGGATAATGTTATGAGTCCGCTATGTCTCGAGATAAGGTCATGTAGATTATGATTAAGAGTAACACGAGGAGTGTTGGATGTCATGACTTATTAGGCTTTGATAGAAGTAGATAGCCCATAATAAGAAATCCTTATCCCTCTACATATTGGAGAACTAGTTGTATGCCCTTTTAGGTACTATAAGAATTTGACCATTTAAGTGGAATTATATGATGATCAACTAGTAGTATATGTGTTGTGTTGTGGAGGGTGGTTGATTTGGTTTTCAGATCGATTTTGGTGTAAATTTAGGATTTCTATTACAAATTTTCCATCATCAACTTATTTTCATTATTAAATTATACTTACAATAATAAAAAAATTCCAATTTTATCAATGATTTTGGAACCAAAGCACCACCACAAAAAAGTTTGAGTAGTAGAGAAACCCTTTAGTGGAGAAATCCTTGACTAGCATGATTAACCTTGATACCCTAGGCGTGATTAGAAGTATAGAGTAAGGTGTTTTGGATATACATGACATGGTTGATCTACCCACGTTGCCCCTCTAGATGATTAGATAAGTTATAGAATAATCCTTTTAAGGAGTGAGTCTTACACACTTTATCCATTAGGAATGTAGCTTAGATTAAGGAATAGTCAAGATTAATAATAGTTTCTATGAGTAAAACTCAGATAACCCTAGTGGTATTATCAAACAAATGTAACTAAAACCTAGCTAGGATAAATGGGTGGAACTTGATGATTGATCATCGTGTATGATAATCGAATAATCAAGATGGATTTTAAAATGTACATCCACTTATTTAGAGCGTTGAGCATAAGTAAGGCTAGTTTCAAACTTAGGTAATAAACAAATGTTAATAACCATAATAATAATTATTATAAAATAAAATTATAATAATAGTGACAATAGTAATAATAATAATAATAATAATATGTCTTGATGTTGATGTCCCTCTCCAAGTTAAGTTTACCTAACTTAGTGGTTGTAATCTTATAATACCCTTAGATAAAAAAATATCTCAACGTGGACCTAATGTCAAATCTAAATGATCTCTTAGGGAACTTATTTATGTAACTGGGTTACTCATGTTGGTGTGGTGGAAGATTTAGAGACATTACAAAACTTTAGTGACCTAGAAATTCACTTTTGTTAAGAGGAGAAACTAAGTACTCTAGGATATTGATGGGTACATTTTGAGGATGAAATCGTCTTTAAGGGGTGGAGTGTTGTAACATACCCAAATATAGGACTATAGCTTAATCCTTCCTTATCCTAGACCCCTTTTCCTTAAATTAGATTATATTAGAACTTATCGAAGTCAAATAACATTATGTATTCTTTTATATGGATCTTTAGTATATTCACTAATTAATATATCTATGGGAATTAGTCTCTCAAATTCACCAACAAATTAGTCTTCACCTTAATATGACAATATATAATCTTTACAAAATAGATGGATAAAGAAACATAAATAAACATCATTCATTATATCAAAATAATTTAAAAGGAAAATAAAAACATTAAAGGCATATTTATCACCCTAATTGAAAAATAAAATGGAAAACATTTTCAAAATGAGAATTTGGCTTTACAATCATATTCCTTACACCTTAATTAACCAACATACCTATTTCATGGCAATGAGACTTCATTTGTACAACCATTCAATTGGTGGACAATTTGATATCTAATGTACATTATTTCACTCTATATTTACATGTATGTGCCATCATCACTTATTTCCTTCTCTATGTAACATCAATGCTATATCTCCCTCCCTGGTTACACATCTTGCACCAAGACTTTGTATGTGGATTGTGGTTTTGTTCAGTGATCAACGGTCATTTCTCCTTTGTATCCCCCTCTCTTCCTCAGTCTTTCAATCTTCTTATTTTTTGTTGTACCATCTTCCAATCTTCTTCTCTTTACTCTCCCTTTGATATTGGAACTACCCTATACTTCCTTGCTTCTCTTTCCTCCCTCCTTCTTCATCCACACACCCATCTACTGATTTCTATAATCAATGATCCTCAATGATGGAAAAGCCAGTCTAAACCTTAGTATCATCTGCATACCACAAATTTCATCATCAATAACCACCATTGTCGACTGGTTCTTTACCACGATCACCTTTGTCTATTAGATCTGCCAACACCCACTTTACGGTCACCTCAGACTTTTGCAAAAAATCTCCCTTAACCAACAGATAATTCTTCCTCTCTCTACTTGCACATCCTATCCTCCAACTCCACATGAACCTAAAGTGCAGCCGCCCAATGACCTACTTCCCAATGCACCAACTCCCATGATAGCTTGGCCTCCTACTTTCATGCAATCAGGCACTGTCTCCACCTATGATTATGCCATCAAGCGAAGACTACATGACACCTCCGCTGGCTATCTTATGGTTGCCTCTTCCAGTTTTTCTCTTCCTCACTACATCTCTTTCCCTCCATGTACCCAGTAATCCTAGATGACCGATGTTCCATCTTCCTTCTCCCCTTCACCTATTCTTCCTCTCTTAGTGTCAGCCAGACATGACAATAGGATACCATCGCTTCCTTTTGTAGTGGATGGTAGAGGCCTACTATCACCCACAATGGCAACACCCTCACTTCTTCTTCATCACCTTTCCTGCTGACACATGGATTACTACTTAGCGGTGTTGCAATCTCCCTCAACATCGTGGACATCTCTATGCCCCTCCTTCATCAATCTTTCACATTGTGTGAGCCACTTTCAGTGCATGGGCAAGCATCAACACTGTTTCTTTAGCTCCTCCTCTCAACCCACCAGGAATCTGTACCCATGCATGTCTCCTTTCCTCCCCACTTAGCTGCAGAAGTGGACCTTCCTTTGCCCACCACACCGGTAGCTCCATGCCCATCATTGTTATTGGACCTGATGATATAGTGGGCACACATTGGCCCCAAGAAATTTGTTGTAAATATCATATCCTCTGATGAGCCTCTATGGCTTTTGAGTCGAGACTCTTCTTTCCTGATCTGCAAACAAAGGGGGTCTCTAAATGTGTTATCCTCAAGCCATGCACTTGGAGTGAGATTTGGTTTGAATGCAGGAAACACCAAGACATGCCTAGATCCATGACATAATATGATTGATCCTTACCCTATTGCATTTTCATTCATTAAATGGATAGCCTAAGAGCCTCGAGAGGTGAAAACTTATAATATGTAATTTAGCAAAACTATTTGACAATTTAACTTGGACTATTTGTACACATGTTAATATATACATTATAGTAAATAGCAAGATTTGAAAGTAAGTAATTATCATTGAACATGTCCTAAGTTCCCACATTATTATTATTATTGATTAAGAACCTTGAGTATATATACACATGTTAAATGATAATCAACAACATGATAAGAATGTAGGGGTGTAATGTCCTACCTTGAATTTAGTGGTACAAAAGAGAGAAATCATACAAACCAAAGTACTTTTATAAACATATGCATTGGATAAGGGTAGGGCACATGTTATTTTATACTATAAAAGAATCTGCTTCCATATAATCATTTGTTACATACTTGTATTCATGTATATGATTGAGATGAAAGTTTAAGTGTGTGACTAGTAAATATTGAGTTATGTTGGATTTAAATCCTAGATGTTCCTACTATGGGTAATTTAATAATTAATACATATTTTACAAAATACTTTTTATATCTTACTAACATAAATGGAACTGTATTATGTTAGATAGAGAATAGCAATTGGGGTTATAATCAATATAAGATGATCATATACTTGGATATGTAACATTGATCATATATGAAATAGATGGAAATCTAAGGAACTTTAGTGCAAGAAAAATGGAATAATAAACCTAGATGGAAAACCTAATAAATACCTGATATGAACAACTTTTTATTTCAGGCCAAATAGTGATAAATATTATTCTACTTTGTAGCTCATTTTTCACCAAACCTTAGAGACTATTTCATGGTGATTTTCACTCCCAAAAATAGGATTAGTTGTGAATATTGGTATGTACATCATCTATTCTATTTTGGACATTATTTGAATAAAACTTACATTCATTTAATGAGGCATCTCTTGAACTGTCAATTTTACTTGAAATCCAATTGTTGGACATTCATATTTTCTTATTTTGATTCATATAAATTCAAGTGGTTGTTGAATTATTTTTTTATATTGGGTCCTTGGACCCTCCTTGTAACACCCCTCCCTAGGGTTTCTTACGTAACCAGTGGAAGCACATCCTAATCCCCAACATTATCCATAATGTGGGGTACTTGGCATATCGGGGAGGGAGTGCCACATACATGATCTCATATCAAGAAATAAACAACACTTGGCATTCATAGAAACATAGATTCATACATAAAGTTCTTCTTGGAAAGATAACTACGTCATGATACAAAAGCTATGCTAACATAAACTAGATAACATATAAATGATAGGATCTCCATAGATGGACGTCCCACCAAGCAACAACTCCTTAAGTCTTTGGGTCCTAGTATTCTTCTCAAGATGATTCCTTCTCCTTAGCTCCAACTCCTGCGGACATCTGGTCCCCAGCCATGCAAAGGAAAAACAAACATGGTGAGTAAGCGGCATTGGCATGTTATAAAGCATAAAAATAACGTATAAAGGTGACTTGACATAAACATGAACATGCATTAACATTAATCATTTCTTGGCATCTTTTACATAAAGAATTTAACTAGAAGTATATGCTCCTCTCTTAATGCCCCATAAGGAACCCATAATGCTCGGAAAGCCCATAATTGCTCGGAAAGCCCATAATGCTCAGAAAGCCCATAACAAGGTGCATATAAATCTAAATCAAATTCCCTTAACCATGATCTTTCTTAGACTTTACTTATCTTCTCAATAACCTAAACTTGATCTTAATTGGGATTACTCCCTCTTGAACATAATGGGATTTCTCCCTCTTAGGCATGGATGGGAATCTCTTCCCTCTTAATCTTGGTTTCATGTATCTTAATCATAAGTCATAATCTTAATGTGATTTCTACTCTTAGACTTGGATTATAACAATCAACATCCAATAAGCATATACATTGAGGAAAAACATGACATTTATCATGACTTGAGTATAAAGAGCATAAACATATCATAATCATTCAATAAATTAAATTTACTATGCCAAAGGCATGGCCCACTTACCTTGATCTAAAACACCTAAGTCAAACATGGTTTGACTGGTTGGATCCTTTTAATCACCTGAAATTAACATATTTATCCTTTGTTATTCAACTTGTCCGTATAAATATTGAGATGTTTCAACCATATACGGGGTTGATGATGCTCTCGGGTGGTTTAAATAAGAAGTAGAGGCACGGTCGTGCCCTCTGCAACTCGGGGAGTCCAAGCCCTAGATTGGGCATTTCGTCAAGCGAGAGAGATGAGGAGCGAGTAATAGCTTGTTGGGTCCGGATTGACCTTGCGGTCTCACTAGTGAAAGAATCAAAGCAAATGATTCATTGTGGAGGGAGAAAGAGATCGACGAAGCAACTGTTGTGAAACGTTTGTTGCTCACGGGGAACAACAGAGGTAGAAGAAAATATCCGCGTCGTTGGATCTTGATCCAACGATTGCTGTCGCGCGCGCCAGAAAAGTAACGCGTGACCGATTAAAAGAACTGGAACCTTAGGGAAATAAAGGCAATCAATGAAATTGAATTAAATTCTTTGCTAAACAATATTCAAATCTTTCAAAATCGATTTGAATGGTCAAACATGGTCCAAAAGAGTTCAAATTTGAAGCATGGGTGTATTAGAGGGTCTAGAACATTCCCATTTAATTAGATTTACTGCTTGTACATGTTTTAGGACTAAAATAGCAAAGACCATTATGTGCATTTAAATGAATATAAATAGTGCATATAAAGTCATTAATTTCTCAAATAAGGATTGCAAAACATAAAAATGTGCCCTAAATATTATTTATTTTAATTAACAAAATGGAGACCATTAAACAGGAAATTAAACATGTAAATCACTAATTATCATATGAGAGAGAAAATTTGTCATAAAAGCATTTATCCTCATTTTTCTTAAACAAGAGGGCATAGATATACATGAAAAGACTTTCTTTAAATAAAACAAGGATAAGAGATCTATTGAACATAATAAAATGATTTTGAAAAACTAGCATGGGCAAATTGCATTTAAGTCCTCAACAATTATCTAATTAGGAAAAGAGAATGCAAGGAATAAAATAATTTGGAAAATTGCATAGCAAGAGTGGGATGTTACAATTCTACCCACCTTAAATAAATTTCGACCTCGAAATTTCCTAGAGTTTCTACCCACCTTAAGGGTTTCACATAAACTTGCAAATTTTCCGTACAAATTTTATTATAAAAGAAGCATACATAAACAAAGCATTATGATTCAACATAAATTACTTAACTACCCTTACCTTGATCATTTTCCTCTTCTCCATCTGACATTTGCATTGTGAAGAGCCTTGGTTTAACCTTGGGTGGAGGATTAGGGTTCTTAGCTTGGTTGTGGTTAGGATCCTTCTTTGCAAGTTTAGGGCAATTAGGCTTGATTTGCCCTTGCTCACCACAATAGTAGCACACAGAAGTCCCAAACCTATAAGGACCACCATGGTTTCTCTTACATGTGGGGCATGGGGTTCTCCCATTCTCTGGAGAAGGCTCAGGGGCTTTTCTCTTGTGGTTGGAGGGTGGAGGGGGTTGATGGTGACGATTGTTTTGGGGTACCTCCTTCTTATGATTCCTCCCAGGGTGATCCTCCAACTCTAGGGCTGCATCCAAGGCTGATTGCATGGTCCTATGTCCTCTACCGGACAAGGCATAACTTAGGTCAGGTTTAAGCCCCCTAATAAACTTCTTGGCTCTCTTTTGCTCAGTGTACTCAAGACCATACTTTTGGAGCTTACAAAACTTCATGGCATACTTAGTGACAGTCATGTCACCCACCTGCTTAAGGTTAACAAACTCATACTCCTTCCTTTCTAACATGGCTTCGGATACATAATGGTCATTGAAGACTTCTACAAACTCACCCCAAGTGTAAGGAGGGTCATCATCTTCCCTAGAGGCTAAGAGGTTTTCCCACCAAGTACGGGCTGCACCCTTGAGCATATGGGTGGCAAATCTAACCCTACTTCGTGGGGGACACTCTAAGTCTCTAAAGCAATGCTCCATGTTGCTAAGCCATTCCTCAGCCTTGGTCACCACATCAACTTCATCTTCACCATGAAAAGCATCGGGTCTAATCTTCAAGAAATCTATGAGGGAGATCTCATGTGCTCTAGGTGGAGCTCTAGGTTGGAGGGCATTGGTCAAGGCTGCTACTAGGGCATCTAGGGTGACTGGTGGAGGGACGTGGTTCATGTCTTCAGTCTTATCACCACTAGAGGATCCTTGTGAGTGCCTTGACTCACCAACCTTCTCCTTCTTCTTAGGGGCCATCTGAAAGGGTAAACATAACATGATATTAGAACATAATATGAATCTCTAGTGTTGCCTTAGTGGTCATCTATTCCTTGCTCTGATACCATTAATGTAACACCCCTCCCTAGGGTTTCTTACGTAACCAGCGGAAGCACAGCCTAATCCCCAACATTATCCATAATGTGGGGTACTTGTCATATCGGGGAGGGAGTGCCACATACATGATCTCATATCAAGAAATAAACAACACTTGGCATTCATAGAAACATAGATTCATACATAAAGTTCTTCTTGGAAAGATAACTACGTCATGATACTTAAGCTATGCTAACATAAACTAGATAACATATAAATGATAGGATCTCCATAGATGGACGTCCCACTAGGCAACAACTCCTTAAGTCTTTGGGTCCTGGTATTCTTCTCAAGATGATTCCTTCTCCTTAGCTCCAACTCCTGCGGACATCTCGTCCCCAGCCATGCAAAGGAAAAACAAACATGGTGAGTAAGCGGCATTGGCATGTTATAAAGCATAAAAATAACGTATAAAGGTGACTTGACATAAACATGAACATGGATTAACATTAATCATTTCTTGGCATCTTTTACATAAAGAATTTAACTAGAAGTATATGATCCTCTCTTAATGCCCCATAAGGAGCCCATAATGCTCGGAAAGCCCATAATTGCTTGGAAAGCCCATAATGCTCGGAAATCCCATAACAAGGTGCATATAAATCTAAATCAAATTCCCTTAACCATGATCTTTCTTAGACTTTACTTATCTTCTCAATAACCTAAACTTGATCTTAATTGGGATTACTCCCTCTTAAACATAATGGGATTTCTCCCTCTTAGGCATGGATGGGAATCTCTTCCCTCTTAATCTTGGTTTCATGTATCTTAATCATAAGTCATAATCTTAATGTGATTTCTACTCTTAGACTTAGATTATAACAATCAACATCCAATAAGCATATACATTGAGGAAAAACATGACATTTATCATGACTTGAGTATAAAGAGCATAAACATATCATAATCATTCAATAAATCAAATTTACTATGCCAAAGGCATGTCTCGCTTACCTTGATCTAAAACACCTAAGTCAAACCTGGTTTGACTGGTTGGATCCTTTTAATCACCTGAAATTAACATATTTATCCTTTGTTATTCAACTTAAACCCTAATTTGTCCGTATAAATATTGAGATGTTAAAACAGTAGAATCAGTCTATAAAAACTAGAAAATCGGATTCCTCATCGAAAATCCTTTCTAAAATGTATTTATTTATATTTTTCTGAGGTCGTATGCAAAAGATATGAATTTTGCACTCAAGACCAATCACAAATTAGGAAACCATAGCGTGTCATCATTTAAATATGTGATTATTTCTATAAAAGTTGAAATATCAGAAAAACCCTAGCGTGCGCAACACATGAATTAAAGAAGTGGGGGTAAAATTGTCATTTGGGCATGCAAACCACTCGCGGCTGATGAAACAAATCAAAAGTCAAAATACCTACAGGTGCCTTGGGCGATCAGTTAACTGATTGCGCTCGTGGGGGCACCATGGTCATCTCGTGACCTGGATTGCTCCCCTTCGCGTCATGGCAGGAGAGCAGCAGTCGATCCTCGACTCCTGGGTTCGGGATCATGAAGCAGTGTCCGAAAGGGACAACCAAGAGCACCGTGGACATCCTGGTTGCCACACGAATGCGACAAGCCCAAGATGGAGTCTCGCGGTGGCCGGGAGCTCCAGGAATGCTCCGCCACAAAGCAAAACAGGGGAGAGGATGTCAAAAAGCTGATCATGGATGAATAGGGTGGTAAAACACCAACTAAGGGTCGCAGAAGATCCGGAGGAGTCGTGCAAAGTCATGGGCAGCGTTACCTTGGTCGGAGGAGCATCGAAGATGTCCTGGCGGTGAGTGTCGGCAAGGACAGAGATCCGGTCTATAGGACATGGCGATTGGGGCCATCGCGAAGAAAAGGGGACACGGGAAAAGACGTGCGAGAGTCTAAGGATGCTTACCGGCCCTTCAATTTGACCCGAGGTGCCGGAGCAGGCTAGGGCGGAGTCAAGGTCACCGGAAAGGGAAGTTGAGCAGGTCGGGGAGCCTGGGGGATCCAGCGGAGAAATTGAGAGCGGAGGAGAGGCGATATGGGGCTGATGATGCTCTCGGGTGGTTTAAATAAGAAGTAGAGGCACGGTCGTTCCCTCTGCAACTCGGGGAGTCCAAGCCCTAGATTGGGTGTTTCGTCAAGCGAGAGAGATGGGGAGCGAGTAATAGCTTGTTGGGTCCAGATTGACCTCGCGGTCTCACTGGTGAAAGAATCAAAGCAAACGATTCATTGTGGAGGGAGAAAGAGATCGACGAAGCAACTGTTGTGAAACGTCTGTTGCTCAGGGGGAACAACGGAGGTAGAAGAAGATATTCGCGCCATTGGATCTTGATCCAACGGTTGCTGTCGCGCATGCCAGAAAAGTAACGTGTGACCGATTAAAAGAACCGGAACCTTAGGGAAATAAAGGCAATCAATGAAATTGAATTAAATTCTTTGCTAAACAATATTCAAATCTTTCAAAATCGATTTGAATGGTCAAACATGGTCCAAAAGAGTTCAAATTTGAAGCATGGGTGTATTAGAGGGTCTAGAACATTCCCATTTAATTAGATTTACTGCTTGTACACGTTTTAGGTCTAAAATAGCAAAGACCATTATGTGCATTTAAATGAATATAAATAGTGCATATAAAGTCATTAATTTCTCAAATAAGGATTGCAAAACATAAAAACGTGCCCTAAATATTATTTCTTTTAATTTAAAAAATGGAGGCCATTAAATAGGAAATTAAACATGTAAATCACTAATTATCATATGAGAGAGAAAATTTGTCATAAAAGCATTTATCCTCATTTTTCTTAAACAAGAGGGCATAGATATACATGAAAAGACTTTCTTTAAATAAAACAAAGATAAGAGAGCTATTCAGCATAATAAAATGATTTTGAAAAACTAGCATGGGCAAATTGCATTTAAGTCCTCAACAATTATCTAATTAGGAAAAGAGCATGCAAGGAATAAAATAATTTGGAAAATTGCATAGAAAGAGTGGGATGTTACACTCCTGCTACGATTGCATTTTTGTGAGAAATTGACTTAAATGCTAGTCTTGCCTCTCTATTAATGCATGTTATGTGCCTGGCTATAAAATCTAGAATAGTGGTACTTATGTACAATCATACTTATATAGGGTGCATGCATTATGCCTAGACTGTTAGTTTCCAACCTTATTTCTTTTGGCCATGATCCTATGGTTTTATCACTCTATTTTACATATATTTAGTCTATGTAATTATGCTTGCAAACATTTATTGGAATTGTGTTAACTGTTATGGCAAGACACTTTTATTCTCATGCTTCTAATCTAAATTTTATTATGCCTCATTTCTTTTGACATAATTATTTTGAACTTGCCTAATTGCAATTAGCCCCCTTCTTATAGGAACATCTTTTGCATTGTTAACCCAATATAATGCCCAAAGTATTTATATATGTATGCACTCAGCCTTTATTGACCTATACCTTGTTTCCTATGTCCTGGGTGATGGGTTTCATTTTCTTCCAGCTGGGAATAGGTACATTAGAAGACAAGGATGCACGAAGATCATATGCATGGTATTGGGCCTAAGGATAACTTAGAATGGTAGGTTGCCCTATGCTACAGGTATTGCATGTGATTAGATTTATTAATGTATGCCATTTTACTTTACTATACCACATTTTATGATGAGGCACATTTGTAAAGGAATCATCGTGTAACTTTGTAAAAGTTTTGTTCATGTTGATTATTCATTATCTTGCTCTATAAATATATATACCATTGGGAAATAATCAAATTCCTCCTTTCCTCCCTATTCCAATAGGATGGTATTATAATTTTATATTTAGAGAAGAGTGGATCCCCTATAAGGTCCCACTCTTTACATCTCTCCTTCATTCAATTTTTGAACTTCTCAGTGAAAGGAACTATGGCAGCAACAATGTAATCCTCGACAAAAACTTATAGGTATAGATGTTTAGTTTAGTTCTAATCCTAATGTGTTGCATGTAGTCAAGGTGCTTGAGGCTTGAGTTGGTGCAATAAGGATAGAAGGCTTAAGGTGATCAGTGGCGGCATGGATTCTGTGATGACTGCAAGGACGAGAGGTGTGGCATGTACAGAAATAGGACAACAAATATGGCAACAGAAATAAAAAAATTCTTACCACATTCCCTATTTTTGTTGTCATATTCCCGTTAAATAGTGGATTGTATCAACAGCTATGGATTCAAGAAGGAAGATTGCAAGGCATATACCTGAACCTGGAGCAAGTCCGATGACTATCCTTATTACAGCATGCTTCTTTTGCAAGTTGCACACATATGGTTGTCGGTGACGGCCTCCTGGTGTAGTACCATGGATGGTGATTGATGACATCCTCCTAGCGGGTGGTAAATGCCTCCTTGCCTCTACCTAGTCACATGGACTACTGAGAACTCCCGTCGTTCTTTTAGAAGGGACATAAAGGAGTTGTCCCTTAAAGTGCTAGTGTTGACTTGCTCTCCTTTGTTGTCTCTCCCTTGCTATTTCTCCCTTTTACATGTAAGTCTTTATTGGGTTCTCACGTTACCACAACTGTGAGAAGATAATGATTGTCAAAGCTTATTATTGTGTCTTATGAAATCCTAGACTACCCCCTTTATATAGGATGGTCATGGTCAATGTTTCCAAATCATGTGGGAGTCAAAGAGATGTATTTTGATGAATTTTCTGAAACCTGCTAACCAACCAGTTGGTTCACTAGTGAACCACTTGGTTCACACATGATATGATCGGTTCAACACTTGAATTGATCAGTTCACTATGTTTCCTATTCACAATCACATTGGCTTTTAATATGACGATTAATGCACAACATGACATCAACATCAATCCTTGATCCAATCATATTGATCATCCAACCAATCACTTCACAACCTGAACCGATCGGTTCATACATATGAACAGATCTGTTCACTAGTTGAACTGGTTATTTCATATTTCTGATGACCAATCTTGCTTAAATTGAATACCTAACACTTTAGTAATCAAGTTTATTCCATATTCATAAGTAAGCTCCTATTATAGGTAAATCTTATGTGTGTGACCCTACAGGTTCCAAGTTATGTTGGTAGTGAATGTCCATAACCAATTTATGGCATCAAAAGTAATGAGCGATATCTAGCAACACATCCTTTCTATCCAAGTTATTGGAAAGTTGGAGAAAAAATTCAACCTACAACCTGTGATTAGTGTTATAGTGATTGTATAGTTCCTTTGTCTCGGATATCCATATTGAACTCGAGGCATGGAATTGACATCCTATTTAACATTCAATCCATGTTCCTTGAACTAGAGTAGACTTTCTAAAAATTATGTGAGCTCATATATCATATATTGATTCACATGAGTATGGACATGCATTTCTCAGTCTTGCTTATAAAGTGGCCAGGATATTAACTCCAGTACGAGGGACAAATCCCATCTACATCACTCACAATCATTCCCCATGTGTCATAATGTATATGAGAATCACCTTTATGGTAACCCTTATTCAAGGTCACGATGGATGATGTCAAAGTACATCAAACGACACATTATGAGTGTAGTGATTTTAGGTCTAAGAACCCAAATCACCACTATCACTATGAGAGCTAATTCTGACTACTATTCAATGGTTTCCATGTATCATTCTCAAGGCAGGTTTTTCTGGTACACTATTCTCTAACAAGTATCCACGTGTTTGGTTTGATGTCACATATCATGACTAATGAGATTATACCATCAACCGACAGACACTATAGTCTTATGTGTTATTATTATCTATTAGCTTCCACAATAACAACTGACTAGGGACATAATAAGAATTTATGTACTCTTATCATACATATGATCTCATTGTTTAGGTCCTCAACCTGAAGACATATGTCATCGAGTAATATCATTATTTAGACATCTATCATGTTATAATATTATCTCATAATTGAACAAATATATATAGAAAGAATACCTTTAATATTAATTAAACTATTTACAAGATATGCCATCACAATCATCATATGATTGGCTCTTTGGGCATACATACCAACACGACATACTTACATGAGGTTGGGGTATGTTTTGCAGTGTGGAACAGTTTGCATGTCATCACTTTCCTTTAAGATAAAGGGAAAGGTCTGTGGTGGTGAAGGTAATTGAGATGGTGGTAGTGGAGACTGGTGATCTAAAGGATATAATTGGGTATTGTAGGTGGTGACGTTAGTGATGTGGTGATGATTATGAAGGTAGTGATGGACAAGATGATCTATAGTGGTTTAGTATAGGAGATGATGATGTTGTTGCACGTTTGTTAGCTGGAGAGTCTATGGGGCATGCTCAATCAACAAGGGGAGATGAGTTTATATGTAGTCATGATGCCTCTAGGGTTCAAGGAGTCTCTATAAATCTACAGGGGAAGGAGGAGGTGGTTAGCGATGCATCAAAGTTTTAGACGACGTAGCCATTTTCAAGTTTGTAGAATTTGGACATTACAACACCAACTAGGGCTTGAGTTAACATCCCAAGTCATCATGAAGGTGAGAGGTTTTGATCATGAGGAGGATAGAGGTCAACTGACAATGGTGTTACTCACAAGAGAGGGATTCTTCCTCATCCTTCTTTGTAACTGTCACAACTAGGTTCACAAAGGGGATGAGTGTGTTTAGTTCCAATTTCTAGTAGTCTTTATTCATGGTTATAAATTATGCTTACATTGAATTATCTTAGAATTGTTTAACTTCAAAATTTTAAAGCCAATTACTTGAAAATTTTAACCACTTTCTCTTTATCTACTGAACTAAATTATAAAAGTACTAAGAATCTAGATTAATAATGTGATTTGACCACACTAATATTCTCATTTAATGTTTGGAAGTAAATGTCTAATAATACAATTAATGTCTTATATTTATTTTAAGGCCATTAGTATGAAAATCAAGAGTATTCCATGAATGTGAGATTGAATCAAGACGCCCAATAACTAATGATTCAACATGCAGTAGTTGATACCAAAATGATTCATGAAGCCAAATTGAGGGACTAATCTTGTAAATATTTCTCAAGTGAGGAGAATGAACATAAGAAACTAAAAGGGGGCTAATTTGTATTAAGCAACATGATAATTTATCAAAATTATCATAAATGATTTGGAAGGAAGTACTTGATTGTACTTGAACTCAACTTATGACTTACAGCTCAAAATAGACATAGTACCTAAAATTTAGTATGTTACGACACTCCACCCCTTAAAGAGGGATTTGTCCTTAAAATTGTCATATACATGGTCAATTCAGGTACTACTCTCCATCTTTTAAAAAGGATTCAAGTAGAAATATAAATAGGAACGCCAACTACAATGTAGTATTCTTCACTTTTATTAATCATCACCTTACACCAAAGTCAAGTCTATTTAGGTTTAGGTATCTATCCATGTGACCTCCCTCTAGGTTTTTTCTAATACCTTCTTAATTGTGACTTATCACAAGAAATCATCAATGAAATTCTATAAAATCATTTTTCTTAATACATCTAGTATTACAAAGAAAATAATTTCTCAATGGCAAAAAAATTCAATTCAAAACAAAAAAATAGCCAAAAGCAATACAAGAACTAAGTTACAACCACCTCTTACCAACCTTCACCATACTACGTGACCCAATTGTGAAATTAAGAGTTCCCTAGAACCTAAAAGGTCATTGTAGTATCCTCGCTTATGGTTATGGGATAAGGATATTGTTATCTACTAAAGGGGAATTCACAAATTCAATCTTAGACAACCCAACCAACTTTTCACCTTACAAACTACTCAATTACTAAGTTATTCAACAATTGTAATCTATTTCATTCTCTACCTACTGATTTGGGTTGGTTGTAACTATTCACCTAAGTTCCAAGTGTACTAACTATTTAATACTAACTTCCATGAGACTTTCATGAGTGTTGACTATTTATAGCTCCAATACCATGTTGTAAAGACATGATCATTATTATTAAACTTTCACAAAATTGTATTAGAATATATAAACAAATATTGTGTACATACATGTTTTGCAATCAAAGTTCACAGAAGTTCTATATCATGACTTGTATTTAAAATGTACATAGTCATATATACTCTTCAATAGAGTACATCTCATGCATGTATCTTCTAGGTCTTGTTTGTATAACCTTTCCATGAATTCCTAGAGGTAATAAAACAACACATGGACCCCAGTGAAGGGGAAATGGGTCATAGGAGCTGGTTAATAAAACCACACATGGACCCCATTGAAGGGGAAATGGGTCATAGGAGCTGGTTAATAAAACCACACATGGACCCTAGTGAAGGGGAAATGGGTCATAGGAGCTGGTACTAAATCTATATCATTGAGCTATTTAAATAAATATGAACAAGAGGAGATTCATAGTATTAAAAATAGGTAATGACTATTTGGTGGACTAAGGTCAATGAATTAATGATTTCAAGGATGCAAAAGATAGAATTCACAAAATTTCAAGATACCAAAATTTTCAATATGGTTCACAAAGCAAGATGTACGTAAAGGTACTAACAATTTCAAGTCTCAAATATTCAACATTTGAGGATTTATCCATTAGAACATGAAATCTAGTCTTTTGTCTTTGCCAGGGATAGATTCCTAGTTTTCTCTTCTCAATGAGAGAATGACACTTTTTCATGTGGGGTAACCAGTATTATGGGACCACTAATTGTCCATTATTCATTATGCAAGGTTGGGGGATATGCCTCACCAAAACTAGTGAGCCAAAACTCTTATCCAATGTTCAAATTTGTGACGATGTCAAAATCAACAATTATGTCAACTATTCAACAATGTTCAACATTCAATTTAGTTGTGGTGACCTTCAAGATGAGAGAAAAGGCAAATAAACAAGTTTGAACTCATCATTCGTCAAAATGAAATTCAAGAGCGATATAATAACACAATAGTTGAAATAGAGAAATAGTACCTCAATACTTCAAGTTTTCATAAGACATAATTCGAGTTTCTCCAGGAATTGATGTAGAGAGAGCTACATAATAGAATTTTTTTGTTTGATTGGCATGGAATCAATTCTATTCAATTTTACTTATTTAGGATTAGATTTTTCCATTTAGGTTACTATTCCATATTTCTCCAACTAACATCATTTCTAGATGTCCAACTAGGTTATTTATAATTGATGTTACATACTTAATTGGTACATCATATTTTCTCTACATTATATCCTAAATGTTATTTTCTGTTGTGTATAATATGATTACATCTAGTCATTAGACTCAAAGATGTTCATTTGGTAATATACCCTTACTACAACTACCTGGGGTTTAAATCATATATAGTTCAATCCATACTGGTTATGCAATCTTACTTAGGTCTCAATTATAAACACAATGAATATAAGAATGGAACATATATTTCATTTCCAAGTATAAGGTTACCTATAATTGAATAGGTTTCTCTTTTATATTTTCTCACTTAACTTTCATTTTCATGAGGATAGGTTGGTTTAGATCAAAATAATTTTTAAATATATATCTTCTCTTCAATTATAATGTCTATATACTTCTAGGGTTTTAATATGTAACAAGAATATTATTAGTATTAATATACTATCACACATATATATATACCCACAATATTTATATATTGAAATATTATGGAGTTGGTCGACCCAACATCCAATCTACCTTATCCAAAAACACAGATTATTAACCAACCTATCTATTATATAACAATATTAGTAATAGGTAGTTATATATATACATGTGCACGCCCCCCCCCCCACACACACACACATATATATATATACACACACACATATATATATACACACACACACTTTCTGTTCTATAGATTTTTGAGAACAACTGTCTTTCTATATCCAAAAAGAGTACATCCCTCTCCTATAAATAGGAGGGGAAACAACACGGAAGCACATAACAACCCTAATGGGCCTATTATACTTAAGTAAAAAGAATTAAAGGGAATAAAACAACTTGAAGATAAATATATATCTCAATACTCCCCTCAATATGGATCATAGATACCAATCATGCCCGACATGCAACATAGCTATGCAACTATGCAACTCTCTTTCCAGAGAAAGGCTTTGTAAAAACATCAGCAGTTTGCTCGTGTGTAGCCAGGGAGGGGGTAGTGATCTTCTTAGTCAACACAACATCATAGAGAAAATGGCAATCCACCTCAATGTTCTTGGTCCTTTCATGAAACACGTGATTAATAGCAATGAAGGTAGTATAACAATTATCAAAGTACATTGGAATAGCATGAGTGATGGGAAATCCAAAGTCTGACAATAGATACGATCCATAATAGCTCACAAGTAGTATGTGCCATTACATGATACTCAACTTATACACTTGATTGGGCAACAACATTTTGTTTTTTTGCTTCTCCAAGTAACCAACTTACCCCCTCCAAAGGTAAAGTAGCCAGAGTTGGATCTCCTATCATATTTACATCCTGCATAATCAGCATCAGAATATCTAGTCACATCTAGATGCCCATTTCTTTTATAAAATCGTCCCTTCTAGGTGCATTCTTCGACTATCTCAAGACTCAACATGCAACGTCCCAGTGATATTTCCTACGACAATCCATGAATTAGTTGCGAACACCAACAAAAAAGCATATATCTTGCCTTGTAATAATAAGATATAAAAGTTTGTCAACCAAGCATTTATAACCAAATTTACCATCTAAGGGTTGAGTAGATTCTGCTCATAGATCATGGTCTTAATCCATAGGAGATATTATAGGCCTACAACCAAGCATCTCGGTTTCACTAAGTAAGTCTAGAGTATACTTTCTCTATGATAATTATACTCCATCATGGTAGTGTTCTACCTCCATGCCAAGAAAATACCTTAGATGCCCAAGGTCTTTGGAAACAAAATGTTTCATAAGATATTTCTATGTATAAGAAATTCTAGCAACATAGCTACCATACATGATAATGTCATCCACATAAACAATATGAACAATAATACCAGAAGTAGTGTTTTTAATAAACACAGAGTGGTCACGTTGGGGTCGTATCAAGCCAAATTTGGGCAATACACGGGATAAGATGTCAAACCAAGCTCAGGGACTTTGTTTGAGGTTATAAATGGCTTTCTTTAGACGGCATACTTTTCCAATGTGCTCCCCCTTAGCAGCATAACCTAGAGATTGTGACATATAGACAGTCTCCTGCAAATCACCATATTAAAAGGCGTTCTCAACATCTAGTTAATGTAAGTGCCAACCTTTATTAACAACAACAAAAATCAAAATGGGGAAAGAATTAAGATGAGCAACTGGGAAAAAGTTTCAAAGTAATTAATCCCAGCTTCTTATGTACATCCCTTAGCAAAAATTCTAGCCTTTAGGCAGTCAACTATCCCATCAAGCATATATTTCATAGTAAAAACCCATATGTAGCCAACGAGTTTACTACTTGTAGGGAGATCAACAAGATCCCATGTCCCAGGAGAGTGAAGTGCGTCCATATCCTCATACATGGATTATTTCCATCCAGAATGTAGTAGTGCATCTTGAACATTTTTAGGAATACAAATTGTAGACAAAGCAACAGTAAATTGAGCCATGGAAGCATCTAAATGATTTGTGGACACATGTTGAGAAATTCAATATCTAGCACCAGTCCATCACCCTTTTTGTAGTGCAACAGGCATGTCAGAAACAAAAGTTGTAATAGAGTCAGTAACATTACCATTTTCTTAAGGTGGGTCATCAGTCTTAGAAGATGTCAAAGTAGGGGAAACTTTAGGTAAAGTTTCACACATAGTAGGTTCATGAATGGGCATAGTTGAAAGTGGCACATGGTTACTCACTTCAGAAAAGAAATATGTATCATAAAAAAGTGACATCCATAGTGAGATACAAATGACGTGCAATGGGATCAAAACATTTATACCCTTTTTGTGTATGAGTGTAACCAAGAAAACAACAGTGAAAAGCACGAGGTGATATTTTATCATTCCCAGGTTGGTGATTATGAACAAAACATAAGCATCCAACAACTTTTGGTGGTACATAAAATATAGGTTCATGGGGATAAAGAAGATAATAAGGAATCTTATTTTGAAGCACATAAGAAGGCATCTGGTTGATGAGATAATTAGCTAAGAGAATTGCATTAGCCCAAAAAAATTTAGGTACTTTCATTTCAATTAGGAGAGTGCGAGCTACATCAAGAATATGCCTATTCTTCCTTTCAGCAACTCCATTTTGTTGTGGACTATAGAGACATGAAGTTTGGTAAATGATTCCTTTGGCAGTACAAATCTATTGAAAACTATGTTGCACATATTTAGAAGCATTATTAGTGCAGAGAAATTTGGGAGTAGTAGAAAATTGAGTTTTTATCTCATTAAGAAAATTTGAGAAAATATCTCAAACTTCATAACAATCTTTTAACAAGTAGATATAAGTATCACGAGACCAGTCGTCAATAAAGAAAACAAAATATCGTACATCAATACAGTTAGCAGTACGACATGGTCCCCAAACATCAGAATGAACTAAGTAAAACAAACTTGGATTCCTATTGTTATGACGATGAGGAAACACTATTAAATAATGTTTTTCAAGTTGAAAAAATTGGAATGAAAAGTTCTTCGTAGACAAAGTTGGAAATCAAGATTTCAATTTGGAAATAAAAGGGTGACCGAGTCACAAGTGCCATTCATGAAAAGAGCTAGACTAGGCCACAAGAGCACTAGTAGTCATGTTCGACAAGGTCTGCAAGTAATACATACCATTTCCACCTTCATATCCCCCATCAATCATCTTCATTGTCGTGAGATATTGCATAGAGACAGTGTAAGAAAAGAAGGTTACACTACAGTTTAAAGTTTTGGTAATTTTACTGATAGACATCAAGTTTAACAGAAATTTAGGCACACATAAGATAGATTTAAGGAGGTGGTTGTTTAAATCCCCTTTCCCAAGAATTAGAGAGGCGATCCCATATGCTAGATGAATAGGAGGATGGCAAGTAAATTTCTTTGGATAAGTAAACAAATTCTTATTAACAATCATATGAACTGTAGCATCCAAGTCAATAAACCAATCATCTTTTGTTGAAGAGGAATAAGCTTGAAGACATGAAGGATCACCTAAGTGTTGGGCAATGTTTGCTTGAGAAGTAATAGTTGCAGTAGAAACGACCTTGATCAATTTATCAAGGTCAAAAGAACTTAGTGTCACTGTCTAAGGATTAGTAACACATAGAACATAGGTAGAATCTCCATCAGCATCAGAAGTTGACACTTTATTTGCCCATTCTAATTTCCCATGTTTTTTTTCCAGCATTTGTTTCAATATGATTTGTGCACTTGTAGAAATTATAATATCTAGATTAGGATGAAGAAGAACATGATCCTCAGCCACAATTGTTGAGCCATGTCTAGGATTGCCGCATATGGCAACAATAAGGGATGTAGGCTCCTCGGTAGTAGGAGTAGAAGATATAGAGTGAGACTATAAGACCCATGACTTGTGTTTTGGTCTAACCCTATTTGTTTGGTTTGATTTAGTTCTTAGAACCTTTCTTGAGTCCTTTGATATGGGTTTAAAGCTTGAGGAAAGCTTAAGTTTCCAGTTTGATCATGTTTGGATGATGTTTGTGCTTTATATGCTTGTTTTGGCTCAAATTGCAATATACCCAATTGAGAGGTCTATCTTGAAATTTGCCACACCTACAGTGTACGTTCCTATCCTTGGCTTCATGATAGAGAATTTGATTCTTAGGGGCGCCTTGGTTGAGCCTTGGATGAGTGGTGACATCACTAGAGGTGATTAGGGTTTCTAGGGTTTGCTTGGTGTTGACCCTATGAGCTTGGTTGAAGTGTAGTGACCCTTGCATCGACCTTGATGGGTGTTTAAAAAAAATATAGGGGGTGAATAGGGTTTTATAATTATTTTAATAATAATTCAACTCAAACAACCACAATTGAGATAAGGAGAAAGAGGCACGGTGTTTGGAGTGGTTCCACCCTTAGCAAAAACTAAGGGAGTCAGTCCACTACCCAATTGTTTCCAATTGGGATTTTGAAAGTATTTAAATTTTATTACCTCACAAGGATGTTACATAAAATTACAAATACTTTCACCACCCTTTGGACAGCCTTCACCTAGAAGTAGTCCCACCAACCTTGAAGCAGCCATCCTTGAAGTAACTTCAAGCTCCCCCTTGAAGTAGCCTTCCTCTTGAAGTAGCTTCCCGTTGAGACAACCTTCTTGAAGTAGTCCAAAGTCCTCCTTCTCCACCGAGAAGATCAAACCCTCTCCAATCTGCAACCTCCAACCCTAGGAGTAGCAAGGAGAGTACAAGCAATAAGAAAGAACAAGAAGGAAAATGGAAATTGCAACTACCGTAGTAGCACAAGGCTTGATTTCCTATATAAAGCGTTTTGATCTCCTAACCAATGTGTATGGAAGTGGAATTGCAGTGGGTAGGAGATGCTAGCCTATAGGACACGAATTTGTAGCAATGGAAAGGATTAGTAAATGCTAGAGTTGCTCAATTGCTCACAAGAAAGATTGTCAATTGCAAGTATATATGCTCAAGTGTTGCACAAGTGTGTATTGGGTGTCCAAAGGCATGTCCTATTTATAGGAATGGCCTATGAGTGCTTAAGGACGTTCTAGACACTTTCTAGGGGGTTCTTAGTGCTTAACTAGCCATTAGTTGTCCACTAATTTCTTTATCAACGGCTAGTTAATTAATTCTGAAAAGTGTAGACAGAGACAATCTCAGTCTAGAAATTGTCGACCGAGAGTCCTGTCGGTCGAAGTCTTTGTCGGCCGAGAGACAATCTGGAGCAAGTGTATATAATGTTTGATTCCAACTCCCAACTACCTTGTTTTCTGTGTTCTAATGGCTATTTGGTTCAATTCTCAGTTGAGGAGTTTGTCGACCAAGAGTGTCTCGGTCGAGAAGTTTGTCGACTGAGAATGACTTTGTTTCAATGTTTTGAACTATGTACTAAGTGTGTGTATCAGTGTGTAGTTGTGATACTATTGTAGGGGATGACCTATCTAAGTGTTGTGTGTGTCTAGGGAAGATCTAAACGCTTGATTTACATGATATCTAAGTACTTGTACATTATATACTTGTACAAGTTTTTACATTTGATTACAATCATGAAATTAAAGCATTTTGAGCATATAGATCTTCCAAAGGTTTGTCATCCAGCTTGTTCATGCAACACTCAAGTATCATGTTAGATACACAAGAATGAAATGTTTTTCATCATCAAAACAAAGGGATTATAATAATGTCCAATTTAGCCAACATGTTTTGGGTGTGTCTCGGCTGAGACACCTACCTTAGCTTGTTTTTGTCTCGACTGTGTTGGTTTTGGAGTGGTTAGGTCGAGACAGCTTGACCTTTTTTAGTGTGTATCAACCTTGGTTTTTTGGTGATCCTTAATCTTGACCAAGACATGTTCTTGATGTTGTTTCAACCCCTTTTTGAGTGTCATGACCAAAACCAATGGGTTGGGGGACCTAAGTGGTCGAGACCCAACATTGGTTGTATCACCATAGGTTCCATGCATGCATATAGTTGTTGCATGTTGGTTTCTTTTGTGGACACATGTCCCTTTGGTGCCTTTAGGTGTTGACACCTCATCTTCACCTTATTTCCCTCCTCCTTCATGTATATAGACCCTCTCCTCTTCAACTAAGCATTCCTTTAGGCCCTCCTTCTCCTCCCTCTTACTTGTGGCTGACCTTGGAGCTAAGGAGTGATGATCTAGTTGCTTTGGTGGCTGATCAACCTTCCCTTGGTGCCTGTGGTGACTTTTGGATCATCTTCAACCTAGGTGATCTTGTAACCGAGAGTGGAGCTTTTGGTGGAGCTTCATCACCCTTGGTGATCGTGTGATTGGAGCTAGTGATCCTTGGAGTTGATCTATCTTAAGGGGGGATATATCACACTCTAGACTCTCTATTATTACACTTTTGATTACACACATGTTGTTGTTTCTCTCTCTAAAATGTGTTCTTAACATGCTAGTAGATAATACCATGCTCTAGAACTTGAATGATGGTGGTTAGCATGCTTGGTTTTCTTAAAATGTAATATCTTAATGTAAGGAACGCAATTTTAGAGATGGATGTGAAATGGTGGTTTTCTTCCTATCTTTTGATCTTGGTTTTTATCACACGCATGAGGTTCATGTACCTTGATGTATCATGGAGTCTAGGTTCTATTTTGGAGGTGTTGAGCGTGAGTTTATCTCTCTCTCTCGTATGAGTTTTTCCTTACTACACATTTTAAGGTTTTTGGTGACTGATTTTATGAGAAGTTTTCCTCCTTGATGATGGTGGTTTCCTTGAAGATTATCTACTATATTGGTCATGATTATCTGCTATTTTAATTGTGGTTATCTCTATTTTGATTATGGTTAAGTGTTTCTTAGATGGTTACACCTTGGTGGTTGTAACACCTTGTTCATTTTTTATCATTACCCTTAATTTTGTGCTTGGGTCAAGACACATGATGTTGTTTTGGTCGAAACACTAGTTCCTTATGTATTGTTGGTTTGAGGTCTGTTTTGACGTGTGGTCATGACCATGTGGTTGTGTTTCAGTCGACACCCTTTGTTTGGGTTTGGTGGTCGAGACACCATGTCTTGTCATGGTCGAGATACCACGTTGGATGGTGGTTGAGACATGTTTGTGTTTGGGTCGTGACCATGGTGTGTCTCGGTTGAGACTATGTGGAAGTGTCTCAGTCGTAACACTTGCTTTGTGGGAGGTTGAGACACATATGTGTGAATGGTTGAAACCTCGATTTGATGGTATGAGTCAATACACATACATGAGTATATGGTTAATACATGTGCGTGAGTAAGCAAGTAATGGTTCACGCATAGTGATGATTGAATAATTGTTTAATTAATTCTAAACATGTTTCATAACCCTAATACACTCCAACTATGTGGGAGGTGAGGAATTTAAGGTTTGGTGGTGGTATGATGCAATGGAACCCTAATCGTTTATAGGTGTGAAACCATAACCCTAGTTTTGGGTCATGTGATGTGTTGCTCATCATACTTGGAGTGATTATCATATTATAATAATTTATCTCTCTTGTTTATGAACCCCCAACCTTGCAGGTGAAATGAATGGCATAGCTTGTGTATGTTGTGGTGATAATAATGTGATACAGGGTGATTGTTATAAGCCTTGATGAGATATGATGATATCACATTGATGTGATGGGTCCTATGACCTGGCAGAGGCTATATGCCTAGTGTGAGGTGATATTGTCCAGTGATGTGATTGAGGGATTGATATCTCAAAGCAATGTGATTTTGGTGTTGGCCTTGTGAATGGCAGTGCTACAAGTATAATGTAGTGATGATGTGACTAGTTCACACCTTATGTGTTTTATATCTTCTAGAGTTTCACCATTCCCTTATCTTTGTAGAGTTTGTTTTGTGATTTTTACGTTGTAACTTAATTGATGTAAAAGATACCCAATTGGTTTAATTAATCAAGTGAAACTCTGATCATGTAGGTGCCATGTGCCATAGATCCATTCCAGTGTCAGTCTTAGTGTTGTATGGTGAAATGAGTTATTCTTATGGAAAACTCGGACCACATATTTTTTAATATGTGGGGGGTGCAAGTCGAGTATCTCCTTGTGTCCATAATTATCGGTTGTGTGAGATGGCCATGCATGAGATGCTTTCCTAGTGATATAGATGGCCATGCGTGAGTCAATCCTTATTTTTAGAATGATCCTACATGAGCCTATTCTTCTAGCGGTGTACGTGTGCCAAGGTGGGCTAGGTGTTATTATATACGGATGGCCATGCGTCAGCCAATCCTTCAGCTTGACTATATGTCATTGTTGCAGTTTACTGATATGTCCCTGTGGTATTTTCTCTTATGATGACCAAGAGGTGTTGGGGAGATTGTGGATTCTGACTCTTCCATTGACCTTATATGGCACCGATTTTGACTTAGTAGTGGTCGGTTGGATTTGAGGGGTATGACTCAAATCCTTAGGGCAATAATAATAAAAGACGTAGCATAGTCATGCAATGTACTTGCCTAGGGTCAAATGTGAATAACATTGGTTGAGCCCTTTGCCTTATCTTCGTACTGATTTCTTGTATTATAATGTTGTAAGAGAAGACAAATGTTGTTCTTCATATTCCTTCTTAAATATTAGTTGATATACTTCTCAGTGGTAACTGCTTAGTTTTTTAATATGTTTTATCTGTTAGATACATATCATTTAGTTGAATCTGCTCAACCTGCTAAGTACCTTGTCTACATGTTTAGTTATCTATGCTTTAATAGATGTTGGTGGAGAGTTATATCTCTTGCTGGGATGTTTGGTCTTACCCTGTGGGTTTCAAACATCTTTTTGGTGGATGTGAACATTGAGACAGAGATTGTGTTGTTGAAGTTGTCTATAAGAGGGGCCATATTTGTGGATCATGGACATGCATTTAGTGTCTAGTAATAGAGACTTATGTGTCGTCCTTGTAATCATAGGTCCTTGGGGGTGTTTTATAGACATTGTACATCAGTTTGAGTTTTTGAGTTTATACGATGGTGGACAGACATGATTTGTATACATGAATAGGTCATCATATGTAACAGGCAGTGGCTAGTTGACCAGTAAACTATGATGTGTAACATCTTTTGGCATGAATGAAATATAAGTGACACAAGTTCTATGGCTTTAAATATGATGCTTTCATCTTGAGATGCCTCTATGTGATCGATATTAATTTACCCTATTTTGTGGTAATTTGGTTATTAGTGATAATTCCACATTTGTTTCGAGTAATCTCGCTTTTCATGGAAATGGGTGTCACATTTGGTGGTATCAGAGATCTAGGTCTGTTGAGTCTATAGGGACACTAGGACTTAGGATTAGGATGATGTCTAAGTTGAGAACTTGACCTAAAACATGGTGCATACTACCTAATCTTAGTACTTGAGTGCTCTGGACAGGTATTCAACTATTGAAGAGAAGGTAAGTATGGAACTCGTAGATTGTTACCTTTCCAATTACTCTGATCAAGTAGTCATTTTGAAACAATCTAGAGAGTCTAACAAATTGAGAATCATGGTAATAATACCTTCACCTTTCCCTAAATAAGAAGAGAACTACATCACAACTTAGCAGAATTTGAATGTGTGATAACTTTAATAGAAAGATATGACACCATAAAACCTAAACCTAAACACAAATAAGCTATGAGGAATCTTTGAAGCTATACTTTTAAGAAGGTTGTAAAGTAAAAGACAGATAAATCTATGATAATATAGTAAGCCAAGGTGTAAAATCCACATAATACGATGATAATTTCTGAGATAAGTACAACAAGAGGAGGCAAATGAGAACAATGATAAATGAATAAAGTGGAATCTAAGTTAACCTCAGACCAACCTATGCAAGTAAGGCAGTTCTAAATTAAAAACCTTCATTACACACGAAAGAGTTAAAGAGAAGTGACCCCTGTCTAATGAAGGAAAGATGTAGTATGATGGTCTACCTCTTGATGAGGGGTTGGGAAATATGATAAAATAAGAAAACATACATGAGAATGAAGAATTATAACCAAAAAAGAAGTAATGAAATGCTTTAATATTGATAATTCCTATATCGATGGCAAGGAAACCAAGGTGAAAAAGGTAAAATGACACATAAGAAGTGGTAAATTTGTATAATTAAAGAGAGTTGGATACCCCTTTAGTTAAGGTTATGTGACACCATCATGGTATACAGGAAGCCACATGGGAGTTTGAGGAAAGAGATGCATAGGGAATACTCGTCTCCTTTTGTGTGGAATTTTGGGGGCAAAATCCTTATTAGGGGTTTATGGCTTGTAAGACCCCTGACCTGTGTTTTGGGCTAACCCTATTTTTTTGGTTTGATTTAGTGCTTAGATCCTTTATCTAATGCTTTGAGATGCTTTTAAAGCTTGAGTAAAGCTTAAGTTTCCAGTTTGATCTTGTATGGATGATGTTTGTGCTTTATATGCTTGTTTTGGGTCAGATTGCAATTTACCCCAGTTGAGAGGACTATCTTGCAACTTGCCACACCTAGAGTGTACCTTACCTTCCTTGGCCTCATGAGAGAGAATTTGGTGCTTTGGGGCACCTTGGTTGAGCCTTGGATGAGTGGTGACATCACTAGAGGTAATTAAAGTTTCTAGGGTTTGCTTGGTGTCGACCCTATGAGCTTGGTTGAAGTGTAGCGACCCTTGTCTCGACCTTGATGGGTTTTTTGGGTGTGTCTCGACTGAGACACCTACCTTATCTTGGTTTTGTCTCGACCATGTTGGTCTTGGAGTGGTTGGGTCGAGATAGCTTGTCCTTTTGTGATGTGTATCGACCTTGGTGTTTTAGTGATCCTTTATCTCGACCAAGACATGTGCTTTGGTGTTGTTTTGACCCCTTTTTGAGTGTCTTGACCTAAACCAATGGGTTGGGGGACCTAAGTGGTCGATACCTGATAAATGTATATTTATCCTTTTTATTTACATCTTTTAGATGTCTTTTAATGATTGTTTTGTTATTTATCTTCACAGTTTTGTAATTAATTGTATTATTTTAGATTTTCTCTTCATTTGAAGTTTCAACTATATTTGATTGGTTTTTTGTAGAAGATGGTTCAATGACTAATTTCTCTTGGAAGATATATTGCACAAATTCCCACAATACTTGATTTAAATATATACCTCACACCAAAATTATCATAACTCTCACATCCTAAGGCGGAATTTAATGGGGAAGTATGCATTGAAAAGGAAATTGAATTATCTATAGGAAAAATATGACTGGCTCAGAAATATGCTCAAAATCATTGTTGCGAGAATCTGCAGCAAAAAGAATGTGAACGATCAACATAATTAAATTCAATCAATTGTTTATTCTATTCACCAGATCCAAAAAGTTTTCAGCTGTCGACCATGAGTTTTCTAGAGTCTTGTATCTAGGGTTTCCACCCCTCCTTCCCCTATAAAAGAAGGGGAGACTCCATAAGAAAAGACACCCAATTTTAGTTGTAGACCACATCTTGTATAATGTTGGATCTCATTTTAGTTTTCATTTCTTCTAGTCTTGTTATGTCTGAGTAGATTCTTCTGGGGATGGGGAGTAGCCCCTTATCCCGGTTATATTCAATATAATCATTTCTATTGCTCCATTGAAAAAATGTCTTCTGTCTGTTTATGCATGGTTATTTGGATGATATGATATATTCTTATAGAGTGATATGATCGTGGATCTCTATAAGAATGAAACAATAGTCCCTTAATTGTGATTATCATCTTTTCATCTTTTTAATCTTGTTCCCATTATAATTCTTTGTGACGCGACCACCTGAGACTTGGGTTTGAACGCCAATTTGAATTCACATGCTTCTTGATATCACCATGGATAGTGACATGTTGGACGATTGGGGCAATGATCCATGAACATTGGGACCAATAGGTTCATGGGAAGTCTGATCCTTGTGAGTTTGTCTGTAAGGACATGGAACCACATGGTCCTGATTTGACCCTTGGAGTTTAGAATTTGATTAGTTGAATAGGAATGTGGTTTTGGTGGTGATCCTCCAGACCCCAGATCTTTATTTCTTGATTAGTTAAACTTTATTTCAGCACTTTTATTTTTGTTCTTAGTTTTAACAACCCTCTCAAATCAAAATTTAATTCTTGTTCTTACGATCGGATTTGGATCTCGACCTTTCTTTTCTGCCGTCCCTTGGATCGATACCAATCTATACTAAGTTGACTTGTTGTTCACAACAAGTTGACAACTGGGTTAGAAGGTTAAACTCTAGGACTTTTCCTAGTGATTTTTGCGTGTACAACGACCTGCATCAATTTAACACTATTGTCGGGGATGGCACGATTGTTTTTCAGATATGTTTGCTCGTATATATTGTATAATATTGTTTCATATTCTCTAACTTGTATAACTTTAGTCTTTTTCATAATTTGTTTCAAACTTTTTGTAATTTCTTTTGGCCTTCCGAGCATAATTCTGGAAGTGTATCTCCTCTTTCTGTTGAGTTTCCATTCCAACAGTACTTCTTTCTAGTTATTTTTTATCATTTTAGTTTATTCCTTAATTTCTTAACTTTAGAATTTTTATTTCTCTTTCTAATATTGACTAACCCTTTATCTTGTTATCTCTGTACTCGTGTGTGTTAATTGACATATATTTTAGGAACTCTTTTTCAAATAGAGTGGGCATTCCAATATCCCCCACAATGTTATTATTGTGGCTATTATCACCACACATCTCTTGACTGCCCGACCCTACCCCATACTTATGGTAGCGCCCATTTTAATTACGAGCCCTTTCATCCTAATGGGTATGATGTGAATCCACATTTTTTGAGAACCATTATGGAGAACCTTATGATCCATATTCAGAGTGGAGTATGATCAAATTTTTTTTGGAGGGTATGGCCAACAGAATTTTGGGGGAAATGGACCTATTTATGATACCCATTATAATCCTTAGTAAGAAGAGAAACTTAGGGCCCTAGAGAAGATGAAAACAAAACTGGTAAGCAGCCAAGCCATGTTAGCCACTCTACTAGAAGCCCAATCCCAAAACATAGATGTTCCAAATATATTTCCTCATAATTCGGTGACACCTTGTAATACTGAATCTTCCCACCAATATGGATGCAATGGAAATTACAATCCACCATCTTCTGAAGATTGTTATGAGGAGCAATGCTACAATCAATATGAGGAGCACAAGACCCAAGAATACCATGAGGGGTATGGTGAGGATGGCCAAAATTTTGGAGTGTATAAAATATATGGTGAAACTCAATTTAATCCTGAACTAGATGAGAGACTTAAGGCCCTAGAGAAGATGGAAGCAGAAGGACAAGCTTAACTTGAATACAGTCAAGCCATGTTAGCTACCTTACTAGAGGCTCAATCACAAACTCCCCCTATAGATCTTGAGCAACCCAAGATGGTTCTTCCCGATGATGACAACAATGATCCCATTTTTGTGTCATATATGTCTGATCTTGAAGAAATAACACAAACCACAGAGCCATATTTTGCATGCGATGAGGATGTTGGTATGAAAAGTCAAAGAATGAGACTTTATTACTTGGATATGAAAAGTCGAATAAAGAGAGTCATTCTGAAGAACCAAAAAGCCCTCCCATCCTTAACATAAATCCAAATTATACCATAGACCAATACCCTTTTTTGATCTATTTTGGATAATGAGAATCTAACCCCCCCCTTTGATGTAGCCAATTATATTCCACATAAGACTAATGTAGAAGGAGAGAGACAACCTTCGAAGAAGCCCATATCCTCCCTTCTGTTGTTTGCAAGGAAGACATCCTCATCCCTCCTAAATCCTTGGGCGACCCCTTGTACAAAAGAATTAGAGACATATGTTATATCAACAATGATACTTACCAAACCCAATGTTGATGGAATTCTTTTTAAGGAGAAACAAAACACTTTTGTAAATGATTTGAAATCTTTTGTATCAGAATCAATTCTCCCATACATAGGTCATTTTGATGGTGCAAAACTTGAGCCAGATCCTCCACTCGACTTTGTTCATCCTGCTCTGCCGGCATTACTTGTTGAGTACATGCCAACCACCCCCAATCCACATCCATCTTCAACACTTCCCTTGCTATCAAAGGAAGATCTATGGATCTTATTGGAGAGAATGCGAGGTGAAAGAAAATATGGACACCCCACTGAGATTCCATGATTATCCTATTATAGGGTACACTATGAAGCTCCTCTGATAAAGGTCCCAGCCCTCATACACATCCACTTTAGCTGGATGTTTTTGAGCTACCAGAGCCACCTAGACGTCCTCTTCTTCCCTCCATCTTGGATTTAAGTTTTTCTCAGGACGAGCAAAATTTTAAGTCTGTGGTGGAGGTGGGTGGTACGTACTCTTTCCACCCACTCTATCTTAATTTTATACATATTTTTATTATGTTATATAGTTTAGTTTTAATTTTTCAAAAATTTCAAAAAAAAAATCATTTTTTTAGTTTGACCCTTATCTAGTCGGTCAAGTTGAATAGGAGTTATCATTGTACCCCTTTAGATTTAGTAAATCTTTTGCAATTTTTTTTTATAAATTACCATGTCTGAAACCACCATGTCACCTAAGACCCCTAATATCCTTCGAATAGTTGGCAAGTCATAAGGAATCAATCAGAACCAAGCATAATTTTCCCTATATTTAAACATATGGATTATCTTGTTATAAAACTTGTATGATGTGAATTATAGGAATGTTCTAACTAGAGTAATGAGACTCTCTGGAAAAGAGAAAGAAAAAAATAATGTTGAAAGTTATAAGCACAAGAACATCTCTTCCTTCCCTCTATTTTTCTTCTAAGAAAGAGAAGCAAAGAATCACCACTAGACAAAAATCAAGTCTGGGGTGACATGTTTCCCAAAATAAAAATTCCATACCCCAGAAAGGGGCGTACCATCAAAAGATGCCAAAAGTGCACATGAAAAAATTGTGACCGTTGTAGCCACAACTCCACAAATTCAAATCTTAAGTCGAATAGAGGAGGGATAAAAAAAATTCATCACTTCCTTCTTTGTTGTCACACTCCCCCTTCATCCTGATCTTGTGCAACAACTTACAAAAAAAAATTGACAGTGTCAAAGTGAAAGTAAGATGAAGCCTATTCTTCTACAAAATCTTGATTTAGAAGCAAGATATGATAATTGTTTTGATAGAGATTATAGAACTTTGTGCTTTGTGGTTTTAAGAGATTGGGTCACTTGACCAAAATTTGGAGGTAAGGGTTATAGTGATGTTACAACGGTGAGGAATGACATGTTGCAAGTATAAATTGGACTTTGTTTGTGATTTTATTTGCTTGAGGACAAGCAAAGATTCAAGTCTGGGATATTTTGATAAATGTATATTTATCCTTTTTGTTTACATATTTTAGATATTTTTTAGGATTGTTTTGTTATTATCTTCATAGTTTTGTAATTAATTGTAATAGTTTAGATTTTTCTCTTTATTTGGAGTTTTAATTATATTTAGTTGTTGTTTTTTGTAGAAAATGGCTCAATGACTAATTTCTCTTGGTAGATATTTTGCACAAATTCCCATTGTGCCTGATTTAAATATATGCCTCACACCAAAATTGTCATAACTCTCATATCCTAAGGAAGAATTTAATAGGAAAGTATGTGTTGGAAAAGGAATGGAATTATATACAGGAAAAACATATTTGTGGACCATTTTCAAACTTAGGACTGACCCAAAAATATGCTCGAAAACGCTGTTGTGGAAATTTGTAGCAAAAAGAATGTAAACGGTTAACATAATTAAAGACAATCAACCGTTTTCTCTATTGACCAGATCCAAAAAAGTTTTCATCCATCGGCCAGGAGTTTTCTAGAGAGTCTTGTATCTAGGGTTTCCACCCCTCCTTCCCCTGCAAAAGGAGGGGGATCTCTATAAGAAAAGACTCCCAATTTTTAGTTGTAGACCACATCTTGTATAATGTTATATCTCATTTTAGTTTAAATTTCTTCTAATCTCGTTACGTCTGAGTAGATTCTTCTAGGGCATGGGGAGTATCCCCTTAGCCCAGTTCTATTCAATATAATTAGTTATATTGATCCATCAAAAAAATGTCTTCTCTTTGTTTATGTGTGGTTATTTGGATGATCTGATATATTCTTATGCAGTGATATGACCGTAGATCTCTGTAAGAATGAAACAATAGTCACTTAATTGCACTTATCATCTTTTCGTCTTTTTAATCTTATTCCTGTTATAATCCTTGGTGATGCTACCACTTGAGCCTTGGGTTTGAATGCCAGTTTGAATTCACATACTTCTTGATATGGTCATGGATAGTGGTATGTTGGACAGTTGGGCAATGATTCATGAACACTGGGAGCAATGGGTTTATGGGAAGTTCGAACCTTATGAGTTTGTCTGTAAGTCATGCAATCACAAAGTCATGATTTGATCCTTGGAGTTTAGCATTTGATTAGTTGAACAGGAACCTATTTTGGTGGTGATCCTCTGGACCCCCAAATCTTTATTTCTTGATTAGTTAAACTTTATTTCAATACTTTTATTTTTGTTCTTAGTTTTAACAACCCTCTCAAATCAGAATTTAATTCTTGTTCTTGCAATCAGATTTGGATCTCAACCTTTCTTTTCCATTGTCCATTGGATCGATACCTATCTATACTAAGTTGACATGTTATTCATAGCAAGTTGACAACTGGGTTAGAAGGTTAAACTCTAGGACTTTTCCTAGTGATTGTTGTGTGTACAGCGACCCGCATCAAGACCCAACATTAGTTGTATAACCATAGATTGCATGCATGCATATAGTGGTTGCATGTTGGTTTCTTTTGTGGACAAGTGTCCCTTTGGTGCCTTTAGGTGTTGATACCTCATCTCCACCTTACTTCCCTCATCCTTCATGTATATAACCCCTCTCCTCTTCCAACTATACATTCCTTTCGACCCTCCTTATAACATCCCTGACCTGGGTTATGTGTTAACCCTAGATGTTTTGCTTAAATAAGACTGATTATATGCTTGCTCTTATCTTTTGAAAAGTAATTAAGGCTCAAGAGGAACTTATATTTCAATTTTAGTCCTTTTTGAATAATGCTGAAATAATGTTTTCTTAGTTTTGGACTAAAGTGCAAATTACCCAAGTTGAGGGGTTAAATTGCAAATTGTACATGATAAATGTTCCTCAGATGTTGAAGCATCATAGGAATGAGTATGATGTAATGTTATGGCTTCCACAAGCTTGAGCACCAAGATAGAGCTTGCTTAACAATCTTTGTGCATTAAAACCTAGTTTTGGTGTAATGTGCAATTTGCCCAAAACCTAGGGTTCAATATGCAAAATACCACTTCAAGAGGTTCCCTCATGATTCTTGGAATCATGTAGAGAAAATAATTTGAGAGGGTGCCTCATTTGAATCGTTTTGGAAGAGAGAGAATCTTGATATTAAAATAATCAAGATTTAAGCATAAATGGAACTTTACTTCAAATTAATGCAAAAATAAATATGTTAATTGAAGTGCCCTTCAACCAAAAATGAGATGGTTGAAATTATATAAGTGTGGACGTACTTATTCCTTGCAAAGGCCACGAAAATATCTAAGTGAGTGGAGAGCCCACTCACATTAGTTAATTAAAAGTAATATCCACTAAAAATGGGATATTAGTATTATATGAATTAAGGTGCTTAATTTGTTTTCCTTTAATTCATGGATAATGATGAGGAATTAAAGGCAAAGAAAGGTGCCTTCGTATACAAGGGAGTGAGGGGAGTATGTGGCACATTTTGGGGAGTTGAAGGATTACTTTGCAACTTTCTCTCTCCTTGAAATTCCTTTATAAACACTTCATTTCCCATTCAACCAAAGACTCTTTTTCAAATTTTCTTTCTTCCTTGCCTTGGACGAGCACAAGGGAACTTAGTAGCAGCAAGGTAACGAACTCCAACCTGTATGTAAGCTCCTTGATCATCTTCAACCTCAAATTCATGGTGGAAATCACAAATCAATGCTTGATTTCTTCTTTTCTCCAATCAATCTTCAATCCTAGCCAATCTTTTTCACTCAAAAAGATGAGAACGAGCTTGGGATAGTTGAGAAATCTTCTTCCACCATTAAATATGTGTAGTTGGAGCTTTGAAGCATTCTTTGAAGGCGGGTTATATAACTTGAACCCAATTACATTATTATTCAATTCCAATTTTACAAGTTATGTTGATTTCTCCTTCTTCTTGATTAATTGCTTGTTGTAATGGATGATTCTATGAAATAAGTAGTAATATGAACCTTAGAAATGAAGGTAGATTATGATGAAATCATCTTGGAAACTTTTCTCAAGATTGCAACTCCAATCGGTTTCCAATAAAATTGGTTAATCGGTTTCACCAAACCGTTTGGTAACCAAACAGTTTGCAAACCGTTTGAGGAATTGGGTTCAAAACCGTTTGGGACAGTTGACCATTTGGATTGAGTTGACCGTTTGGGACAGTTGACCATTTGGATTTATTTGACCGTTTGGAGTGAGCTGACCGTTTGGAAAGAAACAGTTTCTAAACTGTTTGATGATTAACGATCTTCAAGATCGTTTGGTGTTTAGGGTTTCCAAAATCGATTGAATGGAAACGGTTTTCAAAACCATTTGAGGTTGAGACCAAGACCGTTTGGAGGTCTAAACGGTCTCAAACCATTTGGACATATTTGATCAAAACCGTTTGGGCATGATTGTTCAAAACCGTTTGGACATGATTGTTCAAAACCGTTTGGGCATGTTTGATCAAAACTGTTTGGAGATCCAACTTAAGCAAAATCATTTGAAAGTTTAATTTGGTCAAAACCCTTTGATGGTTCAATTTGATCAAGCCCAATTAATGGATTAAATGATTTATAATCATTTGAAGGTTCAATTAACTCCAAAACTAATTGAGTACTTATAAAGTACCTCAATGATGATTACAGTGGAAGCATATTTAACGTACTTAGATGATTTATACATCTGTTACCTAGGAAAGTAATAAACTCATTACCCAATGATTACCAAAGGTAAGTACAAAGGCTGAATCCATAATGTACTTAATTGATTGGTAACCTTGGTAGGGTTAACCTTTGATGTTTATGGAAGCAACAACTCAACACACAAAGCTAACCTTAAATGTATGTTTTTGAATACAGGATTAACTCAATCTAATCAAGATTGGAGTAATGAACATCCTAGAGAGGATGAGAGAGAGAAATTCATACATGTAGAATAATCAAGTAGTAATCAAGCCTCAACACTTTCAAAATGAATTAAATATGTAATTAGGGTATGATCCTTGATAAAGAGATCATGAAACCCTAATTGAGGTGATTGATGAACCCAAACCCTAATTTAGGGAAATTCTGAGTAAAACCCTAATTTAGGGGGACAATGTAAACCCTAATTGGGATGATGTAAACCCTAATTATGGGTAATTGAATGTAGACACCCTAATTGAGATGAATAGTAAACCCTAATTATAGGTAATGGAATGTTAAACCCTAATTTTGGTTAAAGCTACATAAAACCCTAATTTGGGGAAATGTGGTGAGAAACCCTAATTCAGGGTAATGATATGTAAATCCCTAATATAGGGTGATGTAATGTGTTTTGAAACCCTAAAATAGGGTAAAGGTATGAGAAACCCTAATTTTTTATTATAATGTACGAAACCCTAATTTTGGGCAATATGATGATAAATCATAACCCTAATGTGGGATAATAGGATGAGTATCTCTGATTGACATGAAATGGAAACCCCAACCCTAAAAAGGGAATAGTGGTATTACTTTGTGTTGCATGGTGTTGATATGTAAGCATTATAACTGTTATCATGAAGTACTAACCATGCAGGTATCATGAGAAGATGAACATAGCCAGGTATGAGCTATGATGTTTCTTTTATTAAAGTTGTTAATGAGCCATAATATGCCTTGTTGCCTACTAAGAGGTAACAAGAGGTGAAATAAGTTTTGTGAGCTATGTAGAATGCTTGTGTAGTAAGAATCATGATTACCTTGGTCAGATGACCTGAAGGTATTAAGTTACTTGATAAGTGGTAACAAGTATTCTATGATGAACTGAGGGTTTGAATACCCATATTCTATAATCATGATGATGAACTTGTTAAGAAATGGAAATGTACCTGATGAGATGAGGGATTAAGATCCCAATACTTTATTAAAGAGTTGAACAATACTTGATGAAAGTATTACCCATTCTTTGTAGCAATTGTCATAATATTTAATGTTTGGAAACTTGTTTGATGCTAAAATAATATGGTAATACACTTAATTAATCAAGTGATATCATATGATGTAGTTTCCCTGACCATAGATCCATCAGCGTCAGAATTTGCTGAATGGTGAAACGAGTTAAACTCGGAACACATATTTTTTAATATGTGGGGGTAAATGGGCAATTATATCCTTATGCCCCATAGGGATGACTATGTGTTATCACCTATGTACAGGATAGGCTGTGTGCCATAACCCTGAAAAGAGTATGGCTACAGGCCATGACTCCAAAAAATAATACCAGGCATTAACTGTGTGATCTAAGCCTGAAGAGAGTATATGTTGCGGCTATAACTCTATAGCAAAGATGCCAATATACCCTGGAAAGCTAATTGCAGTTTGACACATGATGTCTCTTCCGTATAATCTCGTACTGACCGAGAAGGTTGAGGTCTTGGAGTCCGGCTCTTCCATTGAACTTGTGTGGTACCGATGCTTAACGTAATCGTGGTCGGTTGGAGCATGAACGGTATACTTCATCTCTTCAGGGCATTAAGTTTGATTATAAAATATAATCAGCCGTGTAGTGTATTTGCCTAAGGTTAAAATATGAGAATCATTGGTTGATATTATCTTGCTTAGTATAGCGGATAAATGTTATACATGTTCTTCATATTCCTTATTGGATAAGTGACATGCTGCTCTATCAGGTTATAGCTGAAATGCTTTAAATAAGATTAATGTTCTAATCTGTTAGACAATGAATTAATTGTTGTTAAACAATTATGATTCCTCTGTTCAGATTTATCTTATTAAACTTCTATAAGAATGTTTCTGGTGGAGAGTTATATCTCTCGCTGGGGCAATTTCAAATTGTCTCACCCCTGTGGGATCCAATTTTTTAGGTAGACGCAGATGAAGAGGCAGAAATCCTATAATAGGGGAAGATCAGCAGCAGCTGGGATAGTAGTGAATTCTTAGGTGAATACACTGGCTATCATGTCTTGTATATAGAGTCCTATGTGTCGTATCTGTACTCTCAGGTCCTCGGAGTAGTAGTTAGTTTAATAAACCAATCTGAGATTTTGGCTTGATGCCTCAATGTTTTTATGCTTCCATGTACAATTTTAACAGGGCAACTGATGCTTGTAATTCTCAAGAATGAATGGTACAAGAGATGTACTGGTGAACCAAAATGTAATCTAATTACTTTGGTTCTTTTTGAAAGAGTTTTCCAATATATGGATCTCTTTGTAAAAGGTATTAATTTTTAGTGATTTTTGTTAATCCGTTGTGAATGATACGCTTCCGCTTAGTTAATAATGTTTATTCAAACACTTCATCATAGTTTAGTGGTATCAGAGCTCTAGGTTCGCTGAGTCTACAGAGACATAGGAATAAGGTTGTTGAGTCTGTTCTAAGTGTCTTCCAGTTTATTTGATAGTATATTCTGCTCATATAGGAGAAGAAGAACTTGAAGATGTCTGGATCACATGAAGAACATGTTGTTGAGAGCAGCATTGTTGCACCAGGAGGAGGTGCAAGTGATCAAGCTAGGGAGGAGCCAGTACCTTAACATCCCCAGTTTGACCCAGCTATGATAGAGAATCCAGCCTTCCATACCATGTTTGGCCAGTTTATGGCGACCATGACACACATGGTAGACAGAATGCCACCACCTGCACCGAGGGCACCAGCCCACCATGATCGACATGGAGTCGACAAGACTTTTGAGAGACTTCGCCGGGTTGGAGCCATAGATTATGCTGGTACAGCTAATCCAGTAGATGCTGATTTGTGGTTGACGGAGCTGGAGAAGGTTTTTAGAATCCTTGATATTCCTGAAGCTGAGAAGGTAAGACATGTTGTATACCTTCTAAAGGGGAGTGTTGGCCATTGGTGGATGATTGAGGAGGGTAAGAGGCCAGGTGAAGAAGTTGGATAGGAGGTATTCCGATGAGAATTCGTTAGTAGATACTTCCCTAAGATGTATCTAGATGAGAAGATCTCTCAATTTGAGAGGATCAAACAAGGACAGATGAACATTAGCGAGTATGAAGTTAAGTTCATGGAGCTTTTGTGGTTTTATCCGCATATGGTAGCTAATGATGAGGAAAGAATTTGGCATTTTGAGAAGGGGTTGAACGCTGAATTGACCACTCATGTGTCTACTTTAGAGAACATGGAGAGGTTTGCCACTTTTGTGGAGTCGGTAAGGAGGATAGAAAGGTCTATAATTGAGAAATGACAGACCAGTGGGAAGAAGGTGTACACTCAGTTTCAAGGATAAAGATCCGAAAGTTTTAAGAAGCTGAGATTTTCTACACCGGTAGCACCATTAAGATTCAATACCCAGACGCAATGGACATCAAGTAGGGGTAGGGGTCGTAGTTTAGTTTTGAATAGAGCCCCCAGTACAACATCAACATCGGTGATTGGACCTCACATACCTTCTTCTGAGACCAGGGTTTGTTACCTATGCAGACAAACGAGACATCTAGCAAAGGATTGTCTAGTTGGGAACACAATAGTGACTCAACCTCAGAGGCAGAGTCAACAAGGAGGTTCGCAGAGGCGATAGTTTTCTAACAATGCTAGAGGATGTGGACAAGCATCCCAAGTTGGATCATCGACACCCAACAATCGAGCACAGGGTCAACAACAAGAAACTGTGAGGTTCTATGCAATAGTCAACCCTCGGGTTATGACAGGTCAGATGGAATTACTTCATTCTGATATGTCTTCTTTCCACTTCGTATCTATTTTAATTGATCCGGGTGATGTACATTCCTTTATCACTCGAGAAGTGATTCTTGACTGTAATATGATTATCAGTCATAAAGCAAATAGTTTACTGTTAGAAACTCCTTTGCTTGGATCTGTAGTGCTACGGGAGGTGTGTTCTCCCTGCACTCTTTCCTTTTCTAAACATCACATTCAGGTGGATCTTATACCACTTGAGATGCACGGGTTCAATATAATTCTTGGGATGGACACCCTAGAAAAGTATAAAGTTGTCTTGGATTGTAGTTCCAAGTAGGCTGTGTTCACAGATGAAAGTGATACATGGAACTTTCAGGGAGACAGAAAGATCCTTCCAACCTGTCTTGTGTCAGCCATGGTAGCAGAAAAGCTGATGAGACAAGGATGCTTTGCATTCTTGGCACATGTGGTAGACACCATAATGGAGAGTTCTAATATTTCTGAAGTTTTGATAGTTAGGGAGTTTGAATATGTATTCCCTGAGGAACTTCCAGGTGTACCTCCGCCCTGAGAGATTGATTTTGAAATTAATCTAATCCCAGGCACACAATCAATAGCACAAATACCATATAGAATGACACCTGTTGAGATGGCAGAGCTCAAGAAACAGCTGCAGGAGTTGCTTGAGAAAGGTTTTATTCGACCGAGTACTTCACCATGGGGTGCTTCGGTTCTCTTTGTTAAGAAGAAGGACGGACCGATGCGGTTATGCATTGATTACAGACAGTTAAATAAAGTAACTATAAAGAACAAGTATCCTCTACCAATGATCGATGACTTGTTTGATCAGTTGTGTGGTGCAACTATCTTCTCTAAGATAGATCTGAGGTCGAGATATCATCAGTTGTGTATCAAGGAGAGTGACATACCTAAGTCTGCCTTTAGAACAAGGTATTGTCACTATGAGTTCATAGTTATGTCGTTTGGACTAACTAATGCACCAGTTGCATTCATGGAACTCATGAATAGAATCTTTCGACCTTTTCTTGATCAGTTCATAGTATTCTTCATAGATGACATCTTGATCTATAGTAGAGATGCTCAACAGCATGAGTAGCACCTCCGTCAGGCTTTAACTTTGCTAAGAGAGCATAAGTTGTATGCTATGTTTAGCAAATGTGAGTTCTGGTTGCCAGAAGTTTCTTTCTTAGGACATGTGATATCTGCCTCAGATATCCATGTTGATCCTAAGAAGGTAGAATCTTTCCTGTAATGGGAACAACCGAAGACACCGACGGAGATACGCAGTTTCCTAGGATTGGCAGGCTACTACAGAAGGTTCATTAAGAACTTCAGCTCTATAGCTTTACCCCTAACCAAGTTGACCAGGAAGGAGGTTCCTTTTGTCTGGAATGACAAGTGTCAACATTCCTTCCAGCTGTTGAAAGATAGGTTAACAAATGCACCTGTGTTGGTGTTACCTGAGTAAGGGAAGGGGTACATAGTTTTATGTGATGAATCTAAGAACGGTCTAGGATGTGTGTTGATGCAGGATAATCAAGTGATTTCTTTTGCCTCTCAATAGCTTAAGAAACACGAGGAGAATTATCTGACACATGATCTAGAACTAGTTGTTGTGGTCCATGCTTTGAAGATTTGGAGACATTATCTCTATGGAGAGACATTCTAGATTTTCACAGACCATAAGAATTTAAAATATATCTTCTCACAACATGAGTTGAACATGAGACAATGCCACTGGATGGAGTTAATCAAGGACTACAATTGTACAATTAATTATCATCTAGGGAAGGCTAATGTAGTGGCTGATGCATTAAGTAGGAAATCATCATCACCACCCTTAGATAAAGCACAGTTGAACTCCTTAGTGTGATCTAAGAGAGATATGTTTATCTCCTTGAGGCAAAATAATGTACGGCTTAAGGTATCGTTGTTAGCCGGGCTGTTAACTGAGATGCACATAAAACCTACTCTGAGACATCAGATTAAAGAAGCACATCAAGTTGATATTGTGGTTCAGCAGATCAGGTCAGAGTACGGTAGTGAGAAACATGATGGTTTTCATGAGTCAGAGGATCAGGTAGTCTGTTACCATGGTAGGATGGTGGTACCTGATGCCAATGACTCGAGGAAGTTAGTCCTAGAGGAGGCTCATTCTTCGATGTATGTAATGCATCCAGGGAGCACCAAAATGTATCATAACTTAAAAGATATGTATTGGTGGCCTGGTTTGAAGAAAGATGTAGCTGAGTTTGTTATGTGGTGTCTGGTGTATCAGCAGGTTAAAGCTGAATATCAGAACCCGCAGGAATAATGCAACCTTTGCCTATATCACAGTGGAAATGGGATCATATGACCATGGACTTTGTGGTTGGTTTGCCTAGAACAACCAAAGGACATGATTCCATATGGGTAATAGTTGATAGGTTGACTAAGACAACACATTTCCTTCCTGTCAAAACAACCTACACTGTTGAGAAGCTTGCACAGATTTATGTAGATGAGATAGTGACGGCTGCACGGGGTTCCAACTACTTTTGTTTCTGATAGAGGTCTCCAGTTCACGAGTCATTTTTGGGAACGACTACATAAAGCTTTGGGTACGCAGTTAAGGTTTAGTACAGCCTTTCACCCACAAACAGATGGACAACCTGAGAGAACCATACAAACCTTAGAGGGTTTGCTTAGGGCATCTGTCCTTCAGTTTGTAGGAAGTTGGGATCTACACCTGAGCTTGATAGAATTTGCTTATAATAATAGCTATCAGCACAGTATTGACATGGCACCATATGAAGCTTTATATGGTAGACGTTGTAGGTCTCCTTTATGTTGGTATGAAACTGGAGAATATCAATTTCTAGGTCCTGAGCTAGTGCAGCAAACAACCAAGAAGATTAAAGTAATCCAACAATAGTTAAAGGTTGCACAGGATAGACAAAAGTCATACACTGACAAACGACGAAGACCTTTATAATTCCAAGTTGGAGACAGAGTATATCTCAAGGTCTCACCTTAGAAAGGTGTTCTTAGATTTGGAAGGAAGGGAAAGTTAGCTCCTAGATTTATGGGGGCTTATCCAATCATTGAATGAATTGGAAAGGTAGCCTATAAGCTGGAGTTGCCACCTGAGTTGCATAAGTTGCATCCAGTGTTCCATATCTCCATGCTGAGAAAGTGTCATCCTGACATAGAGTTAGTTCTGCAACATGTGGAGGTAGAACTAAATGATGATGCGACATATGTTGAAGGGCATGTGATGATCCTTGACAAAAGAATTAAAAAGCTGACAAAGAAAGACACATGTCTTGTAAAAGTTCTCTGGCATCATCATGGCATTGAAGAAGCTACGTGGGAACTAGAGGAAGAGATGAGGAGGAAGTACCCTTCTCTTTTCTCTTAATGTTTTTGTTGATGATATTGGGGGCGAAATCCCTGTTAGGGGTGGATAATTTGTAACATCCCTGACCTGGTTTATGTGTTAACCCTAGATGTTTTGCTTAAATGAGGCTGATTATATGCTTGCTCTTATCTTTTGAAAAGTAATTAAGGCTCAAGAGGAACTTATATTTCAATTTTAGTCCTTTTTGAATAATGTTGAAACAATGTTTTGTTAGTTTTGGACTAAAGTGAAAATTACCCAAGTTGAGGGGTTAACTTGCAAATTGTACATGATAAAATGTTCCTCAAATGTTGAAGCATCATAGGAATGAGTATGATGTAGTGGTATGGCTTCCACAAGCTTGAGCACCAAGATAGAGCTTGTTGAGCAATCTTTGTGCATTAAAACCTAGTTTTGGTGTAATGTGCAATTTGCCCAAACCTAGGGTTCAATATGCAAAATACCACTTCAAGAGGGTCCATCATGATTCTTGGAATCATGTAGAGAAAATAATTTGAGAGGGTGACTCATTTGAATCATTTTGGAAGAGAGAGAATCTTGATATTAAAATAATCAAGATTTAAGCATAAATGGAACTTTACTTCAAATTAATGCAAAAATAAATATGTTAATTGAAGTGCCCTTCAAACTAAAAATGATATGGTTGAAATTAGATAAGTGTGGACGTCCTTATTCCTTGCAAAGGCCTCGAAAATATCTAAGTGAGTGGAGATCCCACTCACATTAGTTAATTAAAAGTAATATCCACTATAAATGGGATATTAGTATTATATGAATTAACGTGCTTAATTTGTTTTCCTTTAATTTGTGGATAATGAAGAGGAATTAAAGGCAAATAAAGGTGCCTTCGTATACAAGGGAGTGAGGGGAGTGTGTGGCACATTTTGGGGAGTTGAAGGATTGCTTTTCAACTTTCTCTCTCCTTGAAATTCCTTTATAAACACTTCATTTCCCATTCAACCAAAGACTCTTTTTTGGATTTTATTTCTTCCTTGATTTGGACGAGTACAAGGGAACTTAGGAGCAGCAGGGGAACGAACTACAACCAGTAGGTAAGCTCCTTGATCATCTTCAACCTCGAATTCATGGTGGAAATCACAAATCAATGCTTGATTTCTTCTTTTCTCCAATCAATCTTCAATCCTAGCCAATCTTTTTCACTCAAAAAGTTGAGCACGAGCTTGGGATAGTTGAGAAAGCTTCTTCCACCATTAAAGTCTTGGATTTGGAGATTTTAAGCATTCTTTGAAGGTGGGTTATATAACTTGAACCCAATTACATTATTATTCAATTCCAATTTTACAAGTTATGTTTATTTCTCCTTCTTCTTGATTAATTTCTTGTTGTAATGGATGATTCTATGAAATCAGTAGTAATATGAACCTTATAAATGAAGGTAGATGATGATGACATCATATTGGACACTTTTCCCAAGATTGCAACTCCAATCGATTTTTAATAAAATTGGTCAATCGGTTTCACCAAACCGTTTGGTGACCAAACGGTTTGCAAACCATTTGAGGAATTGGGTTCAAAACCGTTTGGGACAGTTGACCATTTGGATTGAGTTGACCGTTTGGGACAGTTGACCGTTTGGATTGAGTTGACCGTTTGGAGTGAGTTGACCGTTTGGATTTGAGTTGACCGTTTGGAAAGAAACAGTTTCTAAACCGTTTGATGATTAACGATCTTCAAGATTGTTTGGTGTTTAGGGTTTCCAAAACCGATTGAATGGAAATGGTTTTCAAAACCATTTGAGGTTGAGACCAAGACCGTTTGGAGGTATAAACGGTCTCAAACCGTTTGGACATATTTGATCAAAACCGTTTGGGCATGATTGTTTAAAACCGTTTGGACATGATTGTCCAAAACCGTTTGGGCATGTTTGATCAAAACCGTTTGGAGATCCAACTTAAGCAAAATTGTTTGAAAGTTTAATTTGGTCAAAACCCTTTGATGGTTCAATTTGATCAAGCCCAATTAATGGATTAAATGATTTCTAATCATTTGAAGGTTCAATTAACTCCTAAACTAATTGAGTACTTATAAAGTACCTCAATGATGATTACAGTGGAAGCATATTTAATGTACTTAGATTATTTATACATTTGCTACCTAGGAAGGTAATAAACTCATTACCCAATGATTACCAAAGGTCAGTACAAAGGTTGAATCCATAATGTACTTAATTGATTGCTAACCTTGGTAGGGTTAACCTTTGATATTTATGGAAGCAACAACTCAACACACAAAGCTAACCTTAAATGTATGTTTTTGAATACATGATTAACTCGATCTAATCAAGATTGGAGTAATGAACGTCCTATAGAGGATGAGAGAGAGAAATTCATACACGTATAATAATCAAGTAGTAATCAAGCCTCAACACTTTCAAAATGAATTAAATATGTAATTAGGGTATGATCCTTGATAAAGAGATCATGAAACCCTAATTGAGGTGATTGATGAACCCAAACCCTAATTTAGGGGAATTCTGAGTAAAACCCTAATTTAGGGGGACAATGTAAACCCTAATTGGGATGATGTAAACCCTAATTATGGGTAATTGAATGTAGACACCCTAATTGAGATGAATAGTAAACTCTAATTATGGGTAATGGAATGTGAAACCCTAATTTCAGTTAAAGCTACATAAAACCCTAATTTGGGGAAATGTGGTGAGAAACCCTAATTCAGGGTAATGATATGTAAATCCCTAATGTAGGGTGATGTAATGTGTTTTGAAACCCTAAAACAGGGTAACGGTATGAGAAACCCTAATTTTGGATTATAATGTACGAAACCCTAATTTTGGGAAATATGATGATAAATCATAACCCTAATGTGGGATAATAGGATGAGTATCTCTGATTGACATGAAATGGAAACCCCAACCCTAAAAAGGGAATAGTGGTATTACTTTGTGTTGCATGGTGTTGATATGTAAGCATTATAACTGTTATCATGAAGTACTAACCATACAGGTATCATGAGAAGATGAACATAGCCAGGTATGAGCTATGATGTTTCTTTTATTAAAGTTGTTAATGAGCCATAATATGCCTTGTTGCCGACTAAGAGGTAACAAGAGGTGAAATAAGTTTTGTGAGTTATGTAGAATGCTTGTGTAGTAAGAATCATGATTACCTTGGTCAGATGACCTGAAGGTATTAAGTTACCTGATAAGTGGTAACAAGTATTCTATGATGAACTGAGGGTTTGAATACCCATATTCTATAATCATGATGATGAACTTGTTAAGAAATGGAAATGTACCTGATGAGATGAGGGATTAAGATCCCAATACTTTATTAAAGAGTTGAACAATACTTGATGAAAGTATTACCCATTCTTTGTAGCAATTATCATAATATTTAATGTTTGGAAACTTGTTTGATACTAAAAGAATATGGTAATACACTTAATTAATCAAGTGATATCATATAATGTAGTTGCCCTGACCATAGATCCATCAGCGTCAGAATTTGCTGAATGGTGAAACGAGTTAAACTCAGAACACATATTTTTGAATATGTGGGGGTAAATGGACAATTATATCCTTATACCCCATAGGGATGACTGTGTGTTATCACCTATGTATAGGATAGGCTGTGTGCCATAACCCTGAAAAGAGTATTGCTACATGCCATGACTCCACAAAACAATACCAGGCATTAGCTGTGTGATCTAAGCCTGGAGAGAGTATATGATGCGTCTTTAACTCTATAGCGAAGATGCCAATATACCATGGTAAGCTAATTGCAGTTTGACACATGATGTCTCTGCCATATAATCTCGTACTGACCGAGAGGGTTGAGGTCTTGGAGTCCGGCTCTTCCATTGACCTTGTGTGGTACCGATGATTAACTTAATCATGGTCAGTTGGAACATGAATGGTATACTTCATCTCTTCAGGGCATTAAGTTTGATTGTAAAATATAATCAACCGTGTAGTGTATTTGCCTAAGGTTGAAATTTTAGAATCATTGGTTGATATTATCTTTCTTAGTATAGCGGATAAATGTTATACATGTTCTTCATATTCCTTATTGGATAAGTGACAGACTGCTCTATCAGGTTATAGTTGAAATGCTTTAAATAAGATTAATGTTCTAATCTGTTAGACAATGAATTAACTACTGTTAAACAATTATGATTCCTCTATTCAGATTTATCTTATTAAACTACAATAATAATGTTTCTGGTGGAGAGTTATATCTCTCGTTGGGGCAATTTCAAATTGTCTCATCCCCGTGGGATCCAACTTTTTAGGTAGACGCGGAGGAAGAGGCAGAAATCCTACAACAGGGGAAGATCAGCAGCAGTTGGGATAGTAGTGAATTCTTAGGTGAAGACATTGGCTGTCATGTCTTGTATATAGAGTCCTATGTGTCGTCTCTGTACTCTCAGGTCCTCGGAGTCAGTAGTTAGTTTAATAAACCGATCTGAGATTTTGGCTTGATGCCTCAATGTTTTTATGCTGCCATGTACAGTTTTCATAGGGCATCTAATGCTTGTAATTCTCAAGAATGAATGGTACAAGAGATGTACTGGTGAACCAGAATGTAATCTAATTACTTTGGTTCTTTTTGAAAGAGTTTTCCATTGTATGGATCTCTTTGTAAAAGGTTTTAATTTTTAGTGATTTTTGTTAATCTGCTGCGAATGATACGCTTACGCTTAGTTAATAATGTTTATTCAAATGCTTCATCACACTCCTTCTCCTCCCTCTGTCTTGTGGCTGACCTTGGAGATAAGGAGTGATGATATAGTTTCTTTGGTGGCCGATCAACTTTCCCTTAGTGCTTGTGGTAACTTTTGGATCATCTTCAACATGGGTGATCTTGTGGCCAAGAGTGCAGCTTGTGTTGGAGCTTCATCACCCTTGGCAATCGTGTGCTTGGAGCTAGTGATCATTGGAGTTGATCTTCCTTAAGGCAGGTTATATAAAACTCTACCCTCTCTATTATTACACTTTTCATCACATGCATGTTGTTGTTTCTCTCTCTAAAATGTGTTCTTAACATTCTAGTAGATAATACCATGCTCTAAACTCAAATGATGGTGGTTAGAATGATTGATTTGCTTAGAATATGAAACCCTAATGTAAGGTACCCGATTTTAGAGATGGTTATGAAATGGTGGTTTTCTTCCTATCATTTGAACTTAGTTTTGATCACATGCATGAGGTCCTTGTACCTTGATCTATCATGGAGTCTAGGTTCTATTTTGGAGGTGTTAATGTGAGTTTATCTCTCTCTCATATGAGTTTTACCTTGGTGCATGTTTTAGGGTTTTTGGTGACTAATTTTATGAGAAGTTTTCCTCCTTGATGATGATGGTTTCCTTGAAGGTTATCTTCAATTTTGGCCATGATTATCAGTTGTTTTGATCGAGGTTATCTCTATTTTGATGATGGTTAAGTGTTGCTTGGGTGGTTAGACCTTGGTGATTGTAAGACCTTATTTGGTTTTGATCGTTACCCTTAGTTTTGTGCTTGGGTTGAGACAAATGATGTTATTTTGGTTCAAACACGAATTCCTTGTGTTATGTTGGTTTGAGATTTGTTTGGACGTGCGGTCATGACCATGATGGTCGTGTTTCGATTGACACCCTTTACTTGGGTTTGGTGGTCGAGACACCATGTCTTGTCGCGATCGAGACACCATGTGGGATGGTGGTCAAGACATGTTTGTGTTTGGGTTGTGACATCTGGTCGTGACCATGGGGTGTCTTGGTCGAGACTATGTGGAAGTGTCTCGATCATGAAACTTGCTTTATGGGAGGTCGAGACACATATGTGTGAGTGGTCAAAACATGTATGTGATGGATGGTCGTAACATATGTTTGATGTTATGAGTCAATACACATACATGAGTATATGCTTAATAGATGTGCATGAGTAAGCAAGTAACGATTCACGTATAGTGATGATTGAATAATTGTTTAATTAACTCTAAACCTATTTCATAACCCTAATACACTCCAACTATGTGGGAGGTGAGGAATTTAAGGTTTGGTGGTGGTATGATGCAATGGAACCCTAATCAGTTATAGGTGTGAAACCCTAACCCTAGTTTTCAATCATGTGATGTGTTGCTTATCATAATTGGAGTGATTATCATATTATAGTGATTTCTCTCTCTTATTTGTGAACAACTAACCTTGTAGGTGAAATGAATGACATAGCTTGTGTATGTTGTGGTGATAATTATGTGATACAGGGTGATGGCATAAGCCTTAATGAGATATGATGAGATCACATTGATGTGATGGGTCCTATAACCTGGCAGAGGCTATATGCTTAGTGTGAGGTGTTATACTCCAATGGTGGGATTGATGGATTGATATCCCATAATGATGTGACTTTGGTGATGGCCTTGCGAATGGCAGTGCTACAAGTATCATGTGGTGATGATGTGACTAGTTCACACCTTATACATTTTTATATCCTTTGGAGTTGCACCATTCCCTTATCTTTGTAGAGTTTTTTTTGGATTTAACTTGATTGATGCTAAAAGATACCCAATTGGTTTAATTAATCAAGTAAAACTCTAATCATGTAGGTGCCATGTGCCATAGATCCATTCCAATGTCAGAATTAGTACTGGATGGTGGAATGAGTTATTCCTATGAGAAACTCAGAGCACATTATTTTGAATATGCAGGGGTGCAAGTGGAGTATCTCCGTGCATCCACAATTATAGGTTGTGTAAGGCAACCATACGTGAGCTGCTCTCATGGTGATATGAATGTTCATGCGTGAGCCAATACTTATTTTTAGAATGACCATGTGTGAGCCTATACTTCTAGAGTCATACCAGTACAAAGGTGGGCTAGGCGTTATTATATATGGATGGCCATATGTGAGCCAATCTGTAACACCCCTGACCTGGGTTATGACCTAACCCTGGAAGTTTTGCCTAAATATGTAATTATTATACTTGTGAACACTCCCTGGCATGTAATTAAGTCCCTCAGGGACATTCACTTTCATATCTTGCTCCTTTTGCATAAAGTTGTAGCATTATGTTGTATGCAGGGACCTATGTGCAAATTACCCAGTTTAAGGGTTGAACTTGCAAAATTCACAAGATAAGATGTTCCTTTGATGTTAAGACATCATGGGGATGTCTATGATGAGGTTTGAGGGATTTCCCAAGCTTGGGCACCAAGGTCCAGCTGTGGAAGCAATCCCCAAGCTCAGAAACCCTAATTTGGGATAAATTGCAATTTACCCAAATTGAGGGGTCCAACTTGTAATTTCACCATCTAGAACATCTTTTATGACTCTTGTCATCATTTAGAGTAGAAATGATGAAAGAGTTACATCATTCACTAATCAGATAAGAAAAATGATCTTTGTGGTAGAAATCACCTAAAATGGGTACAAGACCCTAACATGTATGTACCCTAGTTGAAGGTTGGATTCCTATACCCTTAGATCTTGAGTTTTTCTAAGATTTGCATAAGGTTAGATGGGCTTGGACGTGCCCTTGAGCAAGGAGGGACCTAGATGCGAATTTTGGCTTTAAAAGGTCATTATGTTAGAAAATAGCCTAAAACTATAAAAGCCTTTCTTTTGCAAACGAGCAAACGATCCTTCCCTGTTCCATTCACTTCCTTTCTTTCTTAAACGGCCAAGGACTTGCTCTGGAGAACAGGGAGACGAAGTAGCTTGCTCTAGGTAAGAAACCTCATGTCTAGCTCGAATTCATGGTGGTTTTCACTTTCTAGGGTTGGTTTCATGGTTAGCTTAACTAGTCTTCTTGTTCTAGCCAACCAAAGCTTCGATTCCTTGGAGTTTTCATCCCTGATCGAGTTGTGGAAGCTCAAGGACGCCATTAGAGCTTGGACCTCAGAGTCTTGGAGCTTTAGGATCAAACTTGAGGCGGGTTTTATAACTCTGAACTTGTGCTTTATAATCATGCTTTGTTTCTTGCAAATTTGCTAGTATATCTCCTTCTATCTCCCTTCTTCTTTGCACGATTGCAATTGAACCAGTGGAGAAACCGACCTTGCAAGAGGTTGAAGATGAGGGGCGTGATTCCCTATGTTGCTTTTCCAAACGGTCTTGGATCCTTTTGGTCCAAACGGTTGCAAACCGTTTGGGTTCAAACGGTTTCAAACCGTTTGCTCTCAAACGGTCTTGCAAGACCGTTTGGATTGAAACGGTCTCAAGACCGTTTGAGGGCGTTGACCAAGGGACGACCGTTTGAGGGTATGTTCCCAACAGGTTGAATTTCATCCCTGCAAAGAATCAAAGCCTAATTCTTAACCAATTGGGAGTTGAAGGCACTTCAACATGGAACCCTAATCGGGTGAAAAAGTGCTGATTTAACACATAGATCTTGTTGAGTTTTGGGTTGAAGGACCCAAACGGTCTCAAGACCGTTTGGGGATTCCTCCAAACGGTCTCAAGACCGTTTGGGCACAATCCAAGACCGTTTAAAGGTTTAGGGTTGAGTTAATCTAGTGGTTTGAGGGTCCAATTGTAGGAAATTGATGCATTGATTGAAAAGTGCTGATTTTGACCTAATTGGACTTCAACCTGAGTCAAAACGGTTTGGATCTTGGTCAAACTTTGGGCAAACGGTCTCAAGACCGTTTGGGTGATGTCCAAACGATCTCAAGACCGTTTGGGCCAAGTTTGAGCCCAATTGGAGGTCAATTGATAGGTTCAACCTTGAATTGATTCACACTGTTGAACATTGATGACCAATCAATTTGAAACCCTAATTGAGAACGATTGAACCCTAATTGGTTTGCAATTGAGGGTCAATTTGATGACTAAGTGGCTAAGGCTAACCCTAATTGACTCAATTTATAAGTGGTTAGCATAGCTTTAACCAATTGAGGGCTTCAACACACTTATCTATAAATATTGGTGATCTTTGAACCCTTTTTGAGGTCCAAACGGTTTGAGCCCATTTGGGCCAAACGGTCTCAAGACCGTTTGGACCCAAACGGACTCAAGACCGTTTGAGACCAAACGATCTCAAGACCGTTTGGGCTCAAACGACCTCAAGACCGTTTGAGCTCAAACGACCTCAAGGTCGTTTGGTCCAAACGACCTCAAACCGTTTGAGGCTCCAAACGGTTTGGAAGTCAAACTTCCCAAACGGTCCTCACCTCCAAACGGTCTCAAGACCGTTTGAGACCAAACGGTCTCAAGACCGTTTGAGGATCAAACGGTCTCAAGACCGTTTGGATGGTTGAGATCGTTTGAAAGTTGGAAACCACTTGGAGATTTGTGGTGATTTATGCTTAACCATTTGATGGTGCCAATGGCTTAATGATGACTCCATCTAAACCCTAATGGTAACCTAGGTCATTAAGGGACTATGTGATTAGTGAGTTAACCCATGATGGTGATCATGTGGCAAATTACCAAAATACCCTCGAGGGGTCTAAAGGGGTAAAACCCTAATCTAATCAAACCCTAATCACATGATGTTGATGCCTTGGCTCAAATCAGTCAATGGAGACTTGTCTCAACCTAATCTAGAGTGGTGTTGCCACCATCTACTAGAGAGAGGAAAGAGAAAGTGTTTCTAGAGAGAGAAAGTATCCTAGAGAGAGAAAGTGCCCTTTTTAGGAGGAATCTCTAGTAAGATACTTCTTTTACACATGAAGGTGCATGATTAGGGAATGACCCACCTATGTGAGGTCATGAAAACCCTAATGATGATATCTAATGGATCTTAATGATAATTAAGAGTCTTAATGATGATGTTTCTCTTACATGATGATGTAATGAGTACAATTCACCATGGAGTGAATAGTAAACCCTAATTTTAGGACGATGACATGAAAGATGAATAGTAAACCCTGATTGTAAGGGTTATTAAGTGGAACCCTAATTGAAGGTGATTCCATGTGGAACCCTAGTTGTGGGTGATCCCATGTGGAACCCTATTTGAGGGTGATTCCATGTGAAACACTAGTTGAGGGTGAATCCAAGTGAAACCCTAATTGGGAATGTATCCCTATTTACTAAATTATTTACAATTATCTGTTGAATTAACCATGCAGGTTGTTATGAGATGATGGTCACACCCAGGTATGGAATACCATGTTATATTCATTGAAAGCATGTCTTATGCTTTATGAATAGTGAACCATCTTGATGCACTATTAAGTGACATCCTTTGCGATTTATGGGCTGTAAGAGCCATAAATGTTATCAAGGTCATGCTTGACAGATGACTTGAAGATGAATATCTGATAACTGTGATAAGTTAGGCCTGCTACATTTTGTATTCTCATATATAGCTGTGTTACTGTATGATGATTGGAATACTGAATGTACCTAACTAATCAAGTGAAATGTAGAGCCCTGATCATAGATCCATCATTGTCAGTTGTCTAAATGATGGTGAAACAGGTTTTCCTAAGGGAACTCCTGGAGCACATACTGTTGAGTATGTGGGGTACATGGATGTGTAGAACCTGACATCCTAGTGTAGGTATTTGATGTAGATTCTCGTAGTCCGTCATACCTTCACTATAACAGAAAGGGTGAGTGGATGATGTAGATTCTAGTAGTCCATCAGACCCCACCCCAAAGTTTTAAAGGTGAGCTGTATCTCTACACTCCCTTAAAGACATAAACCCCGTATCGGTGAAAGATAAACAAGAAATCTTCCGATAGCGAAGAGAGTACAGAATGCCACTGTAACTCTAAAAATAGCGAAGGACCAGAGTACCCTGGTGAGCTATTACATAGACATCCCGCCAGATGTCAAACAATCAATCCTCTAACTGACTGAGGAAGGTGAGGTCATAAGAATCCGGCTCTCTTAATGACCTATGTATGATACTGATGCGGCTTCTTAGTGATCAGTTGGAGTATGAGTGGTATACCTCATCTCCACAGGGCATAACAATAATGTTTGAAAAACGTAATCAATAGCGTAGCATATTTGTTAAAGTTAGCTACGAGTTATTTGATTGATGTTATCATTGAATAGCATGGAGGTTCTCATATTGTTAATATTGATTGAACTCTGCTTATCATAGAACTGCTAGTGAATATCTTGAAGGCTCTTAATGCTTTAGTTATTCCTACCTTGCTTATAAAGCCTAATGGAGAGTTATAACTCTCGCTGGGGCAATTGTGTATAATTGTCTCACCCCGTAGACTTCTACTTTTTAGGTGGTCGTCGAAGACGGAGGAATAAGAACTCAGGTGAACAATCCCAGCAACAGCAGCATCAGGAGCAGTAACTATCTCAGGTGGAGATCTAGTCTGCTTCATGGTGTAGTTAGAGTAAAGTCCTAGATGTCCTCTGTACTCTCAGGTCCTGAAATGTTTTGTGGTTCATTCTTGAGAAAATTTTGTAAGCATGTTGCATGTAATTACTCAAGAAGTAATTGGTCTGAGTTGTAAGCAGTTAAATCCTTTTTCTATGGAAAAGGTTTGTGGTTTCAAGCTCTAATCTCGAAAAGTTTTATTTTTCCGTGATTTTCGTCTTCCGCTGTTTACCGAATGCTTCCGCATGTGTTTAAATCGGGATTAATCCATGGTTTGGAGATCGGAGCCCACACAATCCTTCAACTTGACTATATGTTATTGTTGCAGTTGACTGATACATTTTGTGGTGTTTTCTCTTATGCTGACCAAGAGGTTTTGGGGAGGTCGTAGATTATGGCTCTTCCATTGACCTTGTATGGAATTGGTTTTGACTTAGTAGTGTTCAGTTGGATTTGAGGGGTACGTCTCAAATCATCAGGGCAATAATAATTTAAAGACATAACACATATGTATAATGTACTTGCCTAGGGACAAATGTGAATAACACTGGTTGAGCCCTTTTCCTTATCTTTGTACTGATTTCTTGAATTATAATGTGGTAAGAGAAGTCTACTGTTATACATGTTCTTCATATTCCTTCTTAAAATATTAATTGATCTACTACTCAGCGGTAACTTCTTAGCTTGTTAATCTACTTTATTTGTTAGATACATATCATTTAGCTGAATCTGCTCAACCTGCTAAGTACTTTATCTACTTGTTCAGTTATATGTGCTTTAATAGATGTTGGTGAGCAGTTATATCTCTCGCTGGGATGTTTGGTATTACTCGTGGGTTTCCACATCTTTAGGTGGACGTGAACATTGAGATAGAGATCATGGACGTGCATCTAATGTCTAGTAATAGATTCCTACATGTTGTCCCTGTACTGTCAGGTTCTTGGGGTATTTTATAGACGTTGTACAACAATTTGAGTTTTTGGGTCTATACGATGGTGGCACAGACACAATTTGTATATGTGAACATGTAATCATATGTAACAAGTTGTAGCTAGTTTTCCAGTAAACTATGATATGTAACATATTTTGGCATGAATGAAATATAAGTGATACAAGTTCTATGGCTTTAAATATGATGTTTTCAGCTTGAGATGCATCTATGTGATCAGATTTAATTTACCTTATTTTGTGGTAATTTGGTTATTAGTGATAATTTTGTGTTTGTTTTGAGTAATATTGCTTTGTGTGGCAATGGGTGTCATAGAGACAGTCACAAATAAAAATCATCAATGTCAGAAAGGGTTCAGAGGAAAGAATTTTCTAATGAATAGCTTATTAACTAGGAGGTAGAGATGCCAAAATTTGACAAAGTTGTATTTCCTTTTGTCGCTTTTGCATTTTGACAATATTAGATGATAAGGGGGTGATGAAGCTTTAGTTCACCTCAAATCCCTTTTAAGGTATAAAATTGTGAGGCGAAGCCAGAGTTATCTTCAAGTTTTAGATAATGCAAACTATTGTATAGATCAAATACTCAGGAAGCATTTCCTTTGCTAGAATATACTTGGGCAAGGTGATCCCATGCCTCCCAGGCTGTGTTAGTGAAGATAAGATTAGAAGAGATATGTGATTCAAAACTATTCAAGATTCATGGGAGAACTAGTGAATCATGTCCAGTCGACCTTTTAAAATTTGACTTCAATTTCTCAGATGCTTCGTCTGTAGTTTTCTTTTTGTCAGATGTGTCTTGCTTTGGTGGAGGTAGATCTGTCATATGTTCCCGTTTTCTAGAGGAGCGTGCATAGATTTGAAATGAGCATGCCCATAGAACATAGTTGGAGCCATTAAATTTTACATAAGTAACCCACTTGGGGTGTGTTTTAGACATCCCAATCGCAGAAGAAGATGAACCCATAATATACCAATGCAAGGTATAATGGAGTAGCAAAGGAAAGATAGGAATAGGGGAAGACAGTCATTAACACTCCATATCAAGAAGAGGACACATTGTGTCACTTGCAACATATTAGAATAGAAGGTCTTTGACACACTGTGTAGGTTGTGCAAATTTTAATCAGTAACAGATTCACCATAGTAGCTGGTGATGACATGCCGTGTAGAGCAGCAAACAACAAATCTTGCCCAGAAATGAGTCTAGAGTAGATTGTGAACCTTATGGATCACCAAGATAAATAGAGATATATTGTAAAGATTCAATCATATCCAATAATATGTGAAAAAAATCACTATAGAATGTTGTCATAGATGACCATAAACAATTTTGTGGTAGGACTTTCCAAACACCGACCTTTAGGGCATAAGACCAGCAGAGAGACCATATGCAGTCTTCTTGGATCCTCTTGTTGGGAAGAGGATCGAGATAAAAAGGAGACAAGATCTCCCTTGGTCTGATAAGCAGTGGTGGTGAAGGGAGAAAATGATGGGTGGGTATGGAGGAAGAGATGATGACAATGTTGACTTGGAAAGGAGAGGTCTTACGACGGCTATATGACATGCTCTAATACCATGTTGAGAACAACTGTAAGACCCCTGACCTGAGTTTTGGGCTAACCCTATTTTCTTTAGCTTGATTAAGTTCTTATAACCCTTCTCTAATCCTTTAAGATAATCTTAGACGTTGTGGAGAGCATAAGTCTCCAGTTTGAGCTTGTTTGGATGATGTTTGTGCTTTATGTGCTTGTTTTGGGCTAAATTACAATTTACCCATTTGTGAGGGTTATCTTGCAATTTTCCACCTCTAGAGTGTTCCTTCTCTTTATTGTCTTCATGATAGAGAACTTTCTTGCCTTTGGGCACCTTGGTTGAGCCTTGGATGAGTGTTGGCATCACTTGTGGTGATTAGGGTTTCTAGGGTTTGATGTGTTTCGACCATGTGTACATGTATGGGTGTAGCGACCCATGTAGCGACCTATGTCGTGACCTAGGTGTATTTTTGGTGTTTCTCAACTGAGACACTTTTCTTAGACATGTTGTTTTTGACCTAGGGTGTGTGTTTGAGGTCGAGACAATTTGACTTTTAGTGTCTCAACCCAATAGGTGTAGTGAACCTGTGGCAACACATCCCATTATCACATAGATAACGAGGTGTTACGCGAAAACGTGCGGAAAACACCATAACCACAAATTATCAAAAACACGGGTTAATTAAAACCGATTGCGGAAAACTGATAAACTGTGAAACTATTACTTTCCAGTCCTCATCCTGCACAGAAATAGGTCATATAAATATGTACACAAGATCTGACACGTGTCCACAGCTCAGGATCAGCTGTTCATCCATCACATGAGTTCACCACCTGTTCATATATATCCATAAAGGCCCACATCTGGCCAACAGCAGGATATATATACAGATATCATCGAACGGTCTTTGTGAAACATCGTCAAAACACTGCCAAGGACCTGAGAGTACAGGGATGACTCTAGACTCTACTACAAAACATCCAAAACAGCAGCATGTCCAACGCTTGCCTTCTACTGTTCCTCAAGCTGCCCGTCCGCAACACCACAACCTCGACCACGTCTACCTCGACCACCTAAAAAGGGTGATAACCAGCGGGGTGAGACAATTGAACAATTGTCCCAGCGGGAAACATAGCTCCCCACCGCAACTATAGAACCTCAGCAAGATAAACCATAACAACAATTATAACATGAGCAGATATATCGGAAGCAGTTATATATATAACAAGGCCATTCTTACCGGAAAGCATGCCAACTGTACTAAAACTTATAACCAGGTGTCTTTCAAAAGAATATGATTAGCAAGATAAGGTATATCAACATGTACAGGATTATTAGAACAAAATATAAAGTCACATAACCTGATCATCAAGATAAGACAGATTGCCACATAACCTGCAAGGTATGAAAAACAAGGCCTCAACCAATGTTTCGTGTTTGATTTGATCAGTAAATACTAAACGGCTGTATTACGTTTTATTATGCCCTGAGGATTTGAACCGTACCGTTCAAATCCAACCTTTGGTTACGAAACCCAAGCCGGTGCCATACCAGGTCAATGGAAGAGCCGGACTCCACGACCTCCCACCTCATGGTCAGTACATGAGTACAACACAAGCAGGAACGCAGTCACATGCTGAAGTGGTCTAAGCCACAGGGTTAGCTCCATAGGCTACCCATTCTCTAGCCCGCCTTGGTACAGGTCACGACGCTAGTAAAACTGAGCCACGAGCCTGATCACCGTGCTCTGAGCCATGAATGCATTCATGCTCCATACATCACCTATCCTGAGCCATGGGCCTGGTCACCATGCTCTAAACACGTATCTGAGTCTGCAACCGAAGTTACACTCTTACCTCCTCATTTTCAGGCTAGGAGCAACCTACACATATTCAACAATATGCGCTTCCAGGTTAACCCGTAGGAAAACCCGTTTCACCATCACCAAGTCCTGACGATGATGGATCTATGGCCAGGGCAAACTACATGATATGTTTCACTGTGATTAATTAATATCTTTTAGATGGATTGCAAGATTCAACCAAGTTATATAACATGCAAGATATAACGGAAAGTAAAGAACATATATTAGGATCTGATCACATCAACCCGATCCATCTCAAGGATCCAACATCACGTGTTACCACTTGGCCTCTTGCCAACCATCCAGATCCATCTCAAGGATCATCACATACCACAGGATCTCAATCCTTCATCATGTACTGTCATTGCCTCTTAAGGCCCACATTATCATCATGGGACTAACACATCACATACATAATCTTATAGAGCAATTATCAAAATACTGTTACCCATTACATATGTCACATAGCCCTTTCATGGCTAAGCCATCACCTGCATGGTTAGGGTACACAATAATCATAGATTCAACATAAGGAATATGCTCACTTATCATGAAATATCATTCGAGATAATCTACTTATCAATATGACACTTATTTGGTAACCAAGTATGTTAAGTACATCATTAACAAACCATACTGATGTTTACCCTCAATCTCAGGATCATACAAGCAATCAAGGTATATAGGAAACATATTGAGTATACAGAATCAACACTATTATTAACAAGGTCATTATTATGCCATCAACTATTGTCATATGTATCATGAGGCAACCTTTAACATAATTGTCACTTAGCATCATTATTACCAATCATTATGGTCATTAAATAAACTACTAGAGTAGTTATCATCATTCTCATCATCATTAACAATTAAGCATAACAGGTCACATCATGCATCTATTACATGAGGGCTATCACTAGATACATTACTATCATTAGCATCCTTATTATTTGCAAGGAAACATATTACATATTGATGGTATCACAAACACCACCATTGTTTATTTCCATCACATATGAGACCGTCACCAAAGGAACCTCATTCCCTCACTAAAGCTTCACAACCCTCACTTAACACTTATCAAGACCTATCGGCCACCACACCAACCCTATCGGTCACCACATCACTAACCCTATCGGCCACCACATCAACCCTATCAGTCACCACACTCAAGCACATAGGGTAGGGTATCGTCCAACATGGCTATCGGCCATCACACCAACCCTATCGGTCACCACATCACTAACCCTATCGGCCACCACATCAACCCTATCGGTCACCACACTCAAGCACATAGGGTAGGGTATCGTCCAACATGGCTATCGACCATTAGGGTATCGCCCACCATGGTGTCGGCCATTAGGGCTATCGGCCATCAAGACACAAAGCCTATCGTCCAACATGCCATCAACCATATCGGCCAACATGGGGAGGGTAAAGCCCATCATGGCTATTGCCCAACCTGAGAGAGAGTATCGTCCATCTCCAAGGGTACTCACCACAACACAAGGAACATTACTATGTCTCCCATCACATCGGTCAACCAAACCCTAGCTCACCCTATCGCCCACTCATGGGCAAGGGTATCGGCCAACTTCAAGGGCTCAACATGTCGTCCACCAAGGTGTCATGTCGGCCTCTAAAGAGAGCACCATGTCGCCCAACATGGTCACCATGTCGGCCAACACTCAAGCTAGGTCAACCTATCGACCTCCAACTCAAGGAACTCAAACCCTAAAGCATCATATCGGCCTACACAAAGAACAAAGGTGTTGCTCAACCCAAGAACACTCATATCGTTCAACTTAAGGGCAAGTGTGTCGCCCAACACACTCACAAGGAAGGGGGTATCGCCCAACCCTAGGTCATCACCTACCCCAACACAAAAGACTTCAAACCCTAGAAAGCAAAGGTGCTCAGGAAACCCTAAACCCTAAGGGGGATATCGGCCACCAGGGTACACTAGCAAGGTACAAAAGCAAGGAGCTAAGCTAGTCCACTAACATGCATAAGATCAAGCAAGAGGTAAAGGAGTTAGGGTTAGAAGCTATGCGACCCGCCTTAAGCTCCGAGCTCCAAAGCACTCCAAGGTCCAAAGCTATCGTCCACCAAGCTGCTCGAGGGAGGTGTATCGGCCACCTCTTCAGCTCCAAGGAAGGTGTATCGGCCACCACTTCAGCTCCAGGGAAGGCGTATCGGCCAACACAAGCAAGATGGAGAGGGGTATCGTGCACCAAGGGTGGAGGGGAGACCAAAGGACCAAAGGAGACTAAGGCAAGGAGAAGAGCTACCTATATAGGAGGAAAGGGAGGAGAAACCAAGGTACAACCATGCTATGTGTCGCCCACCCAAGGGACACTTGTCCTAGGGTTCAAGCCAACACACTAGCAAGCCAAGAGACACTTGTCCAAGATGCAAACCAAGTGTCCACCAAACATGGTCAAAGCTGGACCAAGCAACATGGGTGACACCACTAGCAGCTCTACTGGGCGACACACCAAGCCACTGGGCAACACACCAAGGCACCTGGGCGACACACCAAGGCACCTGGGCGACACAAGGCTCAAGCAAGCCCAAACAAGGCACCTCAAGGCCCAAACAAGCTCAACTCAGGCCCAAAGGACTCAAACAACAAGCCCAAGCCTTCCTCTCAACCCTAGAGGAAGCAAAGAGGGGAAAACATCTCACAAGATGGCAAACTTGCACACAAAACCCTACACTTGGGTTATTTGCAAGTAGCCCCTCGAACTCTCAACAAAGCTCAACAAAACCCTAATCACCACTAAAGGTGATTAGCAAGCACCAAAGCACCAAGATCAAGCAAAACAAACAGGGTAAACCCTAAACGCGGGTCAGGGTCCTTACAGCCATAAACCTCTACAAAAGGATTTCGTCCCCGAAATCCGAAGAGAAAAGCGAGGGATACTTCCTCCTCATCTCTTCCTCAAGCTCCCACGTGGCTTCCTCAACGCCACGGTGATGCCAAAGGACCTTCACAAGAACCAGGTCCTTCCTCTTCAGCTTCTTGACTCTTCTGTCAAGGATCATCATAGGACCCTCTTCATAAGTCGCATCTTTTTCAAGCTCAACTTCAACTGGTTGTATCACTGTTCCTGTATCCGGATGACTTTTCTTCAGCATACTGACATGGAATACTGGATGTAACCTGTGCAACTCTGGGGGTAACTCTAACTCGTAAGACACCTTGCCAACACGTGCTATGACTGAGTAAGGCCCCATATATCTGGGAGCTAACTTACCCTTCCGTCCAAACCTCAGCACACCTTTCCACGGAGAGACTTTAAGATCCACCTTGTCTCCCACTTGGAACTCCAAAGGTCGTCGACGATTGTCTGCATAAGACTTCTGCCTATCTTGTGCCGCTTTCAACTGTTGTAGTATCACCTTGATCTTTTCTGTCGTTTGTTGTACTAACTCAGGACCCACAAGCTGATATTCACCTGATTCATACCAACACAAAGGAGATATGCACCTCCTCCCATACAAAGCCTCATAGGGAGCCATGTCAATGCTCCGCTGATAGCTATTGTTGTAGGCAAACTCTATCAAACTGAGATGTACGTCCCAACTGCCTAGGAACTGCAAAACACAAGCACGAAGAAGATCCTCCAAAGTCTGAATAGTCCTCTCAGACTGTCCATCTGTCTGCGGTGGAAAGCGGTACTGAACTTCAACTGCGTTCCCATCGCTCTGTGCAACTGTTCCCAAAAACGACTTGTAAACTAAGGACCTCTATCAGAAACTATTGTTGCTGGCACACCATGTAAACGAACTATCTCATCCACATATACTCGAGCGAGCTTTTCAGCTGTATACGTGGTCTTCACAGGTATGAAATGGGCAGACTTCGTTAATCTGTCCACTATCACCCAAATGGAATCATGATTCCTAGTTGTCCTGGGCAGACCAACTACAAAATCCATGGTTATATGATCCCATTTCCACTGTGGTATAGGCAAAGGTTGCAACGTACCTGCCGGCTTTTGATGCTCAGCCTTTACTTGCTGACACACCGCACACCTAGCCACAAACTCGACTACATCTTTCTTCAGGCCGGGCCACCAATACAAGTCCTTCAGACTATGGTACATCTTGGTGACACCTGGATGCATAGCATACATCGACGTGTGTGCTTCCTCGAGCACCAACTTCCTCAGATTATCAGCATCTGGAACCACCATCCTATTATGATAGCAAACCACTCCATCCTCGGACTCATGGAACCCATCACGCTTTTCGCTGCCAAACTCTGATCTGATTAGCTGTACTGTATCATCCGGTTGATGTGCATCCTTGATCTGTTGTCTCAACGTGGGCTTGATTTGCATCTGTGCTAAAAAGTCCAGCTAACGAGGAAACCTCCATCTGTACGTTCATTTTCCGTAAGGAGACTAACATGTCCCGCCTATGGCATACCAAAGAACTCATCTGTGCCTTCTTGGGAGTAGAAGACTTTCTGCTAAGCGTGTTTGCTACCACATTCGCCTTACCAGGATGATACTCGATAGTGCAATCATAATCATTGATCAACTCCATCCACCGACGCTGTCGCATGTTCAACTCTTGCTGTGAGAAGATGTACTTCAGATTCTTGTGATCTGTAAAGATCTGACACACTTCTCCATAAAGATAGTGTCTCCAAATCTTTAACGCATGAACCACTGCTGCCAGCTCCAAGTCATGGGTCGGATAGTTCTCCTCGTGTTTCTTAAGCTGTCGCGAAGCAAAAGAAACCACATGATCTTCCTGCATCAGCACACAACCCAAACCTTTCTTGGACGCATCGCAGAAAACAACATAGCCTTTTCCAGATTCTGGCAAGATCAACACTGGAGCATTGGTTAGCTTATCCTTCAAACTTTGGAAAGCTTGCTGACATCGATCATTCCAAACAAAAGGTACATCCTTCCTGGTCAACTTCGTCATCGGTAGAGCTATCGAACTGAAGTCCTTGATAAACCTCCGGTAGTATCCTGCTAGACCAAGGAAACTACGAACTTCCGTCGGCGTCTTCGGCTGTTCCCAATCCGCAACAGATTCCACTTTCTTTGGATCTACTTTGACTCCTTCAGCAGATATCACATGACCTAAGAAAGTCACTTCATCCAACCAGAACTCACACTTACTAAACTTAGCATACAACTGATGTTGACGAAGGAGAGTCAACGCTTGACGAAGATGTTGCTCATGCTCTAGCCGGTTCCGACTATAGATCAAGATGTCGTCTATAAAAACTACAACAAACTGATCTAAGAACGGACGAAACACTCTGTTCATCAGGTCCATGAAAGCAGCAGGTGCATTGGTTAATCCAAACGGCATAACCACAAACTCAAAATGACCATACCTTGTCCTAAAGGCTGACTTTGGTATGTCATCTGCCTTTATCCTCAACTGATGATATCCAGACCGTAGATCGATCTTTGAAAACATTGTAGCTCCACGCAACTGATCGAACAGGTCGTCTATCCTCGGCAACGGGTACTTATTCTTGATCGTGACCTTGTTCAACTGTCGGTAGTCTATACACAACCGCATGGAACCATCCTTCTTCTTAACGAACAACACGGGAGCACCCCAAGGTGACGTGCTCGGTCTGATGAAACCTTTCTCCAACAATTCTTGTAACTGCTTCTTCAACTCTACCATCTATGCTGGAGCCATCCTATAAGGTGTCTGTTCAATCGGCTACGTTCCCGGAACCAGATTGATCTCAAAATCGATCTCTCGGGGTGGAGGAACACCAGGAAACTCCTCGGGAAACACATCTGCAAACTCTCGGACCACTGACACTTCTTCAAGGTTAATGTCACCTTGGTATCCACAACGGTATCCACAATGTGAGCTAAGAACGCCTCACATCCTTGTCGCAACAACCTATCTGCCACCATAGCTGACACCAGACACGTTGGAAGAATCTTCCTATCTCCCTGGAAGATCCACCTCTCTCCAGCAACAGCAAACACCGCCTGCTTGGAACCACAGTCCAAGACAACCTTATACTTCTTTAAGGTATCCATCCCAAGGATAACATCGAAACCATGCATATCAAGTGGTATGAGATCCACCTGAATACTGTGTCCCGAAAAAGACAAAACACAAGATGGACACTCTTCTCGAAGCAAAAAGGAACCATCAAGAGGGGTTTCTAACAACAAGCTATCCTTCTTACAACTAACAGGTAGATGACAGTTTTCAAGCATACTATAGGCGATAAAAGAGTGTGTAGCACCCGGGTCAACCAGAACATATATAAAGCAAGAAGAAGACATATCAGAATGAAATAACTCCATCTGACTTGTCACCACTCGCGGGTTGACTACCGCCTCCGGCTGATTCATGGCATAGAATCGAGCCGTAGCTTGCTGTCCACGACCTCTGCTTCCTTGAGCAGACGATCCACTTGAGACGCTTGACCGCGTCCTCGTCCTCTGCTACCACTGGGTTGTGGTCTCTCAGACTCCTGGAAACTCTGCCTCGGTTGTTGCGTCACTTCAACATCTCTATTCGGGCAATTGAACTTCCAATGCCCAACTTGTCCACAGAGATGACATGCTCTATTGTCAACTCGTGGCCTAGATGGCCCTGTCACTGCCACCGAAGCTGAACTGGGCACCTTGGATGGTGAAGAAACATAACCTTTCCCCTTACTCAGAGACCACTGAGATGGTACACCAGAACTTCTCATCACTGACGGTGCTGAAAACCTGGGTTTCTTGAAGCCGCCAAACCTTCGTCCTTGAAACTGAGCAGGTCTTTTAAGAGACACCGACTCTCTTTTCTCCCTTACTGTCCTCTCGATCCGTCGAACTGATTCCACAAACGTAGCAAACCGCTCTCGGTTTTCCAGCGCAGACACAGGGGTTGTCAACTCAGCACTCAAACCCTTCTCGAAACGTCTGATCCGTTCATCATCTGTCGCCGCCATGTGAGGACAGAACCTCAACAGATCCATAAACTTAGCTTCATACTAAGTGATGTTCATCGTTCCTTGCCGTAACTTCTCAAACTGAATGATCTTCTCATCCAGATACGTCTTCGGAAAGTATCTGGTGACGAACTCACGCCGAAACACTTCCCAACAGATCGCCTCACCAGGCCGCTTCTCCTCCTCGATGGTCCACCAGTGACCAGCACTACCCTTCAAAAGGTAGACAGCATGCTTTACTTTGTCTGCTTTGGGGATGTCGAGGATCCGGAAAGCCTTTTCAAGACTCGTCAGCCACAAATTTGCATCCGCTGGATCAGCCGTTCCAGCATAATCTGAAGCTCCGACTCGGCGAAGCCGCTCAAAGGTCTTCCCAATACCCGATGCTTCTCCATGGGAAACTTGTGCTCGCGGAGGAGGCACTAGTAATCGCTCAACCATGAGATTCATCGTAGCCATTAACTGCCCCATAAGCTGTTGGTAGGCAGGGTGTTCAAGTATGGCTGGGTCTGGTTGGGGGACCTCAGGCACCCGATCTTCATGTGCCCGTCTATCTGCTCCATCAACCGATGTAGCATCACTATGCTCAGGAGCATGTTCTTCGTGGTTTCCAGACATCTTGGCTTTTCTTCTGCTTAGGGCAGAAGATTTTTGTAAGATAACCTGAAAACTCATAAGAACAGACTCAACCTAGTCCTAGATCCCTGTAGACTCAGCGAACCTAAAGCTCTGATACCAAAACTTGTGGCAACACATCCCATTATCACACAGATAACGAGGTGTTACGCGAAAACGTGCGGAAAACACCATAACCACAGATTATCAAAAACACGGGTTAATTAAAACCGATTGCGGAAAACTGATAAACTGTGAAACTATTACTTTCCAGTCCTCATCCTGCACAGAAACAGGTCATATAAATATGTACACAAGATCTGACACGTGTCCACAGCTCAGGAACAGCTGTTCATCCATCACATGAGTTCACCACCTGTTCATATATATACATAAAGGCCCACATCCGGCCAACAGCAGGATATATATACAGATATCATCGAACGATCTTTGTGAAACATCGTCAAAACACTGCCAAGGACCTGAGAGTACAGGGATGACTCTAGACTCTACTACAAAACATCCAAAACAGCAGCATGTCCAACCCTTGCCTTCTACTGTTCCTCAAGCTGCCCGTCCACAACACCACAACCTCGACCACGTCTACCTCGACCACCTAAAAAGGGTGATAACCAGCGGGGTGAGACAATTGAACAATTGTCCCAGCGGGAAACATAGCTCCCCACCGCAACTATAGAACCTCAGCAAGATAAACCATAACAGCAATTATAACATGAGCAGATATATCGGAAGCAGTTATATATATAACAAGGTCATTCTTACCGGCAAGCATGCCAACTGTACTAAAACTTATAACCAGATGTCTTTCAAAAGAATATGATTAGCAAGATAAGGTATATCAACATGTACAGGATTATTAGAACAAAATATAAAGTCACATAACCTGATCATCAAGATAAGACAGATTTCCACATAACCTGCAAGGTATAACAAACAAGGCCTCAACCAATGTTTCGTGTTTGATTTGATCAGTAAATACTAAACGGCTGTATTACGTTTTATTATGCCCTGAGGATTTGAACCGTACCGTTCAAATCCAACCTTCGGTTACGAAACCCAAGCCGGTGCCATACCAGGTCAATGGAAGAGCCAGACTCCACGACCTCCCACCTCATGGTCAGTACATGAGTACAACACAAGAAGGACCGCAGTCACATGCTGAAGTGGTCTAAGCCACAGGGTTAGCTCCATAGGCTACCCATTCTCTAGCCCGCCTTGGTACAGGTCACGGCGCTAGTAAAACTGAGCCACGGGCCTGATCACCGTGCTCTGAGCCATGAACGCATTCATGCTCCATACATCACCTATCCTGAGCCATGGGCCTGGTCACCATGCTCTAAACACGTATCTGAGTCTGCAACCGAAGTTACACTCTTACCTCCTCATTTTCAGGCTAGGAGCAACCTACACATATTCAACAATATGCGCTTCCAGGTTAACCCGTAGGAAAACCCGTTTCACCATCACCAAGTCCTGACGATGATGGATCTATGGCCAGGGCAAACTACATGATATGTTTCACTATGATTAATTAGTATCTTTTAGATGGATTGCAAGATTCAACCAAGTTATATAACATGCAAGATATAACAGAAAGTAAAGAACATATATTAGGATCTGATCACATCAACCTGATCCATCTCAAGGATCCAACATCACGTGTTACCACTTGGCCTCTTGCCAACCATCCAGATCCATCTCAAGGATCATCACATACCACAGGATCTCAATCCTTCATCATGTATTGTCATTGCCTCTTAAGGCCCACATTATCATCATGGGACTAACACATCACATACATAATCTTATAGAGCAATTATCAAAATACTGTTACCCATTACATATGTCACATAGCCCTTTCATGGCTAAGCCATCACCTGCATGGTTAGGGTACACAATAATCATAGATTCAACATAAGGAATATGCTCACTTATCATGAAATATCATTCGAGATAATCTACTTATCAATATGACACTTATTTGGTAACCAAGTATGTTAAGTACATCATTAACAAACCATACTGATGTTTACCCTCAATCTCAGGATCATACAAGCAATCAAGGTATATAGGAAACAGATTGAGTATACAGAATCAACACTATTATTAACAAGGTCATTATTATGCCATCAACTATTGTCATATGTATCATGAGGCAACCTTTAACATAACTGTCACTTAGCATCATTATTACCAATCATTATGGTCATTAAACAAACTATTAGAGTAGTTATCATCATTCTCATCATCATTAACAATTAAGCATAACAGGTCACATCATGCATCTATTACATGAGGGCTATCACTAGATACATTACTATCATTAGCATCCTTATTATTTGCAAGGCAACATATTACATATTGATGGTATCACAAACACCACCATTGTTTATTTCCATCACATATGAGACCATCACCAAAGGAACCTCATTCCCTCACTAAAGCTTCACAACCCTCACTTAACACTTATCAAGACCTATCGTCCAACATGGTATCGGCCACCACACCAACCCTATCGGTCACCCCATCACTAACCCTATCGGCCACCACATCAACCCTATCGGTCACCACACTCAAGCACATAGGGTAGGGTATCGTCCAACATGGCTATCGGCCATCACACCAACCCTATCGGTCACCACATCACTAACCCTATCGGCCACCACATCAACCCTATCGGTCACCACACTCAAGCACATAGGGTAGGGTATCGTCCAACATGTCTATCGGCCATTAGGGTATCGCCCACCATGGTGTCGGCCATTAGGGCTATCGGCCATCAGGACACAAAGCCTATCGTCCAACATGCCATCAACCATATCGGCCAACATGGGGAGGGTAACGCCCATCATGGCTATTGCCCAACCTGAGAGAGAGTATCGTCCATCTCCAAGGGTACTCACCACAACACAAAGAACATTACTATGTCTCCCATCACATCGGTCAACCAAACCCTAGCTCACCCTATCGCCCACTCATGGGCAAGGGTATCAGCCAACTTCAAGGGCTCAACATGTCGTCCACCAAGGTGTCATGTCGGCCTCTAAAGAGAGCACCATGTCGCCCAACATGGTCACCATGTCGGCCAACACTCAAGCTAGGTCAACCTATCGACCTCCAACTCAAGGAACTCAAACCCTAAAGCATCATATCGGCCTACACAAAGAACAAAGGTGTTGCTCAACCCAAGAACACTCATATCGTTCAACTTAAGGGCAAGTGTGTCGCCCAACACACTCACAAGGAAGGGGGTATCGCCCAACCCTAGGTCATCACCTACCCCCAACACAAAAGACTTCAAACCCTAGAAAGCAAAGGTGCTCAGGAAACCCTAAACCCTAAGGGGGATATCAGCCACCAGGGTACACTAGCAAGGTACAAAAGCAAGGAGCTAAGCTAGTCCACTAACATGCATAAGATCAAGCAAGAGGTAAAGGAGTTAGGGTTAGAAGCTATGCAACCCGCCTTAAGCTCCGAGCTCCAAAGCACTCCAAGGTCCAAAGCTATCGTCCACCAAGCTGCTCCAGGGAGGTGTATCGACCACCTCTTCAGCTCCAAGGAAGGTGTATCGGCCACCACTTCAGCTCCAGGGAAGGCGTATCGGCCAACACAAGCAAGATGGAGAGGGGTATCGTGCACCAAGGGTGGAGGGGAGACCAAAGGACAAAAGGAGACTAAGGAAAGGAGAAGAGCTACCTATATAGGAGGAAAGGGAGGAGAAACCAAGGTACAACCATGCTATGTGTCGCCCACCCAAGGGACACTTGTCCTAGGGTTCAATCCAACACACTAGCAAGCCAAGAGACACTTGTCCAAGATGCAAACCAAGTGTCCACCAAACATGGTCAAAGCTGGACCAAGCAACATGGGCGACACCACTAGCAGCTCTACTGGGCGACACACCAAGCCAGTGGGCGACACACCAAGGCACCTGGGCGACACACCAAGGCACCTGGGCGACACAAGGCTCAAGCAAGCCCAAACAAGGCACCTCAAGGCCCAAACAAGCTCAACTCAGGCCCAAAGGACTCAAAAAACAAGCCCAAGCCTTCCTCTCAACCCTAGAGGAAGCAAAGAGGGGAAAACATCTCACAAGATGGCAAACTTGCACACAAAACCCTACACTTGGGCTATTTGCAAGTAGCCCCTCGAACTCTCAACAAAGCTCAACAAAACCCTAATCACCACTAAAGGTGATTAGCAAGCACCAAAGCACCAAGATCAAGCAAAACAAACAGGGTAAACCCTAAACGCGGGTCAGGGTCCTTACAGAACCCTTGTCTAGACCAGGATGTGTGGGTTGGTTTGTCTTGACCCCTTTTTTTGGGATTTCACGATCGAGACCATATGTAGGGATGACCTAAGTGGTCGAGACCCAACATAGTTTTTATCTCCATTTCATGCATGTGTGTTTTAAGTGGTTGCATGTTGGTTTATTGGGTGGACAAGTTCCCTTTGGACCCCTATCTTGTTGAGACCTCATCTCTCACCCTACCTCTCTCCTCCTTTGCCATATAAACCCTTTTATATCCATGCAAGTGACCCTTTTCATCCCTTATCCTTCTCCTTTCTTACTTACTCATCCTTGAATCTTTGTGGAGTAAGGAGAGTTGATTCTTGGAGCTCTTGGTAGCCAAACTTCCCTTGCACGTGGTGCTTGTGGTGACCTTTGCTCATCTTCAACCTTGGTAAGTATATGCCTTTCTTTTGCAACGTTTTCTTTGGATACCCTACCCCATATTCTTCTCCTACCTTGGTCTTAGACTATGTTTTGACATGATGGCCATTATCGAGAGACAACTCCTCATGACAAGGGTCATAGGCCATGTTTTGACAAGGCGACACCCAAGTGAGAGGAAGTTTCTTCTCTCTTTTCTCCCATCTTTCTTTGGTTTGGCCTAGGATTCTTTCATGCCCTTTCCTTGAGAAAAATTTGATGACACTGTCTTCTCCTTCTTGAGGTGCTTTTGTAGTCGAGAGTGGATCTTTTAGTGGAGCTTCATCCTCCCTTGGGATCATGTGCTTGGAGCTTGCAATACTTGGAGTGCTCTTCCTTAAGGTGGGCTATATAACACTTTTCCCTCTCTATTATTTCACATTTCATGCTTGCATGTTACTATTATTTCTCTCTAAAACGTGCCCCTTATATGTTAAAAGATGATATCATGCTCTAGAACTTGATTAGTGGCAGTTATCATGCTTTGTGTGCTTGGAATCCGAAACCCAAATTTCTATTTACTAGATTTTGGTGATGTGGTACTTTTCCTCCTACATTTTGACCTTGGTTCCACTCACATGCATGATGGTCGTGTGTCTTGATGTTCTATGGAGGTTGGGTTCTATTTTGGAGGTATTAGATGTGGTTTTTCTCTCTCACATAAGGCTCTTTTATGGTAGTTTCATGATGCAAGTTTTAGGGTTCTTTGTGACCATTTTTCATGAGGTTTCTTCTCCATGTTAAGGATGGATTTCCTTGGTTTTATCTTCTATTTTGGTCATGCTTAATCCCTATTTGATGACGATCCTTCACCTTGGTGTTAGTTTCATCATTTTTGGTCACTACACCTTGTTTTACCTTAGGTCGAGACACCTTGACATGTTTGGTTTTGGGTGGATACATCACACTTAATGATGGTCAAGACCCCTAGCTTCAGGTTGGTCACGACCTAGGTTTGGTTTTGGTCAAGATGCTCCTGGTTTGAGGTTGAGACATGTCCTTATTTTCTTGAGGTCACAACATGTCCTTCCATGGGTGGTTGAAACCCTAGTTTTGTGATGGTTGAGACAAGTCTTCCCTTGGGTATGTATGTTGCGGTCACGACACCATGGTTGATCATGGTCGAGACACCATGATCGTGGGTGTTTCCGACTGATGTGTGATGGGTGGTCGTGACACATGGATGATGAATGGTTGAGACATATTTTTGAACACATAATTAACACGTGTATATGAGTAATGAATGAGCCATGTATAATGTTGTTTGGGTGCTTTCTTAATCAACCCTAATCATGATCCTTAACCCTAATATTCCCCAAGGAAGTGGTAGGTTGTACACCTAGGGTTGGTGTTTGTATATAACAATAGAACCCTAATCGGCTATGTGTGTGAACCCTAACCCTAATTCTAGGGTAGGCTATGTTGCTGAGCTTGCTTCGATGTGTGGCACATGATTTTACTTTCTCTCTCCTACTTGTGTAGTTCTAACCTTACATGTTGAATGCATGCCATTACTTGTGTATACTATGGTGATGGTTATGAATAATTGATGCATGTTGAGATAATGATGATACACATGAATCTAGGATGTTTCCTCTCTCGTGTTTATAAATTCCTAACCATGTAGGTGATATGAACTTGAGTGACATAGCTATGTGAATGTTATGGTGAATCCTATATTATATGAGATGGTGATTAAGAGCAATGTTGAGCCATAATGTGATGTTGTATATGCAGGGATCATGTGATTGGGTCTGATGACCTGGCAGGTGCTTTGTGCATGATTTGAGGGGATAACCTCTAGAGATGTGACTGAGGGATTGATATCCCATAGTGGTGTGACATTGGTGATAGCCTTGTGTAGATGTGTGACAATGATGATGGCCTAGTGAATGGAAATGCTATAGTGTTGTGATGATGATGTAAGCACATTATTCTATGTGTTATGTGGTACAAGTGTCATGTTAAGGACATATATGTGAAGGTTTTTAGCTTGTGGTGCTCTTGCGAAATCGGTTTTAATTTCCTATTTTTTCTAGTAATCTGCATAGTTAGTGTTGTTTCCACTTTTAGTTTTGAGTAATCTCACTTTGTGTGGCGTGAGGCGTCACAACAATCATCTTTCTATATCCAAAAAGAGTACAACCCTCTCCTATAAATAGGAGTGGAAACAACAAGGAAGAACATAAAAAACCCTAATGGGCCTATTATACTTAGGCCCTCATTACATAAGACTTAGTAATTAGAATTAAAGGGAATATAACAACTTGCAGATAAATATATATCTCAATATAGATTTTAACCATCAAAGACATGAATGTACAAATCAATGGAATACCGTATGCATGATTGTTCAATTGGTCTGATTGGTGAATGAATTGTTTTCATCATTACTATGCTAGGATTTTACCAAAGGTGAACATGTCCATGCTTCTTCTTGAGGAACAAATCAAAAGACCCCCTGGTTTGTGAAGGTAGCCTTGCAAGTTGGTTTTGTGAATCCATCCATGAAGGCAATGATCAATGGAGGGGTCTCTCTCCGTTGTTTGAATTTTGAACTTCTCAATGCAAGGAATTGTGATGACAACAATGTGGTCCTCGACCACAATTGATAGGTTCCTATGTTCATATTTTGATCGTGATATATTGTAAATAGAGAATGTGTTCAAGACTTGAGTTGGTGTGATGAGTCTGGTGGACTTAAGGTGATCGACGGTGGGGTGGAGTCTGGTGAGAACTACGAGGATAAGAGGTGTGGTGGACCTACATCAGACTGGGGTCTGGTTTGTAGACGGTGGAATAGTTTGCAGGTCGTCACTTTCCTTTAAGATCGAGGGAAATTTTTGAAGTGGTGAAGGTAATTGAGATGGTGGCAGTGGAGACTGGTGTTCTAGAGGATATGATCAGGTATAGTAGGTGGCGACATTAGGTTGTGATGTTGATTATGAAGGTAAAGATGAGAAGACAATGTGCAATGTTTGTGTATAGGAGAGGATGATGTTGTTGCAGATATGTTTGTTGGAGAGTGTATGGAGCGTGCTCAATCAAAGAGGGGAGTGGAGTTTATATGGAGTTGAGGTTCCTCTAGGGTTCAGGAGCTCTCTAGCAATCTGCATGGGAAGGAGGATGTGGTTGGCAACACGTTGAAGTTTTGAATGGCGCAATCGTTTTCAAGTTTGCAAAGTTTGGACATCACATAACAAGATATGGCTCAAGGAATGTCCCATGGCATCATGGAGGTGAGAGGTTTTGATCATGAGGAGGGTAGAGGTCGACTCACAACAATGTTACTTACAGAGGGAGGGACTCCTCCTCATCCTTCTTTGTAATCACTACAACTATGTTCTAGGAGGGGATGAGTGTGTTTAGTTTCATTTTCTAATAGAGTATTTGTGTATCTATTCATGGCCATAATTTATGATTGCATTAAATTATATTAAAGTTGTGTGATTTGCAAATCACAAATCCAATTACTTTGAAATTTGAAACACTTTGCCAATATCTAACTAAGCTAAATTATAAAAATACTAACAATCTAGATTCATAATGTGATTTGACCAAACTAATAATCTCATTTAATGTTCAAAAGTAAATATCTATTAATACAATACATGTCTTATATTGATTCAAGACCATTAGTATGAAAAAGATTACTCCATGAATGTGAGATTAATCAAGACATCCAAGAATTAGTGACTCAATTTGCATTAGTTGATATCAAAAGGACTCATGAAAGAAAATTGAGGGACTCATTTTGTAAATATTTCTCAAGTGAAGAGAATGAACATAAGAAATTAAAAATGGGCCAATTCGTATTAAGGAACATCAGTCAAAATGATCACACGTGAGTTGGAAGGAAGGACTTGATTGAACTCCACTTTAGAGGAATTTATGAATTATAGCTCAAAATATATTTAGTACCTAGTATGTTACAATGTAATTATACAGAGGAATAACCCAATGTACTTAATCATAAATATAAGTTTCTCACATGATCTAAATCCTCTTTTACAATTCTTATTCCATCTCATTACTTTCCATCCACCAAAAAGAAATGAAAAAAAAAGTAATTCATAGAGTGTGCCAAACCCTAAGCTCAGAGTGACACACCCCTCTCACTTTAAATTTTGGTTCTTCTATATTCCTATCTATATAATGAAGGTGTATCACCAAAAATAAATAGATCAAAAGATGCCAATGTGCACAATAAGCTAACCTTGTAAAGTATCCAAGGCAAAAACTAAATGCAATCTCAAGTCAAATAGAGGAGAGATGTGCTTTCTTCTTTCCATACCTCCATTCAATTTATTTTCCACCTAGGTGTAATTACATGCTCTTTTTATAATCATTCACTATACCTCGGTGTTGGGTTGTGTGCTTACTTGTGATTTTGCACGATTCCTCATTTTTTGTTGAATCCTTAGACATGCATGGTATCGGGATTGTAGTGAAGACATGGGGTTGTGGAGGGGATTCAAGAACTATGACATAGATAGCCATATTGAGGAGGTTGGCTAGCTTGGACATATTGGTGGAGGGATTCAAATATGCTGTGAGTATGAGGCATGTACATTACTTGAAAGTGTTAATATGTTTTGGATTTTGTCTTACTTGAGGATGAGAAACATCCAAGCTTGGGGTCATTTGATGAATGTCTACTTGTCATGTTTGTAGTTATATTTTATATTTAATTTTGTATTTTATATTGTCTTTTACTTCATATATATTTCACTTATTTTAGGTTTTTAGTAGTTTATGAAATGATTTGATATTTAGTATATTTTGTAATTTATTTGTAGGTTGACTCAAGTTGAGAGATAAGTCATTATCTCTCCATTGAACTTCTAAGAAATGAACAAAATTTTCATATCCTCACTCTCCAACTCCGACAATTGGAGTCAGGACCCCACACTCACATGCGATCATCTACAAAACACTATAAGTCAATAAATTTGCTCCATATATCACATACAAACTCAACATTTAGCGATTCAAAATCCACTAGCTGTGTAATTCAATTACCTACAAAATAAATATATACTGATACAACCAGTCGACCAACTCATCATTTCATTTGATCATTTGGGAGTTCGGTCAAAAAATATCATCTCACTACTTGAGCCATTTGAATCACCCATTTTAGAAGCATATAGAAAAGATCAGATGGTTGATTCAGTCCACGAACTGATTCATTCATCCATATTTAAAATCAACTAGTCTTTCATGAGTGGATCAATTAGCAAACAACATGATTATCTAGTGAAACCTCCCATCAGCCAGTCAACTAGTTCGCCTTACAATTTGACCAACTGGAAAATTATCTAGACAATAGGTTTAGAAGCGAATTGATTAACTCGTTCAGCAAGTCGAACGACTCACAATCAACACACTCATAATTGTAGGTTTATTTTGGATTTCCTGGAGATTTTACATGTAGATATAAAACATTTCAGGAACATCCATGGCTAGGGTTTACGACCTATTTCCTCCCGTCCACTACTCTAGCCATCATTGGGAGAGTTTAGAGACGAAAGTTGATAACTTGATGTGGATATGCAACCAAAGATTGTAGCTGCCATTTAGAGAGTAGTGACACACACAACCTTCCTTTGCATCACTACTCTCTCCATGAGCATGTCGTCTTCTCTTTTGTTTTATATTATGATCATGAGTCCATAGTAGATAATTTATTAAGGCACATGGAGTAACCCCATTGCCTACATCTGATAACTTCTATATATTTTTATTATTGTATGAACTAGTTTAATTGTGAATGAATTGTTTGATGTGATTTATCACATTGATTGCATGTTTATTCAATCCTAAACACAGATAACTTTGAAATCTAGGAATAGGGGTATCATTTTCCTTCCGGCTCACCTATGGGTTTGGATGGGCCAAGGTGATACTAGAAGACCCTTAGTAACATAACTGTAAGTCTTCAATGACATACGTTCGTACAAATTCCTCATTCCAAAAGGATTGGAATCTGTACAACCTCACTTTATTTGTTTTTATATGTGATAATCTGATTAAAATAAGCTAAGATAGATAGTGGCGATGAAACCCACTGTCCTGGTAATTTTGTCATATAATTAAAAAACCATTCTTGCTTTGTTTAAATTACCAACTTCCTTAGTTAATTTAGTTAAGTCAACAAACTATCAAATCAATCTTTACTTGTTAATGAATTTTTCTTAATTAGATTAAAGATCCAATCCGTTCCTAAATATGTTTTCCTTGTGGGCGGTGTTTATCACACATTTAATTTAGGTAAAAATTAGAAATTTCATCCCTAATGAATTTGAGGGTAAGTAATTTACCACATCAACATGTTAGGGCAATTAGGGCAACAATTTGAACCATGTCATGTAACAAAACCTATAAATTTGATTTGTATTTTGGAAGGTGGATTGTTTGGTGTAGTTTGAACATTTACCAACTAATAGCTAAAGAATATCTAAAGATTGTAGTTGCACAATATTGTGTGTTACCATATTCTTTTTCATTAGTCTAGATAAAAAGTATTTTTGTGTGTTGATATTCCTCGTTTGATTTGTAATTTTTTCATAGTATAATATTTATGTGATTTATATTTTTTTCTCATGCATCGATAAAGATGATAAAACGAAGTACTACACACTGTAGAACATTTTCATAACTGAGTCAAACCAAACAACAATTTGCCTTGATTGGGTTTTGGGATAGTTAATGACTTAATGGTCCGCTTTGGGTTGAACAATTTCCAAATGATTAGGATCAATTTATGTACAACTTTCTTGACAAACGAAACCAAATTGCCCACCTCTATGTGGTGAACCGTATTTGCCGCCAACGTCATTATATCTATACTACTATAAAAAGAGTGAGTTTTACAGGCAGTTCAAATACACCCGCCCAAAGTCATATTGACCAATCACATAGCACGGTTTTGCCAATGTGGCAAAAGCTTGCACTCTCCTTCACTCAAGCTGCTCTCACGTTTTTTCCAGCTTTTTTTATTTTCAAAAAATGATTTAGTTTAAAAAATCAAAACTACTCTTTTTGAATTCTCTCACATTTAAATTTGAATTTCCCGCACCCTTCTCTCTCTCACCCATAACCATCAGTCAAACTCATTTTCCGCCAACGCAAATTGTTTTTATCTATACTACTATAAAAAGAACGAGTTTCTTTTTGCTATTTACACACATGCTATTTTTATTTTACAAAAAAATCTAACCAATCAGGTAACATAATTCAAATTCCTACGATCTCCTTAAGTCTCTCTGTTTCCACGTTTTTTCTCTGCTTTTTCCTATTTTCATCATTATAATTTCCTTTGCCAGTAGGCTCCCCACATACTCGCTCAACCTCCTAAACTAATGGCTCACGATCCCCATCTCAATTCTTGATTGTCGCTCTCTTCCTGTTCAATCAGTGTTCTCCTTTCAAATTGAAATCCAGTCAACCGTCCCCACCCTCTTCGCTTCCCCCCAACAAACCAGTCCCCCGAACCCACGGTAGGTACCTTGATAACAAGACTTTTCATGCCCAGTAAACAACGTTCTCAACCATCTTCCTTCAACTCCACACTCTTTAAAACGCAACAACTTGAGATAAAACAACTCGCAATTCAAATTCACCACCACTTCCACCAATTTCTCCCTGAAAAACCACCACCCATGCCTTAATAGCCACGTTCTCAACCACCTCTCTCTAAACCGATAAGTATTCCCACCCCATAAAACACAACCATCTCAAAAATTTGTAGAATTGTTGCCATAAATATCGAACAAGGCCAACACACAACACATCAAAAAGGGATACCTACCAGAAAGCAAAATTTGGGAAGCGTTTCAAAAGTTTATCTATGATCGTGCAACTAAAGTTGAATCCCTCACTCACTCTTTGGCAATCGTCTATGGATAGAAGCAGGTTTCACTTTCCATCTTTATCTTTCTTTTTCTCAACTTAATACACAAGTCCGACTGTTGCTAAGCGATGTTGTGGCCATCTACTAGAGATTAGGTGCTTTTTCTAGCAATTGCTTGCCCACTTGCATGGAAGCATGATCTTCCTCATAAATTTTCTACTCCTCTCTCCTTTATGTCTAACGTATATGCACGAGATGATCATACACATTAGTTTCATGCCCTTTTGTTCTTTGAGGACTAAAACGCAAGCATAACATGATCTTTGGTTTTTATGTTGTTCGGTCCAGTTCATCTTCTGAATACTAAGCAACAGGCTATCATGTTGGAGATGCTCATCCTCAACATCAGCGGCAAGGTACATATACACTAGACTCTAGCCTGCATGTCCATAGATTGTGTGTGGGGTATCATACTCATACAAATAATGTTGAATCACATGTTTGAACAATTCCACAGATATATAATCCTTATTCCATAAACGTTGGACAATGAGGAGGGCCGGTTTGGAATAACCATCAACAAGTTTGGAAAAGCATACTAGCGTGCGTACGAAATCAAACCCAATGTTACAAGAAGGCTGACCTGTCGTAACCTAAGGTGATGATAACATCAAATCTACTAATTTAGATACTGCTTCATCAATTTCTACATGTGGCTTTTTCCCAATATCTTAAAAACAAAATCCCATGTTGTATGAGTCCAACAAAGCCAATGCTATCCATCGGTCCAAGGTTGTTGCCTATGCCCAATTCAAATTGATGAACAACACAAGAGGCTACCTTTTCTACTATGCAAACCTTACTGTTGCTGCTCTGACAAAAATCAAGCTAAAGGCCTCCGTCAAGGATACTAATGTGACAAGAGGATGACACTAACCTCATATATACCAAGTCGGTAAATTAACACGTGCCTACGTAAAAAAGACATTCTGAGAACTCAGTAAGAAACCTATTGGTGTTGTTTCCTGAATCATGTCAACTCAGCCATTCTTGGTCACGTCGGCAAGATCGAGATATTGTCCAGTAAGGTTCTTATTAGTTGATTTTTTTTCTTCTATTGGGGTCTCAAGTTTTGGAATTCATAGCTTGTTGTATTAACAATATGATGTATTATACGAATAATAAATATGAATATTGTTTGCATATCCCTTATCTCGGTTCTTATACCTCTGCCATCGTTTATTTAATGGAAAGGTGCAACTCTGTGTTTCTCTTTCTGAATCTACATATTGTTTTATCCATTGTCAAGTTGTGTAAATTTTAGTAAGCTAGAATTTTAACTTGTCATGTTATCTATTTTAATGTATATAGACAGACTGTCATGTTGGAGATTTAAGAAATTTAAATGGCCTTCTCTCTCATGATCATTTATGGAAGGGTGTTTAACAATGTTATCTATTTCAATGTATATAGACATACGGGTCATGTTGGAGATTTAGGAAATTTTGATGCCCCTTTCTCTCATGATCATTTATGTCAGGGTGTTTAGCAATTAACGGTTGTTCTCTTTTAATGTTTTTATAAGATTTTACTAATTTATTATGTTATTAATATTGTGTAAGTTGGGCAAAACATCTAAGGTCGATGAAGAGCTGTCATACTATATTTGCAGCATTCATGATGAGTATGACAATTTGGCGAACAACCAAATTTTGGTCCGTCGCCCTGCTGTTTTATTTTCACTCTCCCCATCTTTATTTCTCTATCTAATTAGATACAAATAATGTTGTATGTTCCTTTACTTGTTAGTATTTACACACATAACAATTATTGAAGTCAATTGTAAATTCTTATCACAACCTTCAATAAAAGAACAACAGTTACATGACTACTACTATTTTTTTTACTTAAGTTGATTGTTGATGAGTGGAGCATCTTTGGTACATGTAACAATAAAAAACAATTTACAAGTTGTTAACATATTTGTGGAATCTCTAAAATAATTATAACACATAATTCTATAAATCTAAGAGAGTTTAAAATTCCACCAATTGTGTAAATGGGTGTGGCATTGTCTCTCAATCTCCCTTTTCACTTTAGACTGCAATTTTGTGTCTTTTAAATTTGATATAAAAAGCATGGAAGTAAACTTCTCCACATTTCAAATCATAAAATATAAATAGTCCTTTATAAGATATAAGTAAGGCTCTTATTGAATTCTTAATTATACAATTTGGACCATTACTTTTCTTATTTTCTATCGTTGTTTTACAAGCATAGATTTGCTTTATTTGAAATAGTACATTGCACTCATGGGTACATGCCGAATATTTTGATATAAAATAAAACATTATAATTGTTAATATTATGTGTACAATAATAAATCCTAAATCTTTCCAACAAATTTGTCAATCTGGTTATTAGAATGCATCATAGGTAAACACACCACATAATGTTATATAAATAAAGTTATTAGGTTTATTGAACTTTTTTGTTAAATCATTCCTAAATTTGTCCAATAAATTCATTGGTTTGGTTAACATACTCATAGTTTGTGCTAATTATGGCAAATTAACAAAGTTATCTATGTTCCCCTCACAAATAAAAAAAAAATAATGCCTTAGAAATACATTATTACTTTTACCATTTTTTCTTGTTCCAACATAAGGATCGTTTCTTTTGCAACTTTGCATAGAAATCAATAAATATTCCATAAGAAACTGAAACTTATCGAAGCTTTTTCACTTTAGCCACAAATAAAGAAAAATGTTTGTAACTGTATCATTTCAAAACAATGATTTTATGTGTCACTCTCCATCCCTGTGGGCTCCGATCTCCAAACCACGAATTAATCTCGATTTAAACATGTGCGGAAGCATTCGGTAAACAGCGGAAGACCAAAAATCACGAGAAATTAAAACTTTTTGAGACAAGAGCTTGAAGCCACAAACTTTTTCTATAAAAAGGATTTAACTGTTTACATCACTAACAAAAACTTCTTGAGTGATTATATACAACATGATACAAAACTTCTCAAGAGTTCATACTCAAAACACTCCAGGACCTGAGAATACGGAGGACACATAGGACAAACTCTATACTACATCATGAAGCAGGTTGGATCTCCACCTGAGATAACTACTGCCCCTGATGCTGCTGGGATTGGTCACCTGAGTTCTTGTCCCTCCGTCTTCGACGACCACCTAAAAAGTAGAAGTCTACGGGGTGAGACAATTATACGTAATTGCCCCAGCGAGAGTTATAACTCTCCACTAGAAGCTTTATAAACAAAGCAGGGAATAACTAAAGCAATAATAGCCTTCAAGATATTCACTAGCAGTTTTAATGATAAGCAGAGTTCAATCAATATCAAAATATGAGAACCTCTATGCTGTTTAAAGTAACATCAATCAAATAACTCGTAGATAACTCTAACAGATATACTACGCTGTTGATTATGTTTTTAAGGGAGTGCAGGGATGCATCTCACCTCTTCGACTGTGCGGTGGGGAATGATGTACTACATGAATCTACATCAACTCCTCTCACCATTTCTCTTTTAGTGAAGGAATGACGGACTACATGAATCTACATCAATTCCTCTCACTAATTCTCTTAATCAGCTAGGTACATTCAGTATTCTTATCATCTTACAATAAACAGCTATATATGAGAATACTTAAAATGTAGCAGGCCTAACTTTTCACAATCATCAGTTATTTCATCTCAAGTCATCTGTCAAGCATGACTTTGATAACATTTATGGCTCTTACAGCCCATAATTACAAAAGATGTCACTCACAGTGCATCAACAAGGGTTACTATTCATAAAGCTTAAGACATGCTTTCAATGAATATATCATGGCATTCCATACCTGGATATGCCCATTATCTTATAACAATATGCAAAGCTCATTAGTATGACATGGCATTCCCTACCTGGATATGCCTATCATCTCATAACAACCTGCATGGTTCATTCAACAGATAATAGCAAACAATTCAACAATTAAGGATGCATTCTCAATTATGGTTTCACATGAAGTTACCCTCAACTAGGGATTTGCAAGGAATCACCCTCAACTAGGGATTCACATGGAATCACCCTCAACTAGGGATTTACAAGGAATCACCCTCAACTAGGGATTCACATGGAATCACCCTCAACTAGGGTTAAAAACCCAAAAGTCCTGACAATAGGGGTTTATATACATGTCTAGGGTTTCATGATCTCTCTCTTCCTAAGGATCATACCCTTAAACACCACATGAATTATATTCAAATATGAATTCATGTTAACATCATCTTAAATTGATTAGGTCATATCAACCCTTCAATCAAGAGTATACAACTCAGCTTAACATAGTGTATCAGGTCATTGGTTCAGTAAGCAATTAGGGATTCATTCCTTAATTGGTACTAGTCCCTTAGATACTTATTAGGGTTCCAACCTTTGTACCTTATTTGTTTATCATTATTATTCACCACTGGGTCGATGGATCATTTATCATCTTGATTCTCAAGATATTCAATCACATTAGACCTCCTTTACATAAAGCACCCAAATGAATTAGAGTTTCCAATGTTGGTTCCTTCAACCATTGAATTCATGGAACCATTCATCAGTTGGACCTACCCTCATACTTCAATTGAGTTAAATAGGTCAACCTTCAACTGATTTGACCCTTAGTTAACCCTCAACTGGTCATTAACTAGGGTTTTATTCAATTGAATTAGGGATTACTATTCATTTTTCATGTCTTCACCCTAAACTTAGGGTTTACTATTCACTCCATGGTGAATTGTACTCATTACATCATCATGTAAGAGAAACATCATCATGAAGGCTCTTACTTAGGATTAAGATCCATTAGATATCATAATTAGGGTTTCCATGACCTCACATAGGTGGGTCATTCCCTAATCATGCACATTCATATGTATATGAAGTATCTTACTAGAGTTTCCTCCTAAAAAGGGTACTTTCTCTCTCTAGGATACTTCCTCTCTCTAGAAATACTTCCTCTCTCCTCTCACTAGTAGATGGTGACAACACCACTCTAGATCAGGTTGAGATAAGTTTCCATTGGCTAGCATAAGCCGAAACATCAGCATCATGTGATTAGGGTTTGCTTAGAACAAGGTTTTACCCTTTTAGACCCCTCAAGGGTATTTTGGTAATTTGCCACATGATCACCATCATGGGTTAACTTATTAATCACATAGTCCCTTAATGACCTAGGTTACCATTAAGGTTTAGATTGAATCACCATTGAACTGATTACATCATCAAATGGTTAAGTACAAACCATCACAAATCTCCAAACGGTTTCAACCTTCAAACGGTTTCAACCACCCAAACGGTCTTGAGACCGTTTGGCCCTCAAACGGTCTTGAGACCGTTTGGATCCAAACGGTCTTGAGACCGTTTGGAGGTGAAGACCGTTTGGAAGGGTTGACTTCCAAACCGTTTGGAGCTTCAATCGGTTTGAGGTCGTTTGGACCAATCGACCTTGAGGTCGTTTGAACTCAAACGGTCTTGAGGTCGTTTGAGCCCAAACGGTCTTGAGACCGTTTGGTCTCAAACGGTCTTGAGACCGTTTGGACCCAAACGGTCTTGAGACCGTTTGGTCCAAATGGGCTCAAACCGTTTGGACCTCCAAAGGGGTTCAAAGGTCACCAAAGTTCAAGGATATATATGTTGAAGCCCTCAATTGGTTAAAGCTATGCTAACCACTTATAAATTGAGCCAATTAGGGTTAGTCTTAGCCACTTAGTCATCAAATTGACCCTCAATTGCAAACCAATTAGGGTTCAATCGTTCTCAATTAGGGTTTCAAATTGATTGGTCATCAATGTTCAACAGTGTGAATCAATTCAAGGTTGAACCTATCAATTGACCTCCAATTGGGCTCAAACTTGGCCCAAACGGTCTTGAGGTCGTTTGGACATCATCCAAACGGTCTTGAGACCGTTTGCCCAAAGTTTGACCAAAATCCAAGTCGTTTTGACTAAGGTTGAAATCCAATTAGGTCAAAATCAGCAATTTTCAACAATGCATCAATTTCCTACAATTGGACCCTCAAACCATTAGATTAACTCAACCCTAGACCTTCAAACGGTCTTGGGTTGTGCCCAAACGGTCTTGGGACCGTTTGGTGGAATCCCCAAACGGTCTTGAGACCGTTTGGGTCCTTCAACCCAAAACTCAACAAGATCTATACTTAGAAAACAGTAATTTGATTGTTTCACTAACCCACTGTAATTGGGCCCTCAATAGGTCAATTACCTTAACCCTAGACCTACAAACGGTCTTGGGTTGACACCAAACGGTCTTGAGACCGTTTGGATGAGTTCCAAACGGTCTTGAGACCGTTTGCCCATCCATCCTTTGGACTTTAGTGAAAATTCATCAAGGTTTGATCTATTGAGTTGATCATCACATCAATACTTAATTGCAATATGATTTGGTGCCTTTGGGCCTTCAATTGATCAACTATACTTGACCCCAGACCTCCAAACGGTCTTGGGGTGACCCCCAAACGGTCTTGAGACCGTTTGGGTGATTCCCAAACGGTCTTGAAACCGTTTGGGCTAAGCAACCCAAAATCTCAACTTAACTCATTGGAGATTCAACACTAATTTCAATTAGGGTTTGCCCTATTAATCATCCTTCAACTCATGACTCGTTTGGAATTAATCCATAAAATTTGGTGAGTCGTTAATTAACATCATTATGAACAGTAATCCCAAACGGTCAACGTTTAGTCAACCATCTTAAACGGTCTTGAGACCGTTTGCCCAAAAAGGGCAAATTAAACAGATTGCAAATCAGAATTTAATTCAATTCGTTTTGCTAATTGATTTGCTCATATCTCACGATTCCTTTGAAGTTAACCTCTCAAATTTTGTGGGTGATTAACCTACATAATTATGAACAAGATTCCCAAACGGTCTTCGCTTGGTCAACGGGACCAAACGGTCTTGAGACCGTTTGCCCTCAAACGACCCTGAAACCGTTTGCCCACCAAACGGTTTGAAACCGTTTTGAGCAATAGGTGGAGGTCGTTTGATAAAGTGAAAATCTGTGGATAAGCATAGGAATTAACGCCCTTATCTTCCACCTTAAGAACAGTAGCAGTTCTTCACGTTTTTGCTTGCAAGGATGCAAGGGAAGATAGGGAAGAAGAAGATCTATCAACTATATGCATAGAAAAGATGTATAATCAAAGTATAAAGTTTAGAGTTATAAAACCCGCCTAAAGCTTGCTCCTTGAGCTCCAAGCTTTCGAGTTCCAAGCCTTTAATGGCGTCCTAGAAGCTCCACAGGTCGGCCAAGGTGAATCCTCCAAGGAAGGTTGAGAAGAGATGGCTAGAAAGATGGAGCTAAGTGAGCTAGCCATGAATTTGACCTTAAATCCGAGTTTCATCCAAGAATTGAGCAAAAAGGAAGGATCCAAACCTACCTTGCATTCCCTTGTTCGTCCTCCTGAGCTCCAGAGCTCTCCTTAGTCGGTTTGAGAATGAGAGGGAGTGAATGAAACAGGAGCAAGGTCGTTTGCTCATTTGCAAAGGAAAAAGCTTTTATAGCTTTAGCCTATTTTCTACTACAAGGACCTTTCAAATTCAAAATTCACATCTAGGTCCCTCCTTGTTCAAGGGCACGTCCAAGCCCATCTAATCTTATGCAAATCTCAAGAAAACTCAAGATCTAAGGGTAAAGGAATCCAACCTTCAACTAGGGTACATACATGAAAGGGTTTTGTACCCATTTTAGGTGATTTCTATCACAAAGATCATTTTTCTCATCTGATTTCATTTCTACTCTAAAAGATGACAAGGGTCATAGAAGATGTTCTAGATGGTGAAAATTACAAGTTGGACCCCTCAATTTGGGTAAATTGCACTTTACCCCAAATTAGGGTTTCTGAGCATGGGGATTGCTTCCACAGCTGCACCTTGGTGCTCAAGCTTGGGAAATCCCTCAAACTTTATCATAGACATCTTCATGATGTCTTAACATCAAAAGAACATCTTATCTTGTGAAATTTGCAAGTTCAACCCTTAAACTGGGTAATTTGCACATAGGTCCCTGCATACAACACAATGCTACATCTTTATACAAAAAGGAGCGAAATCGAAAGTAAATGTTCCTGAGGAACTTAATTTCATGCCAGGGAGTGTTCACAAGTATAATAATTACCTATTTAGGCAAAACTTCTAGGGTTAGTTCATAACCCAGGTCAGGGGTGTTACAATCCCCAACAACTTTCTCAATTCCCCACCCCAACTCTCTCCACTTGTAACAACTTTGTATTCACCCCACCAATCTCTCGATCCACAATTACTTCCTTGTTCTCCCCCACTCTCTCTTGTTATATATTTATTTTGGTATCCAGTTCAGCCCCAAACAACATTGTCTCCCCAAAAACTACATTCTTTTATCACTTTTAGTGCCAAAGCCTCTCCCCACATTAACCATGTTCTTTCATGTTCTTTTGCCCAACAACCCTCCGAAAACCATACCCTTTTCCTTACAGACACCCGATAACCATTTCTATCTTCTCTTTCCCAATCCAATACAAAATTTGAAATATTTCTCTCTCTCTTAATAATCATTTCCTTTAAAGGCTGGTTTCTACTATACCAAATACAAATTTGATAATGTTATTTGATTTTATTTTATCTTAAAATAAAAATATTTTTAAAATATGTCAATGTTTTACCAGTTAATATTTTTAACAAATACAAATATACTTCAAATAATTTTGAAAACTTAAATGGTATATAATTAAAATTCAACATATTAATAAGGCACGTGCATGTGCACGTGTCTTTTAACTAGTTAGACAAAAGTTGCTAGTAAGAGACCATTTTTGTGTATATAGTGCTTTGGAGATCCGCCATCCCTGTTGTGACGGGGGAGGCAAGATGTTGTCGTTTTCTTCATTTTGCGGCTTCCCCTTCATTTCGTCCATATGTCCTATCCGTTTTTCACGTTCGCCACCTTCGACAGATCAAAGATGGCAACGATCTGAAAACCTATAATCATTCCAAATCTCAAGGGGACGGCCCTACCAGATGGCCATATCGAAGGTGGTAGCATCGCAGTCCGCGGTGCTGCTCGCGGCCTACCTATGCCTAAAAAAGTTGGGCGTGGCACCTGCCTGGGCTCAACTCCCACTCCTGCACGCCGTGATCACCTCCGGCCTCGTTTCCTTACTATCCCTTCCATCCGTCAACCGGCCAGGTCTCCTCGGCAAGAACCCCGATGGGTCCTTCCCGATCTGGTCGACCCTGGTATTTGGTCCTTTCCACGCCTTTGTTCGCCTGTACGTCTACCTCAAGAGGTGGAAGCGGAGAGGTCGTAAGGAGCCGGCTTACGACGAGGTTGCGCCGGGTATGTTCCTCGGTGGGTGGCCTGACTCGCACAGAGGTATGCCGCCTGGGCGGCCAGCCGTGGTAGATTGCACCTGTGAGCTGCCCAGGAGGAGCTCTCTGTTTGCCAAGGATCAGCCTTACTTGTGCGTGGCCAGCTGGGATAGCAGAGCGCCTATGCCTGCGGAAATCGACGCTGCCGTTAGGTGGGCGCGCGAGCGGAGGGCGGAGAAGAGGCCGATCTTCGTTCACTGTGCCTTTGGTGAGAATATCCTTTGCTTCCTTCATCTATCTGGTTTACGTATCTAACGTTTTTTTTTCCTTTTTTGTTTTGATATGTACCCGTAAAACATTTACTGCCGGTAACATATATGCTGAAAAACATTTACCCAGTTGAGGATCAACATTTGGTGGGCCACCTTTTATCCTTTAGAATCAAAATTGTTATAAAAACCAGTCTTGATTTTTTAACTGCCATGAAATTGGAGCATATCATTGCCACTGAAATTGAGATAATAATAGGATACAACACATAAAAAATAAAAATTTACATGGTCAGACGAAAATTAGGCAGTGCAGATTCTCTTCGCCTGATATTGTGTTATATTATACTCTTTGTGAAGCTGACAACCCTAGAACTGATGGTATTATATTATTCTCTTTGTCGTCATCATCCTCTAAGCGTTGCTCCCAACCATTTTAGGCTGGGCTAAATGAATCCTCCATACAGCTCTGGATGGAGTTTGCATGCTGCTACTATTTAAATAGAGTCTAGCATACCTGTTTTAGGGTTGAACATCTATTTCGACCAATAAATCCAAATTTTGTTTTGATGGCACTGCCCCACACCCTGCCACCCTACTCTCTGATCAGGTACCGTAAATGACACCCCTGAGGAACTATGGGAACAAGGGGGTTGATTCTGAGTTTCAGACTGGAAATAATCCAGATCGGTTAAGATTCAAGGCATGTCAAGAACAAAGAATATTTGGCATGTCACTGTTATGCTGCTGGATATAAAATTTACCTTTTATCTGAAATTTTGAGAGCATACACTATTTGCAAACGCGCGGATAGAATAGTTCTCTTATTGTTTGTCTTTCCCGCCTATATTGTTCTACTATGTATTGTTCCTCAAACTTGTAATTTCAGTTATGAGGCTTCTTTTCATCTAGTGTTGACTCTTTTAACCTGTCCCACCAAATGAAGAACAATCATTGATCATTCGTATTGATTGTAAAATCTCCCAAGGTTGACAGCCCACCAATTTATAGGGAAAAAGTGAATTTCACTGTAATGCAAATTTTTCTCCAGTAAGATCATAGTCTCTTACAGAAAACATCTAGAAATATCTGTTCCTCCTCACTAGGCGAAATATGTTCAGCCTTATAATGTGATGCCACTGTTTCCGATCTTTCCTTGAAACATGAGAAGTCTTCAGCTGTTTGAAGCCTCTTTCCAGAGCATATGAGTTCCCTGTCAGTACATCTGTTGTATCACTTCTGCAGGATGATGCACCTGTTGCGTCAATCAAATTCCAAAGAGTTGCTCTTCAACTGCACCTTCATTAATCCCAAGTATCTTACTAACTGTGAGTTGCCCCATTGCACTAGCTTTGTTAAACCTGGTACCACGTTCACTCATTCTTTTTATTTCTATGGCACTGAGTCCACTGACGCTTCCTTTGCCATCTCGGACAACTGCATCTAAATTGATTTTTTTTTTTGTTACCCTGCAGTCGGTTGACTTCAGCTGCCCCAGGATATATCAGAACGGTTTTGGCCCTGTTTTGAAATACACACACTGAGTACTTCTTGTTGTCCCCTACCAGAATAAGAAAATTGTTGTTATCAACCCCACATAGGGGCAACCTATTGAAAGATTGTTTCATTCCAGCACATCCATGTTACCCCAAGGAGTCTTGAATGCACATAGGCCCTCTCGGCTCAGCTTGTTGGTCATCAGTGGAAAGTATTGCATATACTCCCCTCGAGGGGCTTCATCTATTAGCATTTCAAAATTGGCATTGTCTCCAGTTCGTTCTGCATGTGCGCATTCTATTCTAGCAAAGTAGGCCTACACATTTTATGTCTCGTATCTTGTGTGTCTACCCTTTAGCCATCCTCTCATCGCCAGGCTCTTTGAGCTGACTCAACAGCTTAATTGTGCTAGCTTTGTTAGTTCATTCATGTTCATATAGCTCATCTTATTAGATTTGGAAACAATGATTCCCTCATATCCATTTGTATTAATAGACATGTATTGGGCTTATGATTCATGTTTATGGCTGGGTCCATAAGCCATGGTTTGGTTAGGGTTGGCTGCATATTTCAGTCTATTCTTAAGTGACAAGTGAATTTGACATCTGATACTAGTTATGTCCCTTCTCAAATGAGCGGTTGAGGAAGAACACACACCCAGTTTGAAACGGAGCTTATCAAAGGCAGCCTTGGCTAGAGCCTTTTTAAATATGTCAGCAATTCGATCAGCTGAACCAATGTGTTTAGTGATGAGATGGCCTAAAGCATCTTTCTCCCGAACAGTGATAGTCTATTTCTATGTCTTTGGTGCAAAAATGAAAACATGGTTAATTGACACGTGAAGAGCCCTCAAGTTATCTATATACAAAACAATTGGATGCTGCTGGATAAAACTGATCTCCTTAACTAGGGAGGCATGCTGGGCGCTAATATATTTAGTATTTTGTGTTATTTACTTTTCTGGTTTGTGTTTTACTCTCTTGTCTTCTATCCCATATTGTTGAGTTCTGTAATTGTCCTCCTCATTTATCCTATATAAGGAGAGCACCTGTAATTGTTTTACATTTCAATACAATCCGTTTTGTATTCTACGTGGTATTAGAGCCATACAATCCTCCTTAAGCCTCTCCTACTCAAACTGGATTCCCTTTGAGTTCGAGAAGCTACTCCAAGAATGATTCCCTATTCAAACTGTTGTTGCTCGACCATGTGGTGATTCTAGATTCCTTGCTCCCCTCTTGACATATGATAAAACGATGGGTCATCGACATTGGTGCTCCTACTCATATTATGCCCTTTATTTTGATATGACTACCACATCAACAGTTCCCCCTGTCACTGTGGCTGACGACACTCAATCCTCGGTGCTTGGTGTTGGTAATATTCGGACATCCAATATTTTCTTACTCAAATCTGCCCTTTAAATATTATGAGATTTCATCTGAATTTGCTTTCTGTAAAAAAATTGTGAAATATTTGCAATGCTCTATTACTTTTGACTTTGATGGTTGTGTCCTTGAGGACCTCAAGGGGGTGTTCAAAGGTTTTTCGACTAAGAAAAGCAATTTATAGTCTAAAACATAGCCCACGAGCATGGTTTGATAAATTAAGTCATATTCTTGCTAGACACTCTCATTTTGACCTTCGGTGTTTCTAAAAAAATTAATGTTGGTTTAGTCAGACTCGTTGTGTATGTGGATGATATCATTCTTTCTGATATTGATCATGATGTCATTCAAGCTACCAAGGATTATCTCGGCAAACAATGCATCACCAAAGAGTAAAGACCTAGGCATACTTCACTATTGTCTGCAAATTGAAGTATGCATTCTTCCTCTGGAGTTTTTCTATATCAAGACAAGTATGTTCTTGAGCTCTTGCAAGAAACTGGCATGTTGTGAGCCAAGCCTGTCAGCACTCCTCTTGATCCCAATACAAATTGGGATGATGGCTCTTCTCCTCCATATTCTGATAACAAGCAGTATAGAAGACTAGTTGGAAAACTCATCTACTTGACTGATACGAGAGCTGATATCACATCTGCAGTTGGACTTGTTGTTAGTATGTATCTAGACAGACCTCCACAATGTCACTGGGATGTTGTCTGCCATATTCTCAAATACTTAATATCCTGGAAAAGGTCTTCCATACAAATAAAGCGGGCATTGCAATATTACTGGCTATTTTGATTCTGACTATGCTGTCGACAACTATGATCGAAATCTACTTCTGGTTATTGCACTTTTATAGGAGGAAATCTTGTTACCTGATGCAATATAAAACAAACCGTTGTTGCGCGGTCTAGCACTGAAGTCGAACATCGAGCCATGACTCATACCACTTGCAAATTGATGTGGGTTCAAGGTCTTTTGAAAGAATTAGGTATTAGTGATTTTGAAAGAATTAGGTATCAATGATTATGAACCTATCTCAGATAACAAAGCTTCCATCTTTCATTGCAAGCAATCCTATATCCCGTGAAAGAACCAAACATGTAGAGGTGGACTGCCACTTTGTAAGGGATTCTATTATGTTCAGATGCATATCCATTCCTTACATTAGGACTGAGGATCGACTTGCTGACATTTTTGCAAAACCTCTTCCGAAGACAAGATTTAGCACCACGGTGGACAAGCTGGGCATGCGAGACATCTATGCTCCAGTTTAAGGTGGGATGTTAATATATTTAGTATTTTGTGTTATTTCCTTTGATATTTTGTGTTTGCTCTCTTGTCTTTTTTCCCATGTTGCTGAGTTCTGTAATTGTCCCCTCACTTATCCTATATTAGGAGGACTTGTTATTGTTTTATCATCTCAATACAATCTATTTTGTATTCTACACTGGGTAGGCTCTGCTGCTGCAACAGAGAGAGCGCAGTATTCAGTCTTGGTGGATCATTAGCTACTGTGTTTTGCTATTTAGAGCTCCATGATGGGCAGTTCAAACCAAGAAAAGAGCAATATCCAATTATAGATATGGGAATGATGGGGCATCTAGTTAGCACCGTAAGGCTGAAACATGTGTGGAAGTGTTGTGCATGATGCGAAAACCCAACTTTAAAGACTCCTTAAAATAGCCAAGAATGCGTTTGACAAGATTGACATGTGCGATACAACAACAGAAGGATTGGCCATACATCGACAAGCCTCATTAACATGAGCAGTGAAATGAAAAACGGGCTGAGCGGCCGATTAAACGGCCGATTAATCGGCCAAACACCCAGCCCGTTTGATTTTTGCTAAAATCGCCGGTTAACCTTTTTGTAATTAATCGGCCATTTTTTTCCCTTTTTTACCTGTTTTTTTTTCCTTTTTTTGCCTTTTTTTCCCGCTTTTTGGCCGTTTTTTGTCCTTTTTTGTAAATTTTGCTGTACACCTGTAACTTTATATAAACTATATGGCCCCAAGTATTACTGACTATAATATATTAAACTTAAATATCCTATGATAAGCCTAGTCTAATAGAATGCATACTTGTATGCAAGTTGGGATAATAGGGTACTGTTGTAAAGTGTAATTTATACAAGTAAAATATATGTAATGTAACTATTATCTAATTTTAGAATGCATACTTTAGTTAATTGTACTGCTGTAATGTATGACTAATTGATGATATGCACATATAACAATAAGTTGGAAAGGTATCCAATAATGAGTCTATTGTTTACTGTATGCAAGTTGGGATAATAGGGTACTGTTGTAAAGTGTATACAAGTAAAATATATGTAACTATTATCTAATTTTAGAATGCATACTTTAGTTAATTGTACTGCTGTAATGTATGACTAATTGATGATATGCACATATAACAATAAGTTAGAAAGGTATCCAATAATGAGTCTATTGTTTACTGCTTAACTATGTAAACATGTGATGCAAAAATATTTCTGAATCATGTATGTGGGGTATTTTATCTATGTCAAATCTATTATTTATTATATTATGGCTATAATTATTGTCTTATAGCTATCTTATAAACTAATTGGGTGTTTTTACTGTTGGGTAGAGTGTTTAGAATCTTTAGATATATATAAAAGTTTCAAAGAGTATTAGTATTTATATACATATATATGTAATTTTGTATAAAATTATATAGGAAATTAAAACCCGTTTTTAAAAAAATTGGCCGCTTAATCGGCTGCTTACCGCTTAACCAGTTACAAGGTGCTCTCCACACGGTTACCGCTTAACGTTTTTTAAAACATTGAACATGAGTAATTTCAAGCCTTGTCATAG